>JAZDUA010000416.1:222500-822500 GCA_038098605.1 Gryllus longicercus
TTACATCAGTTGCTACTTCGCATACTCGGTAACTGTGTTTCCCATTTTAAAATACTTCAGTGTCAGCGAAGTACTTCATATCCTCACTGTTAATCAGTCTTCTGCAATTTATTCGTAATACAATATATTTTCCGTCATGAAGCATTTGTTATTTCGTGTCGCTAACTGAGAAGCTTTCAAAAAAATGATATGAGCAATTAAACAGCACATACGTCGTATTGCATTCAAAGTACTGTGCCCTTACTTCTCGCGCGGCCATGTTACATCCACATGCCAACCACGCACCAGAGAGTTAGGTGCGAGTTCGCCAGAGCCATTTCCAGCGGCAGGTGGGCCAACTGCAGAGAGAACACAACGCGGGAACTTTGCGTTTTCGGAGTAACAGCGGCTCGCCCCAGATTACCCCAGTCCGCTAGAACGTCCTTGCTCACAGCTCCGTTACAGACTTCTCACGGCGAAGTGCGTAGACTTCAAAAATATATGTTATACAAAACGAGAAAGTCGTGGCAATATAAAGAAGTAATTCGACAAATACCGAGAGAAAGACGGTTAAGGTGTGAAATAAAGAATAAAACTCCCAAAAGAAGTAACAGAGTTGCAGAAACTCTGAAGGAAAAGTTGTAAAATTCTTGTTTTTGTAACGGAGTGAAGAAAAGTATTCTGTGCTACCCTGAAAGTACGACATAATACGAGTGTAGTAGTTAAGGGACGATGGTAAAAAAGAAAAAAATAACCCACAAAGACGGGAGGAATTTTTCTTGCAAACAGTGGTCCTGAAAACCAACATCACAATTTAAAATAATGTCAGCTTATTACACACATGCTTTTGTTCACCTTATGACGTCGGTTTGTCTTCTTAAGTTCGTATTCTCTGTCGTGGCGGCCTGAAAGCTAGCTTTCTAACTTTAGGTACCGGGGGTCAAATTCCAATCAACCCGTGAGAAAAATGTAGTGGGTGAAGGTTTTCTCGAGATTCTTCTGTTTTAACTCTCACTCCCACATTACACAATTATTATTCGTGTCATATTCATCGTAATCATCTATCCTTTATATCATTGATAACCAAGGTTGGACCAGAAGGTATAGATACTGGGAAATTATAGAGAAAAATAAAATTCGTATTTAGTTGAAGGTATTTAATCATAATAAATCTCTTGTTTTAATGTAGGTAGTCGAAAAAATTAATTTCGATAAGTCACACACTGAGAGCGTAGGCTTCCGCGGCCGAAGTCAGTATTTAATTGGCTGTCCGAGTGACGCCACGTGTCATGTGCCGACGTTTCGGTCGCCATTCTGCATTACGCCCTGAGGAAGGCCTCAGAATGGCGACTGAAACGTCGGCATGGACGCGGCGTCCCCCGGACAGCCAATTAAATAAAGTCGCACTGTTTCCAGTACAATAAGTTGCTGACGCTACTGAAAATAACAACAAACCAGGACAAAATTCCCAATCACTAATATTTACTGATTATCTTAATTATTCCTTCAGTATATCGACTGTTCAGAAAACTTTTTTTATTAGAATCAACAAAATGAACCACAAAAATCGTATTTAAAAAGCAACTATTTCACAACTCCCCCATAATTCTCTATTAGTGGTAGAGCAGGTCATTACCGCACGCCTCGCACTCATTTCTCAAAGAGAGCAGGAAACGCGCCGCCTCCGCCGCGAGGCGCACGACCCACGTGAGCAGCATTTGGAGCAGCGATCGACTGCAGTGCATCTCGATCAAGTAGCATCGCCCTTCATCTTTCCTCGAGCGCTTCTGCATTCGCAGGGGCCGCGCAGCCCCTCGCGCATTTTAAGGAGCCCGCGAAACGGGGTCGGCCGTATATCAACCAAGTGTTTACGCTCGCACCGGGTCGTATTTCGCTCCCTGTCGCAGGCGACAGCAGCGCCCGGGAAGCTCCCTCGGCCTGCATCTCCGCACTGACTTTCCCCGCTTCTCGCACTTGATTGACTCGTCGCTATCGCTTTGTGGCGCGCAGGCGGCTCAATCATCTGGTCGTGACGTGACGAAACGAGAAGATGAATGATTAGGACGCGAGAAAGGTTGCGGTGTCGCTCGTGCACAGACTTAACTCCTTATGTGACTGCAGCAGATTAAATTGATTCATTTCATTGCACTGGCAATGATACGTCTAGCAATATCTTAATATTGATATAAAATATTACGAGATACGATAAACATTCAAACGCATGTTTCGCTAAAATGCACATGTAATACGTTTACAAAATATGGTAAATTCAATTATAACATTGTTAGTATACTTCTTCGAATGTTGGGCTTTAAAAGTGCTAAAATTTTATTGTTCTTTAATTCCGTAGTTATTTTTCTAAGTTATTAATACCAAAATATTTTTAAAAAATAGTTCCAAAATAATACCTATGTTGGCTGAAGAAAGGGTAATATGTCCAAAATAATATTTTTGAATATCACGGAGTTTAAAAATGTAGTATTACACATTTTTCGTTTTAAAATCTAACTCAGCAAAATGTAGAAACTTTTAGAGTGGCATACCCATTGAACAGCTCTCCAATTCAATATATTTTCAATAAAATCGAGACATAGCCCTTTTTACACTGCATCATATACGTATTTTCTTTTCCGCATGCCCAAAATTCCCACGCAAATAACGCAATATAAAAGTAGCCTGGTCTTTGCTTTTGACATCCACAAGTATATTTAACTTTTTTTACATACACCTCAGGAAAATCTCATTATTTTGAAAATAACACCCTCTTTTGCAGCAAACACATCTTTTCACAGATGAGATGAAAAAAATCCAATAAAGTCATTCACTAAAAATTCCGTCCGATAATATTTGTAGAATTGCATATTCTCGTATGTCAAGTGTCTAATAATGACACCTCCTAACCTCGACAATTTTCTTGCAACATTACCTTGGTAAAAACGTCAATGATTAAAAATGTTGGTTGTTGTGTTATGTTGATATGGGAGGTAAAAAATAAATAACTGGAACAGTTAAGTGATGGGTGGCAAAAACGTTCAAAGTTTATTTAGAGTCGGCTTCGGTAATAGTGAACTGGGATATAGTGAACTCTCGGTTATAGTGAACTAAAGTCACTGGTCCCGTTTCACTTACATTACCAATAAGCAAACGAAGATTCGGTTATAGCGAACTTGAACCTCTGCTATAAGGAACGTAGGCAATACAACGTCCGGAAATTAGTTCCCTCCTGGCAAAGAATATATCGCCTTAGTGCAACAATATCCAACTCTATGCAGCGTGAAAAGAATATCGTCGGCCAAATGCCATAATCGAAGTCTCCCTTGAGGTGAAGGTGGCGGACCGAGAATGGGCAACTTACTGAATACCCGATGCCACTCAGTTTCACTGCGTAAACAAAGGCCATATCTTGCGTGGGCTACAACTAGCGGCGGCGACGCGCGATTTCTTGCTTTAGTTTCAATGAAGGGATGAAGGTATAATTATCACGTCGACAAATTCATTACAAGCGACTGGAAATTGGAAAACAAGATCTTGATGTTTTGGTGTTTCGTTTGATGCAGTATCCACCAACTTGACCATGTTATCAACACCCCAATGCAGAAATAAGATTGATGCAAGGGACAAGGGGCAAGGGGCAATGTGGCATCTGATGATTATTAAGATTTCTGGGACAATTTAGTCAGGACGTCAGATTTAATGAGTGAAGTTATCTAGATCTTCGTTGCTTCCTTTTGTTCATAAATTATTATGAAAGGCTGAAGTTTTTATCAAACACGGACGTTTCACTGTGGAATGAAACCTAACTCTTAATAACGTTTTACAATGAAATTTATTGAGACGTGGGTATTTCACTACTCCAATTTATTCCGTTTTCCCAAGAGAAATATCAAATTACTTTATTACTTACAGCGATGCTTACCACCACCTCACTGCAATCATCTTCATAATCCAACAATCACTTCCTTCTTCGGTGTTCAATAACAAATATTCAGCTTCGTTGGAAACAAATGTGTTTGTTTTATATTATTACTTGCCTCGTTCAAAATCAATTATAAAATACTAGAAGGTTAATTAGGAAAAACGTATTTTCCGTAAGTATTTATGAAGTCTAACGTTTTTAAGTTATTCAGTTGATACATAAATTATTCTTTAACTTATTCCCCTTCAGCTTCGGTGCGGACGAACTATAGTTTGCGGTCTCTCCCCCGTCGTGACCACAGTCACAGCACCTAAGCATTATTTTAGGTGATTCGAACCAACGTAGGTCATAAATACACAGTGGCCAGGAACTCACAATGTTTTAGCGATCTCGGCTAAATTAACATGTACACTAGAATGCAGGAATTAAAAAACTTATTTATAAGTGACTTTTGGAATGTCTATATCTATTAAAGAAATTAATGTTACAAATTTGGACAAAATAATCAAAAAATCCAAAGAGTGTTTGGGGTATAAAAAACATACACTGGAGAGTAATAGGTTGCAACTGTTTTGCAGTCCGAGTATTGTTAGTAGATAATGCTGAATTATTGTTTTTTCTATTTGAACGTGAGATTTATACAAAAATATGCTATGCTTCAACTTTCCTCATCCTATTCACATCATACACAGTTCTCATTTGTGCCACAAGAAAGCTGAATATACTTTCAGAACTCAGAAGAAACACGGTTTGCTAGTTTATGTGCCCTGAGACTCAAATATATCCCAACTTCTCCATTCCGCGCACGTGGCTTCACTGACGCCGCCAGCCGCTCACCCGGCGGAAATGTTAAACTTTATGTAAATGTAAATACACTCACAAGTTTGACATTTCCAAACTTAAATTGAGTGTTCGTAATTTAAACTTGTTATTCTGCCGTCGTAACTGCAACACTAGATATGATTTACAAATGCTATCCAGAAGTTGCTTCATAAGGAATTCAAAAGTATTATTCTAGAAAAAATGTTGAGTTCTTAATTTTTTACTCATAGGAAGATGAACTTCGGTGCTCAATAATCTGGAATACTTCAAGTTCACGCAGACATATGTAATCTACGCTATGTCTTTACAACTAACACTATTGGCACTAACAAATCATTTCTTCAGCAGTTAAGATCTCCTGATCAGCTGGCTGGAATTTGTGTGATTGCCGTAAAAAAGACAACGATAATAATAGAAATTTAGAAAGTAAATCTAATTTACAAACTTAAAATTTACTTTCTGTAACACTAACAATTGTTACGGCTAATTGGTGTGTAAAATTACGCACAATTGATCTTAAACAAACCATTTTTCTTTTTTTTTAGTAAAACATGTAGTTCTTTTAAACACATAGCAAAAACTGTAAATAAATGATAGTAAATTAACACAAGATTTCATAAATGAAACGAAAAGACAGTGTAATGTAGCATTTGTCATTTTAATGGGACATATCCCAATTATAGGTGCACAACTTTTCTCACTAACTGCCGTATCTTTTATCTGCCTCCCAGTCTTATCGCTTTGCGGAATAAACGACCCCGCTACATCGCGTTATAATTAAAAATCGATGTCGGCGAAAACGAGCGAAACGGCCCGGGGACTAAACTGCAAAGCCCGTAACGTAGTACAACACCATATTTTTTCGGACCGACAAGGGCACGTTCCGCTATTTGGCGGACACATGCAAACGCGCTACGCCCCAGCGACGGGAAAATACGGCGAGCGAGCCCCCGCCCACCCGCGCCGGGTTGCGGGGCAGCGGACGCGCCCTCCCGCCGCGCCGCCCCGCGCCGCCCCCGCGCCGCCCCCGCGCCGCCCCCGCGCCGCCCCCGCGCCGCTCCAGCGCCCAACACGCCCACGCGCGACACGCGGTCGCCTTGCGCATTTCCCACGCCACCATTTAGGTTTGTACACAGAGCGGTTCAGAAAAAAAATTCCGCAAACCTCAAGGTTTGTAGAATAGGAAGTTAGAAGATTATCACTTGGACGAGGTAGTTCAGACAGAGGCATTGCTATCATTTAGGTTTGTACACAGAGCGATTCAGAAAAAATTCCGCAAACCTCAAGGCTTGTAGAATAGGAAGGTAGAAGTTTATCACTTGGACGAGGTAGTTCAGACAGAGGCATTGCCATTATTTAGGTTTGTACACAGAGGGTTCAGAAAAAAATTCCGCAAACTTCAAGGTTTGTAGAATAGGAAGGTACAAGATTATCACTTGGACGAGGTAGTTCAGACAGAGGCATTGCCATCATTTAGGTTTGTACACAGAGGGTTCAGAAAAAATTTCCGCAAACCTCAAGGTTTGTAGAAAAGGAAGGTAGAAGATTATCACTTGGACGAGGTAGTTCAGACAGAGGCATTGCCATCATTTATGTTTGTACACAGAGGGTTCAGAAAAAAATTCCGCAAACCTCAAGGTTTGTAGACTAGGAAGGTAGAAGATTATCACTTGGACGAGGTAGTTCAGACAGAGGCATTGCCATCATTTAGGTTTGTACACAGAGGGTTCAGAAAAAAATTCCGCAAACTTCAAGGTTTGTAGAATAGGAAGGTACAAGATTATCACTTGGACGAGGTAGTTCAGACAGAGGCATTGCCATCATTTAGGTTTGTACACAGAGGGTTCAGAAAAAATTTCCGCAAACCTCAAGGTTTGTAGAAAAGGAAGGTAGAAGATTATCACTTGGACGAGGTAGTTCAGACAGAGGCATTGCCATCATGTATGTTTGTACACAGAGGGTTCAGAAAAAAATTCCGCAAACCTCAAGGTTTGTAGAATAGGAAGGTAGAAGATTATCACTTGGACGAGGTAGTTCAGACAGAGGCATTGCCATCATGTATGTTTGTACACAGAGGGTTCAGAAAAAATTTCCGCAAACCTCAAGGTTTGTAGAAAAGGAAGGTAGAAGATTATCACTTGGACGAGGTAGTTCAGACAGAGGCATTGCCATCATGTATGTTTGTACACAGAGGGTTCAGAAAACAATTCCGCAAACCTCAAGGTTTGTAGAAAAGGAAGGTAGAAGATTATCACTTGGACGAGGTAGTTCAGACAGAGGCATTGCCATCATTTAGGTTTGTACACAGAGCGGTTCAGAAAAAAATTCCGCAAACCTCAAGGTTTGTAGAAAAGGAAGGTAGAAGATTATCACTTGGACGAGGTAGTTCAGACAGAGGCATTGCCATCATGTATGTTTGTACACAGAGGGTTCAGAAAAAAATTCCGCAAACCTCAAGGTTTGTAGAATAGGAAGGTAGAAGATTATCACTTGGACGAGGTAGTTCAGACAGAGGCATTGCCATCATGTATGTTTGTACACAGAGGGTTCAGAAAAAATTTCCGCAAACCTCAAGGTTTGTAGAAAAGGAAGGTAGAAGATTATCACTTGGACGAGGTAGTTCAGACAGAGGCATTGCCATCATGTATGTTTGTACACAGAGGGTTCAGAAAAAAATTCCGCAAACCTCAAGGTTTGTAGAATAGGAAGTTAGAAGATTATCACTTGGACGAGGTAGTTCAGACAGAGGCATTGCTATCATTTAGGTTTGTACACAGAGCGATTCAGAAAAAATTCCGCAAACCTCAAGGCTTGTAGAATAGGAAGGTAGAAGTTTATCACTTGGACGAGGTAGTTCAGACAGAGGCATTGCCATTATTTAGGTTTGTACACAGAGGGTTCAGAAAAAAATTCCGCAAACTTCAAGGTTTGTAGAATAGGAAGGTACAAGATTATCACTTGGACGAGGTAGTTCAGACAGAGGCATTGCCATCATTTAGGTTTGTACACAGAGGGTTCAGAAAAAATTTCCGCAAACCTCAAGGTTTGTAGAAAAGGAAGGTAGAAGATTATCACTTGGACGAGGTAGTTCAGACAGAGGCATTGCCATCATTTATGTTTGTACACAGAGGGTTCAGAAAAAAATTCCGCAAACCTCAAGGTTTGTAGACTAGGAAGGTAGAAGATTATCACTTGGACGAGGTAGTTCAGACAGAGGCATTGCCATCATTTAGGTTTGTACACAGAGGGTTCAGAAAAAAATTCCGCAAACTTCAAGGTTTGTAGAATAGGAAGGTACAAGATTATCACTTGGACGAGGTAGTTCAGACAGAGGCATTGCCATCATTTAGGTTTGTACACAGAGGGTTCAGAAAAAATTTCCGCAAACCTCAAGGTTTGTAGAAAAGGAAGGTAGAAGATTATCACTTGGACGAGGTAGTTCAGACAGAGGCATTGCCATCATGTATGTTTGTACACAGAGGGTTCAGAAAAAAATTCCGCAAACCTCAAGGTTTGTAGAATAGGAAGGTAGAAGATTATCACTTGGACGAGGTAGTTCAGACAGAGGCATTGCCATCATGCATGTTTGTACACAGAGGGTTCAGAAAAAATTTCCGCAAACCTCAAGGTTTGTAGAAAAGGAAGGTAGAAGATTATCACTTGGACGAGGTAGTTCAGACAGAGGCATTGCCATCATGTATGTTTGTACACAGAGGGTTCAGAAAACAATTCCGCAAACCTCAAGGTTTGTAGAAAAGGAAGGTAGAAGATTATCACTTGGACGAGGTAGTTATCACTTGGACGAGGTAGTTCAGACAGAGGCATTGCCATCATTTAGGTTTGTACACAGAGCGGTTCAGAAAAAAATTCCGCAAACCTCAAGGTTTGTAGAAAAGGAAGGTAGAAGATTATCACTTGGACGAGGTAGTTCAGACAGAGGCATTGCCATCATGTATGTTTGTACACAGAGGGTTCAGAAAAAAATTCCGCAAACCTCAAGGTTTGTAGAATAGGAAGGTAGAAGATTATCACTTGGACGAGGTAGTTCAGACAGAGGCATTGCCATCATGTATGTTTGTACACAGAGGGTTCAGAAAAAATTTCCGCAAACCTCAAGGTTTGTAGAAAAGGAAGGTAGAAGATTATCACTTGGACGAGGTAGTTCAGACAGAGGCATTGCCATCATGTATGTTTGTACACAGAGGGTTCAGAAAAAAATTCCGCAAACCTCAAGGTTTGTAGAATAGGAAGGTAGAAGATTATCACTTGGACGAGGTAGTTCAGACAGAGGCATTGCCATCATTTAGGTTTGTACACAGAGCGGTTCAGAAAAAAATTCCGCAAACCTCAAGGTTTGTAGAATAGGAAGGTAGAAGATTATCACTTGGACGGGGCAGTTCAGACAGAGGCATTGCCACTAACTCTGCAGCGCCTCTGACCGGAGGACGTCGAGTTCGAGGTCCTCCTTTAACGGGACGCTAGTGGTACAGCTGGAACAGCGGCTGGTTGGAGAAGAATTCTAGCGGCCGGCTGCTCGGATCGGTATTTTTCCGTGGTCTCTCCGATCAACAGAAGGCGAACGCCGCAGCAGTACCGTAACAAACGGGCGAGCTTTCCCCTTACTTGACCTACGCTTTCCCCTTATAAACACAAGGACTACACAACCATTCATGCCGGGGGAGAGCTGAGGATGGTGAGATCCGGCGCCGTCGTGTTGGCTTGTGGGGTTTCCCCCTCCAAGAATCTCCCCAACCGCCGTACTTCTTCAGCCGGGTCCAACTATACTTCCCACGGCGCGGCCGCAGCGCGCTTCCGTCAAGGAGCAGAGCCCTTCCGACGCAGCCACCGCCGGGGCCACGGCCGCACCGCCGCCCGCCGTGGAAGGGGGTGGGGTCTGGAGGGGTAGGTTTCGCCGGCCCTCGGGCGACGACGAACAAAGGGACCGGAGCAGGTAGAACGCTGCGGCCGCGGCGCAGTGGGAACGCTCCCATTTAAAGCTGTGTTCTGCTAGCGGTGGCGCGTGGCCCCTCCTCCGCTTCGCGTAGCTGGAGTTCGGCGTCGGCTGCCGCAGCAGCCGCCACCCGCTGCACGTGGGAAGGCCTCCATTCAAACCAATGCTCTGCTACGCGCCGCGCTGCTGCGAAGCGCGCTGCGGCCGCGCCGTGGGAAGGGGCCCTTAGGGCGGTGGCTGCGACGGAAGGGCTCTGCTCCTTGAAGGAAGCGCGCTGCGGCCGCGCCGTGGGAAGTATAGTTGGACCCGGCTGAAGAAGTACGGCGGTTGGGGAGATTCTTGGAGGGGGAAACCCCACAAGCCAACACGACGGCGCCGGATCTCACCATCCCCCGGGATATAGGATCACCGGCTGAAAAAAACATTCACTACACGTACGGGACTACTAACCATAACAGTTGACGGATCGGGAAACAATCAATAGTTCTCACTTTAGCAGGTACACTTGCACAGTCTAATGAATTGGTAGACGCTCCAAACACCACACGTAGATGAATTGCTTACAAATCAGCAGTAACAACTCTTTAATAACAAATGAGTAACTACCGTGTTTATTGACAAAAAGTGATCATCCTCGACCTTTATATATGACCTAGACGTTCTTAACACTTATTCTGAACTTCCTTGAATGTTCTTCTGTCGAGTTCTTGCTACCAAAGCCGGAGATCAGCACTCTACATTTGTCATTTTTTACTACTCCTTCATAATAATGATCTTGTAAAAGGAAGTTGGAATATCATCAGAATTCCACTTAGCAGCAAACGGAATGAACGGTTTTAGAAATTTCCTAAGGGACTTAATTTAAAAAAAAATTACTTTATCTTGTTACAGTATAGAATGGTCTTACACACGAAAATCTTTCTAAATAATTGTTAAAATCGCATTGAAATACAATCGGAATTTGTCATGTTCGTATCGAATACACAGACCTGAATGAGAGCTCTGTTTTATATATTATAAGAATGAGTGGGTAAAAATAATACATTTCCCCTCTTCCTTTGAACCTTTCTACATCACGAGGTCTTACCCAATTCCTAAACGCATTTGCTAGATACTTTTCGGTTTCTATATCATGGTGTCACACTATACTCTACTGCCATTAGTGCATTCCCTTGCTTCTCCGTGCATTATTTATGCTGCACTTTACTGTGTCGTCGTTTCACTCCCTTGCACTCTCAGCATTACTAAAACACGTTATTCTAAAGCAACTGCCCTAAGTACCGAAATTTTATTTATTTAGTAAGACATATTTCCATATGCAGAATGTTCCATATTCAGTTTATATTTCTAATCGTGAATATTCGTTTATTTTAATCTAAAAAAATCGTGTCCTACTCCCGCTGTATCATGTCTTTTGTGAAAAATAAGGTAATTTACCTTTTCTTCTCTTTCATCCTTTTATTAGGATTCTAAAGGTAAGGCAATAAGAACGTCATATCACCCAAAATTACATTCTATTGAATATTATAATGTATTTTGTACATCTGAATGTATATTCGATTCAGAATGACATAGACCAAAAGTATTGAAAATCTCTGATCCCCAAAATGCTTGCTGCATATTATACTCCGCCCGTTCGTAACTAATGACTACATTTACTTTACATCAGTCATTTCGTATCAGGTGTTATCAGAAACCTGTCACATCCTCGTAGCTCACCCCCCCTCCTTTGCTGACCCCGCAGATCCGTTAACCTGCTTCACCTCGCGCCGCCCCGCCCCCTCCCGGCTGCTTCCTCCGCCGCCTTCATCACTCCGGTGTTATCCGTCGCAAGACAAGCACTGTCAAACGTGTAGACACCCCGCCCCTCCCCGCCCCTCCCCGCCCCGCCCCGCCCCGCCCCGCCCCGCCCCGCCCCGCCCCGCACCGCACCGCCCCTCCCCGCCCCGCACCGCACCGCCCCGCACCGCACCGCATCGCCCCGCACCGCCCCGCATCGCCCCGCACCGCCCCGCACCGCCCCTCCCCGCCCCGCACCGCCCCTCCCCGCCCCTCCCGCCCCTCCCTGCCCCTCCCCGCCCCTCCCCGCCCCGCCCAAGTCCAGCCGCCCTCCGCGCCTCGCAACTCGGAGCAGCCGCCCGCCGCGCCGCGCCACGCCGCGCAGGGGATATCGCCGCGCGCACATCGCCGGTGCTTTGCATAACAAGTCGAGAGGGCACCGCGCGGACCCCGGGCGCTTATCCCACGCGCCATCGCGCGGCGGCGGCGGCGGCGGCGGCGGCGGCGGCGGCGGCGGCGAACTGGCAGCGAGCCAGCGCGCGCCGCGGCTGTGGCGACGGCGACGGCGGTGGCGGAGCGACGCGGCCACAAAGAAGGTGCGAGTGAGTGCGCCTGGAGCGGCGGTCGCGGTGACGCGGCCCTTAACGCTACGGGGTGGACGCCTCACGAACTGGCAATATCATGGCGAGAGTATGCAAAATCTTATTTGGAAAAAGTAGTGCCGAAACTTGAGGATGGCACCTATCGCGCCAGTTACAACGGCAGTGAAGATGCAACATGTGTCGCGTGATGTTTCTGGAAGTGCTTGAGGAGTCAATGGCAGAATAGTACGAGGATGCAAGATTTAGCCTACAGCAGTTGAAGCACGCAGCTAGTGCCAATCGTGACGGAAAAAGAGATAGCGGTGACTGAGCACAAAACGTCGAAATGCCAGCTAGTCCACCCGCAGCGGGACGGCAGCAACATAACGGTGGGAAAAATTGAGATGGAGTTTATTGAAAAGGTAAGTTGGAGATGCGATACCAAGGAGACAGCGTTGCGGCATTTGCAGAGGAGGCAATTGTAGTTGAAGTAACGGTATCGTGCTTTCCGGAAGATGTTCCTTAGCCGAAGTGATATTGATAACCGTGACAGTAATGGTAACACCGGTGGGAGTGACAGACATGGGCTTGTCGGCGATTGCGACGAAAGAATGCCTCTGATATTGAAAACTGCTGTCGAGGTGGTGCCGGTGACGAAATAGCAGTGGCAGCGGTGGTGAAATGTCAAAGGAGAGTGAAATTGGTGGAGAGGGTCAGTGTCGAATGATCTTATGGTGCTGACAGTCGTGGTAGGGAGAGAGATGATGGCGTTACTGGCGGCGGCATTTGTAAAGGAGCGAAAGAGGGAGTGGCGGTAAATGCAAGAGCTACTGGCAATGACAGTGGTGGTGGTGGTGGTGGTGGTGGTGGTGGAGGGAAGCAGTGTTGACGGCGGGGGGCCGCAGCGTGCAGCAGCGGCGAACGTTGCCGCAGGGCCGGGCGTCGCGGGCAACAGTCGTGCGCGGGCCGTCCAAGCCGGCAATGAATTCTTTGAGGAATTGGGCCCGCCTTCGCGTCTCTCTCTCTCCCTTTCTCTCTCTCTCTCTTTCTCTCGGCCGCCGCTTCCCGGGCCATTTCACCACCATCCAATTCGCTTGCGCTCGGACGCGCCCCCTCCCCCCCCCCCCGCGCCGCGAAATCTATAGTCGGTTTAGAATAGCCAACGTGTGGGTTGTTCGGAGACAAGTATATGACTACTCCAAACGGGGAGCGGAAGCCACAGGGCTGGGCGGTGTGTTATTCACTGCTTCACCCGAGCAGATACTCGGAGCAACAGATAGCTACATGTTCCCGGTCAGAACCGAGAGAGAATGTAATGTTTAAAATCTTATCAATTATCTCTGAGATGACACATTGCCTACGATCTAGGAAATTATATCGAATAGAGTACTACTCTAACTCATTTAGTGCACCGTGTAGATGTCTTACGAAAACGATTGCTACCTCTCTCTCTATGCAAACGATTCCAATACAGTACGACCGTTAAGCGCGCTTCACTTTTGCTTGGTGATTGTAATGGAGGAATTTAGTTTATTATCGGCAGAGTATCTGGAACAGGAGCGCATTGCAACAAAGTGTCGTGGGTTGTAGTGGCGAACCCGATGAATCCACTCGAATATCTTGAGCAAGGCGATTCCTGCGGAGGGGAGGTCGCAGTGGTGCAAGTTCCGAGACCTGCGAAGGAGAGGAGAAGCGGAAACGGGAGGGGGCCGCGGTCCGACCGCCCTGATTTGAATCGGAACATCACGTTTCCATCTCCAAGCGCCATAAACGGCCGGCAGAGTTGCCTCATAGCTCAGGCGGAGGGTGAACAGAACACGCAAAAGTTATGGTGAGGCGACCTCACGAACCTCCGTTGCGAGCAAAAGGTTTGAAAAAGAAAAGTGAACGTTTTGAGAGCCTGCAGAACGAAGGAACTTGTGAAATATACACGCAAAGCCGTATTACGAATATTAGATAATACTTCCACTTTCACTTATTCGTAGTTTTTGTTTTTGCAAAAACCGCTCTTGTAATTTATAATACAGTCGGACCTCCATATATCGATCTTCTATACATCGAAATTCTCTAAATCGAATATTTTGTCTGTCTGTTAAAAATTCAGTTTAAAAACATTAACGAAAATTACTTTTATATATCGAACTTATTTTCTGGCTTGACAATTTTTTTCTGTGAAATTCAAATGTAATAACATACACTAAATTATATTTCTAAAAAATAGTATTTTTAATTAGGACGGAGAGTATTACTACTGATGAAAATATAACTATGTTTATATAATAAATGTTTATACACTTTCTAGTGCGTCCGGTTCTCATCTTTCTCATGAAGGTAACTCCCTCTAGCTGCCTCGTGAGTCGTGAGAACGCGTTTCTCAAAGCGATCTGAAGGACAATTGCGTCTAATGGCCCTTCGTCTAATGGCCCTGCCCTACCATGTCATCTCGTCAGATCAGCGCAGCTTCAGTTTGCTGTTACGCTGAAGAGAGTTCGCAATGTCGAAACGAAAATCCCTTAATGTTACAGAAAATACAATTCAAATTTCATGTTCCTATTCAAAATGTGTGGCATGAATGATTAAAATATTTGATAACTATTTAATGTTTGAATTTCTTATTAAACCCAATTTTTCCCATTTTTTAAAAAAATAGCATTTGCTAAACTTTCATAATTGTTTCTATATATCGAAGTTTCTATCAAATATTATTGAAGGAACCGTCAGATTCGATATATGGAGGCCCAACTGAACATTGACAATTGATTTTTAAAGAAGAAGATAAAATTTAAAAATTATTTGTTATTTACTCAAGTAGTATTGAAAATGAATCTTCGACGTACGAATTAAATATTTTCACATGTATATCCCAGAGACTTTCGAACGGGTTCCGTACATTAACTTTCAGTACGAATTGACTTTAACTTAAAAATAAATAGTATACATTCATTGGAATCATTCAAAGCGAGACCGGTCTAATTTATTCACGAACTCCAGTGTCTAATTTACTTTGCGGATTGCATTCTGCGTACGTGTTCACCAAAGTAGCACTTCTCAATCAATAAACAAAGATCTGGTTTCCGTTCAAGAGCGCTAAAGAATTGTAGAATTCAGAAATTGTTCATTTCATATTTTTATCATTGCGAATGACGTTTTCTTTGCTCCCACACAAGATTTCCTTAACTTCTAGACGTCCAAGTACTTTGTGGTGATAAAACATCTTTCACCCGAAGTTATTCTCAGAACATCAATCCTCGTCTCCCAAAGAAACTCAAACATTTTATGGCGTGACCTATTCAGTAAATTTTGTGTACATTCGTTGTTAAAAGGGATCTTTCAGATTCATCCTTTCTCACTGCGTTGTCGACACAATAGCCCTCTGTGAAAACAAAAATGGATGGTGTAATCAATGGCTTTTCGAAGATAAAAGCTTTTGTTTCGCTTCACAAGCTGTCAGTTTTTCGCCGCTGTGGTGTCTAACAAATAAGAAGATTAAGACTGCAATCTTTCCTTCTGCTCCATTGTCCCACTTTACAGTGACTTCTTGCGCTGTGTTTATGTCTTTAACTCCCATAGGATGTGTCATATTTTATTTAATTCGAAAATATATTACCCTTGAAACCTGAAGAAGTTATTATAAATGTCTTGTATTATTAACATTTTCTTTACTCATTGATTGATTTACAAGTGTGTGAAAAAAATACTATGAATTCACAATATTAAGATACAATACATAATATTTAAACTACAGGGATTGCGCGGCAAAAATTGTATGACATTATTTAAAGAATTTAAATTGAGGGATAAATTGCATTGAGAAAGAAATCTCTGGCTTTCGTATTCAAGGTACAGGGAATTTTGAAAATAAATTTAAACTTTGCAATTTTCCTTGAGTTTTGTTTTCAGCGGATAATACTGACGGAGGTAAAACCTCCTTTTCTGAAGGCAATTTAATAACAGAATTTCTTAGAATCATCTATTAATAAAAAAATTAACAGTTCATAGGCGAGACAATGTCGCTTGAGCGGAAAAGTAGTATTGTTCGAATAATATTTCTTAACTTGACAGCTAGTTCCTAAGAGAAGAGAGGAAGTTCCGTTATACAATCAGAGGCTTCAAATTTCGATTATGTCACTGCAGAGTAGCCGATGCTAGTTAAGAAAAAAGATACATCAAGAGCGAAGGAACTGAAAATTGAAAAGCGATATTTGAAGTCATTATTTGTTTCGTAATATGTCATGTGTGCGTTTCTGTATCGTCTACTGTTGTGTCTTTCATAGCGATTTGCGTCTTGTTAACGCTGCTGTTGCGAACTAATGCAAGAGCGACTACGTGTCCGCCGTCCGAGTAAGTGGCAACATGGCTGTACCCCGCTCCCAGCTGTCAAGAGTAGCAACATCAATCGTGATACTATACCTCTCTCTTTGGCAAATTCTGAAAACTCCCCTTCACAGAAAGTCCATCTCGCTGACAAGACGAACAGGCAGATCCTTCAACTCGAAAGCACCTTGTGAGCCGCCCTGCTGTTTCATCGAGGCCGCCGCCCCTCCGCCCACCCTGCCTGCCGCTTCTCCCGCTGTGGAGGTCATCGGCGGCGGCGCGGCCCTTCGCCTCCCCAACGCCCCCTCGGGCGGCTAACGCCGTTCATTCAAAGTCGCCGCGACAGAGCGGCCGTTGATCCGTTTACACAGCGGCCGGCTATTCACGGCGAAAGTTGTTATTGTAGCGCGAAGCGGCGGCACCGAGACGATGCGCGGAGGGGGCGGGGCGTGGCGGGGCGTGGCGGGGCGTGGCGGGGCGCGGGACGGGGCGCGCGCGGGGCGGGGCGGGGCGGCGCGCGGGGCGGGGCGGGGCGGCGCGCGGGGCGGCGCGCGGGGCGGGGCATCGCGCGGGGCGGGGCAGGGCGGGGCGGGGGTGGCGCGGGGCGGGGCGGGGCGGCGCGCGGGTGGCGCGGGGCGGGGCGGCGCGGGGCGAGGCGGCGCGGGGCGGGGCGGCGCGCGGGGCGAGGCGGCGCGACGCGGCGGACGGAAGCGGCTCGGGCGCTGGCAGACGCACCCACCGCTCCGCGCACTGGGCCAAAAGGCCCGAAAGGGGGGAGGGAGCTACCAGATCATCGAAATAGGGAAAGAGTACGTTTACCTCATGTTTAAGAGAAAAATGAGAGTAGATTTCGCCGCTAATCAGGACTGACAAACTGTGTTTTTACCTTTTATGACGTTTATGCAGTATTTTCAATAATACACTTTCATTCGTTATTCTCTACATTTCCGCGTTTTCGTAGTACACATTTTAACTAATACATTAAATATCTTTGATAAAATATCATATTCCACTTATAGACCCGGCTTCGCTAATCGGCCCTGTCGACCAATGCTTCGCTATTGCAATATATTACACTTAACGTGCTACTGGCCACGTAATTGTTAATAAAGTTTTACGCTACGCTCCGCAAAAATTTCAATAGAAGTGTCTTTCTAGACGAAAGACTTTCTCGCGAGTGTGATTCCGTCTCTCTCACGCCGTGTCTTTTCGCCTCTCCCCGTCCCATTCTGTCTCTGTGTGTCCCTCTCTTTCTCTCTCTTTTTCTGTTTGTTACTTTCTCTCTCCGTCTCTGTCTATCTCTCTCCGTCTCTGTCTTTCTCTCTCTCTCTCTCTCTCTCTCTCTCTCTCAATCTGTCTTTCCCGGAAGAAATTTCATAACCGCAGGGGTAGAATAGACAATGAAGACGTCTTAATAATCGTACATCAGTGAACGGCGGGTTGCATAGAGGACGCCGTAGCGTAAAGCGCCCTGATCACGGCCCTTGAGTCTACATAAATGCATCATCAACGGGCGTCTATGTGCACAGGCATATGCACATTCGCATCGTCCTTTGACTATATTATACTCTAAATTCCAAGCAATACGTTGGCAAAGTTTTATCGCATTCGGTTGAATGATGCGGTAGCGCATTAAGCACGAACCAAAAACATTGTTTTTTATATATTAGATTTTGAAAATGTTATTAACCTTTCTAATGCTCAGTGCAGTCAAATTAAATAGAAATAGTTACGCAGCAGAAAACATTTTACTTAGCGCATAAACTTAGATATTTTAATGGTTTAAAGTCATCTGGCAATGTATTGTGAAATAATGTACATGTATGTCATATTTTTTGTAATGAGCTGATGATACAGACATCTGATGAATATGATTACTACATTGAGACTTATAGATATCTGATTTGACTGGAAATATATTCCCACCCTTCAATAATAATCCTTCATGTCGATTCACTTTTTAATCTCTATTCAGAACGCTATCAGCATATCTGACATACAAATCGGCAACAATTAACAGCTAGAGTTTGAATACGTAGAACAGTGAAATATTTATTTAAAAAATTAAAGTAATAATTGTCAAGAAATTATATATTTTATCTAATTTAAAATTTCTTTATAGGAATTATGAAAAGAGAAGAATAGAGTACACGTTTGAAAAGAGTACAAAAGAGGGGGCCTTCAAAAAGATAAATTGTTTTCTTAAAGGATAACGTTTGGTAACCTTACCAAAAGGGGCACAGAGTACAAAATATGTCAATAAAAATCTTATCTGAAAGTACGGAACACTTCACAATACACAGTCATTTGATTGTTTTACGACAAGGAGGAATTAATAAATGAAATGTTGTGTAATTTACAACACCAGTAATTTCCAGCTCCATAATTTTTATTTTTTTTTTTTTTTTGCTTCTGGAATGTTAATTTGATGACTATGATCAACCTGAAAACGCAAAACGACTCCATAAAAGAGGGACATTGCAATCACGGACAAAAGATTAAATAATATACATTGTACTTCATCCTGTGTGTATATGAGAAATATTGCGAATATGGCAATAACACATTTCCCTCACACCATGTTTGAACATAAAAACGAACTTCGAAGAAAGAAACTTATTTATTATGTTGTTTTTTTCGTATGTATGTCAAATTTTACTTCCTCGTTTATTACTACATTTGTAGTATCACTACGTGTGAAGAGTGAGCGTAGCAAGATTGAATACGCAAGGCTGCAGAAAAATGGCGATTTTTTGATACATGAATGAGATTTGTGAGTCCCTTATTCCGGAAGAGTAATTTTTTGTAAGAGAAATGAAGTTATTTTCTCGTTTATGTGTTTTTTTTCCTTTCAGTGCTTTACTCGAATGTAGTAATGATCTCTTAATAACATGGAATAGGTCTTATATTCATTAATACCTCTGAAGTTTTGATTTTAGTATAAACTCGACATTTCTCCGGTGCTTCGGAATAGTTGTAAACAGATGGATGGTCTAGAGGGTGAGTTGGTTGTTCAGAGTCTCTTGGAATCCCAGCCCAGGCAAATACTTCTATGCATATAGGAAGCACTTTTGTGGTTACAGATTGTATTAAAATATTACGTAACCATTACCAATAATAACAGAAACTATGTACAGCGGTACTACTCTACACTACTGCAGTAGTAGTACTCACCACTAGTTTATGTTTAAAAGACAGTTTGGTGTTCTCTAAGGAAATTTGTTATGCGCGCTTCGGGTTCATTTCGGTACACTGCACCATCCGTTTTTAGTCCTTTGCATCAGAGGTCATTGTACCGGATCGAGGGCGAGAAAACACCCACCGTCAACGTAAATATTTACTTCTGATAGGGACGCTACCAATGCTTTCAACCTTCCTTGATGCAGATTCCTAGAGCAGACTCGTGTTCCATCACTGAAGCAAAATCTATATTAGCTGAAAGCGTGTTTTGCAGAACCAAGGGAATTTCATGAAGTTGCAAGACGAATACGTTTCATAATTTCCTTTCTTCATGAAATAAAAAGTCAGATACGTAATTCATCCAGCGTCTTCCCTTCAATTCGTATTTTATTATCGATGAAAAATGTTCTATCCGCGAATATTTTATGCATTGCCTTATGTTCTGTGAACCTACAATAGCTTACAAAACAATGATATTTAACATTCAATTTCCTATCGAATGTCATTACAATTGGCCCGTAGATAAGCCAGTTCACAGTAACCAATCAACATTGAAGGAATTTATGAAGGAGTGAAAACGTGTCCCAAATAGTATATCCTATTCACTGTAGGCGAAAGATACATGATTAAATTCTCTCCAATAACTTCTCACTTCAATGAGCCTTTAAACATCATCCTAAAGCCATCTGAAATCAAATCGATAATTCACTACACTCGTCTAGTTAGAATATTTTCGACGCTTCCTCTATTTCAATAGTAATTCTCTGAAACGCATAAAATGACACTTTCACATTAACCCGCAAACCCCATTTGAAAAACCCAACTTATTATTACATTTTGTGCGGTATATTTAGGAGAAGGGGGTAGGGTTTTTATTAAAATGTCATTTTTTCTTTTCTCTTTAGAATAATGCCGTTTACAATGGAAATTTATTGCATGTTATGTCAAAAGCAAAATGCCCCGTTTGTATGTATAACTTTTTACTTTTTTCGCTTTTTACGATTTCTACTAAGAAGCCATTTTTAAACCTTTTGAGACTCATTTTCAATGCATTTTCGCTGCTTTCATTAATATTAACATAATTTGATAATACCTGATTAAAATAATATTTACGAGATGAACAAATATTCTCCACATAATTCCGAGTATTCTATTCGATTTCTTAGCTCAGAAGTTCTAATGTCAACCTTTGTGAGTAAGTAATCTAAGATTCCTCTTACGTCTATCAGTGCCATTGTCGGTTTGTGCGATTTTGGAATAACTTAAGACTGAGATTTCCTGGTAAAGAACAGTTCATACTAACTTTTGCAAGCTGAATTCACATGAATGAATGGAAGAAGTCTGCATTACATCAGTAACATATTCAACACTTTGAAGAGTTCATTCCAACAAGTTTTGATAATTTTTCACGTTTTATTGTTTGTTTTGTTTTTTGCTTTTAGAGCCTTTTAAAACTATTATAAGAATATTTTATTGATAAGTTTTGGCGATTTTTAGGACATCTCAGTCAACTTGAAAAGTGTTGAAGCTTTATATTGAACTATCACTTCTTATAGCCAGGCAAAAGAAAAGTCATATTATTAAAGAGATTATTGTTAAAAGTACCTTTTGAAGGCAGCTGAATGTTCTTGGAACAAATAGTAGAATCTAATAGTAGTAGCTGATGGAATGAAATAATTATCTTTTTTTTTTTCAACACAGCTGAAACAGAATACAGACATTGCACAATTTTCTCTGTTAATACTTAATGTTCGGTATATTGAAAACGGAGGAATGAAAGTCGATGTACTGTTTTCTACAGAGTTGGCAACAAATAAAAAAAAAGAGCCTCATGTGATGAAAGCTGTCTCAGATTTTTTTGACAAATATGAACTTTCATGTGAAAATTGATTGGTGGATAGACATTTTTGCGCTACTTCAATTCTTAGTACTCGCTCAGGCTTTGTGAAATCTGTAAGAGCGAAAAATGCTGCCCTGACTGCGATTCCTTGTTTAATACAACGACAATCCTTGTCAGATAAGACGCTTCCAAACGAATTTCATGATGTCTTAAAATTATTTACTAAAGTGGTTAATTACATAAAAACAGCGCTTTAAATACTCGACTTTTTAAAACTGTTTGCACACATGTAGAAACAGATCGCAGAACACATTTCATACGGAAGTACGCTGGCTCTCCAAAGGAAATAAGTTGACAAGGTTATTTGAACTCCGAGATAAAGTAATTACCTTTTTTGGGAAATAAAGAACTAAACTAATATTATATGAGAAGTTACAACTTTGAAGACTTACGATATTGGCACAAACCTGCAGTTACTCATTTTACCAAATTAGTTTGTCGTTGAAGAAACACATTTTAAGTAGGTTTTTCAAGGAGTACCAAAATACAAATAACCAAATATCAAACCATTTGGAGCACCTCATTGAAGAATTCAACAGGTGCTTTCTAACACTTATAATGACAACATTCACAGATTAATAACGGATCCTTTCAATATCAACATAGATTCCCCGTTCGAAGTCCATCAAGAATAAGCTTCAGAAATAAGAAATTATTCTACTGCCAAGTATGATTTTGATAAAATGGACACATCACAGTTTTAGATAATGTGTTTCAAAATGTACCCCAGGGCATCACAGCGAGCGCTGGCATTGGATTTACTTTTTTCAAGCACCCACTTGAGAGAGAAAGCGTTTTCCACACTTATTGCAATTAAAACAGGTATCGGGGCAAACTTGATATTGCTAATGATTGACGTTTTGCACTTTCTAATAATCGAGGTTAGGGAATCTTGTAAAAAATGCGAGCTCACCCTTCTTACTGATTTTTTCTTGTCCATTGCCTATTTAATTTAAATTATATCTTGTAATATTAATTAGTCATAAATCTGTTAGAGATTTTCCTGACCTAACCTCATAAAACCATTTCTACAATATATCAAAAACACTATAATTAACCTGTAATATTGTAAGAGTAAAAAAGTAAATATATTGTATTTCAATATAATACTTGTTTTATTCATTACCAAAAGAAAATGTGCAAGGGGAGCGTGGGAATTTTTCCTCTTGACAAATGGGGGTGTGGTAAAAAAATGTTCGGAAACCCCTGATCTAAGCAGAATGGAAAGAATATGTATGTTGTTATCAATAATTTAATATAATATTATATTTAACTTTAATTTAATCTTTGCTTTATTTCGGTTTCAAAAATAACTATTCAAAGTCAATATTGGGGACCAGATAGGCTGAATCATTCTTCGATGCGGTTTCCTTTAATTGCGACCAATGCGTTGGACCGATACCTAATTTACTGTAGTTGAGCATGCCCGTATTTTTATCAATATTGGAGATCAATATTTCAGTACGTCACCATCCTGTCAATCTCTCTCCGTTTCCTATACACACTGGTTAACCAATGTGAGTGCAATGCAGAAATGACCGATTTAGTGAAGTACATTCATATCCAAATATGTGTAATGATATAGATGGGGTGGTCCTGGAATGATTTGTTTGTTCGCTTGCTTCAAAACTGATGTAAGATTGTATCGAAAGAAAATTTAGTAATTATTACGTTGCCTACATCGTCTAAAAGAATACTGAATATATATGCCTGTTATATATATTTATTTATTTAATAGGTAATTATTACAAACAAATTAGATTACTTGATCCTATGTGGCTAGGCCGAAGGCCTTTAAGCCATTACAATACCTACATCCTTTCGCGTTCTAATCTTTCGAATTCTGGTATTCACCCCAAATGGTCTCTCCATCGCATCAAAGCCGCGGAAAAGAGACCATAAGGTACGGCTCAGGAAAAAAACCCTGAAGGGGGAAAAACCTGCCGTCAGAAGCCGAGTACTTTCTAATCTAACCGACGTTTATTTTAACTATTTATTTTCTGGCGCGGGCGTCCCGCCGTCTCCTTCCGGTGCTTGGCCTCCTCAGCACCTGAAATCAAACAGCGCCACAGAAGATTGGCCGCACCAACGCCTCTGCCCTTACATTTTCGATCCCCCCTTCCCTTCACCCCCTAATGTGCTTATTACTATGCCAGTTTTATTTTATTTATTATATTGACCTGTTATTTACCAACTGACTACGACTTATGACTTATTTCTTAACTGTTTACTAACTTAATTACTGATTAACTTACTTATTGTTAGCTTATTGACTTATTAATTTCTCTCCAGTCTAGGCTCCGCTCAAGCTAACCAGTGCTGTTTTCCCACTCCTTAATTTCAGTTTCCCTAATGGTCCGGACCTTTCCTAAAAATGTTCCTAATTCTTTCATAAATTTAGATCTTTTGTCACCTAAAATGTTTTGGGCGAGCGTTACGTTCCTGTTTAGGAAGTAGTAATTTTCCATTCCCATCCATTTTTTTCTCCATGTTTCGGTTGCACAGCAAATTAAGAGGATGTGGATCCAGTCTTCCCTATCACCGCAAAGCACACAGATGCCATTACCACTTGCGTCCTTTAGTCTACGCTGCGTCCACCCCCCAACCCTGAGCCAAGCGTATCCCCCTCTTGCGTCCTTTCCGAGAGTATGTACGTAACTTTCGCAACCCCATAACGGACTCGCATGGATTTGAGCTACCAACGAACGTTTTTCAGCCGTTGCTGCCCAGATCTCTTGCCTTTTTATATCCGCAAGTCTATTGGAAATCAGCCTTTCTATCTCACGGGTTCCCCTATCTCCCACCATTTCCGGAGAGACGTCTCCCAACCCTGCGCGGTCAAGTAGCCGTTTAATTTTGTACGCCCTGTTATATATATATTGAAACGGGGAGCGTTTCTATACGTAATTAGAGACACAGAGTACAATAATATAATTACAACTAATTTTGAACTGCGCGGCATAAGCGGCAGGTGCGGCGACCGGCGGTGGGGGGGACTAGTGAACGAGTCCGCCGCCGTGGGCCAGCGAGAAGAGGCGAGAAATCGGCCGTTACCAGTTGAGAGTGGCTGTTTGGCAGTTGACCGTTGGCCGAGGAAAGTGTAAGACGGTGTTCGCGACGAAGGAGAGTGTAATGTTCATAGAAATGCGGATTAGAAGCCGATAAATGGAATGTTGGTAGAGGTCGGTATGCAGAAACTATAGATTGTATCCGTGACATCAAACGTAGTGAAAATAGTAATAAAACTGTGCATCGTGCAACTGACGCCGGCACGAGTAGTGGCCACGTGCTCCGTAGTGACAATAGGGAAGTGGAAAAGAACTGATGAAAGGTGTGGCGACATA
Source organism: Gryllus longicercus (assembly GCA_038098605.1). Classification (NCBI taxonomy): domain Eukaryota; kingdom Metazoa; phylum Arthropoda; class Insecta; order Orthoptera; family Gryllidae; genus Gryllus; species Gryllus longicercus. Next base: position 247,267 of record JAZDUA010000416.1, read on the forward strand.
ACTAGAAGTACATCGCTAGGGCGAAGTGGACATAATCGAGAGGCCGTGAGTGTGTAAGCGGAACTGCACGTCAAAACGACCAGCGTCGAAGCCGAGGAATTCGCGTTGCCGCCGCCGCGGGCCGACCAGGCGCGAGTCCGCATCATCAACCGCCCGGGGCACCGGACTGCGGTGAAGGTCATCGGCCGCTGCCGCCGTTGGCGACAATCCGTGACAAACGAGGTATTCATGGGCCCAAGGTATGATGAAATCAAATTGTATACCGAATCTTGGTACCAAGACGGAGAGTAATCATATGTTTGATCATGTATATAACATGTTATTTCAAGAATAAATTGTATTTGTGTTTTGGTGAACTTTTTACTTTGATTTTCCAATGTAATGTCGATTCCTTTAAGGGACCCATTCACGAGTAAGACACCCGTCCGTTACAACTTTTATTTGCAGTGGAAAGTACCAGCAATCAGGTACGTCACTATATATATATATATACATATATATACACACATATATATATATATATATATATATATATATATATATATATGTGTGTGTGTGTGTATATTTAAAAGTATCTTCCATCTCATACTAGGTGTAAGACAGATAATTCATATTGTACAACAATGAATGCTTTCGTTGTGTCTTCTCAATGCTCAATACAATGTTTCCATAACAATAGATTCAAAGAAATAAAATATTTCAACCCCGCGAAGAATACTCAAAACATTCGTAATTACTTGGTTAATTGTTCACGTTTGAAATATCTATATTTCTAATTACCAATGAGCTCAGAAACTGAAGCAAAAAGATGCAGCCTCTCGTTTTCAAATATGCAGCCTCAACATTTTTTTTTTATTTTTGACTAAAAATTCAAACATTTGATTGCGTTATTCTCGAACTGCGCGTTCTACCTGAATCCTCATATTCAGTGCGCCCCTGTTTAGGGTCTCGGTGGGTGACTGGCTAGTTTATATTTAGATTTTTTTATTATTTTGTTATATAAGGTCGCATCAACTAGGTCATTAGCAACCACTACTGCGTGTAACGGTATGGTAACTATGAGTATAACACGATATGATGATGATGATAGGGGTATGAAAGGACGAACACAATACAACCATGCTCGAGGCGGGACTCGAATCCGCGATCCCTCGACCCGAGATCGATGTGGCACTACTGCCTTGGCGGTCTCGGCCATCCAGACCAGCAGATTTTAGGATTATTTAATCAAAAACAACACAAAACTGTAAGTGACGTATGGGGAATAAGATCATCTGCGCACGTTTTCTTGAGTTCCAGAATACCTTCCCATCATTTTAACTATAAATAGTTGAAAGATGAGTAAAATATAAATAAATAAAAAAGCGCGAGATTAGCAATATTTGAAAAAATAGTTTTTGTTTTTGAGTTATAGAAAACGTATTTACATCGGTACACGAATTTCAAGTATGATTTTTCTGTATTGCTAACAAAGTAGCAACTCGTCCTTACCTCTACTCTTACCATTACAAGGAAAAGGAGAGTTCAACAAAACGTGGGCATAATGAAGCTACATTACGTCCAGAAGGAAAACAAGGGGCCATCCCAGCATTTGCTCAATGTATCAGGGAAACTAGACCAAAACCTGATCGAAATGGGGTGTCATTGATCCGGATTAGTTTACTGGCCTTTCAACTACCAGTGTTCGTTTCAAACCCGGTTCAAGTGGAGTTTTCGAAGGGCGGAAAATCCCACAGTGTCTGGAAATATTAAATCCCTTCGGTACATCCTAATGACATTTCATGTTCTCCCGACGGACAGTTCGATATAGGAAACCGAGACAGACATCAGTGGAAATGGGAATTGCACCAATTCCATTAGGAAGCGCCTAAGGGGGGGGGGGGGCGTCTGTCCGAGAAAGATTCCCTAGACTCGCGCAGGGGGTATCTGGGGTTATCAGCTTCCAAGGAAGAAAACACTGGGGAGGAAGTATGATCAATGGCCGACTCCCGCAAATAACACCACACGATAAATAAATAAACAAATACATCCTACTTCTGACACGGCTGTAAGGCTTCAAGGAAGAGGTCGGCGCCTAGTCAATATTTGCTATTTATGCATCATCTTATGGAACGGCAACTACTTATTATTAGTATAAGAACTGTTTTACTATAACTATATAATAACTTTATATATCTAATATTATGTTATTGCAGTATTCAAGAAGACTGTTTATACTGTAAGACTCAGTATTAACAACCATGCTCGGTATCAGACAAAGAACCCAATTTTCCGAATCATTAAGAAACAGAAATTCTAAAACGTACCCCGAACATCCTCGGTGTCCCAACAGTGTTTATTTACATGTACTTCGTGTTTAAATACTTAATACAAGTGCGTGTAAGCAATATTACATTTACCTTCAGAATTCTCAAACGGAGCAAAAACATCTATAGAACACATTAATAATATTTGGGTGCATGTGTCGTATTGTGTGTACAATTGCATACATTTGTCGATTACACCACCTCCATGAAAGCATTTTCGCAATCCCCAACGCCACGAAGGAACCTGAACGCGTTCGCCTGCTCGCAGCAGCCCCCGCACGCAGAGGCAGGTGCGAGCGCCACGCTCGCACGGTGCACGCAGCGAGGTGCCACAGGGCTCAATTCCAGAGCGCGCGCGTTGTCGCAGTTAATGCAGCGACTAGCAAACGCGCGCGCCGCGCCGCGCCGCGCCGCGCCGCGCCGCATAGCGACAAACAGAACACGGCGCGCTGCTGTCGCGCTCCGCCGCCTCCCGAACGCACGCATTTACAGCTTTGGACGGCGCGGCGTTCGCGCGTGGGCGAGCACAGTCCCATGCGAATTTCGACAGTCCGATGGGCGTTCCTGGATGGCTGCCGGTCTGTGCAATGGGTGCACAACGCACGGGGGAAGCGAAGGGAGCATCTATAGATAATTCCCAAAATTTGAAAGAAGTGCGTACATATTTACTATGATGAAATCTAAATCTTTCAAGACTTTTTTGTACTGAAATGTATAATATGTAAAATAAATAGAACGTTACGTTTTCAAATTTGAAGTGAACATGTGGGAGACTACAAGAATGAAATGAATGAAAATTTTGTTTATAATTACCCATTTTTCACACGTAAAGAATATATCGAAGTGTAAGAGAATTAATTCATTTTACAAATACAATCTTACTACGATACGGCACTCATGGACAAGGGACAAAAACCGGTGCATCGCTCATGTAATATTATTCGTAAGAAAAAAGCACAGATTTCCTCCTTACACATTTCGTAGAAAGCGGAAGAGATACAAACATCTCGCGTATTCAAAACTGAACTTTTGTCATGCTCAACGCTTTGCACTCTTAAGCCTGCATCTCCCGCTCTGCCTTCACCTTTAACCCACATTCGCGAGCACTCGGCCATCACAGCGTCGCGCCGCGCCGCGCCCAATTGCTGGAATTGGCTGCTGCCTAATCTCGCGAGACCGTTTCCGCGCCGCCGGGCGCTTCGAGGCGGAACGTGCCCGTGCGCCCACCTGTTGCGGTCCCCTCCCCGACACCCTCCTGACGCCGCCCCGCCGCGCACGCGCGCACTCGCCACGCAGCGGCGCGGATTCGTCCAGCCCGCCCCCTCCCGCCCCGTCCCTCCCCGCCCCGCCCCGCGCGCCCTGCCACGCCCGCCCTCTCCGCCCCGCCCCTGCCCTCTCCGCCCCTCCCCGCCCTCCCCGCCCTCCCCGCCCCTCCCCTCCCCTCCCCTCCCCGCCCATTCCCGCCCCTCCCCGCCCCGCCCCGCCCTCTTCGCCCCGCCCCGCCCTCTTCGCCCCGCCCCGCCCCGCCAGCCAGCCCTCCCAGCTCCCCCTGCCCTCTCCTCCCCTCCCCACCTTCTCCGCCCCGCCAACCCCCTCAGGCACGCCCTCTCCGCCCCGCCAACCCCCTCAGGCACGCCCTCTCCGCCCCGCCAACCCCCTCAGGCACGCCCTCTCCGCCCCGCCAACCCCCTCAGGCACGCCCTCTCCGCCCCGCCAACCCCCTCAGGCACGCCCTCTCCGCCCCGCCAACCCCCTCAGGCACGCCCTCTCCGCCCCGCCAACCCCCTCAGGCACGCCCTCTCCGCCCCGCCAACCCCCTCAGGCACGCCCTCTCCGCCCCGCCAACCCCCTCAGGCACGCCCTCTCCGCCCCGCCCCGCCCCGCCCCGCCCTTCCCCGCTCTCTCCGCCCCACCCCACCCCGACCGCTCTGCCCCGCCCTGCCCTCTCCGCCCGACGACAGCCACCGCTCCTTCACTCCGTTGCGCGCGGGAGGCCCCCGGCGCAGCCGCCGCGCGCTCGACTTTGCTCGCCCGGGGACAGATCGTACTGATCAGCACAAAACAACCGATGCACCATCCGTGAGGGAGTAATCTAAGGCGACTAAGGCAATGTATTTTTCTTTGAGGCAATGAAAATTTAATCATTCATACACTATGAGATCAAAAGTATCCGGTCACTTCCAAAATGGTGCTATGGTGTGGTCGTGTTTTTCATGGATGGGGCTTGCACTCTTCATTGTTTTGTGTGGCACTATCACGGCACAGGCCTACGTTGATGTTTTAAACACCTTCTTGCTTCCCACTGTTGAAGAGCAATTCAGGGATGGAGATTGCATCTTTCAACACGATCGAGCAACTGTTCATACTGCACGGCCGGTGGCAGAGTGGTTACACTACAATAACATGCCTGTAATGGACTGACCTGCACACAGTCCTGATTTGAATCGTATCGAACACCTTTGAGGCGTTTAGGAACGCCGACTTCGTGCTAGGCCTCACCAACCTACATTGATCGCTCTCCTCAGTGCAGCACTCCGTGAAGAATGGGCTACCCATGGGCTTCCCCAAGAAACGTTCCCACAGCTGATTGAAAGTATGCCTGCGAGTGTGGAAACTGTCATCAAGGCTAAGGTGGGGGGCTGCACCCTATTGAATTCCAGCATTACCGATGGAGGGCGCCACGAACTAGAAAGTCATTTTCAGTCACGTCAGGATACTTTTGATCACATGGTTTATATAGTGTACGCCGCCTAATATTATCGCACAGGATCACAAGTAATATAATATTAACCGATTGATACCAATACTTAAAGAAGTCTTTCCATCGATCTTTGGGCAGGATTCAGTGCGTCGACCCCAATCCCACATATTGTGGCGTCGTTAACACGAGGGCCAAACAAAACCGTTAGGCGGTGAAAGTGCGCTGCGGGGGAGGAAAGGGTTGAGCCTGTACATCCGGGATTTGGCGCTCGGGCAGTTGACGCAGACCGCGTGGCAGAGCCAAAAATAACCTTAGGCTGTAAACTCCTAGGAAGCTGGCGAGCGAGTCTACCTGGGAATCTTGTGTGGTGGGGGCGTATCTCCCCTCCAAAGACCATGGCAAACGAGCCCTCGCTATGACAGCGGGCGAGCCTATCTAGGGAACTTGTGAGGCTATGACAGCGGGCGAGCCTATCTAGGGAACTTGTGAGGTGGGGGGTGTAGCCATCAGCTATTTAACGCGGCGCCTTCTGCGCCCGCGTTCTCATTCAGTTTACATCGGAGGGCCTAGTACGCGTAGGTACAGGGAGGGTAAGAGTGGGGGCGAGATGTCCGGAGAGTAAGGGCCAGACGATCTCGGGTGCTTCGTGCACGTGGTTCGCCAGACGGCGACCGGTTTTAATTTTGGCATCAGGCCATGTGACGGTAAATTGTCACGGGACGGTAATTGTCCGGAGGCTCGCATCACGCGTAGCTTGTTTTTCTGCGGTAAAGCAGGGTGTTGGGAAGAAAAGGTTGCCGGAGTGTTTTATTTATGCAATTTATTGTATCTAGTCTGTAACTTTTCAATATACTATTTTTATTTTGTTTATGTAAATTTATTCTCTTTTCACTACGTCACAATATAAACGTCCGACTGCGACCATGAACCCCCTAGGTAGTCAGGTTGTCTAGGCTTAGGCGGTACTCGTCGACAGGTTCGAGGTAGAAGCAGTAAGGAGACGGGTTGGGTGGCCAAGCCCATTGGGCTTCAGCCCGGGAGCCCTAGTTGGGCACTTCACTTCGTCGTGGCAGTGCCCGATACTCGTGGGCAATTGATGAGGCACTTGTCCCGGCTCAATTGTGAGTGGCGCTTAATTCGCCTTCGGTGCTAGCCTGGAAAGCTAGTAGCCCTGAGCCGGCAGACTGGCTCTACCCAGGCTTAATTGGAAAGATAGCGCAGTTCGGTGGGCCGTTCCGATATATCCGAATGCCAGCCCAAAGGTGTACTTGTAAGCCCACGGGGATGAAGATAAAGGTCATAAAGGGCGAATATATCAAAATTAGCTGATTTTTAATATCAAATAAGTAGTTTCAAATCGTTTACAGTACATTCATTAAATGTTTTGAAATAAATAAAATGTGTTAATAAGATTACTTAACATGTGCCTAAGAAAATGACAAATATAAAATTGTATTGTCCATTGAACTTGTATTGCACACCACTGAAAACTTCCCTGTAAGTTTTTATCTGCAATACTTCTTTGATCCCTAAGAAAACACCAACATCTGTTTCATTTCAGTGCCCTCTTCGTCGATTATTTTGTAAATCCAGCGCCATCAAGACGCAGGTTTGATAAGAGTTGGAAAAGCCGTATTGAAAGTGTTAATAACAACATTATTATTATATTATTATTATTATTACTATTATTACTTTACATCAATGTAACTAAAGAAAATAAATATCTCATTTCATTTTCGTACTTCCCACGTAAGTACATTATTTCTGGGTACATCCTTTCTCTTCTTCCGTTCACTGGAACTGCCGTGCACTTGCACATCCTGATTTCATTCTGAAGGGAAATATATAAAAGTTGTGTTAAGAGATAACACATCTCTGTGTTTAAAGAGATGGGTGAATCGGCGGGGGGGGGCTAGAGTTCGTGTACATAGTTCCTCAATTGAAAAATTAAGGGAGGATGCAAATTGGTCATTTCGAAAGGCCACCTTTCCATCAGCTGTTTGGAGCGTGCACGTTAATAGAAACATCACATCTCCGGCTATTCAAAGCAAGTACGGAACCTCACCCCCAGAGATTATGATAACGAAGAGCGGTTATGTGCTGTTTTCAAATGTAACCAAGTTAAATCAAACTCTAAATCAAATGGTGAACTTAAGTAATTTTTGGCAGGATTGGCGATGGGAACTTCTGAAATAACAAGCTCATTTATATTTTTCAGCTATCTGTCTTCCTTGAAAAATACTTCACAATCGTGTTATTTTACTCTTAAGAAGATCCTAAATTTCACCAGGGAATAATTGCTCTAGTTGTTACTTCCCATCTTCTGTTTATCTCGACCATTTGTGCCAGTCCAACTCATCCCTTTACCTCATCTCGAACGAAAACATTCCTGACGAAAGAAATCCTCCTCTTACCGCTTCCATTCTCATCGCTTCGCCTTTTCTTATCTTATTATTCTTATATCCATAATGACGTAATTAAAGTAACCATTCACTGCAATATTTACTCGCTCTTTCAACAAACCTTTTTATTCGTTCATTCTCTCTCAAAACATCTGAATTCGCAATGTTTCCTTGCTCTTTTCTCACGTAGATACCAACAATGCCATCTCCTGTTCCGTTCCCGTCCACACCCACCAACCTCCGCAACCTGCTTGCGGTAAAACCACACCGTGCGTCATTGCCACTCGTCGTCAGTCACGCGAATCGCCCACCAAACGTCCGTTTCCCCCCTCCCACCCACGAAGCGCGCGCCGCGCGCCGCCCCGCGCCGCGTCTCTCAGCGCTGCTTTGTCGCGTGGACGGCGCCCCCTGGCAGTCGCCGCGAATATTTCACGCCGGCGTCACATATGTCCGCTCCCCCGACTCGACCTCCGCCGTCCGGCCGCTCGCCGCCCGCCGCCCGCCGCCCGCCGCCCGCCGCCCGCGTTCTCGATTTCGATCCCGCCCGGCGCGGTGCGGCGCGCTGCCCGCTGCAACTACGCGGCGTGGCACGGTTCTTCCCCGCGGCCGATTAAAGGGACACTTCCAACTGACACGGGACGTTGCAGCCTCCCTCGCTCATACGCTTTGCTACTGCCGTTTCCTTTAGAGGTATGTGCGTCCTGATAGCAACAGTCGGAAAGTTCTGTAATCTAATGGTATTTTACGAGTCCTGACCGAATAGCAGTTTTCGAACAAGCGAACAAAAGTATTTAGCCAATAAAATACGCTTAAATTTTTTTATGAATTACTATCAATTTTACTCCTGAAGAACTTAGTAAAAGAACAGAAAGTTGATGGACAGTTGGACAGAATTAATAAAAAAGGTTGAAATGTGTCTAGTTGTTCTGTAAAAACTAAGTGAGGAGAAACAGAAAATGTTACGTAAGGTACTCACCCCTGTATTTCATATTTAATAAACACGTTAAAAAGCGTTTGGTGTACCGTATATTGTAATTATGCTATTTTCTGTGCCGCGAAACTACTAAACTTAATTACCTAGCAGAAGCTTTTCAATTCTACATAATAATCTATATAATATAATTATACATTAAATTAAGGCATTTTAAAAACGTAATTGTTAGAATGAGGGCAACGTTGCAACTAGTAAAATCAGGATTTTTAAAAATGAGTTTTTGAGTTAAATAAATTCATTAAATAGTCGGGTTATTCATAACTGAAGACATTTCAAAGCAAAAGGTTAACTAATGATGGAATGTAACAGCAATATTTGAAACTGCATTCAAAACTTCACTACTGAACACTTGCCTCAATACAATATTTGTTTCTCATCGTAGTTTGTGTTCCAGTTCAACCTTCTAATTCAATACTAATTGTTCCCTCTTCCGTCAATGCTCAAACCCACAAATTACCCAAGGGTGTATCTTCTTCCGGGGGTATATAATTATGTAGCAAGTTTACGTAACTTCTCACCAAACACGCATTGGATACCCTAAAGCTGCCTCAGAGTATTCAATGGTTAACTTTACCTACTTAGTTCAAATTTACCTTCAGTGAGATCAATAAAGATCTAATTTTACGATTCAGTCAATTTATGATCACATTTCATAATAGCTCCACTCTAACCTCCGTTCACGACCTCCAATGAAAAAGAAAACTTTTAGTCTACCAAATCACATATCTGCATAACGCTACGAATGCATGGACAACTAGTTGTCTGCATAAAGGCGAAAAGCTACTGAAAAATGCATAAAATGGTTTTCTAAAAAGAGGCACGCACACTGCTTGAGAAAAACAAACAAAACAATATCGTATAATGCTGCGTAAAATTAAATATTAAAATGAGTATCAAAGAGACAATCAAACAACGAAACAAATGGGAACGTTGTAATAAAATATTTAATGCAAACAAAAACCAAGACTATTTTTGGGGCATTTTTCCTGCCATCAGTGGATTTGCTCAACAACAAAAAAATTAAAATATAAATACTAATTTTAAAGAACGAATAGTTATAACAATTGAGAAAATTAAAAACAAAAATAAGATGAAAATAATGTAAATCAAATATTAACTACCCAAGTAACGTGAAAAACACTTATAAACCTAAAACGTGTACAAATGTATTAACGTATAACAGTTATGTTGAAGCCATCAAAAGTTAATGAAGTTAATTGATCTAGAAAGATGAAGAGGGGGAGTGAAAGTGAAGACTACATGGAGTGAACTAATCCGTAAAAAGAATTCAAATGATGCTTCTTAGGTGAAGAGAGTATTCATTTAGAGCTGTAAAATTTGAATTTTGGAAAGTCTTAAAATTTCAAGGTGTAATTCTTGACTGTACGTCTCTCATGGAAAATTTTGATATGGTCAATACGGTCAAACAAGTGGTTGTTATTAATCAAATCCTTAAAAGAGGTGATAAACAACCTCTTTTTGACCCTACTAAAACGTTTCAAAATTCTGTTAAGAGTACTTCAAAAAGAATAATATATAAAGAGACAATATTCAGATTACACTAAAAATATCTCAACTCTAAAATCTCTGTTGAAATATTAAGGCCCATTCACAATGCAAACATAAACATAAGCATGGCGTTAACATAAAAGTTAGGACTACGTCCGTAAGCGGACTCATTCACAATGGGTTCGCATGAGCTTAACACGCAAGACAACTTAGAAGCTTCAAGCTTCCTGAAGTAAGACATAAGAAATGAACCAATCACAGTACGTTAACTCAAAATCGAGAATCGAAAGACAAACTAACGCCATATGGGCCACAGGCACAGTCGATATCTCGAAATAGATTCTCACATTCCACCAATAGTAAACTAGAATGTCTCACAGCGAATAGAAACTCATATTTTGCTTACGTTTATGATAGACATTGTGAATACTTCAGTCTATCTCTTACGTTACTATTTACGTCTACGCGTGATGTTTATGTTTACATTTCCATTGTGAATGGACCTTTATTGATTATGTTCCAATCGCGAATCCTCACCTCGAGGTACCTTTCTCGAGAGAAGTCCGTGCTCATGCGCACTCGTGGTCCTCCGAGCGGCGCAAGCGAGTTTCGCGCGGAGCGAGGGCGGGAGGGAGGGAGGGAGGCAGGGAGGGAGGGCGGGAGGGAGGGCGCGCCGCGGCGCCGCGGGCCGCCCAGACGCAGGCGAAGCAATTGCGCGATGCGTGCGACGGATAAGGAGGCTGCAATATGCGCATACGTTTTGCAGTATTTTATGCCTTAACGCCCCGCTGGGCACGAGGTATACGGGATCGATGCCGCGCGACGTGCGCATCCATTCCCGCGCGGCGCAGCCGAACGCCCCTCTCGCCCCTCTCGCCCCTCTCGCCCCTCTCGCCCCTCTCGCCCCTCTCGCCCCTCTCGCCCCTCTCGCCCATCTCGCCCCTCTCGCCCCTCTCGCCCCACTCGCCCCCTTTCCCCCCTCTCCGCCCCCCTCTCCTACGCTCCCAGCGATAGCTTAGTGGCAACGTCGTTGCCTCGGCAACATCGCTAACCACGAGGCTGTAGTGGTAGAGTGCAGTTACGGAGGCTAGCGTCTTAGCAGGCTCGAATTCAACCACTATCTGGAAAATAATTCTAACTGTCGTCTGCTCTGATCGGTAGTTTCCCGTGGTTTCTACATTCAATACCCGGTGAATGACGGAGTAGTACCGTAACAAATTTGCCCCTGAACGCCCGCGATCTTCCTTTCCCCGGTCTTGTGTTTCCGATCTCTATACACACACACAACTACTACAGTACTACACACGTCGGAAGACTAGTCCGGTACTATAAGCTTGGGCCGATGACTCCCGGAGAAAATACTACAGTACTACACACGTCGGAAGACTAGTCCGGTACTATAAGCTTGGGCCGATGACTCCCGGAGAAAATACTACAGTACTACACACGTCGGAAGACTAGTCCGGTACTATAAGCTTGGGCCGATGACTCCCGGAGAAAATACTACAGTACTACACACGTCGGAAGACTAGTCCGGTACTATAAGCTTGGGCCGATGACTCCCGGAGAAAATACGTGTGTGTGTGGGAGGGAGGGGGGAGTTCCACAAGACGACGAGCAGCTTGGCGTCGGATCTCACGTTCAAACTGGGAAAGGACACCGCTACTTCACGAAATTAGCACGTCACGAAACTCAGTCTCGGGACGAATGACATTAGTAGTTCATGCTCCAGAAATCAGTATTCACTACTTCTCGCTCACTGTCTCACTCCTGCGCCCCCGCTTCACCCCATCAACCACACCTAACGAGAGGGCCGTCTCCACCGTGGGCGCCGCACGACGCCTCTGAATGCAGATTCCGTGACAGCCTTAGTCGCCTTGGGATGTTGTCGCTTCAGTGTTTTCATTGAATTTCTTTAAGATTATTTTATGTTTCATTTCCTTAAGAACAACGAACAATGGTAATGGAGAAACAAATTTTGCTGAAGAAAAGCTGAAAGTCAAGGGGCGTCACTGAAAGATCTATGAAGTATGCAACAGTAAGTGGCTACAACATTAAGTAACTGTTATCTCCTTTTTTCCAAATTTCTTCCAATTCGTTCAGTGATTCCTGGAGCGTCAACCGCTAAGGTGTGTGTGCATATTTAAGCATAAGTGTAGGGCATATTGTTATGACTGGAAGTGACGGTGATATTTCCCAGCTGGACGGCGATATCCCTTGAGTGGCGCACCGTCCCAGCCGAGATGAGCTCCCGACATGTGTAGTAGTGTAGTGCTTGTTAGTGTGTACGCGCGCGCGCGCGCGTATTTGTGTGTGTGTGTGAGTGTGTGAGTGTGTGTGTGTGTGTGTGTGTGTGTGTGTGTGTGTGTGCGCGCGCGCAATGAGAGAACAGGACAGGAAGGGACAGAAAGAGGAAGGAAAGATGACGCGCGGTCCTCGGCCGTTTTTTAGGATGCTGCTCTGACATTCGCCTGGTGTTGATTGGAGAAACTACCTCCAATATAAGAGAGACGGACAATATGAGACAGAAGAAAGTGTTTAAGTTGAATCTAATAATGAACTTGCACATAAACAAGCAATCCATAAAAATTATTTTACCAACAAACCATGATCATTTGTAAACTGTGCAATTTCAGTGTCAGTGCCACATGACGAAAACAATAAAATTACAAACATTTGAACATTTGAATATAACAACATTTGAACATAAACAAACATTTGAATTATATAGAATATGGTGAGAAGGTTCGATTTCATAAATGAGATAAGCTAATAGTTGTAAAAAGGCAACTGGAAAGAAAATGTATTGATATTCTACACACTTAGTGCGTTTTAATTTGTGACAGAATGTTGATGGCTCTGCTGCTTTTTGGTTGAGTACATTGTCTCTTAATGGATGGAGAGCGAAATTTAAAAAATGTAGTTACATGTAAATTAGAATCTCTTCATCAGCACTCAACATTATTTGCAGACAGTCATAATTGGTTGCTTCTAGACAAACTTATATGTTTTTACTTTCATATAAAAGGAAAATCTGATCTACTGTTGCCATATAATTGTGAAAATTAGTGTCACGTATGAAAGTTATCGTTTTCATCTTCTCGGTGTGTGCAATGTGATTCAAACTCGCGCCGCACTCATCAAACACCTCAGATCTAAACACCAATAAAAACTGTTCGTGAAAGAGGACAGCATTAGGTTAATCATAGATAACAGTAAATAAGCTGAGAGACACGCACGAGGGCATACGCGTTGGCACTTAATGATGAAATATGTAATTATTAGGCCACTGGCGGAGAAGGCGTTCTGCAACAACTGCAGTTTCATTGCTTAACAGAAACATTCAAATCCTTTTTCTAGGTTCAAATGTCGATCACAGTACTACTTTAAATGCCAGTTATTAAATAATACAAGTTTACTTTATGTTTGCCGAAAACAAATTATTCTCAAATTCTGCTATGTTGTTGATTTATAAATTTTATGGCTCCTTTCTTCAAAAGGATCACAATATGAACCACTCGTCCTCTCAGTAGAATATGTCCTGCGGTGATACGGAAATCTCTTGTGGGAAGTTGTTGGTGCTGCTAATACGATTAAAAAGCAAATGATACAGAAACATAGAACAATATTAGAGATAGAACATTCTCACATTTCATTTCGGTGGTAATTTCTGAATGTTAACCAGCAACGAAAAAGCATTTGAATATGTTACCTCTCGTAGGATGAAGCACTTTGTTCCACTTGGAGACGTTTCAATATATAAAACGTTTTATCTCAAAACCGACAAATTTATGCATTCGTCGTGAATCGCTTAACTTCGTAATTAGAAGTTATGAAACATATTTTCACAGATTAACAATTCTTAGCTAATTAAGTTTATTAATTAATGATGATGATGAATTAAGTTATAATTAAATAAAACACACATTTGTAAAAGTAAAACATTATGATCGAAACATGAATTATCTTTAACTATTTCCACAGAAAGTAATAACAATTGTGGACATGAATTTGTTAATTTTGTGTCAGTTATCAGACGAATCCAACCGACGATAGCTTTCCACTTTGAAAGGGATCACTCTTCCTGTGGTAATATACGAAACAGGATTCAGCGCGAAATACGAAAAGAAACAGTGTGTCATATCTCCCAAAACATGCAATACATCCGCAATCGAACCAAAAGCTCAATATTGAGAAAAAAACAATTCTTCGCGTATTCTCGAGATCAAACTCTACAATTCGCGATCGCGAGCTTCCAATCTCTCCGCCGATCTTCCGCGTGGTGCCCTTCGCCTCCCGCGCCGTGGAGTTGGGCTGATCGATAAGGGGGTGACGTACAGGCGGGCGTAATCTGCCGTCGCTTCGTATGCAGCGGTCGCACCGCCGCCGCCGGCCAACTTCGCACATTAGGGGAGGCGCGGCGGCGGCGGCGCGGGGGCGGTGCGGGGGCGGGTAAGCCCCTGGCGTCATTAGCCGGCGCGGGCTGATCCCTCCGGGAGACCTCGCGCTCCCGCCGCGACAGCCGCCCCCGCCCTCCCCCACCCTCCGCCCCCTTCCCGTTGTTCCTGCCTCGCCCGCGTCAGGTTTGCCGCCGCCCGGGACCCTCTCCCGATTTCTCTGTCACTCGCCGTCACTTCCGCCGCGTCGAGCGCTCTCCGCCGTCCCCACCCCCGCACCTTGTCACCTTCGACCTACCTGCAGCATTACCGGCGGCGTGTCAAATGGCACCTCTTCCCCCCGCCCCCGCGTTATCCCCCCGCTAAGCAGCTCCCTATGCTTTCGTCCACGCCACTGCTCCACACCTCACCTTCGGCAAATTAATATTTTTGTTCACCTTTCCTCTTTATCCCAACCAAATACACAGACTTTTCCATCACTTATGTTTTTCGACACGTCTTTCGTTTTAGGGCAGAGCTCCACAATCTGCTGCCTTCACGCGCCGGCTTATGAACCGAGGCCGTACACCGTCTGCACCGAGTTCTACCTCCCCTCAGCGGCGCAACATTACACCAGACGAGTAATCCGAAAGCGCTTTAGATGAGCAAACCCGTTTTAGGCTAAGCCACTCAGCCTCTCATAATGCATCCTTGTGGGCGGACCTAGATCGCAGACTTGCCACATAATTCGTAGTTGATATTTTTTAGTATCCCCTCTCTTATTCAACGCTCTTAATGCTATGGTTGCCCACGTTCACATACCCTTGAAACAGCATCATTTACAGCACTTGAAACCATAACACCTCTTCTCTGAAAGCGTCCGCTGCATCCTTCTACGTTCACCCAGCAGCTGTCTCCTCAAATCACTCGTTTCGCCCTCTCCGCTGCTCCGTGCTGGTGTCTGCCGGGCACTTTTCCCCTCGCTGAACAGCCATCAGCGGCCCTAGTGGCTCCACATCCCCTGCTCTTGCGAATGTCACTCTTTGCTTAATCACCAGTGATCAAGAGCAAATGGCCTTCGCTGAGCCGCCGCTGGGGTTTGTGTGTGTGTGTATGCAAACGGAATAAAAAGCGCAGAAACTTGACGAAAGCTTTTTCCCCACTCTGAAGGGTAACATTTTAAAAACTTTCCATCTTTTTTCTCCAACTTTCCTTTTAATTCTACATCGGCCATGAATGTAGCTATTCTAAAGCAGAGGTGAAACGATTTACTATGTTTCATCGTATCTGGGAATATATTATTCATGAAAACTGAAAACTTAATAGCTTTCTCTTTTTTTGTGTTGTATAACATATATTCTTTCAAAATGAATTTTCTCATTTTACAAAACAAATCTCACTAATTTTAGAAAGTTCATTTATCGTAAAATACTTTTCACACAATTAAATGTTTTGATACAAATCAACACCCACAAATTTTTCAAGATACTCGTTTTTAAGAATTATTTCAATTGTTCAGATTTAGGAAGATTAAAAATGAATTGGCTTGACACACAGTTTTAGTGTTATAAACAGAATTCATTGGCACTGACACATGGTCAAAAAATATTGAAAACGAGTTTATCCACTCGATATCTCTACCCTTACCACGCACACGAAAATGTACACTGAGCTTTTGATTAGTTCTGAAACGTATGTTGACTATCAATGTGTTTGACAAAGCCAAAGAGCCCCCCGAAAGTCTAACTGCTGGCGTTTGCCATTCCCCTGATTGGATCTCTTAAAGCATTTCACACTCTTCCCTTGGATCTATTTTCTTAAAACGTCAGCGTATCGATTGAACGCAAGTCAAGTTTCACTTTTATTTTCATCCCGTTTCATCATCTTTTTCTGAAATACTGACAGGAAATAATACTACAGACAATAAAGCATAAGAATGGCCGGAATGTGTTCAAGTCGACGCTGGATAAGAACTACTTTTTATTAAAACAAAAGCAAATTTCTCCTGAGGCTATTTCCGGCCGCGTTGAGCTCAGCGCCAACACTGCCGCTGGCTCTGCAGTTACTCTGACTGGGAGGTCTAGAATTCGAATCCCGATGGTGGCGTATTTTTGTGACTAGATAGGTCGCAAGCTAGGTCGATAGCTAGGCCGCTATCTACAGGAGAATTCTAATGGGCTTTTACTTCTAGGCTGTCCGGGTGACGCCGCGTCGTTGACAGATACGCCGACGTTTCGCCTGTCATGTCGCAGGCTTCTTCAGGGTAGTGAGTCGTCACTATCCTGAAGAAGCCTGCGACATGACGGGCGAAACGTCGGCCTATCTGCCAACGACGCGGCGTCACCCGGACAGCCTAGAAGTAATGGACTCGAGCCGCGGAAGCCTACGTGTACAATTCTAATGGGCGGCAGCTCTGATCGATAGTTTTTCGTAGTTACTCCAATCTACACCAGGCGAATGCCGGAGAAGTACCCTAACAAAGGGGCCCATGCACCGCATGCCCGTTTCCTTTTCCACCATGCACCTTCTTCTTCCTTACCCCTTTCTTGCCCTTCCACGCACTTCCACGTATGACGCGAGACCAGTCGCGACGTTTGGCCTTGTCTCGACTGGTTGCGGTGCCCAAGGCATACGGAGGAGAAGTAGGTCAGTGCCGTATATCACCATTCAGCTGGCGAAGAACACCTCATTTTAACAATAAATCATTTTAATAATAAGTTATTTGACACAATTACTAAAATTAAGTTATTGTCGAGTTGAATCGCCACTGAGTCGAGTTGACTCAGATTGGGGTGAAATCCGTATCTTTAAACGAGATACACAGTTTAAGTGTACCGTCAATACCTTTCTATTTTACAGATATAAATCCGTCACCATACTGTATAATTTAAAAAGTGAATATAAATGAATGTGATGAAATGAAGCATTTAATCAGAAAACATTGCTCAGAAGTATTTAAAAAATCCTACGAACGCTAACAGAAGAAAAGCTGTGTTCTACGGTGAAGTGTTTACATGTGTTACATTAATATGCAATATTAAATATTTCATTGATTTATAATGCATTATGACATTTTGATATAGTACTATTTTGACGATAGATTTGCAAAAATATATTTTAAATGCCGTTGATGAAAGTAATTGTAAATGTTCCCATCACTTGAAAAATAATTTGAATGTACAAAAAGGATATTGTTAAACCAGAATTAAAATATCATATTAACACATTCATAAACTTTTAGAAGTATTTTGACGGGAAAAGATTACTTTTATTCACATGTGTCACTAATGTTAAATTGCTTATATAATTCATGCCGTTAATACATTGTTTAGCGTTTCATTCATAATTCAATTCATAATTCAAATTCAATTCAAAATCATAATCATTCATTCAATTCATAATTGTCACCAATTAACATGAAAGTGACAGAGATTAAAGTCTTGTTAGCCGAAAATGTTCTGAATTTGACATGCAACGCATAAGCCTGTTTTGATGCACGCGTTCTGAAATTACTGCATCACTAGTACCTCGAATGAAGGGGATAGTAGACAATGGCCCTGTTAGCTCGAGTGCTATCGTCGAACCCATCACTTAATTACTTCATTATCGTCTAACTTCTAAAAGGCACCTACCCTACAAAATCCGCAAATGTAGTTTCGTAAATGCAGAATATCGTATTATGTACGTCTCTCATAAAATATTAGTATTGCTGAGATAAGCAGTTCGTACAACAATTTAAAACGAATCATGTTTATATTTTTACGTGGAAAGTAAAAGTTTATTTTCATTAACAAAACGCTAAGAAAATGCTTAGAAAAAACTCTCCAGAATGAAAGTTTAAAAATATTTACAGCTTTCAATCTCGAAAACGAATGAAGGAACGTTGTAACGATTTCAATTGAGATTCATTTTCAAAAATCGTGTGTGTACATGCATCATGTTACTGCTATTTGCATATTACAATGTATTACATTGCTTTAGTGAACATCGAAACCTTAAAAAAACTTAGTAATAATAATAATAATAATAATAATAATAATAATAATAATAATAATGTGAAAAAATGATAGCTATAACAGCAATAAGTTGTCGACTTATCTTTTATGTATTTCGTTTGGTAAAATATATAAGATAATACTCAAATATTATGGATTTAAATTCCCAAAAGGAGATAAAAATATGTTATGTATTGTACGTTACTTCGGAGACATTGTCAGAATGCTACATATCACTAAGGCCAGGCATTACTCTGTACTACGTCTTTGTGAGTCTGTGCACACGGAAGAGTCCTAAGATCATCGCGAAGAGCTTCTCTGCCGGTTTTTAATTTGTAGCTTAATTGAGACCAGACAAACGCAAAAAATATGGCGCCCCTTAAAGTAAAGTAAAAGATATTGAAGGAGACTTTATTTCCTTTTCAAAATATTTACTCAATATTTAATATTATTTGAAAGTTAGTAAATCGGAACAGTTCCTACGATTGAGACAAAACATATTCAACTAGTTTATATTAAAAAATGTTTCTCATTAGTATTTTTCTCGCGAAAAGTTCTTAAAAAATATTCCGTTTGGGTATTTTAGCTTCCTCTCCCTCGGTGCTTCTCAGAGTTCAAAGTAACCGTTCGCAAAGCCCCGAAATC
This sequence comes from Gryllus longicercus, assembly GCA_038098605.1. NCBI lineage: Eukaryota > Metazoa > Arthropoda > Insecta > Orthoptera > Gryllidae > Gryllus > Gryllus longicercus. The sequence continues at coordinate 266,195 of JAZDUA010000416.1, forward strand.
CTCTCCGGAGGCGACTATACACGCGAAAGCGCGTGTGCGCGGGGCGGGGAGGAGTGGGGGAATCCCCGCCTGCGAACGGAAGCCGCTGCTGTGCCTATAGAGCCAGCGAGCGAGCGAGCGAACGCAAAACAAACTCCCCGCCGTGCCCAACTCGCAACTTCGCCGGCCTCCGCATGTCTAGCATCCCGATTACATTTATAAAGTTACAAAATAACTTCTCCGGAATCTCCATAGTCTTCCGAGCTGTATTTTCAATATACAACCAAACACGGGGCATCGTTTCTTCCATTATGGAATTTTCCATTTTGCGAAAACGGAAGGGATTCGATTTTCACGCAAAATGAGTTTTCTATATGGAAATGGGAAGTCAGCTTTTTGCCCACTGATATGAATATCTCGAATGTCAGAACGTGGAACATTACAGCTTCCAAATGAAAGAATATCGGACGAGTGCAAGGCTCTTCCAGCGCTTTATTACCACAACTTAAACAATACTACCTTCACTTCATGTGTATTAGGCATCTTTAAACTGTTTAATGACGGAAGCTTTTCATCTTTTTATAATAAACAAACATATTCATATTTCTCAAATAATGATAAAATAATAATCCGTTTCACATTTCTTTTATTCGAATTAAGCAACATTCCACAAGGTACAATAATAATAAAAATGAGAAATCCAAATTTCACAGTCTGTAAATATATAAATACGTTCACACAATGAGCTTAACACAAATATTTCTTGTTGATTTAACCAACAAAAAATGTTTAGCCTGATAAGGTATTAAATGTAACTTTTTAATACTTTTCTGTTCAAAATACGCAGAAAAACATTTTATTAAAATCCAAATTCTGTAAAATTAAACAATCATCTTAGACTACCAATATTACTGATGGTGTAAATAAGTTAACAATTAGTGATGGTGCCAAAACCTTACTGTGAATATTAACAAAAATTGTATTCAAGCTCTTGAAAGACCTTCTGGCCGAACAATAAATAAAGAAAGAAAAAGAATGAATGGGGTGGGTACACATTTGGTGGCGAGAAACACAGAACCCATTTGGTCTGTGAATATTAAACAAATAAACCCTTACTGACACACATGTCTCCCAATAAAGAGCAGTTTCTCCAGCTCAATCTCATTCCTCGCAATACAGTGCTAAAGTATTCATGGAATTTTAATATTGAAGTGAAATTTACTGAAATATCTATCCTTATCAGGTACAATAAAATCGCAAACTAGAACAGTTCATCACAATGTAATGGATAACCCACTTTTTAGGCCAAAAATATTGATCTGTAACCGTTTCACCGGAATGGATGACTTTATCGTACTAAAGCATTTTCAACACAGTAAAAGGTGCGCGAACAAATGCCGACCGCACTTCGCAAACCGCAGGTCACGCTGAAAAGCCCTCGGAGAAGGCATTTAAACTGAGAGAGGCAGCGAAGTGTCCCCGCAACCAAGGCCTGGGGCGCTCGCAAAAGCGGCGAATGTTGGAGAGAAGGGTCACGAGAACGAAGGAGACAAAAAGGAGGCGAAGAAAGAAGAGAAAGACGCAATTAACTACACGACCATTGCAAACTAAGTCACAACACCCCATCATTCTGCGTTTAGGGAAGAAAAGAAATTCCTTTAATATTCGTCTCCTTTAATAACTCATCAACAGGACAATAAACAAATGCATATATTTTATATATTTGAAAGTTATTACTTGCAAGAAATAAATTGTTTAAATAATACAAAGCCGTCATTAATTTTCAGTGAAGTCTTCCAAACTAACAATCCACTCATTTGTTACCATGAAGTAACTGTGAAGTAGTTAATTCCCAACCATTTGTTTTAATTATAAAGCATTTCTCCGAAGTACATCTTTTAAAGCAACTGATGCGGATGCACAGACCACCAATATTGGAATATTCGGGACGCTACGCCGTTTTTCCTGCAAAACACGACAAATCGGAATGCTGAAACCATCTAAAATGTGCTGGTGGAGCTCGGCGGTTGGTGCTCTAGCGGCAGCGATAGTGGTGAGAATGAAGGGGAGGACACAATGGTAACAATGGTGGCGTGATTGCGATTACGAGTTCCCGAAGTGGGACAAATCGATACAATCTCGATTCCCTACCACCATCGCCATCGCGGGAATAGCAGAAGAGAAGAGAACATACAATAATGGGGGGACAAAAGGACAAAAAGGGCAGCTGGCAAAATGGTATGAAGTGACAGGTAAAACGTCCGATCACATCAACTGCTTCGTCAACGTCTGGTACCAAGTGCGTTGGTAAATATATCTCTATCTAAATATATCTATACATTCCTACGTATATTTCTATTGGTATATGATCACTTAAAATTATCATTTTACGAATCATTTAATACTAATTGCTTATTAGTAATTGCTAGTAAAATTAGAGCTCAAAACTTTCACAAGAGTACAAGCATCTGTTGCAATAAGAGCAATTTCATTGGATTCGATAGCCACGATATTCACTTACGGACTCGTACAATGCCTGTATTAATGCGAATCAAAATGCGACCGAGTTAGAAGAAGATGCTCTAGGAAGGAGAGTCTGTGAAGTCGAAGTGCTCAAGAAACACAGTAACTGCAACGACCGAAAACAACAAGAATGGTGAAGCATTTGGATATTTACTAAGACCGAGCACTTCGATTAAAATGAAGATAGATGAATACAAGATTTTTTCAGCGAGAAATTATGACACTAACCTGTGTAGTTTGGGCCTGGATAAATGCAGTTCACATTTTCGAGAGTCGGGGTGGAAAAAGAACGTTTGCCATTTTAACAGCCTCTTTTGTGAAAACTTCATCACAGTAGGAATTTGCCTTTACCATTAAATTTATAAATGATAGTGTAATCCTAAGAAGTGACATATTAATGATAATGAATGAGATGTTCAAGTGGATTCATTGGAGTTTTTTGTGACACGAAAATCCAACCGCGCCCCTTGCACAAACTGCAAACAACAATTGCTTACACGGCACCTCAACTCGCAGTGCCCGTCTCCGCGAAGTAGAACGCTGCTCCGAACCCTTTCCACCACCGAGTCTTCTCATCTTGATGATTTTGGTGTAGCCCTATCCACACACTGCAGGCGGCAACATCGGTTTGGTGATAATGTTGAAGACAGTGAAGGTGAGTCGACGAATGTCGAACGCCAGTGATTGAAGGCGACATAAATGCAGATAATGTGCCCATGGTGATGAGGAGCACAGGGGTGTGGACGGTTTGGACGTTCTCACGGCGATGCGAGTGCCCACGTGCAACTTACACAAGCACAGGTTCGGGGACCGGAAGAGCGCAAAGGGAGGAGTGATGGAGGGAAGCCAAGAAGGTGGAGCGTCTTATCAAAGGTTAAGTTGCAGAGGAGTGAGGGGGGTTAGGGCGTGTGCGGTGATGGAAAGTGAAAATGTAGCGAAAGAGAGGTTGAGAGGCAATGCAGTAGTGAGGAATTCAATACCAAAGAAGGTGAAAGGATAAGGGCTTCAATGATGCAGAGTGAGAAAGTAGCGCAGTGGCAGAGATGGGTAGAGACCGTGAGGCGGAAGTTGAAGATTAAGAGCAGAGAACTTAGATAGGCGGGGAGTGAACGTGAATTGCAGGGGGTAGTTGACGAACTAAGGTGATCCCGTAAGCGTATTGTGTGTGTCCTATCCCGGGTGGTGGGGGGCGGTGTTCCTCTCCCACTGAAACACGAGAACCCGCGTTGACTTATACCCAGTCTTCTTCCTCCAGGTATCTCCCCCACCAGGGAAATTACGTAGACAGGATAAGATTCCTGACTGATATCTCGACCGGCAGTGTATTGCGTGTATAAGGGGAGATGAGGGATGGGTGATCTGGACTGTCCGGGTGACGCCGCGTCGAAGGCTGAGTTGCCGACGTTTCGACCATCCTGTCGTGCTCTTCCTCAGGGCTGGTATGCGCCGTGATGGTCAGCGCTCGGGTGTATATACGAGATGAGGGGTGTATTGCGTGTGTAAGTGTTTGTGTGTAAGGGGAGAGGAGAGGACATAGATGAAGACGAAAAAGATCGCGCAAGCCGGCTTGTTAAGATACTGCGCCCACTTATCGTCGAGAATGTCAACCACTGAAACAGCCAATCAGAGAAGGCGACTACAAAAATTCTACTCCAGCCAATCGTGGAACTATCGTGGACTCGAACTCTAGGCCTCAAAGAAAGGGGCAAAATAAACGGTGTTGTCGCTGAGCAGCGGGGGCCGGTCTGCGCCAGGCGACCGAGGAGGAGGAGGAGGGTGGAGAGTGAAGGCGTGGCGAGGCGCGAGAGGGCGCGGGGGTGGTGCGGTCACAATGCCCCTCGTCGCGGCGCAAGTGGGTTACTCGGGCGAGGGGGCGCTGACGCGGCGAGCGGCCTTTTGTTTCCTCCCCCGCGTTCGCCCCCCTCCCGCCTCCGCCCTCCCCCGCTGCACAATACCGCCAGATAACCGCCTCCCCGCGCCTTTGCGCCCTGCGCCGCAGCCCGCGTTCCCGCCACGCCCCGCCTCTCCCCGCCCCGCCCGCCTAGCCCCCGCCCCGCCCCCTCCTCACCCTCGGCCACCCCGTTTCCGCCTCGTCCCCGCCCCCGCCCCGCTCCCGCCCCGGCCCCACCCCGCCACTTGCCCCGCTCCCGCCCCGGCCCCACCCCGCCACTTGCCCCGCCACCGCCCGGCCTCGCCCGGCCTTGCCCGGCCTCGCCCGGCCTTGCCCCGCCTCGCCCCGCCTCGCCTCGCCCCGCCCCTAGCACACCTAGCCCCCGCCTCGTCCCCGCCCCCGCCCCACTCCGCCCGCCCCGCCGGCCATCGTCGCAGCCGCCCCACCGGCGCGGAAACAACTCCGGCCCGCTTCGCGGCCCGATAACAACCCGCGCCCCAGCGCCGGCACCCGGCCCTCGCTCGCCGCTGCCGGCGGCCCTCCGGCGCCATGGGGGTTCCTGGCTTCCAGGCCTCTCTCGCCCAATCCACGTTACCTCTTGCATTAAATACGGTGATTGCATTAAATATGATGATAAAAAGTTCTCGCTCAGCAGCGGTCACGAGCAGACGTGCTCCGCAGCTCCGCCAGTTAGCCGAAGGCTAGCGCTTATCGCAAGTCCGACTGCCCCGGCCGCTACTAGTGCCGGTCCGGGGTCAGAAAGAAGTGCATTTATTTGTGAACAGTGGTGAATTAGGAACGTTTTCAACTCACCGTTCAAATTTACTAGTGATACAGTGGTGACCGCTCGTATTTGTGTACAAAGGTGACTTCATTCTCGTGTGAACAGTGGTGCATCAAGAACTATTGAAAATCAATACCGCCCATATATAGTGAAGTGAATTATGTTAACTGACCACCTCCCCTTCGGGGGACTAATCACACAGACAACAGAAATACTAAATAACCAAGAAAACAGTGAAGCTTTCGTCAACAATAGTACGAACGGATCGACTTTAGAACACAGTGAAATAACACTGAACCTTCAGCAACAGCACCAATTTTTATTGCATGAACATCAACAGCTAAAACAACACTTACAACAGTTAGTGCAACAGAACCAACAGTTACAATTTCAAATACAGCAATATGTGCGTGAAAAAGAAACCCCAGCCACCGTCCTAGAAGCTACAGCAACTAACGGCCAAGCATCTACAACGCAGGAAACGGCCTCAACCTTGTGCAGCTCATGGCAAACAATCCCGCTGCGTCGACAAAAAAGACGCAATGATGACAACTCTATACAACCCTCTAAGAAGACTAACAGTGAACAGGACCCCGTATCATCAAAAAACAGGTATGAACATCTCTCTTGTGATGAAAATTTGGAAGAAACCTCGAATTCTGAGAAAATCAATGATACAACAACCAAGGGCAGCATGCAAGAACAAGACAAATATCGTACACCGCCTATTTTCATTCCAGGCGTCAGAGTAATATCTGATATGATCAGATCTATTAAAGAAGTCATTAAAGATGAAGACTTCTCATATAAACTTGTCAAAACCTACCAAGATGACGCCAAAATTACTATGAACAATGTGAAAATCGTACCTCAAACACCGGAGGTTTATCGAACGCTTGTTAAACATCTGAATCAAAAAAATATTGCTCATTATACTTTTCAGTTAAAACAAGAAAGAGCCTTTCGGGTAGTATTAAAAAATATGCACCCAACAGCAGACGTAACGGAACTTAAAGAAGCTATAGAAGTACAAGGCCACAAAGTAAGACAAATTCATAATATCAAGCATCGTTTAACAAAAGCACCTCTACCATTGTTTTTTGTGGACTTAGAACCTCAAAGTAACAACAAAAAAATATATGACGTCGAATACTTACTACATGCAAAAATTAGTTTTGAACCACCGCGTAAAAAACGAGAAATAGTACAATGCAAGCGATGTCAGTCCTACGAGCACAGTTTTCGGTATTGTACGCTTCCGTATAGCTGCGTCAAATGTGGAAAAAATCACGATAGTCGAACCTGTACTAAAACGAGAGACACGCCAGCTACATGTGCTCTATGTAGCCGTGACCATCCAGCAAATTATAAAGGCTGCGAAGTATATCAAAAAATTCGTAACAGCAAGTATCCTAGTCAAAGTCAACACCGTAGAAATACTACGCAAAACATAACTGAAGGCAACAATTCAAGCTCACTAATAAGTAATCAAACCATAGGAACAGGTAGACAGTTCACATATGCACAAATGGCCCAACATTCGCAAATCAATAATCAAAATGTGTCGAATGAAAATAATCTGATTTCCATAATGCAAGAATCATTTAAAAAATTCGAGTCCATCTTAGCAAAGCAAGCTGAACAAATCTCCAGCCTAATTAATATCATGACTGCAATAATGAAGAAACTATGAGTAATTCACTGCGAATTGTCTCCTGGAATGCCAACGGAATACTTCAACATCGAAGAGAGATAGAAGTGTTTCTACATCAAGAAAATATTGACATACTTCTAGTGTCTGAAACACATTTTACCGAAAAAAGCTATCTACGTATATCTGACTACGAAGTATATTGCACAAATCATCCAGATGGGACAGCTCATGGAGGCACAGCAGTAATAATTAAAACAAGAATCAGACACAATATGTACAAAGATAATGCTAAAGACTATCTGCAAGCAACCGCTATACAAGTATACGATAAGTTCGGTCCGCTCGTTATTTCAGCTATATACTCCCCTCCAAAACACAAGATAACCACCGATCAGTATATCAAGTTTTTTAGAACGCTCGGCACAAGGTTCATTGCTGGAGGAGACTACAATGCTAAAAATCAACTATGGGGATCAAGACTGGTAACTACAAGAGGTCGCGCTTTAGAAGGAGCCATCTCTACACTAAAACTCCAAACAATTTCATCAGGAAATCCCACATACTGGCCAACGGATGGTAACAAGGTACCTGATGTCTTGGATTTCTTCGTCACAAAGGGAATGGCACAGACCTATCACACAATAGAACCGTCTTTTGATCTTTCATCTGATCATTCTCCAGAAATACTGACAATCAGTTCTTCTGAAATCAAAAAGAAAGAAAGCATATACCTTACAAACAAAAAAACGAACTGGGAAGAATACAGCAACTGGCTTTACCATAACACCACGGCCAAGGTCCGTCTAAAATGTCCAGAAGATATCGACGATGCTGTTGAATACTTAATACAACACATTCAACAGGCAGCCGTATATGCAACTCCAGAAATGAGTGTGTTTGAAAAAAATAAATACCCAGCAGAAATACTAAAAATGATTAAAGAGAAAAGACAGATGAAGATGACCTGGCAACGCACTCATCACCCGGACGACAAACGAATACTCAACAGAACTTCCCGCCTCTTATCAAGAAAATTACAAGAAATTCATTCGGAGGAAATGAAGGAAAGAATAGAAAAGTTGTCACCCTCAAAAGCTACAGATTACTCCTTATGGAAAATTACTAAAAAATTAAAAAGACCTACAAAACATGTCCCCCCTCTTCGTAAAACCGATGGAAGCTGGGCTAGGGCGGAAAACGATAAGGCAGAAGAATTTGCAAAATATTTTGCAAAAACATTTCAACCACACCCCTCAGCACTACTCACAGAAGAAAAAGAAATCATAGAATTCTTGGAATGTCCCCATCAAATGTCGCCACCAATTAAATTCTTCTCAACAAAAGAAGTCACAGCAGGGCTGAAACTACTACCAAATCATAAGGCTCCTGGACATGATCGTATTACAGGGGAAATGCTTAAAAAACTGCCTAAGAAACTCATCTCCCTTGTAACATCCATTTTCAATGGAATAATACGCATCGGACACTATCCTTCGCAGTGGAAACTGGCACAATTAATTGTAATCGCAAAACCAGGAAAACAGCTACAAGATGTTTCCTCGTACAGACCAATAAGTTTATTACCTTCTTTGTCTAAGGTATTCGAAAAAATATTACTATCTCGCATATATCCATTACTTAAAGAAAATGACACAATTCCAGACCATCAGTTCGGTTTTAGAAATCGTCATTCTACAATAGAACAAATTCATAGAGTAGTCGACACCATCAACGGAGCTCTAGAAAATAAAAAGTATTGTTCCGCCATGTTTCTAGATATCGCGCAAGCGTTCGACAAAGTGTGGCATCAAGGCTTGCTATATAAAATCAAGAAATGTCTGCCGCATCCATACTATAATATACTTCGATCCTTTATTTCAGATCGATTTTTTCAAATAAAATTCGGAGATGAAATAACACCGTTTCATCCAGTATTATCAGGAGTGCCACAGGGGAGCATCCTTGGACCAGTGCTGTACACGCTGTACACCGCTGACTTACCTCAGTTCCCAGACGTCACCACTGCAACATATGCAGATGACACAGCCCTGCTAGCTTCGCACGAAAACCAAGAAACGGCAACAAGAACATTGAAAGAGCACCTCGAGCTTATAAACAAATGGTGTAAACTCTGGAGAATAAGAATGAATGAAACAAAGTCCAAATGTATAACATTTACCCTCAGACGAACAAGAAATACAAGAATAGAAATAAACGGAAAACTAATTGAAAACGTAGACACCGTCAAATATCTCGGACTACATCTAGACAAAAAGCTAACCTGGAAGAAACATATTTCGATCAAAAGAAAGGAAGCAGAACTGAAAAGTAGACAAATGATATGGTTAATAGGAAGAAAATCTAGTTTAAGTCTAGGAAACAAAATTTTACTCTACAAAACAATACTCAAACCTATCTGGTCTTATGGAATTGAACTCTGGGGAACAGCATCACATTCAAATATAGAAATAATTCAAAGATTTCAATCCAAATGTCTCAGACTATTAAGCAATGCTCCCTGGTTTGTATCAAACGCCACTCTACATAAAGATCTCAATATCACCACTGTTAAAGAGGAAATCACTCTCAAATCTCACAAATACCAACACAGACTCGAAAATCATATTAATCATCTGGCCATAAACATCTTAGATAACAGCACAACGACAAGAAGATTGAAAAGAGTACATCCTCTTGATCTGGACCACAGATATAAATAATATTTTTCTTTTAAAATAATTGTTACTGTAGATATATTTTGTTTGTCACAATGCTTGCACTATTGTATGTTTGTTTGTTATTGTGTTTTTTGTTATTTCAATGTGATGTTGTTTATTGTTGCTTTTGTTTGTTTGTCTTTTTTTTCTCTCTCTGAACTGGACAATTAGTTTAAAACCATCTTTAGAAAGAACCAGAATTGTATGGTTTCTTTACATGTCGATAATATATGTACAATTGTATTTGCCGAATGTTCGTGTAGAACAAATTGCAAATAAAGCAGATGTTAAAAAAAAAAAAAAATATGATGATGAAATACGAATATTCACAAATATCAGTCAACAATAAAAGTGATATTAGTACGTTCACTAATATGAGTTACGTATTACTTACGATCCAGACGCAAGACATGTGTAATTTAGAAAACTTCTATTGTCAGTTTTACTGTATTTTTTACCATTTTGATTGTACCCATTCTATTTTGAAAGTATATTAGTCCTGTGCGAGTAGGGCAATAAATGCGACTTACATGGTGCACACGTTTGTAGAAGTAGCTGTACTGCGCGAATTCAAGGATTGGGAGCTCGAAAAGTGCATTAAGCACAGGTACTTTAATATTTATTATCGAATGGCACACCATGAAGAGTTCATTTATACATCCTATATAAGACTTCTTTGAAGTCAAACTGCCCGTGAGAACCAGGTATAAAGTTTAAGATTCTTTGCGTACTACATCTTTATCAGAGAAACGGTTCTCCTAGAAGTACCTCCAGAATAATAATTTCTTTATTCCCGACGTTATTTCCACGTTTGAGTTTGTAATTCATGCCAAGAACTCTATCAAAAATAGAATAATACTTACTTACTTAATAATTTTCTGAAAGTTTAATTTTTTTATGTGATTCTTCACATACACTGAATAAATGTATGAATAGATCTCCTTTTGCTAACCTCGTTTCATTAACTACAATGCATGGAAATTGAAGATCCAGCTTAATGATCTTCTGATTTAAATGCAACAATTCTGAAAATGTAATGGTAGTTTATATTAAATTACTTCTCAGGAAGAAAATAAACTTCATCTTTAGTATTAGCATTACGTTATAATAAAGATTCTATGACCGTAGTATTATAGCTTGATATTAAATGATGAAATTAAAATCTACCTTTTTCTCATTTTCATCATTTTCCTCCTATTTGTCAGAACTATTTTAACACTTATGTTGTTGTTTTTATACCATTCTTTCCTAACATATTATATTGCATTTTCTTTTAACAGTTTTTCACGTTTTTTGCTCAACACGTTCAGAATATATAATTTAACATTGATGAACGTTGCACATATATTTTATTACTTACGATAATTTTTGCGTGCATAACACCGTGGTTTATGTTGTAGCACAGTATTTTTATTTGATTTTATTATTAGTATGATTTCGTTTCTACAGCGATCAACATTTTTCAAAGAAAATTTAGAAGTTAAACAAAGAGAGATGCCATAGATTTGTTCTTTTCGCCAATTTTTCTCAGTTTCACTGATCACTTTTCGACAAGACGCTCGATCACGCTTCTTGGCACAATGACTGAAAGATATCGCAGCAAGCACTCGCATCAAACACTGAAGTATCGAGCTCTATGTAGTTGTAGAGGATCAGTTGCAGAGAAGACATATCAGCTTCAATGTTTTGCTGGGACAGCAACAGTGCGATAATATCTAAACGATTATCGCTCCATCAATTATACTCAGCAAATCTTCATTAATTTTGTTCTTGGCAAGGCGCCTGAAACCTGTCAAGAGGTCGCAAGGAAGAACAAGGAATCATTTTCACACTAGGAAAGAAAATCTCCCGACATAATACTTCACAGTTTTCGAGACAGCACGATCTCGCCCAGAAACGCAGAACAGCACATAAATCCTGGAGTTGTTGGAGCAGAAACGGCCATTATTTATCAGAGCTATGATCACCGATTCTGCGCCGTGCAGTTCTGCGACGCCGCCACCCCGAACTTCTCCAGGAGGAGAGTGGAAGCAGGATCGCGAGAGCGGAAGTGACGTCTGCGAGATTCGAGATAGGAATTTAGAGCAAGGGGGTGCAAAGATGCGAAAGCGGGTAGAGGTTTGTGCGAAATCCGAAAGCATTGATAGTGCGTGTGGTAACAGAAAATGAAGAAAAAGAGCTAAAAGAGGCAGACACTGTGTCAACAGAGGAATCCGTGGAAGGGACGGAAAGTTCCATAAAAGAGAAGACAGGGAGGCAGCCAATCTTGCCAAGGTTGGCAAGAATCAAGCGATCGTTGTTGAACCAACAAAAGTGGTGGAAGCAAGGAAGGAGGCACAGTGGTTTTTAAGGATATATCTAGTTGCTGTGATGGCAACACCGATAACAGCAGTAGGGGCCTTGCAGAGGCTGCGAACGGAGGCGAGGCGGGGGCGGAGGCGGGGGCGGAGGCGAGGCATGGCACGCGGGTGGCATCGCCCGGGGGAAGGCGGTCGGCGGCAGGACAGAAGCTGCAAAACCGCAGGGCGGCCGCCGCAGATATGGGGCGTATAAGGCACCGCTCAGGGAGGTATGGAGACATTGTGAGGGACCCACGTCCGAAGGGTGGAATTCCGGAACGAAGGGCAAACCATAAGAGCAACTGAAAATCACAATAATACAAAAACTTAACTTTAATAATCGACGCAACCTACAGCGAAACGACGAAAATTAAGGAAAGCAACTGCACAGAAAAACAAGTCAACTAATGACGTAACGTAAAATCGGTCCAGTAACGTTGGATCAAAAGGAGGGAGATCCCTTAGGATGAAGATTAATTTGTTGGAAAAACATAAAAATATGATCCTTATCGGATTATAAAGAATTTTAACGAAATGAAAATGTAGAACAATAACTTGAAGAAAATGGTAGCAAGTGGTTGTTTAGGTGAGGCCGTTACTGCAGGTCTAAAAGCGGGTCGTAGAGGAAGGTGAGCGCAGCTGGGCGACGCACGAGGCGCCAGCGATACGGGAAGCGACGGCGCTGCGAGATGAGAGGGCGACTTAGAGAGCAGCGGGAGCAGATTTGGTGGCGGGGGAGGAAGGGCCGGGCCCGCGTGCGCCGCGCAGGCTGCTCGCCGGAGAGCAAAGTGGTTCTCCCCGCGCGTGCCGCGGGGGGGGGGGGGGGGGGGACGATGCCCGAGGCAGGGGACCAGCAGAGGAGGCGGTGGCAGCAATAACTCGGCCCTTGCGGCGGCGGCGGCAGCTCCCTTCAAGGGCGCCTGCGATGCAAATCAATACCGCGTCGAGAGGACAGCGCGACCGGCGCCCGCGGCGCTGCCAGTGTCTCGGCCCGAGGGACGCTCCGCCCCCGCCCCCGCCCCCTCCACCCCCTGACCCTCCCCACCAATTCGACCCCAATTCGACCCCGCTCCGCCCCCGCCCCGCCCCCGCCCCCTCCCCGCCCCCGCCCCGCCCCGCCCCTCCCCGCCCCCGCCAGCCCCGCCCCGCCCCGACCCCGCTCCGCCCCCGCCCCGCCTCACCCGCCCCCGCCCCCACGCCCCCGCCCCCGGTGCGCCAACTGGCGGGCGAGGCGGCTCAGGCAGCGACGCAGCGCTTTCCGCGGGCCCGGCGCCCAGCACAATCGCGGCAGATTCCGGCCGCCCACGCGAATCGAGCTCCGATGGCGTCCACCTCGAAGCCCCCGGATTCCGCCCAACCCACCCGCGCCCTGCGGGAGCAATGATAGCCTCCCAACTACAGCGTATTACACCGTAATGGTATGCGATACCAATGACACTGATAAGAGTTTTTCTGCCTCACTTTTAATGGAAATGATCTACTGTAGCATCATAAACGAGGCAAAATACTAATTTTTATATATACAGAAAACTATACGTACGTAATCTAAAATTATTTTGAAATATATCTTCGATAATTTAAAATAGTGTTTTGAAGAGTTTACAGACGCATTGAACAAATTGTTTCTAACAACAATATTTAATGGGAATATATAGAGGAACTTGCATTAAATATGCAAATTGGGAAATTGACTGAAGATTATATAATTTAAATTTTGTGAAGTAATTACTTGCAATGATATTTACATGACATAATCACTAAAGTATTTGTTCGATTTATATATAAACTGTTCAATGAATTCTTCAATCGAACTAAATACTACGAGCGAATAAAGTAGTGAAAACTTGCCTCATGCTCATTTTTAATTTAAATTTACCGCGTGAAATGTACTATTTTTTTTTAAAAAAAAAGAGAATCCTTAGCTCATTTTTTCCATAATTATATCAAAACAAGTTGTCTCGGTTTTTATTTTTGTCTAATCATTGTAAAAACCTCTATTTTGGGACAAAATACTTACATGGAAGTCATAAGTACACATCTATAATGTTTTAAACCATCGGGGCGGTAAGCTCATTTTTCATAAATTGAATTTTTTTTAAATATTAATATTCCGGGGTCAAAAAAATAAAAGAAAAGTATGAGTAAAATCCATTACATTTATCTTTTAATATTGGAATGTCTTTGTGACTGTCCCAATGGCGGTGGAAGTGCTTGCACACTTTCCCTCTTGGTTCTAGCAGCTTGTCGCTTTGTCTCCGATCTGCGAGGCTTGTCGGTGATTTTTCATATCAATGGAGAATGAGATATGCGAGAGTGAGGGATAGAAGTGAGGATAAAACTAGAAAATGCAGAATTGGGTTAACATTTATTTTCTCTTTTATTAATTGCTTGAAGAAAATATATTGTACAAATATTCTTTAAGTAGTAACGGCATACTTTAAATTTTTAAACATTTTAAAAAGGAACTACTATTTTCAAAATTGTTTTCTTAGTAAAATAACATCACGTTCTAGCAGAGAAATATTATAATGAAACAATTATAATTCTTTATATAAATCACAAGAGAATAATATGCCTATTTTTTTTAATATCACTCCAAAAATATATTTTAATATTATGGATTAACGGGAGAGCCAATTACAGTTCATGATATTATCTGGTGAATTGTCCTGTGATGTTAAGAATAGAAAAAATAAAATAATGTTCTAACTTTATTAAGTATATATTATTAAGTATATATTTATGTCATTAACGTTTTATCTAAAAACGTACATTTTAGAAGAGATAAGAAACAAAACAAAATCCGAAACAACAAATTTTTTAACATATTGCAATTCTGGAAAAGATAGGTTGGTATTCTAAAAAATTGAAAAAAATCGTCTTGGAGAAATATTTACCTTATTAAGAGGCTACAATACCCTTCGGTGCTCTTTCTGTTTCATTTAATTATGCTTCATTTAAAATATTAATATAGCACGCTTAATATAGAATCATCCAATAAAAATAAATGGCAAAGGCGAGAAAATGTACTGTATTAAAAAAGGGTGTCTGTAAAAATGCTTCAGACCAAATTCCAATCATTTAATTAGATTAATGGATTTCAATACAGAGAAAACACAAATAATGGACTACGGAAAATAAGCTTTAAAATGTGGAGAACATCATAGTTGGTGGTATGAGCCAAACGCGTTTTTTCCTAAAACTGGTCAACCATCCCTTAATTAATTAATCCTGTAACCGAAAAATTATTTCATGTTATTAAATCTGCCAGTTTCATTCTCCTTATCATTGGTCCAAATGTATTTGTCTTCAAAAGTATAGATCCAGTGAAAGATCACCATACTTGGAGCTTTCTACTGCGCTCACATATGGTCACCGCTGAGGAGTATAAAATGCTATTGGATCAGAGAAGACTTTAGGGATGGCTGACCATCCCTACTTCCTTCCTCAGAGGGAAAGCTGGAAAGGAGATCTCGAGAGCCGAGTCAAAATTTTATAAGGTTCTTCGCGGGATACGACCTGACTGTCGAGAAACCCATAAAATAACACCACTCAGAACTGTTGACTTCAGCATTCTGACTTGACCCCCCAAACTCTTCTGAATCAGAACAGTAGTATATTTATATCCATCATTAAAGAGGAGAAGTCAAAACGAAATTAGAGATGTGTTGACTTTGCTACAAGAGAGGTGTTTACATTGCTAACACCTGAGATTATTACTAATTACACGACTTTACTTTCAAAATGCTCTTATGGAAATATCTAATACCACCAACCATCCAAATACAAATGTTGGAATTTTAAACAAACGTATCATTATATTGAATTAATGGCTACGCACTATCATTTCCTCTTGAAGGCAGGCATAACACAAAAAATAAATGAAAAGGATATCGCGTAGATAATGGGTCTTAAGTAGCGCATTAGTAAACGCTCTTGGGTCAGGTGGTCAGCAAAAAGCGAGATAATACAGCTGGCAGTCCGAATTGGTTTCACAAACGTGTCTTTCGACAGTTCCAATTATCACCGACAAGACTTTCATCGCCCCATCCCAGGGCGCCGCCTCGTTCCACTCTTCCCAGTCTCTCCCGCCGTCGCACTCTCTCTCCCTCAAATGAATTGCCCGGGGCTACGGAGAGACGATGGCAACGGCAGCACAGCGGCAGCAGCGGCAGCGAAGGCAAGGGCTATGGCAATGTGATGAGGCACAGGCGAGAAATGTTCGTTTACGAAGGTTTCGCAGCGCTGCTAATCACGGACAGAGAGGGAGGTACACACAGAGAGAGACACAGAGAGACAGACAGAGAGACAGAGAGAGAGAGAGAGAGAGAGAGAGAGAGAGAGAGAATGAGTGACATATCGGAGGTTAAGTACTACATTGATAGAGAATGAAAATTGAAAGATGCAAGTAGAGAGGCGGCGGCAGAGGTAATGCAAATGGGAGGCCAGCAATTACAACTATAGCTCTCACATCCACGAAAGCTAATTAAAATGAGAAATGAAAAGCACACACAACGAAGGTATACACAAGGTTCAAGAACATACAGGTGCAAACATGGAAATAAAATGGGAGGCTCCAAAGAATCATTGTAACATGGGGGTGTTTGGACGTTCGCTAGAAGCAGGGGATCGATATGGGAGCGACTTACTGGTTGCTGCACTTATTTCTGTAGTAGACAGCGCCATAGTTAAGAAGAAATGTGCACATGGCCTAACATCCATTTCTTGGATTATATTATTACCTACGGGATTAATTCACTCTTACAGTATGTTACAGTGAATTTCTTGTTCAATTTGAAAGTAACGGAGCTTTTTTTGTTTTGTTTTGTTTGTTTTTGTTGTTTTTTCTGTAAGAACTGATATCAATTTAGTATTATAGTAGTATTTACTTGGAACGTTCTCGGTATACTTGAAAAAATTTCTAGCTACCAACACTTCATTGATTGTGTCACGTGGGGCGGGTCGCTCTCTACCGCCAACCCTCGCTACGCGCGTCGGCCGAGCGAATGCGGTGAGTCAGAGACTTCAGAGGAGATGGAGTGAGGGCGGCGGCATCGGCGGCGATAGCCCCGCTCGGGCGCAGCTGCTCCCAAATGAGCCTTCGCAGCGGAGCGGAGACGAGCAGAGCGGGCCGGGCGGGGCAGGAGACCCTGGGGCATGGACCGCCGCCCGGGGGGCGGGGGCGGGGGCGGGAGAGCGGCGACGGGCGGCGAGCGCCAGCGGCGGCGGACCCTGCAATTTCTTCGCGTCAAGTGTGCGGTAGCGGGCCGTTGCTACCTAATAGCAGTAATGGAAAATCGCTGCTGCCGATCGCATCGGCCGCGCGACGTGCGAGGGCGCGCGGGTGGGGGGAGGGGAGGGGGAGGGGGGAGAGGCGCCTCCCGTGTGCCCTGCGCGCTGCCTGCTGGCGCCGGCGGGGAACACGCTCCGCTCCTCTGTTCACTCAGGGCTTCACAGCCCCAGCGAATTGCGGGCAGGGGATAGTTTGACGAACGGTGCCTCCTAAATATTTTTGTTACGTATTTCAAAAAGTATTTCATAATACACACAATTTAGTAGAAAACTGGTGTTGGCAATTTTTTAGATAATTATATGAATGTCAATATCAATATTGAACAATACTGATTCTTGCAGATATAGATAGATTTTAACGTAGTCATTTTACGGAGGAATAATAAAATTCCATCAACTATATATCTTCCACTTTTTTCCTAATAGATACACAGGGGAATCAAATAATCTGACGACAGTGAAATCCACTTGAACACCTTTAAATTTACAAATACTTCTCTATTTAGTTTTCTTCTTTTTATTACAGATAGGGAAGAAAACTATTGGAATCTCTTCAAGAATATGACCTCTAATTTCTTTCGTAAAATCCATGTATAAGGTTCTTTTCAGCTGTAACTCCGCACGCACATCAGAATTACAATCTATTAGTGCTGTTCTGGAGAATCATGCAGATATTTTAATTTTGGGGGTACTCTACGTGCGACATTGCTTGTAACATTCTGACACACGTCCCTATGACAACATTATCTGGAAATTGGCTGAAACGTTTTTTCTTGAAATTGTTTTGCTCGAATACAAGAAAGTATGTATAGTTACGGTTTTTATTAAAATTTCCGACGTTTAGAAAATTGCATAAGTTGTTATATTTAAAACACTACGAGATTTTATGTAGAAAAAATTTAGATCCAATCAGTCAACTAAATTTTGTGATTTTTGCTGTAAATAACTGGCGGCGGACTCCACATGTTTTAACGCTTGCTATTATAAATACAAAATTTTAGTAATGTAATAAAATGAAAATAATGCTGCAGTCATGTGCTTCATTATTTCATTGAGTAAGTTGTAATCGATCTATTGAAAGCATTCGACATTTCTTTTTGTGGCAGTATTCCTGCCCCCGCCGGATAGTTGAGATTCACCGCCAACTTACACGACGGCTTGCTGGGGGGGTCCTCTCCTAGCAACTAACCAAGCGGGGAACGGAGTTAAGCTGTAAGCTCCCGACTGCCGTCCCGACATGTATTAGATGTGTAGTGCATACAAGTTTGTATAAGGGGTGAATAGAACAAGGAATAGATCGCTCGCGGTCCGATGTCATTTTGTTAAGGTACAGCTCCGCCATTCACCTAGTATTGATATAAAAAACAACCAGTCAGGGCAAACTACCGGTCAGAGCAGTCAGCCGCTAAAATTCTCCTTCAGACAGCAGCTAAATTCGACCTAGCTAATATTGAAAAGTTCTCCACCGTCGGGACTCGAACCATAGATACTCCCGGTCAGAGACCCTCCACATACATCAGTGGCTCTGAACTAAGTCTGTGCAGCAAACTAAATGATAGAGATCAAAAGCTTGTATTCAGAACAAATGATTTACGCAATACTGTAAACGAAAGTGGAAAAAAATTGCATTATAGTTATGATTATGAATACAATTCCTAGATTGTAAAATTTCATGCATTTTCAATTATATAAACATTTTCTTAAAAAATGTCTAGTCTCGACGATGCAACAATGTTAATAAACATAAATAATAAGATTTGTTCGGTTAAAACAGTATTATCATCCCATTTTGTTTTAATTGGTAGTCACTTTAACGTCTTTCTTCAGCCCTTTTAAAATCCTCTACTCCCATTTCTTCCCACTCTTCGTTCTGATTCATCTCAGAGAGTGCAATAAAAGTCATAAAGTATTACAGCCTTCTTCATTCAAAAAGGAAATAAAATTTATCACACCATAAAATATAAATTAGAATACGAAAGTTATGTTTTTTTTAAGTATATTGGCACAGTTCTGAAATAGTAAGAATATAGTTTGTTCTATATAACAAATAAGACTAGTTTTTCGTAGCCATCCTTCGCCAACACGCCTTCGTTTAGCTGTAAAAAGTTCGTCTTCGGCTACAAAAACCCGGTTCGTTCGCGAAAGCTCCTGACACTGACTCACAACTTTGGTATGGCACTTATACTGAAACAAAGTGACGAGAAACCCCATCTCCGGATTATTGGTCTTCTACGTAATCGACAAAAATGCATGACTAACAATGAATCATTCCCTGATTTCTGATAGATAATTGGAGCCCTTCCGGTTATGTAGTACATAAATCATAGGCTGTACGGGTTTGGATAGAAAATTCAATGACAAGTGACAGTTTCTCACATCCTCAGATAAACAGCTGAATAAAATTGCCTGTTGTGTAGCCCATATGTATTGAAAAGAAATTTAACACAGTTTAATTCCATAAAATTATCACAATTTTATATTACAAAATACGTCTCATAAAAAATATTTTTGAAGTAACATACATTCAGTCCCATATTAATATTTTGCCAAGCAATCTCGAATGGCTATATAATCGCATACTATTAACAAGTTTATTTATATAAAATTGACGTTCATTATTCGATACCTGTACCTGTTCATAAGTATTACTGCACGCGTCGCGCGTTATCTCATGCTAGATAGAGGTCTAGTTTCGCGAACGTGCTTTCCAGCATGGTGTGCACGATCATCCTGCAGACATAAATGAGTTTCATAGGAGTACATAGGGCAGCACTACCCTAACGGAAAAACACATAGGCTCCTTATTTGCAGGAACGCCAGAAGAATTGATCTAACAATTTTCTGCATGTACCGAAGAGTGACGAGCGGAAGTTGGGCCAATCGTACGTAAAATTCTTGAATTTGCAGTACATGTACGGAATACCTCCATTCAGCTGGAGAAAACGTGTTACGTTGATGTCAATTATTTCCACAATACGTTGATCAGAAGCCTCTTGTCAACCACAACGAATTCATAATTAACCGAAATAAAACAGCACGCAAAACATTAACTTTTATGTCAGTGTTTAAAGGGAAACGTTCTGGTATTTTTATTTCATTTACATTGCTTCCCGCAGTTATTTTTTTTCTTCCTGGTCATTAGTAAATGACACATAAACAACAATCCACTGCTTCGCAATAAAATGCACACAAATGTAAAATGCACACCAATGCGCACTTGAATGCACTCAAATTTCAGAAGATCGCTAATTGAAACGAAACGATATTGTTTTTGAATGCTTAAACAACGTTAATTTAGTACCAATACACTGAAGCAAGCACATTTACATTAAAGAAGATGCAAACATTCGAACCATTATGAACAATAAAATTTTGGTAAACAAAACCAGCATTAAAAGATAAAAATTAATTTGCGTTGAGTGCGAAAACCTTGCGCGCACAGATGGTGCGCGTATTACTTTAGTGGATTTATTCAATCACACTTCAAGATTATTACTAGCGTACATGCATAATACTTCAAAATTTTGAATGTTTTATCTCTATGCAGTAGTACTAAAAGATTCTGTGGAATTTTGTAGCCGTAGATGATAGAGCAACGGTAAGAAAAAAAACAGAGGAAAAATATTGTCTTGTTTTATTTGTTGCTTTGCTTGAAAATGATGACTTAACTATTCAAATTACATTAAATATTTTTCATCAATCGACTCCATGATAATTCGTATTATTACTATATTTCATAATAAATAATATGAAAATCCTTTTATTGGAAAGCTGCTACTGACCTTCATATTTCTATTCAAATACCTTTACATGTCTAGAAAAATAGAAAGTACACCAAAATATCAGTCACAGTCACGAGCACTTTTATGTCTGTTTTTTTTTACTATATAAAATTAACGAAGACTCCAAAGTAATCGTTTCTAATCCCTTAGATTGAACATTAAATGAAACGAACGTTGGAGAAAACCGAACATCAAAAGATTCAGTGTACAACGAACTAACCGTCTGGTTACCACATTACTACCAACCCTGAACTAACCCTGAAACATCATCCATTATCCCATTTCCTAATTCGTTGAATCAATCTTTTGCATCTTAAAAATAAAAAAAATATTTATAACATATTATATTACTTGTTATTTTTAAAATTCTTGAACCTGCCTTCGCAATTGTTCAGTTCATGTCTTCATGCATAAGAGGTAATTGCAGCAAAGGTCGCCGTTAATAATTTCCTGAAGGTCGTAGACCCGGATGCATCGTCAAGTCGCTAAAATTGCATTCCGAGTGCGCTACGGCGGCCTTCTGTGCGCTTGAACGGCACCGGAGCCCCGGAGCCGCCCGGCCAGACGGCCCCCGCGACCCCCGCGTTTCCGCCCTCCCGCGCCATCTGCCGCGCGCTGCTTATAAAAATCCGCTGAGGCGTCTACATAAAGCGGCGCAACGGGCCGGGAGCAGCGCGTCTGACTCAGCGGGGGGCGGCGGCGGCGGCGGCGGCGGCGGCGGCGGCGGCGGCGGCGGCGGCGGCGGCGGCGACGACGACGACGACGACGACGGTGGCGGCGGCAGCAGGGACTGGGGGGAGGGGTGGAAGATCGCAGAGGCCCCGCCTCGCTCCGCCACCGCCGCCGCCGCCGCCGCCGTCGATCCGACCCACCCAACCGGTCGCGCAGAAATTTCGCTGCCAAATTTATGAGGAAGGCCGGAAGGAGGAGGGTGGGCGGGAGGAGCTGCAGCGCGGGCGCCGCCCGCCTGCCCGAGGACGAAGCGCCGCCTCCGCCGCCGCCGCTCCACAGGCGCGACGCTCGACACCACTGACCTGCAACCGGACGTCTGCTGCCCGGCAAGAAGCGCTCTTCGCTCGCAGCAAAACTGGGTTACGATTTTTCGAACACAGATTCCAACGTTTTTCACTAAATAAAATTAATATGGAAGCATGAAATAATCAGGGAAAAGTATATTTTTATTCTGTATTATTCATTCCGTCATGCACAAAAGTGTACTTCAAACACGAGAAAAAACATATTTTAATTTGTGACATACGACCTATCGTAAAATTAAAATACCTAGTCTCCTTATTTCTTATTGTTCGTCTTATATATTGTGATGGTACGGATTATGTAATACAATCATTACATATTTACAAATTAAATATTTACAAGCTAAAATAAAAAATGTAGAGACTGAAGATAACTGTTAGTAAACGTAAGGTTACATCCATTCCTTTCCGAATTTATTTTGAATTTAAAAATAAATATACTCATTAATTATTCAAATAGAGGGAGTGTATAAAATTCGCGCCCACTGATCGGCCAGTTACAATGTTAAGTATTGCCTGAAAAGTATGAATTAATCAAATAATTTTATAAATGTTAAATATGACAGACAGCAATAAACATTGTTAAAGTATAAATGTGAGTTTTCACAATAAAATTACGTAAAAGTGAATAACAAGTTATTTTATATTATTTATATATCTTTTTAATTTGAAAGTATAACTGTGGTTTCTATCTCAAACTATTTGTATGATTGTTTTTGACAAATGCCTCAGCCTAAGCTAGTAATTTCCAACATGAAACTTATAAACATTATATAATTTTACTTTATTAATGTGAATGTTCATTTGAGCAAAACAAATTACAGAAAAATGTTTGCCTTGAATAAATATTTTTGTAAATGCCTCAAATGTTTTAGTAAAAGAACTTTACCCTTTAATTTAAGAAACTATTCTAGTTATGCCGTTATCACATAGAATAAAATATTTATTCAAAATATAATTCAGAGAAAGATAATTTAAAATTATTTGCTAAAGAGAAACGGTATAAAAACGTTATATCCTTGAGAACTGAAAACTTAACAATAAAATTATTTTAGGTTGCATACATGAATGATTTTTAAGAGCGCGTGAGTGAACTGTTGAATAATTCAATCTGATTTAAGCCATTAAAATGAAATGTAATGAAAATGATAATATTCATTCATACTCTTGGGTGATTTAGTATGCTTTCAACAGGAGAAAACACCTGTACATTTAGAATACACGTAGGAATCGATAACATAATGAGGCTAGTCATCCCACGAACTCGTGCCCACATTTTCCTCCCCTAACCAGGTTAATTGGTCTCATTTATAACAACGTTAATGCTATCTCGTTTTCAAACACTGACGATGCAATATTGAATGTCATCCTCAAAATCAGTTTGAAAACAAACAAGATGCAAAAAAATCGTAATCACAGTTAACAAAACATTTTGTCGATGGTTTCCAGACATATCTGAAGAAGCCATCGACGACCAGGCATTATTATTATTATTATTATTATTATTATTATTATTATTATTATTATTATTATTATTATTATTATTATTAAAGTATTATTATATTATGAATATTATTATTGGTTCTTTATACTACCTGCAAATATCAAAGAATAAATATCCTACAACTCTCTGAGATAAAATATCAAATTATTATGTCGGAACGAATTATTCTTTCAATGAATTATTTCTGATTAAAGAACGTACAAATTAAATATAAGTATCATTTTAAGGACTATTTCATATTTAATTTCGTAAATTAACAGAATGGTTGGAGAAAGTACGCGTTCGTTTCGTTCTAGATCTAACAATAAGGTTAGTTCTTCAGATTAAAGAGACGAAACAATTTAAAAAGCGTGAGACGTAACATGTACCTTATACGAGCGTCTCGATATCTTCCCAAAGAAGAATGAACAACAAAAGACCTTAAAAAGAAACCTAAATCAATAAACTCGATCAGTTGCAATTCACAATGAATCCAATAGTAAAAATAAAAATAGACAATTAAAAAATATAATTTACAGCTTCATCTCACACTTAATATAATACAATACGATCTAATACTTAATATATACCCACCATAATGTTTAATTGCAAAGTGCTTATTCTCGTTCTCTACTTATTCAGCAAGAAATCTTGTCTGACTAAAGAAGTGTTCCCTTCCCAATTTTCTCGAAGAGCGAGCTTCGACTCATGCATGGGTCGAGCTTCGGGGCACTGCAGAAGATTTATAGAACGTCCGTTGGGTCGATGCAGTGAAGTATTGACCTGACACAACACGCCATTAAAAAGGCCTGAATGAAACGAATCTGCGAGGGCTTATATCGTATCTTGAACATGATTTATCGGCAGATCTGGACGCGAAAAGTAGCCCGCACGTTAATCTTCTCACAGATAATTCGAAGCAAACTAGCGAGCTTCAGAAAATGCCTCGGTGAAGCTTCGCAATACTCAATGCAAATCTCTTTAATTTATTTAGTCATAATTTAACTTCCATGCTCTGTCTGAACAACGCTCGTTTCAAGTCTCCTCCACAATGCCTGAAACGAATTGATCTTTGGACAGGCGAGAAATATTTTCAGAGCATCATCCTCAGCATGCAATAACTTCCAGAGCTGAGAAATGTTCAAAAGTAACTCGCGTTAGCTACCACAAAACATCCAACAAAATTAGTATGTGTAATCCTAAACTAACTTGAAATATATAATACAAAATAAAAATCAGGTCTAATTATGTGGCCCGCCCAGCATGACTTTCAGTGTCCAGAAACCTACTAGTGAGAAGCTCTTCAGCACGCCTCTTTAATACAAATACTTCAATTGATTTGTCCCCTTTCCTCGTACATAATAAATATAGAAATACGTGAATAGTCATTCTTTACGAAGCGATGAATAACATCGCGTGAACAGGGAAAAACATCGAAAAAAGAAGTTAGAAAGAAACTTCACCTACACGCACGAACGACACGCAAAACGGCGTGACATCTGAGGATAAAACACAAAGAACACGCGAAATCTCTCCCCTCTTTGGCCCATCAACTGCTCAAGAAAAAAAGAAAGAACGCGCGGAAAGAAATGGCTCCATGCAAACTCAGATTCTGCGATGTGTGATGCAACAGCAAGTATTCGACCAACCTGCCCGCCAATCGTGCACAACTTAAATGAGCAATGGGCTGGTGTATACAAGTAAAAAGTGATGCAATTGCTTTTGCAGACAAATTATCCTTGTGATTATTTATAATAATTTTAACTTCATTAACAAGGAGACAAGTTAATATCGAAATGTGCATTCTAGAGTACTTCATTAAAGAAATACGAAAATTCGTATCACATTTCTCCGTTGAAGAGGTAGGTATTAAAGAGCACTGATGGTCAGTTGAATGCCGACCAAGTGACAGCCCTGTTCTAGATCATCCCACGACCATCGCCCGAAGCCACTCCGCCCCACCCCCCACGAAACGTCTCCCCATCCCTTCGGCGACCCCCGTGACAGCTACATCGCGCGCGCATTATCGCCTCGTTCATTAACCGGCTATTTACCCGGGCGGGGCTGGGTGGGGCTAGGCGGGACGGGGCGGGGCGGGGAGGGGCGGGGGCGGCCACGCCGCGGGCTGCGTTGCCAATAAGACGCGGTTCGGGGGGAGGGGAGGGGGAGGGGCGGCGCGGGGCGGGGAAGCGCGGAAACAAAAGGACGGAGACAAAAGCTCCGGCTCATCACGAGCCAGGAAGGCGCGCGGAGCAGCCCGCCGACCGGGCGGGGGGGAGGGAGGGGGAGGGTTGCGGCGGAGATTACCCAGCAGCTACGGCGCTTTGTCCAGGTGCGGGGCGCGGCGTGGCGCTGTGGGGAGGGGCGGGGCGGGGCATGCGCCACCCCCACCGCGGCTTGTCCGCCTCAGGTCAGGACCGGCACCGCCCCCCGCCGCCGCCGCCGCCGACGACGCTTCGGGTCTCATCTGCCGCCTCTCTCACAGCCTACCCCCCCCCCCCGGTCCACGACCCGCAGCCATTACCTCACCGTCCCCGTCGTTACCCATTGCCAAGACTCCCCGAAAGCGTACCCTTCACCACGTACTACTCCCGCCACTTTCTCATACTTCCCGCTTTCTCTACACTGTCCCCCACGTGTGCATTATCCCCATCGCGTCCCTCTTCCTACCGACCGTCGCCCCCACCACACAATGACGCGCTGCGCACCTTCTCTTCCCGGTCGCCGACGTCTGGCCGCTCCTGCTGCCCGAGCCCTCCCCGTTCCCCGCCCCAACGCCCACGCCGCAGCCTGCACTGCCGCAGGTGTCGGGATATCGGCTTGGAAGCCGGCGAGACGAGCCCCCTGAGCGCTCTCCGAGAACAGAATTGGTAATCAATTCTCGCTTCTCAGCGACTTCGCAGGATTCCCTGCTCCTCGCCTCCTGAAAAAAACCGTTGAATAGAAGAGCTATTGACTGCTAATTGCTTTTCACATTTTCGAGTAAAAAGTTTCCGACCGGACTTTCAAGAACGGATTTCGTATAAGCTAGCGGATTTAAGGAAAGCTTTAAAGACGCGCGAACGCCGCCGGCCAGATTCCAGACGACGTACCGCTTACGAGTTGTCTCGCTCGCGTTCTTCAGAATAAAACAATTACTGCCTCGTTCCTATTCCGCACTTCATACAAAAATCCATGCCCGTTAGAAAAAACTTCTGGGATGAAGCCAAGTCTGAAAGAATACAGATAAGACGGAGCCAAGAAAAGAATTTCCGAAGCAGAAAATCAGAATTAACTTTGCAGTTGTTTGTTCTCAGAGCAAGACATTGCTTTTAAATGGTATCCACAAATCACCCACTCCAACTTTAGAAATGTAAAATAGCAAGACGTGTCTGCCACTTCCTTGCGTTTTTTTCAATCATCAGTATACTGAATTAACAAATAAATGAATGGGTCAGATTTGTAGTAACGCAACTTTGACATTGAATATTAATCATCAGTTTTTTACTTCTCTTCAAAACGGAAGGCTTAAAGACATAGATATATCACGGAAACAATGTTCATTTACTCAGCTCTATGTTTAAATATATCTTTCAGTGGATCATAAAGTTTCATATCTTTGCCTGAATAGTTTTGTACATGTCTATCTGAGATGAAACGAGTTCAGGGTAATTCATATTTTCAAACTAATATTTTTCTTGAATCTTGAATAAACATTGAATTGTGACATAACAGCAGATAAGAATATTAGTAACATTATTTGGGGTTAGCCTCAGTAATGAAACGACATTTTAATAATAATTTTTCAGCTTTAATTAGATAGCTTACTGTTTCTTTTATTCTTATTTCTTGTATTCGGCAACGCTAACTCTGCTGCTGTTTTGACGAACATGATTTTATGCCATGATAAAACCGTTTTAATAATTTGTTGGTGAAAATTAAGAATTATACCTCGCATTTTGCAATATTTTGTCTCTTACACCCGAAATTTACCACACACCGTATATATTATTTCGTGTACTATTCTGTAGTCTAGATTTCAAAAATATTCATAACTTTGATGTAAATAGCTATCAAAGGACTAAACAACCACCGACCATCACGATGTACATGAACATGTCAATTCGAATGATATTAAGATGAAATTACATCCACTTTAGAATAACGTCCACTTCACAATGATCATCCCATCCGTAATTTAGGACTTCTAATTCTATTAATGTCACATTATGACTAATGACCTTCTTGTTGTTAGTGTCCACTTTCATGACAATTTGAGAAACTGATCACTAATATGACTACGTCGTTAAATACGTCGCTGCTTGTTTTAAATTGTTATGTAGCTCCTGTTTCCCAGCGTGCAAACCACCATATTAATGCAAAATAGTATTTTAAAAACACACTTTTTTCAATAAGTTAATACATTATTCTTTAAAAAATATTTATCAGTAATAAAGAATACATTTCAGTTTATTAATCATACAGCGTCCTGTATTTTATTTAAGCATAAGTAAGCTGTCGTAGTGTTGTAATGCTACTCGGCTCCGCTATAAGAAAGCACAAAAAGATGAAAAGGCCCTGAGCATTAATATTTACAAAGATTTGAACAGGGACCATTTCGAATTTCATGTTTTATCAATTTACGCCCCGGGCATTTCCACACCGCTCCCAGGCGCAGAGACTCCAAATGTGCGCGGGCTGCGGGCGAGGCTTGGCGCGGGGCGGCGGCGGCGTTGGTGCGCGGCGCTATTCTGCGCGCACGCGTGAGCGCGGCGGCGAACGCGGTGCCCTGGCGGCGCGCGGTGCCAATTACCCAGGCGACATGCTGCCGGCCTTGGAGTGGGAGGGGAGCGGCGGCCGCGCGCCACCTCCACCGCCGCCGCCGCCGCCGCCCAGCGCTGCCGCCGGCCGTTGCCACGTTTCGAACCGCGGACCGCGGCAGGCGCTGCGCGGGCCCCCGGCTTCCAAGTTCAAGAACCGCTGGCGACTGCGGCGTGGCCTCGCCGCCGCCGCCGCCGCCCAGCGCTGCCAGGAGTCGAGGAGGCGGTCCTCCAGGGTCCGACGCCCCACCGCGGTGGTGCGGCGTGGCGCGGCGCGGCGTGGCGTGGCGTGGCGTGGCGCGGCGTGGCGCGGCGTGGCGCGGCGCGGCGTGGCGCGGCGTGGCGCGGCGTGGCGTGGCGCGGCGCGGCGCGGCGCGGCGCGGCGCGGCGTGGCGCCGGCGTGGCGCAGCGTGGCGCAGCAACACGCGGTGTGGCGCGGCGTGACTTGGCGTGGCGTGGCGTGGCGTGGCGTGGCGAGGGCCGGCGTGGCGTGGCGTGCCGTGGCGCGGAGTGGCGTGGCGTGGCGTGGCGTGGCGTGGCGTGGCGAGGAGTGGCGAGGCGAGCGCGGCGTGGCGAGGCGAGCGCGGCGTGGCGCGGCGTGGCGCGGCATGGGCCGGTATGGCGAGGCGTGGCGTGGCGAGAGCCGGTGTGGCGTGGCGAGGCGAGGCGTGGCGAGGCGTGGCGCGGCGCGGCGTGGCGTGGCGTGGCGTGGCAAGTCGTGGCGAGTGCCGGTGTGGCGTGGCGTGGCGTGGCGAGGCGTGGGCCGGTGTGGCCTAGCGTGAGCGCACGACGCCTCCTGTTACGAGTATACGTCGACGGCGCGCGGCCATTCTTGGAATGAGTGGGTGTCATTGGCGTAACACTGTTTTTAATGCGACGCTTTCGTCTTACATCCCAGCGCGCGCGCGTGTGTACTACTGAATGCCAAGCCATTTCGTATGTCATACATAACGTTAGTTTAAATGCGTCGATCTAATGTACAGCAATAAAAATGATGTTATAATGCCTCCGAGGCATTTATTTCACTGGGATAAACAAATGAACAGTCGTGAATAGAGAAATCTGTTCTGCCTGAAAAATCGCGTAGCATATATATTAGTAGTTTGCAGCCTACCCGTATGTACAGATTTATTGCTATATGTGTAGCTTCTAAGCAAATGATAGAAAATTTAATTCAACAATGCACAGAGATGGCGACCTTTGAATTTCCTGGAAATATATAGGAAGTCGACCAATCACATCCAAGAACGCATTACATTTACATCAAAAATATAGTTCAGCTTCGAAATACTCGACTTTTAAAGTGTATAAAATATTTCAATTATAGCCCCTTTGAGGAAAACACATGAATGTGTAAAGAGCAAGTTATGAGTTGTCCAAAGATTTTGTGTGGAGAATTCAGAAAAAAAGTCCTAAAATTAGATTATGCTTGAGAAATGATATACATCTTGCATTTTTAGAGAGAAAACAAAATCTGTTACATTTATGACAAATTATCATTATCTACTAAAGGAAAAATATTTAAAATGATACTTTCATATTGCATTAGAGGAAAACATGAATGATCCAAATTGTTAAACACAATATTACAAAAACTTCAACTTAGCATGCAAACTAATTAATATTCAAAGCAGATAACTTTTTCGGCAAAAATAGTAAAGAAATTGTATTTTTTAACAATATTGGACATGAATATCATTCTTGTCTGTCAGTCAGTCAGCCTCCCTCTCCCTGTCAGTCTGTCAGTGACTCACTCTCACTCTCCCTGTCTGTCAGTCAGTCTCCCTCTGTCTGTCTTTCTCTGTCGGTGTGTGTCTGTCTCCGTCTCCGTCTCTCTCTCTTCTCTCTCCCCTCTCTCTCTCTCTCTCTCTCTCTCTCTCTCTCTCTCTCTCTCTCTCTCTCTCTCTCTCTCTCTCTTTCTAAAAATGTGATCCTTTTAGACGGTAGTTAATTTCATGTTTAAGATCATTCCCGCTGGCAGGTTTTCTTTTTTAGGCAGACAAACTGTCAGTACTCACGATTATGATTTCTGGTGCTTAGTCGTTTTTTCTCGAAAAGTGTCAAAGTCAAGAAACGTTTTGAATCATATCAATTGACGTTTCAGTTCGAGAATGTAAATAAGTTGAATATAATCAAAACCTTCTTTGAAATCCCTTGTATTATAAACAATATTATGACAAAATCACAATTTTCACCATCTATTTTCTCTGGAATGTTTCTCTCTATTCTTTTAATGTGAATTACTGAAGAACGTATGAGTAGAATAAATTTCCTCTTGTATGCAAAACAC
This sequence comes from Gryllus longicercus, assembly GCA_038098605.1. Lineage (NCBI taxonomy): Eukaryota > Metazoa > Arthropoda > Insecta > Orthoptera > Gryllidae > Gryllus > Gryllus longicercus. The sequence goes on from JAZDUA010000416.1 coordinate 296,762, forward strand.
AATCGACAAAAAGGCTATTCATTACGTTACGATATTTCTTAGCCGTAGTGTCTGCTGAAACAACATTTCTCTCCCACTTTTACCTTAGCGAGTATAAATTTTCATGAATTGGCAATTCAGCTTGCTAATAAGAGAAGCGGAACTTCTGTGTTAAAACAAAGTACAGACCAGCACACATCCTTTTGATGCCAAGACCTTGGAATCTCACTTCCTAATGGTATTCCTTTAGCCTGTTGTGGGGCAGCTCAACCTTGACTATTACGGAGCGCCTCCCGCCAGCCTTACGAGAGAAACAAACACCAGGCATTCCGCTCTCGTCCGCATCGCGCCGGGGCGCCACCTCCGCGCTCGGTCTGCCTGTGGGCGAGGCGGGCCGCCCGGGGAAATGTGGCAACGGCCAGCTTCCGAGCCACGGGTCCGCGGATCGAGCCCTGGCGGCCGCGCGCCGGCGGCGGCGGTGGGAGTGGCGGTGATTGCTCAGGGGGAAGTGGAAGGGGCGGCGGCGGCGCCCGCTGACCCACATTCCGACGGCGTGCAGTCGCCTGCGCGCGCACGACGCACAGTGAATGAAAATGCAGTTCTGTGCGGGCGTAAACCCTCAATCTCAAGTTAATGACGTGACGTATGACTACCAGAGAACTCCATTTCAGCTTTAGCTTTTCACTTTTTGTATGTTTTGTTTCCACGTCCGTATGCTCTTCGGCTTACCCACCCGTTGAGTTGACAATCCCGAAGCAAAACGAAATATCTCAATTTTGTTTTTTGCGAGCGTGTATAAATAAGTCATTTCTTTAGAAAGTTGTCATTCCATTACGATGTTTAATGCCTCCTGCAATTTCAGCTTCATTAATTAGGAGAAGGAAATATGCGGAACAAAAGAAAGGGTGGCGCATGACGAGAAAGAAATGCAACCCGCTTTGCATGCAAAAACTTTCTCGCTGTGACTCAACAGTTCTTTTTAAGTGTTCAACATGACAAAGTTGTTAAAGATAATTTAACTCTTTCTATAGTTTCTAAAGATCAGTATTTAGTATACTCTTCTATGTAAGTACTTTTATCTTTTCGATTGTATAAAAACATAAAAATAAATTACTTTAAATGATGTTTCAAGAAGGCAAAAAACGCAGGAACAAAAGATATTGAAAATGAGAGATAAAGTAATACTGTAATAAATAACATAATATCATGTAATACTCTATGTGACAATACATACAAAGTGAACATCAACAACATACATTTAGGTTTTCTTCTTCAAAAAGTCAGATTTTTTTTTGAGATTAATTCTACATTTAGGGCTTCTTAAACTTACACTTGTAACTATTTAACGGTTCCGCGAACATACCACAGACAAATCACCGAACTTTAAATAACTCCGCTAATTTCAACTCGCTGTTTAATCTTATCGGTAAACCTTAAAATCTGTATATTTTTCCCATTACAAATTACAATTTGCCGGTCCGGATGGCCGAGATCGCTATAAGGCAGTAGTGCTGTAACGATCTCGGACCGAAGGGTCGCGGGTTCGAGTCCCGCCTCGGGTATGGTTGTATTGTGTTCGTCCTTTCACCCCCTATCATCATCATCATAGCGTGTCATACTCATAGTTACCATCCCGTTACACGCAATAATGGTCGTTAATGACCTAGTAGTTGATGCGACCTTAAATAACAAAAAAATTACAATTTAAATGTATAATTACATTAATGTTTAAAGAAGAAACATACATACTGACAAATAATTTCTCGAAAGTTTTTCCTTGAAAATGTAATTATCTTCATTTGAAGTATGCCGTCACATCGCATAGGAAAATATTGATATAGTTATTCTAAGAACGGAGATCACTATGACAGTAGCTTCATTTTCGAGGTCTGTTATCTCTTTATATTCCAGTGGACAAAGTATTTTCAAGCTTCCACAGCACTCATAAAATTTAGTACACAATGATATACCATACCGTAATATATGTATAATATCATACCAATGTTCAGAACAAATCATTTTCAAGTTGACGATCAGAGAAGTATCAAATAATCTAAGTAAATTTTTGTAAACTAACCATTTTTTGATATCAGGGTTTAATATAACATCGTATGAGAAAATGGTGAAACTATATTTTCGACGATTAAGAATTGTAAATTAAGACATGGATTTATATGTACTAAAAATCATGAAACATAGGGGGAGGGGGAAAGTACTTAAAACTAAAAATTTGCGCAGAATATAGTGCATGTTTTATTTTACAAGCCACTTTTACTTGCTGGAATATAAAACTGCATTTAATTACTAAAATATACGACAGTATCTTCTTTTTAACTCTGATGTAATTCTTGATCTCTGATTTTCGAGAATATTCTCATGCACAGACAATGTCCTTGCAACTTTGTAAGTATTTAGGAGAAAATGGTGTCTTTTTTGCAGTGAAACAGTATGCGATTCCTTGTAAGACAGTCATTATATTTTTATATTCTCAAAACTGGATTTTTTGTTATATTTTCTATATATTCTATGTTGCAAATTTCCCTACTGGTCCTAGGAAATTGTTGAAAGAGGCTGCAATAGAATTTAGTATTCGATGTTACCTGCTCGAGATACTATTTTTAGAGCTTCATAATAATTTCAGCCAGAACGATGAAGTTAGCCAATGGCAGTTTGCTTTGGATTTTTTTTCATATGCAGCCATTTTAGCCGAATTAATTCGTCTTAAGTTAAGTTACAATGGGATTCAGTAACGGAAATATCTTTCTAATACTTTCAACTTCTGGTCAAGTGCAGCATGTAAGTCAGACTCTGACGGAAGGGAAATTTCTGGTAGCTCCTCTCTGAATACTGGTTCTCGGCGGAACTTCGACTAAAGCTCTGAATAAATCAAATAATTAACTTTAGGGATCTGTGAACCTATATCCTGACAGAATGATTCACATCGACGATGAAGAAGAAATGTGACAAAAAGTCGCCTTTATTTTAATAAGCGAAAAAATATATTTACAAAAGTTAATTTTACTAATAATACTGAATGAAAACAAATTCACAAGACAATTAAAGTACACTAGAACAGATAACTTCGTCTTTGACATCGAAATACGCGGCTCCTCTTAGATGAAAAACGTTCTCCTGCAAAAATATATTTTTACTTTTGCTCCTTTCCTGTAGTATAGGGAGGGAAAGAATTGGAATCACCTCACTAATACTATCTCTAATTTTCGGCCGTTAAATCCGTGTTTAAGATTCTTTGAGGCTGTAACTCTGCACACACATCAGAATTTAGGTTTCCTAGCATTGTTCCAAAAATGTTTAAGATTGGAGCAGTGGAGATACATGTAATTTTGAACCCGAAAATCAGGATGTCTGCTTGTAAGTGTGTGTATGTATGTACGGTGTAGATCATTGATAGATTGATGGGTAGACGGATGTGTCACGCATAACTCTGTTATATTAGAAGTTTTTCATTTGAAACAGTAAATATGTCATGGGTATAATCTAGTTATGCCGTTTAGGGAATCATTTAGATATTTTAATTTTGGTATTTATAATTTAATTTAAATTTAGATATTTAATATACTATATATGGCAGGATACTGCTATCATAATGAAAGTTTTCAAACAATTCAAACACAAAATACTTAAATTCCAAAACAATCGCGCTGTTTACGTTTTAGAGGAAAACTTTTAAAAACTATATCAAACTGGCATCAATATGCCATTATACGCGGTTGAAGTTAAATTATGCCCAACAGTCAAAATATGCTAAAATATGCACAGTAAGATTATGCATATTGACTCCGACACAAGAAGACGTGAATTTGTGATCAAAATGCATTTCTTTATGTTGAATGGGATAAAACATCGAAAACATCATCTCTTCAGGGGTCAGGGGAGTCCTGGTCCGGCTTCAGCATTCCATCTTAATCTTGGGCGGTCGACATCTCTTTTGCTCCGAGATCGGCAATGATATATTTGTTTCGGGAAGCGGTCACTACTCATTCTATGTAGATGTTGAGACCATTCCTGTATTCTTGTACTTTATTTATTAATGGTAGTACTTCTAGTTATTCTCTAGTTATCTCACTGTCATTTTGTCTAATATAGATCAACCTTTGTCTTGTCTCATCTCTGTCGCCTGAATTCCAATAAAATCTTTCTTTTTCATGGTCCACGTCTCTAATCCATAAAGAAGTACGGAGATAGCCATTATTTTATACAATTTAAGTTGTAAACACAAGTAAGTTGTGCAATTTAACTGGAAAAAGCAAACCACTCAGAATTTGATTGTGATTTATAAGAATTTTGTCCTATAAAAGTTGGAAAGGATTTATATTTCTTCTCATTTGTAGTAAATAATTAATCTTTTTTCAGATTCAATACCGCATAATTTTTTGGACACCATATGTACTGCTTAATCAATCATTTCTCCCAGATGTCTAATTATTGGAAACTAATGGTGAACGTACAGTGGTATCAGAGCTAATTTATCTTTAAGAAGTAATTACAAAAAGAACTGAAAAATGCAAAATTCTCCCAAAGAAAAATGCTTACCATGGTTTGGAGGGAATTCATAACCATAACCTGAAGAGAGCAAAGGAGCCAATAAATTAGTAACACAAAAGAAATTTTTCCCGGCGCGTCATCTCACCTTCCCGAAGCCTGACGTGCCACCTCCCTTTTCGCGTGGAAGTCTACGCAGCCCGACCAAATAATTTCGCAGCGTGCTGTAGTAAGTCACGCGCACGACGGGAGGAGTGTTTCCGGCGGCCCGAGTTACAAATGGAGTTCCGCACACAACAATGGTTTGTGGGAAGGGGTGCGTAGGTCCAGGGGGGGGAAGGGTCGAGCGAGGGAACCAGAAATCGCCGGAGGATGAGCGCCGGCGCTCGGGCGGGCGGATGTAGGGAGCTTTGTCACGCGCCGCCGCCCACGCCGATATCAGCAGGCGCCTCCGCCTCCCCCCCCCCTGCGGCCGCCAGCCGAACTCGCCCCTTGCCTTGCGCATTCCGCTCTACTCTCATTTGCACACGGTTTTTTCGTGTCCCATTCTCTCGCCGTAGCGTTTTCTTTATTGACTTCTCACTTCTTTGGAGTACACCACTGCTCCCAATTTCGAGTTATATGATGTTTTGTGGTTCGTCATTCACAGTCTCGTTTAATTTGTTGACATTTCGGCATTTGTTTGTTTTAGAGTTTTTTCGGCATAATTTCGTTTCACATAACAAACGTCTCATTCTTATTGTCTTATTATCGTTTGAGAATGATCCGAAATTACTTTACATATGTACATTTTATCTGGCTTTTGCAATATTAACCTCTCTATAATAGGATTTCTTTTTTATTTCTTTTCCATCTTTAAAACAATGAAGATTTCATTTCGCGAGAGACTTATACATTCAAAACCTACCTCTCTACCTCCATGTTAATTTGTTTTTAACACATTCCCAATTTGCCTCCTATTTTTCTCTATGTTTCCACTTTCCATTACCAGTGTCTTTTAAGGTCTCTATCCCTCCCGACTACCCTCACTCTCTTTTCCCGACTCGCATCACCAGGGCTTGCGCCGCGACGCCGTGTCCCGTTATTCCCCACTCCCCCACATCACGGTCACGGTCTACCTCTGCCCGTCACGACGCGCCCTGCACCTCGCCTCGCCTCGCCGGCGCGCGACCCTGCTTTTCCCTCGCCCCGCCCCTCCCCGCCCCGTCTCCGCGCCCCCGGGAGATAAACGACGCTCTCGAAACCCGCCAGCGGGAGCGGGCGCCACCTCCGATACTCGCGCCCACCGCCGGACTGCGCGCCCTTCCGCCCCCGCCTCCGCCTGCGTGAATTACGCCCCCGCGCGAAGGGGGTCATCGCGGGGGAGGGGGGAGGGGGCGCCCGCGCTGACGCACGGCCGCAGGAAGGAGCACATACTACCAGCCACCCGCCACCCCTCACGCCACCCCGCGCCACCCCGCGCCACCCCGCGCCACCCCGCGCCACCCCGCGCCACCCCGCGCCACCCCGCGCCACCCCGCGCCACCCCGCGCCACCCCGCGCCACCCCGCGCCACCCCGCGCCACCCCGCGCCACCCCGCGCCACCCCTCCCGGCACCGACACATAAAGCACGACCCATCTCCGTGACACTGCGGCTGCGGTGCGACCCGAACACAAACAACGATTCTTGCGCCCGGCGTCGTCCCCGTTTACGGCTCGTCTTTCTCTCGGATTTGCGCTTTGCGAACCGCCGCCGCCACCGCCGCCGCCGCCGCCGCTCGCGGGAAGATAGCGCCTGCGCCAAACAAATGGTGTCGCCTCGGAGAGGCACCGCATGATAAATGAAGATGGCGGAAAGGGGAAAAGCGGAGGAGAGACAATGAAAAACATGGGTTGCAGATAAAACACGTGGTTGTTATACGAAAGCTCGTGGAAAGATCAAAGGTTAAAAGAAAAGTGGAAGCGGCGCCGAGGTTCGACAGAGAAACGGAGAAAGCGCAGTATGCCGTTCCAAGGAGGAGATTTGAAATGCTCTCTCGTGGCTGGCGAGAAATTTAATTTCTAAAGCATCTACGATGTATTGAAGAGGCCTGGACATCTTATTCTGTCGTATGATAGTAAACTGAAATCATTTTACAAGTGTTTATTTTTGCTAACACAGAACTTCCGAAATATCCAACAAAGGTCTATATTAAGCTTTCTCTTTTATTTTATTTATTAACATTTAAAACAATGAAAGATGCATGTTACAAATAAGTCATCGTACAACTTAATATATATAGTTCCTACTAGACAAGACTAGTCTCAACGTTTGGTTCACTAGTCGGAAAACTAGGGATGAAATATGGGCACTTTAGTCGGAAGTAATTCACTTCAACATTTGCCTTTTGGGTAAAAAGAGGAGCTTTCCTCCTGCTGCCAGTATGTTTGGAGGATCATATTGTCAAGTTACTTACGTTGGATCGTGCAGACCGCAGGCAGCGGTTCTAATATTACCCCGAGCGGTGCCAGGAGGAGTCTCACGACCAGGCAACACGCAGCGGAGTCGACGAGGGGCGGTGTGCGTGTGTGTGTGTGATCGTGGCAGGATGAGCGTTAGAAAACGCGAGAGAGTTTCATAGAGGATGTGTAGGAAGCGGGTGAGCGCAGTAGGTTGGCGAAACTTTGTTATACTTAGGATCCAATAGACCGAACATCATTTTGCAAACATTTTATTGAATTAAACTTTACGAAACGTGTTGGGTTTCTTTAGAAAATGATCTGAGAACCTCCCCCATCGACATTCTATATTTATTTTATCCTCCAACGAATCAGATCTGTCCACGAGAATCTCACCACTACTGGAGGGGGGGGTGATTACGGTGATGAATACAATGTTGTACCACGGAGCACGATGAACAGAAAAATGGAATGGATCTAGAGGAAAATGTAATGTCTCTTCAAAAATGTTAAGAAATGTAATATTTTATCAATTACACATTTTTGGATAAGGCAGTTGTGGTGTATCGATCTCGGACTAAAGGATCGCAGGTTCGACTCCCACCTCGGTCATGGTTGTATTTGTGTTCGTTCTTTCACCCCTTCACCATCCCTATATCACATTATACTGTTAACCCTACCATAAAGCGATCGCTAATGTCCTAGCTGTTCATGTGATCTTAAATTTTCAAAAGTCGAATCTAACAAAAACACAAATTAAAATTAGGCTTCTGTCCGAACAGGTTATGTTTTAAGAATTGGTTTTAGCACAAGTTATTGTTTAAGAAAATTCATTTAACGAGAAATAATGAAAACCACAGATTTAAAGCTTGTCATTCACATATATTTGATGTACTAACATTATCTCTAAATGTTTCTGCTTTGAATAAGTTGTTTCTTTCCTCGAAAACAATAATATAATAATGGAGGACGTATTGTGATATAATAAATTTAGTATTTTTCTTCTTTTCTTGACTTTGCACACTTACACATGAAAAATAATATATAATTAGGTCTTGTTATTTACTCGCTTTACTCACTTTCATAATTGAAATGCAGATCATCGACTTCACAGAGTAAGCTGTACTTGTTGTTAATTGTTCCCGAGAGATTCGCCACAATGCAATCTGGTCAGGTATTACATTGTCTTGTTTTTACCATTCCATCCTATTCCAATTTTGGTCAAAAACGTTTTCATGATTAAAGGTTTTTTACAAGCTGTAAACATATGTCATGGGGCGGACTGCTGTACGTTTTCCTCAGCGGATCATACACTCGAAAATCGCTTAGTTGTAGTTGAGTTTGGACCTGAGATCAGCGTCAAAAAGCAGTTAAAAACTGTGTGATGTACGGTGAAGTGTTTTTTTACATTTGAAGACAAATAATTCACAAATGTTTGAATCCATTCTTGATACCACATCATTTCATGAAAAACATGATTGAAATATTAGCTTTATATAATGTTGAAGCTATAACACTGGCTTATTTATTATTACATTATTATTATTATTATTATTATTATTATTATTAATGCATATTATTACATATTACTATTTTATTACATTTTAAGTGTTTCAGAGAAGAATGAAATAATTCGTCAAAATATAAAAATATTTTAGTGGAATTAGTATAAAAACATCCTAGATACAGCCACAAAACAACGAGAGTAAGGCAAAGGAATCGCTAATATGAGTGCATGGAATGGAGATCACCGCTCTTCGTGTCTCAGCCTTCGTGTGCCAGCTGTAGGGTGATGGCCCTCACTTGTAGATTCTTTGCAACCCAAATCATAAGCATTCATACGGCATTCGACAGACAAACACTATCATGTACTTATTGAACTGCATAAATCACTCAAAACAAATAAAATATATGAAGTTGTATGTCAAGTAAAATATTGCATGTAACATGTGATAAAACAGAACATTGTTCACTAGTCATTTTGAGATACTTACAATAATACGCTTACCATTTAAAATTCATCTCTCGTTAATAAACAATTTCACTACAATAAATAACTATTAGCTCGTAGTGAAAGAAAGACTAACCTCTTTCGTCTGTGACACGAGAATGCCGCGATGTGACACGTTGAAACCTGTCCTAATCCTTCTTTTCATCGGAAGCACATGCCGTTTTAATCTCACGATCACACTTTTCGGAGCCGATACACTCTGCAAGTCAATTAAAGAACATCCTGAATTTGCAAATTGGCCCTATGCTTTCACCGATGTAAAAATGGCCAAACCTGCAATGCAGGTGTTACCCAGCGCGCTCGCTTGTGATTCAACACCACTGCTCGCCGCAAGCGGCAGACTCTGCTTCCAAGGTCGTTTCCTGCGAGGGGCAGGCGGGGAGCTGTGGCCCTCCTAGCAGATAAAATAATAAAAATAATAACAATATTAACTATACTTAGTCTAAATACAAGTTTTTTTTCGAATTTTTAGTTTTATCTGTGATTTAATTTTATAAGAAATTCAGTTCGTCGTTATAAACCTTGCCGCAACCGCTCAATTTGAGAGCCCTTTTCTGCGTCTACTACGAAACAGGTCCGTTGTGTAATCACACGCGAAAGGTCGGTACAAACTGGAAAAGTGCGGTAAAGTTGTTTTTCGGAATTTCGAATGAAAAAAAATTAATTTATCAACACAAATAGTCACAAATTAAAGAACGGGAATTTTCGCGAACAAAAAACCAAAATTAGGCTATGACATGTGAACTTAATTCACAAAACAACTCTTAAACCACTTTACATAATTAAACTATGAAGTTATACAGTAGTTATATGATATACGTTTTCAATATTTAATAATTATACATATTGACGATATTCATAATGAAAAAAGGAACACAGTTTCATTGGTAAGGAAATAAAATATCTCAAATAAAATGGACTTTTACATTAAGAAAAGCATTGAGTGTACTGGAATGGCCTGCTCCCAGCGAATATCATTTGACCTTGAGGAAACAACCCTCTACAACGCCAATCTGGGCGCCCGCGCGCTCGCCGCTCGGATATGGAGGACTGTCCAAGTTCTCTAAAGACACAAAAAATAGTACGAAAATATTGGCAAATTGGAAATTTTTAAGGTCGGCAGCCAAAATTTACATCGTGGTATCAGAAGGACATGAAAATGCAATGAAAAAGAGATGTGGGCATGTTTCGACATGTCACAACGCGGCATTCCCTTGTGAGGAGTTTCTAAGCTATAAAGTAAATCTGTTCTCAGAAACAGATCTCCACGTAACCAGAAAGTAGCTTTTTTCTTTAAATTGATTGGTAGGTATCTCAGTTCCACAGTCAACAGACTCTTCATCTATGTAAAGAATTCGAGAGAAAGCATCATTTCCGTACATTAATTCCACTCGATGTCGTAGGCTTCCACGGCCCCTCGACGAGGCGACACCCAGACAGCCCAGATCGTTAATTCCACTCTTCTCCAGGTAGTGTGTCCCCTTCTCAAGCCATCCAGGCGATTTTTCCGACCAACTCTTGCCTTCCCAGAAGGGTGACGGTCCGCGGTGACCTCGGGTGGTGTCGTCGCCGACCGCCAGCGCCGCCCAGAATCGTCGACGGCACGGCGGCGCCCGTCTCGCGAGCGCGGGCCGCAGCGATTAGAGGGAGCCGGGGCGCGATAAATCACCGCGCAACAGGTCCGGCCGCCGCCGCCGCCGCCGCCACCGGAACTCTGCGCGTGTGGCAGGCGGTGGGCGGTGCGGCTTCCGCCGCCCGCGCGGGTTCCTTCACCCTGGACGAGGTCGCGGGCTGGCACACGCCCCGCCTCGCTCCTCTCCAGCATGTCTCCCAAAGCCTTCTGATCACCGCCTCTCCATGTGGAATCACTGGAATTCCAACTCTTTCTGGAGAATGCTAGCGACCGAGTGAACTGATCGATAGATTTCCGTGTTTTCTCTTAACAATATCAAAAGAATGCCGGAGCAGAACCTAATAAATGAATTACGGACTGCACGTGATTTTTCTTTCATTTTCCTCGCCATACCCTTTTATTCCCCTTTCCTCCCCTTTTTATTATTATTATTAATATTATTATTATTATCATTAATATTATCATATTACAATACCGGAAGAACCGAGCTATCCATTCCAATTTTTTTCTCTTCAATTTTCTGTGTTTTGTCTGGCTGTAAGAAGGCAAGTGACCAACATGAATTTCAGGCCTTGATAATTCTGATAATTCTATTTTCTCGTCTGATCAATTTTGAAAAGAAACCGTCGAACTTACATAAACATATTTATTGACGTATTTAATCTTTACTTACATATACCCCACAAATGAAAGATACGCCCTCTTTTCTCTCACTTAAAAGATGTATTCTACCACACATTCGGGAGATCAGTTGGGAGCTTAAAACTTGTCCCTGCAGGTGTGGGGTCGTGCTGCAGGAGATAGCTCGAGAAATGAATGGTGGACAAAATGAGCACGCGTGATGTTATATCAGGGGTCGCGCGTTGCTCCTATCTCTCGTTGCATTACCTGATTAACAGTTGGGTTCATTACTCACCACATCATCTGTTATTATAACAACATTCTCGTTTTAATATCTCAGCGTGTAAGCGATAACGCTAACTTCAGACTGATGCAACTCTTCCCACACATACGGTAAGAAAGAATTTCGCATTAGCTCATACTCAACCACTCTTAAATTTACAAACTTGGGTTCAACTCTGCTTGATATATTTGATAGTTGATGAGAAATGGTTTTCGTCCTCAGTTTCTGTTTAGTGTTTTGACGGAAGAGCAGTCGAAAGATTTCAGATTTCTCTACCAGTAAGGCTGTCAAAGGGAAGTAGTTGATGTTTAATTGTAGGTTTACGATTAACAACGGAGGTACGTACTCCACTGCTGTTATTGAAACCATTCGTGGTAACCTTCGTTATCAGTGTTATTCAAATAAACATTATACCCAAAAATATCCGAAGTGAGATATCAAAGTTTATTTTCCCCTTGGTGAGAGGTTGTTGTTCTTGTCCAAGATTTTCCTTAATTTCGCATACAAAGCTGAGTAGCGAGGATGAAAAACACATTCACGGAGTTTGGAGTTCAAGTCTTTGTAGGCAATTCTTAAACGCAGCAGCTTTGAGAGCATACTTTAAAGCAAAATATTATCTGCGATATGAAGGTTTTGTATCTTCTATAAAGAAACTTCCAATGGGGCTGCTCTACCAACATCGTATGCATATTCTGTTAACAGTCTCATATTTCTTGTGTATAACTTCCAGTTTCTTGTTATCATATTAATCTTAAATATATTATGATAGCTCTATAGACGATTTGAATCAAATAGGATAACAAAAGAAGGTTCTGATCACCTTCTCAATTGTAAGAATTACATTTTACGAAGTTCATTCTTTTCTCTCACTAATTAGTTAAGTGTTGCATATGTTTCTTCCACGTCAATTTGGAGTCGTAATTCAATCCAGAAGTTTGGTTTTCTGATCATTAATCTTCTTTAGTATTACTTTCAAAAACACACACTTCCCCAATCATATCTTCAATTTGACGTAAAGATGTGACTTTTTAAAAATACATTTATTTACAATATTTTGTAATCATTTAAATACTTCAATTACACAAGTCAAGCTCAAAGTAGTATATGAACACAAATCTTCAGATATCTGTACTTGGTTACCAGTTTTATGATTGAGAAATTAGAAGAAAGTACCCTTAAAGATCATCGAAAATGTAACGAACTTACAAACGAAACAAAATAGTACGATTCATTGCTTGACTAATATGTTATAAGCAGAATGAAACCTTATGTCTGTATGTATGAACAAGAGCAAGGACAACACGATTGTTCTTTATCTTGTGGCCTTTTGAGAGTTTCATTTCTAAAAAGGTCATAATCTGCACATTATTTATGTTGTTTTGCAATACCCCTTGTCAATTTACTCGAATCAGATACATAGCAGAAGAAAAAACTATTATACAGGAATGCTTACGTCATCAGGTGCAGTATCTAGGTTACGCAAAGCCGAAAGACTAGACAAATGTTGAGTCACACTGCGAAATCGTAAAATAAACAGAACGCAAAAAGACAACGTCATTTACAAGTACCTCTCGTCTTCTAACTGAACCGGCTGGTCCGGTCCCTCTAGGAGGCCACGAAGGCCTTGACATTACTCAGCACCAGAGCGTCGGACCGAAACGTTAAATCGTTAAATGAAATCGAAAAGAATCAGATTTTTTGGGAGAGAAACCAAAACTAGAAACAAATAATTTTCAACCCAAAAGAAAAACGTAAATTGTTATTAGCTCATTCTTACCTTTTAGTGTGCGAGTCCTAAAACTGTAATTTTCACGCTGATCCGTTTGAATATCATTGATGTTATAGACTGCTCCCATTTTCCATTAATCCTACTCTTAATAATCGAAATATTCATTTTAAATTGAACTATCTAGATGTACAAAAATCAGAGTTCTAGCAAATTGATTAGATAATTTGCAAATTGGAAGCCCAGTTAAATCAGTAGCAAAGACAAAATCATCCAATACTACTTTTCAAAGAAGAAGAATACTACTTATACTATTTACGATGAGGCGAATCGATGTTATATAACCCTGGTTATTGAATTACTATTCAAAACTGAAAGCTTCATGAGCATGTGTTTTATTCAAAGTATAGGTGCGCCTACAACGATATTTCAATAGTGAGCCAATTGCGTAACATGATTTTTCGTCATTATCAGAAAATCTCAAACTGTTATTTAATGGAATACTAATTACGCGCAAAAGAGAAAATCAGTTCTAAAAACTATTTCACCCACGTGGGATTCAGACATGACACTTCTCCCCGATTCGTCGCATTGATTTTCAAATTGAAAAGTGAACTGACGCTTCACAACTATCAAAATTCTATTGACTTGCAACTGTCTTCCTAACACAATACGCCAAAGTTTCGCATACAAATACCACGGATTGAGGAGGAGAATTATTTAAAGTCTTGCTCAAATAATCCAAGAAAAAACATGTCAATAAATACTGTACGTATCGTTACGAAAACAATTAGGTTCGACTCGCAGTACAGCGTCATTGGCCGAACACGAGCGAGCGTACGTGCATTCCCGGCGCACGTGAGTCCCACACGCGAGTGGCACGCCACTCCGCTCGCTCGTGCTTAAATATTTACGCACCAGTGGCGACTGCCGCTTGGCGCCCCGTGCAGTAAACCACATTAAAATTTTCAATATTCATAGCAACCTCCCGCCCCGCCCCGTAAAACAAGGCGTATTTCTCAGCGCCGTTCCCGCCCACTTTTAGCGAGAAGTAATCCGGTAAGTTTTTTAAGACGGCGGGGAGGGGTGGGCGACGGGACGAACGGGACGGGGTGGGGTGGGGTGGGAGCCTGAAAGTGCCCGTCCTGACGCCCCCGCCCCGCTTGGGACCGTCCCCTCTCGCCCCGCCACTGCCCCGCCCCCGGCTCCGGCCCGAGCTCCCGAAGCAATTACACAGCGTGTCTTCCCCCAAGGAAAGAGCCGCCCGCTTGTGATGTAAAAGATGCTCAGAAAAGTTCCTCTTCCTTCATCCTTTGACGCGCAGCAATTCTGTTTCTCGCTTAAGCCGAACGTTTCCTGGCATTTTACAGATCTTTTTTTTACGTATTTGTGAACTGTTTCGTGCAAATGCTCAATATTCAAAAGCTTAGCTGTGTCACTTTCCTCGGATAATCTTTGCTCTTTCTTGAATAAATTTAACTGTCATTGCCCAAAGAACGGCTTTCGCAGCAGAACCTTGTTTCTGGCTTCATAGCAGAATACAAAATCCATTAAACAATGTCTTCATTCGTAATAATAATAGTAATAATAATAGTAATAATAATAATAATAATAATAATGTAAAAGGGAAAATAGAGCGTCAAAGAGCATGTAACAGAAATGAGGTTGTAATTTGGTAATGAGTTTGTAATTGTAACTGCTTACATTGATAAATGGTACCGCTCTTTGAATTGCACAAACTGGTGCTTTTACAATTACTAGAGCCTCTATAGTTGACTAAAATGAAACAAGTTATAAATTGTCACTTTATATCGGATTATCAAATTATCATAAATGAATCCAAACTTAGCAGAAGTATTACTGAAATGAATAATCCTGGAATCTTCAACTGGATGATGTAGGACGAGACATACAGATCGGGACAGAAATCTTGTATACATTTAACTTCAGTAGAAAAGATAAGATGATATACATAATGTCAACACAGACGAACATTTCAAATCCGTTGCTCTCGTAATGGAATGCTCCTATCCATTTACCTGAACCTCACACCATATGACAGTGCTGTGAAGCTCTTCCACTTATTATTCCAAAATGTATGTCGGAAAATGTCTATTCTCTCCTAAAAGGAGCATACTAAAGAAACGGCGGCGGTGTACAGGCATCTCAGACAGTTCTGTCACCACGTGCTGTGGTACGTCATCTGTCCTTCTCTGAAGCAATCAGCTTATGATCATTTGTTTACTTTGCCACCGCCACTGCCCAGCGTTAACCGAACTGTTGTACCCAAGTTCGCGGGTTCAAATCCGATAGAAGCCGTGGATTTTTAAGGGCGAGAAAATCCTTCGTACGCCTTCCTTCGGAGGGGAAGTAAAGCCGGCTGTCCCATGTTAGTAGATTTACTTGCATGTAAAAGATCCTCAAGCCTAAATGACGCCTCTGAGCTAAATTCAACTCGCCTGTTTCTCGCCCAAGAAATACCTCCTTTCTCTGCTAGTTGGTGAAAGGAGCGTAGCGAAATTTGCGTTGTCAGACGGAAGAGCGGGCCTAATGGCCCGAGTCTCGCCACGTAAAATAAGGCAAATTTAATTCAATTCAATTCAATTCAACGCTCTTACGACTCGTACGAAGTCGCTCGAGAAGCACGCAGATAACTATCATCAACACTATCAGTTTTCCAAGCTGGGCTGGGGTGGTGATCGCCTACAGCCGAGACTAAGGACATGACCGCAAGTCATGTCGTCGCCTGTCGGTAGGTGATAATGTTTCGAGATTTCATCCATCTAATGTACAAGTGCTACTGTATGCATGTAGGCAACAACTCAGCGATCTGACAAAAACCCTGACATGCCGCTGGTATTGTCCAATTTACCTTTCTCGTATGAGTACGTATATACGTGATGGGAAAGTTGTGTAGTTATGTACTGCTGCAGCAAAAAATAGTTATTGTTCGACAGAAAACTCGTATTATAAAGCTGTAATAAAAACGGACATAAATCTTCTTCCAACTAGTTAGTAAATTACTTCCTCTAAAATGTTATGAAGACATGTTTTACAAACTCTGGTCCCTTGATTCCAAAAAAGTGTTGATTTTTTAAAAAATGTCCGCCCGTCTCTCGACTGTGAAAAAGTATTTGTAGGATATTTCCCAAAATTTTCCCGGTTATCCTGCTAGACTAGATGCTCTACGATTGACAAACAATCTTTAAATTTTGGGGGAACTTTATATAAACCATCTGAAAATTTGTTAAATTTTCTCAAAAATGGCTCCCCTTTTCTTAAAATTTCTTGTAAGAATACAGTTAAATACAGTTATAATGATGACATATGTCCAATTTGCACTGCTAACTCCGTATTTACAAAAGTTTGTATTTTTTCGGCGCCGTCCTTCAATTACACAATATTGAAGATTGCGATTTTTTCTTCAAATAAAATTTGTTCTCCATAATTAACGAGCATTTCATTAATGTAATTCTCATTGTTTTGGAAGTATTAGTAGCATTCTGTATCACTACTAGATATTGTTGCAGCAATTACTAAACTAGGACGCTTCCGTATACAACTGATGATCAAATACGAGTACCTTTTTTAATTACCTTGCATCTAAGATTCTACACATATTACATTCCTAAAATGACAGGGTTGTCGAAACATGACTTATTAAACTTTGACATCGTCATAAAAAAGTATGTCTCATGAGACATAGTTGTGAAATAACACATGATTCTAGGTGGTCCTATTATCAAAAGTAAAATTCTAATTTCTCGCTAAATTTGTCATATATTGCAAATTTCATCGTCGACTAAAAAAAACTGAAGAGTAAAAGGTGACATCAAAGTAATTATATGGTTAAATAGAAGACTAGAAAAATACTCCGATTTCAGCATTCCCTTGTTTCATTGAGTGGTAAGAGTTTCAGGCAGTCGTCGGTTAGTTTTAAACCAAGCTAAATAAAAACAACAAAATGAAAATCTAAAAATAAACAGAAACGCAAAGAGAGGGATACACTTTTTGTCAAGTGCAATGTGAATTAATTTTCAGTTTCTGCAGTACTAAAAACAATTATTTCCGTCCGGAGAACTGTTCCCCCAATTTATCATCGGATTAATATGAATCCGTAATCCTTTTGTGAAAATTTGAAGGGAGATGATAAAAAAATATGATTGGTCCACTGAATGCGTTTTTCAGTAGGCGGTTAGCTGAAGTGAACTGTGAAACACATTTTTCAAATCGCGTTGAATGCAATATATTAAATTAATTATCTGAAATAAATCACACTGTTGCACACGAAGTTGAAAATTCGTTACAAAACCGTGAAAGGCAACAATTTGCCCCTATTAAATCCTCTCGGGCGTAATAATTAACCTATTCACGTGGCATATATTCTTTATTTCATATTACAGAAAACAATATTTTTTGTGAATTCACTTTGTATTTTTGTTATTCTCTCCATTAAATAGATTTTAATTTCAATGAACATGCTCCTGTTTTTCGTTAATTAGAATTTCATTTTCATAGTATCAAGAAACACAGCGCTGGAAGAAAAAGAACTTTCAGTATCCGAACGCTTAAAGAGCAAAAATTTTAATACAAAGCATCATACAAATTTACCCATTACTAAAAAAGCATTTATTGAATTTTATTAAAAAACAAATAACTAAGAACACGATTGCGTTTCAAATGTAAGTTTTTTACAATGTGAACGATTTACATTAATGAAAAATAATGAAAGATAGAAAAAAGAAGAAAGTCCACTTCTGCTACGTGAACTGCAGCTTGAAGGCATACCATTGAGATACTGAGATTTTGTACAGTTATGACCTACGAAAAAGTGCCAAATGTATTGAATCAATTGATGTATTATTTTTTTCAAAAATTATTATTTTCCAGTTTATCCGAAGATGGAAGCGAAAGATTTTCGAAACGTAACTGATAACTGGTAACTTTTTAACTGTTATCGATGACGAAAGTTTCGGACAATGACGATAAGTTCTTAAGATAATTTTAAGCATATTTTGTCTAATAAATTCCTTTCTAAATGGCTGAGCCGCAATACGCATTCAAAAGTTAGTCTGAAAAAATACTTTCTTTTGCATTTCAAAAACATAAACACTCCAAAAACATGTAAATAGTTTATATTTACAAATGAAATGTCAATCTGTGATAGATATTGCGTATTTAATAAGTAATTTATCAAATAAACTTATGAGATTCATTTTTATCTTTACGTGCATTTTATATTTGTACTGCATTAATCCATACTGTAGAGGTGAATCTCCATGATTTTAAGATCGCGGACGGCCTTGCAAAACTAAACAAAGAATGCATGTATCAACGTAGTAATTGAAATCATTAAAAATGTGTAAACATAGCAGATTAATTTACGTAACGAGTATTAATGAACCCGCTTCCCAAATTCAAATTTCATTTGAGAAGTAGTCGTACTAAATACCACTCATGCTTTGGAAATACTCAGATAAATCCCCTTTAGCGATGTTGTATCGATAGTCGATGTTGTATCGATGAGTCGATGTTGTATCGATAATTTCCAAAGCACTCGTGTTATTATTTATGATAATTTTGCATTTAATTTTCTGTATCAAGATCATTTTGATAAGGAGCATATTTGACAAGATATACACGGAGAACTGAAAAAGTGCGTTTTTGTGAGGACTTTTCGCAATTTTGTGTGTGAAGCCGAGCGAGTTGTGATGTATGTTTTATTGCTTACACGGA
The DNA here is from genome assembly GCA_038098605.1 of Gryllus longicercus. Lineage (NCBI taxonomy): Eukaryota > Metazoa > Arthropoda > Insecta > Orthoptera > Gryllidae > Gryllus > Gryllus longicercus. The sequence continues at coordinate 315,673 of JAZDUA010000416.1, forward strand.
CACCTAAAAATTTTATGTATATTCCGCTTCCTTGTGGAATACCTTTGTCACGACTTCGTAACTTAGAAATACAGTTTTGAACAATTGATATTTACTGAAAGTTCTGTTATCGCGGCAGCGCAAAGTTGGGAAGTTGTAGCACTATTTTGGGGACTGAAAGTTTTCATAACGTTCTTACTGTTTGGGTAGACGGCGTAATCGCTGGCAGCGATTTTGTTTCGAATCGAAAAAAGGGTATACGATGAATACTTGTTTTTGCGATACCTTTTTGTCTTTGCTTTGCAAACATGAAAAAGTCTTTTATGATTTGTTTTTTTCTTTAATTTTTGTATTTTATTTATTTACTTGGAATATTACAATTTTTTAATATTATAGACAGTCACGCAGGAGCGCGCGCACACACACATGTACACACATATATTTAGAAAGGAAAATTATCACCGGAATAAAAACAGTCGAATAGTTTAAATTGGCTGACTTTTTATTTCTGTGTTATTCTTTATTTCTGAACAAATTATTCATTTTCTTCAGCTTTCAACACTACGGAGCTCACTTTTCGATTCCTCTGGAAGTTTTTGAAGCAGTTTCCTTTTCCAATTCTTTGTTCTCTCGCGTCCTTAAATTCTAAGTCTGTGAATGGATTAAAGTTTCGACAGTGTTCTTTAAAATATATTTCTTGAATCAGTTTTGCAGTTACATTTCATATTGTTTTCAGTGTGTATGCCTTGTACTCTCATCCATTCGGCTTTCTCATTTTGACAGCTCAATCCTTCAAAATGTTCGCAATTTCTTGTGGTGTTGAATCTTCTAAGATGGAGAAATTGCAGCTAATGATTGGACACTGAGGAGGAAAAGAAAAGTCGATAAGAGAAACTGATAACTCTTCTGTGAATCACTGCTCTGATTTATCTATATAGCATCTATTCTTAAACACTATTGGTCTCAATTTCATGAGTGGAATGGTCTGCAAAATTCATACATTAACTTTAATTTTCTATATTTCTTTCAGGTGAAAGAACGCGCTGAAAAACTGTGACTTGGTGGTCCCTGGCTAAATCGGTAGAACAGCCCTCTCCTGCCATACTGCTTCGTAGGAGCGCTCTAGTTTCACTACATCATATTTGAAAACCTGTATGATGAATAAATTAATTATTGGCAACTGCAAACGATTAACACTCCTTTACTCGTGGGAACAGAAGGAATACGTTTAGTCGGGCAGGGTACTTATATGTCCCAATCTTCGATAGCCAAAATATGACAACGAGAGAAGAGACAATTCATTCTGTATATGTGTGTGTATATGTATAATGTGTATATATATATTTAAAAAAGAAAAGAAAATTAAGAGAACATTTTATTTTTGGAATAAAACATTTGATGAGACAAGTTCATAAATATTTTGTGAAATAATATTTAGGATAAAAGAAATACATCGGAACAGAATAATAGGATGGTAAGGTTTTGCTGAACATTGCTCATTATTACTACAAGAATGTTATTTTCCGTAGTATTTTTCCTGATCAATTGTCACTATTAGCCAATTGCTAACGCGGACAAAAGATGTACATAAAAAATCGTACCAAAATGTATGTGAACTTAGGATATGTTGCATGATGTCTACCTTCCCAGAAGATATAACACTGCAATGTAGAAAGACTTTTACTGATTCACATGATATTGATCTTTGCTGAAAAGTGACACATCTGGTTTTAAGCAAAACAAAGCTCATATGGCCGTCCTGGATAACCAAGGTCACTAAGGCTGACGGGCCGGAGCTGCCTCGCCAGAAGGGTCGCGGGTTTGAATCTCGCCTCGGGCTTGGGCATTTGTGAGGGTTTGTGTTGTCCATACGTGTTTCCCCTACAGTGAAAACAATCATAGTGGTCGTTATATGACCCACATGTTAATTTCCATCCTAATCAGATCACATATTCATTTAGCATGCAGGGGGCGGATACACAGACGAATTTGGGGAGGGGAAATTCAAAATGTTTTTGTCAAATATGTCGTATTACAGATCTTATAAAATGTCGCAGGATATATTCAGCTCATGCTGCGATATGATATTATTCGTTTTAATGATAATATTTTTCGTAAAAGTCTTGTGACGAGTAGAAAATTAATAGTTACTGAAACATTTTAGAGGAGAGGGGTATTTCCCTCACTTCCTTTTCTTTGGATCGGAGCCTGAACAAATATTTTGGAAACCGTGGTTTTAGCGTTTAAGGTAGGTAAAATTGGGGGATAATTTACTGGTAACACTGTAAGTACATTCCCAGCGTATTGTTCCGCAGAGATGCTCAACTCTAGCTCTACCAAAACTTATTTTACGAACAATTTATGATCTCATATTTTTGTTTCATACTTAAAATTTTCTCTTTAGTTACAATGCTTCTTTACATGATTTGGCTCATTAACGAAAATATATGAACGTATTGCATTGAACAGAACATACACTGAGGTGACAAACGTCATGAGATAGCAATATGCAAATACACACATGGTAGTAGTATCGCGTTGAAAATTTAAAAAAGACAAGTGCATTGGCCGAGATTTCATTTATACTCAACTGATTCATATCATTATGGTCGCGCGATAGTAATTAAGACATTCAACTCGAAAAGGTGGTTGGAGCTACACACACGGGACACTCCATTTCGGATATCGCTAGGGAATTCAATATTCGGAGATACACAGTGTCAATACTGAGCCCAGAATATCTAATTTCAGGTACAATCTCTCACCATTGACCACGCAGTGGCCGATGGCCTTCACTTAATGAGCTTAATGAGCATATGCATATGTAGAGTTGTGAACGCTAAGGGACGAGCAACGCTGCGTGAGATAACCGCAGAAATCAATGTGGGACGTATCCCTTAGGACAGAGCGAAGGAATTCGGCTTTCACGGGATTCGGCAGAAGACCGACTCGAGTGTCTTTGCTAATAGCACGGCAACGCCTGCAGCGCCATGCGCCCATCTCCTGAGCTCGTGGATATATCGATCGGACCCTAGACGACAGGAAAACCGTCCCGATTTCAGCTGGTAAGAGCTGATAGTAAGGTTTTTGTGTGGTACAGACTCCACGAAACCATTGGACCAATTGACAACTAGGCACTGTACAAACTGGTGATTGCTTCATATGGTGTGGGTTGTTTTTACATGGAAAGGATTGAGACATCTGGTCCAACTTAATCGGTCATTGCTTGGAAATGGTTATGTTCAGCTACATTGGAGACCATTTGATGTCATTCATGGACTTCATTTTCCCAAAGAAAGATTTGTTTGGATGACAATGCGCCGCGCCACGATTATTCACCTCCATTGGGTTTGAAGAACATTCTAGACGGAACGAATGATTTGGCCACCGATATCGCCCGCCATGCATCCCACCAAATATTTTTTGGGTATAATCGAGGTCAGAATTTGCACAAAATCCTTCACCAGCAACGCTTTCGCAAATATGGACGTCTCTACAGGAAGCATGGCTCAATGTTTCTGCAGGGGACTTCCAACGACGTGTCGAGTTGCTGCACTTCGCCGAAAAAACGGAGTTTCAACACCATATTAGGAGGTATCCCATGACTTTTGTCACCTCGCTGTATTGGCTTTTCTCTTGTTTCCGTCGTACTTTGTTTATCTAGGTCTGGAGTACACAAATACCGCGTGAGTGTATTATAACGAGAATAATATAGTACGAGTAAATTCGTTCCCACTGTTTCCGCAAATAAAGGAGTATTAATCATTTGACAATGCAAATAACGCATTCGACACAGCTGTTTTTAAGCATGATGTAGTGAAGCTAAAGCGCCACCGCGAGATAATAGGCCAGGAGAGGACTTTTCGCCCGTTTTGGCCCGAGGTCCAAATGGTCGCCGTTCTTCAGCATGCTCTAGCGTGCAAAAAAACTGTCGAAAAGTTATAGTTAATACTGCAGGTTATAGAAAATTTTATCGACCTTAATTTCGCATAGTTACTTTGACAAATCGTACAGTCGTCCAAATATAAGAGAATAACTGAAAGGAAGTGCGAAATGTTCAAGATGATGTGCGTTTTTGTTTGTGAAGCTTACATTTCTCGACGCGGCAAACCTTAAATTCGAATTCAGCACCCCTAACAACATTTAGGACTGGTGGAAAAACACTTCCGGATTTTTTTACCTAAACCGGGCCTTATTAAGCACTGGGTGACAGGAATAAAGGTAGAGTGAGAGGCTATATCAATGTGCATCTTGAAATATGCTTCTGAAGACAATAATTAATGTTATGTTATATTATTTTATATTATATAAAATGTTATTTTATTTCAACTCTTTAATCACGTGTGACACTATGAGTCGCCAATAATTAAATGAATGTTGTAATATTCTTCCCCATTCTTCAATCTTGATTTTTTTAAATTATTTCCTAACTGGAATTTACATTGTAATAATCATTTTCGGCAAACATTAGTTCATCTTTCACTAATGTAAAGGTCTTCATTTCATCTCAGTTCTCTTTCAACAACAAATTTACTCTTATTAGTTTTCTCCAGTCACATTGGAGCTCAAATTAAAGAGACTAACGAAGAAAGCAAGAGAAATAAACGTGAAACAGTTAATTGCAAAACAACATGGAAATCGCCCTGCCCTGGAAATCTGCGTATCCAAATTCCGCCGTAACGAATAGCGATTGTCTTTTCTTTGCGCGCGCGAGACAATCGCGAGCGCCGTTTGCCGCCGTTGCCGGGAGGCCCCGACGCCGCGCTGCCCTCCCTCACCCCTCGCCATCGCCACCCCTCGCGCTCGCCATTAAAACTCAATGGTGGGGGAGGGGGCGGCCGCGGCTGACGGGGGTAATCGGCCGACAGCAGCGGCAAGTCGTGCAGGGGCGGCGGGGGAAAGGGGTGGGAATGGTGGGGGGAGCAGGAAGCGAGGGAAGCTGCGGAAGTGGACGTGCTGGTGGTGTACGAGGAGGGGATTGGCACGGAGGGGGTTGGGGGCAGTGAGGGGGACGCGTGGAGCGGGGGGGTGGATACAGCGAGGGTGGACGTGGCGAGGGTTGGCGCGGAGGGGGTGCATGCGGGGGTGAAGGCGCTGGGGGTGTACGAGGTGGGGGTGGGCGCGGCGGAGGTGCGGCGGAGGTGCGGTGGAGGTGGTGGCGGTGAGGAGGACGCGCGGAGAGGGGGTGGATACAGCGTGGACTTGGCCGGGATTGGCGGGGCGGGGGTGGACGCGGGGTGGACGCGGGGGTGGACGCGGGGGGTGGACGCGGGGGTGGACGCGGGGGTGGACGCGGGGGTGGACGCGGGGGTGGACGCGGGGGTGGACGCGGGGGTGGACGCGGGGGTGGACGCGGGGGTGGACGCGGGGGTGGACGCGGGGGTGGACGCGGGGGTGGACGCGGGGGTGGACGCGGGGGTGGACGCGGGGGTGGACGCGGGGGTGGACGCGGGGGTGGACGCGGCGCTGTGTCGCTTTTCGCCGGACCGCGCCGGCCGCCGGCTGTGCCTCCGGGGTATTTGCATTTTCCAATTTAAAAATGGAAATGCTCGCCAGGCAGAGCCCGCGAACTAGGCCGTGCAAATATTGCGCTTTAATATTTTGGGGTGGCCTCTTTCGCGCGACGCTCTCAAAGGAGTTGCGCGCGTGTTATCTGCAAGCGCGGAGGCGCGGAGGCACACGTGTTTAAAGAATCCGATTTCCATTCCAAACGGTAGGCCAAGGCTGCTTCTAAACATACGCATGCTTGGTAAGGAACCCATGTATCGAAAATAAATTATGAGAAGAAAAAAACATATTGAAAACTTCCATATACAAAACAAACTTTAAAAAAATAAATTAAAGGAAAAGGTGGAAACTGTTCACAAATAAATTAAAGCAAAAGGTGGAAACTGATCACAAATAAATTAAAGAATCACACATACCACTTGACAACGATGTAAAACCGAGGTTAATTCCATGTCATACCAAAAAATTAATAATATATCTCTAAACGGCAATGATTTTTTTATATTTTCTTTGAAAAGCAAATGAACTACAATGATTTCTGGTTTATTCTTCGTTAACCCGCAAATCTAATCTGTTTTATCGGCAAAAACTTTCGTGGAGTGTCTTAATACTTGCTCTTTTAAATGAAAATACAATTGGAAATATATATGAATCCTTAAGACATCGAAACTATAAAACGTAACTCCCTCCATGATTCTTGTTAGACAAATAGAATCCAATGTTCGGCTTCCCTATACTGTACCTCCAATTGACATTGCTTGTCGACGATATCACCTCGATAGGGTTCATCATTCCGAAATATTTATAGGTTCTGGATATTTTCGTGCGTGATAGAAATTGAACAAATATAATAAAAAATTGAGAGAGAATTCGAAAAAGTCTAATCGATGCCATTTCTAACACATTTCATTAACTATATATTGCTTTTTACTGCTTTTGTTGACAAGTTACTAAATTTAAACATTTAAAGTACTAACAACATTTGAAGTTCTAAGTATTTATTCAAATAGTCAACGCTTTAATCAGATTAATATTAAAGTACAAATAATTAGCAATTATGGTGATAGTGATTTTGTTTAAAAGTTTGAGAGAGGTGGAATGATCACATTAAAGCAATAGTATCGTGCTAAATAAACTTGTTTCAAAGTACTCATCAGGGTTGTAGATTTTGTTAGGAGTTGGAAACTCGGTAATCTTCAAGCTTTCAAATTTCAGTCTGGTCAATCCAGGCTATTACAGAGACTTTATTACATGTTATCCTTCCTTCATGAATTCTCATTTCAGAAGCTCGCATGTGTCAGATCTCGCGGGTCAAGTACACAATACGTCACTGCTGCGCGCAACTTGACACGGGCATCAATTACAACGTGTTTGATTAATAACAGGTCGCGGGAAAAGACTCAAATTCTAAGGCGCGTGTGTGACATTCGCATCGTAAAGCTGTTGGACAGAACCGGCTATTTTTTTGGAAAATACACTTTGGCTAAATCAATGAATGAATGGATATTTGAGTGGACAGTGAAAATACAAGTTATACTACAGTAATAGTGGTGCTACAAAATCACATATTTCTCTCATTGCCGTAACTTTCGGAATTTTCTAAAATTCAGGGAGTTCAAAAAAAATAGAACTATCGCATCTTCAAATCTTCATTTTCTCCCAAGGGAATAAAATTTAAATAAAAAATTTAAATAAAAAAATTGAAACCATTTTTGACAAATTTGTTTAAAAAATTACTATATTTCAAGCAAAAATTACGGGAAGATACTAGATTTTTAAATTGTGCATTACATTCTTTAAAGACATTTCTTTGATTCAGATTCTATTCCGCAAAATATTATTTATCAAGATTGTACTTTTGCAATGTTAACTTTTTTGCAATTGTCAAAAAAAATGAGTTTAATATAAATGAGGACTGCACGATTTTCCTAATCGTACTTTACTCTATTCGAAAAACAGTGAAATAAATCATTTAGAACCGTTTTTGAGAAAACAATTATTTAAAAATTGCCTTATTTCAAGCAAATTGCGTGAAAATAAATCTTTTCGAAAAAATATTCAAAAGTCTGTTATTTAAAAATTGTTATTTAAAGATTGTCTTTGAAGAACAGTTTTTATTACGGAAAATCTCTTTATCTTCAATATTATATTGTATGAAGTGACAACGTAAGTTTTGTACTTTTCAGAACTTCAGATATTTCAACAAAAATGAGACTCACGCACTTTTAATGTGATTTGTTCTATCCAAGGAAACATAAATCCAAATATGTGGATACGTTTATAATAAAATTTTGAAAATGTTACTAAAGATTCATGAAAAGTCCGCCTCCAAAATCAAAATATCCGTTTAAAATACACAAATCCTCAACATTTGCGAGATTGAAGGGTAATATCAAATTTGGAGAAAAGTTAATGATTTAAGAGCTAGCACAAACGTTTTCCCATAAACCAATTTTTCGGTATCAAGGACCCATAAAATATGAATTTTGATTTCACAGTTCGTGAGAAGAAGTAATTTTTTACGAATAGGAACAAAATTTATACACTTTTTCGATAACAGGACCCCATAGTTATCTTAATTACGACAAATTAGTACTTTCTGCTGCAACATTACAATTATTTCTCAATGCTACGTAAATACGTAATGGGTGAAAAAGTAAAATGACATCCTGACTTAAATCAGTTTTAGAAGCCTTCTCGAAGGACAGTCAGTGACGGTGTAAACCTCAGCACACTTAATGCTGACTATTAGATGACGTTATTTGAATCTTCAATTTCACGTAACCAGGGTTTATTTTGAAATACCCATTACTCTTCTCCTCGACCTCTTTGTTGTTCTTCCAAAGACAATGAACTTTCCAAATAAATGTTCCTCGGGCGGATTTTAACGTACCATCTAACACTCGGCGTGTGCTCTGCAGCGATAATTCACTATACGCACGATTTGTTGAACTCTCCTTTTGCTTGTAGTTGTAGGAGTAGAGGTAAGGGCGAGTTGCTATTTTGTTAGAAATACAGAAAAATCATACATGCAATTCGTGTACCGATGCAAATAAGTTTTCTATAATTCCGAAACGAAAATGACTATGTTTGAATTATTGCTAATCTTGCGATTTTTAAATTTTATTTTTATTTATGTTTAACTTTCATCTCTCAACTTTTCAACTATTCATCTCTTCAACTCTTTCATCTCTTCAACTTTTCAACTATTCTATCTATATTTCTTCAAATCTCATCTTTCAACTATTTATAGTTAAAATGACGGGAAGGAATTCTGGAACTCAAGAAATCGTGCGCAGATAATCTTCTCCCCCTACATCACATACAGTTTTTACTGCTTTTTACTGAATAAATCTAAATCTAAATCATTTCTCTTTACAACAACCAAACAATGAGCGAGCATTCGCTCTGTTGGAGCATTTATAGCGCGACCACGTGCTTCGCTGCACCGACGACGACGACGACGACGACGACGGCGGCGGCGGCGGCGGCGGCGGCGGCGGCGGCGGCGGCGACAGCGGCGTTGCAACTGACACAACGGCCGCGCGCCTACGACCTGACGTCAACATCCTTCACCCACTTGCGGCCACCTCTTGGAGGCGCCCGGGACAGCCCGGCCGGTGCGGCGCGGCGCGGCGCGGCGCGGCGCGGCGCGGCGCAGCCGCGAATCAGGGCGGGTGAGGCGGGGAGGCGAAGCGGAGTGAGTGGCACGGGGAAGGGACGGGGATGGCGAAGCGGAGAATGGCGTAGTGGAGAAGGGCATGACAGGAAAGGGCGGGGAAGCGCAGGACAGGTAAGCGCTAGGCAAGGAACGCAGAGCGGGGCACGGCGGGCGGGGCACGACGGGGCGGGGAACAGCGGGCGGGGAACAGCGGGCGGGGAACGGCGGGGAGAAGAACGGCGAGGAGGGGGATGGTGGGGAGCGTAATGGTGGGGAGTGGGACGGCGGGGAGGGGAACGGCGGGGGGAGCGGTGGGGGGGGCGGTGGGGAGGGGAACGGCGGGGAGGGGGAGGGAAGGGAGGGTGGGCCATGCAGGGCACGGCCGGAGAGGCTCGGCGGGAAGAGGCACGATGGAGAGTGGCATGGCGGGGCGAGCCAGGTCATGGCGGGGGGTGACTTTGTAGGGCGAGGCACGGTAGAAAGGAGTGGAGCGATGCAGGGAGGATTGGGCGGTTGGGGACGAGCGGGGAGCGATAAGGCAGAGCAGATCGGATCCAAGTGGCTGGGAAGGTAGAAGGGGGGAGGGAGGAGCAGGAGCGCGGTAGGTTAGGAACTTGCAGGAGGCCTGTGAGTGTTGGGCGCAGCGCCACCGCCTCTCGAGACGAGAGCGTTTGCACGAGATATCGCCAGCGGCGCGCCGCACCTGCCTCCCGATCGCCGCGATCGCATTCGGCACCTGCGCGCGGCGAACGGCCATCGCCAGCGCCACCTGCGGGCAGGGCGCTCATACACTTCCACTCGCGTTGCAGAATATTTACTTGGGCCCATGAGCAACCTATGTAGTACAGGTGATGACCACGTTCGAGTAATCAGGTGGTAGTCTACGTTTTTGGAAGTTCCGAAGAGAGGTCACTGAAATTTGGCAGGCCTGGAGGACAGAGGTTCCAGTCCCGTCGAAGGCAAACTTTCGACACCAATGGTACTAGACTTTCGTCGCCTGAGTGCTGGATTGAACGACACTGTACTGGATGAGAATTGTGCGGCCAGCCAGCTCTGATCAGTCATTTTTGTGGTTTCCTGAGACACAACGCCCGAGAAGCATATCGCGCCACAATCCGAGCGTAATCCTTCTTTCTACACCTTGACACCGCCTGCATCACTCGTATCCCCAGCGTCGCGCTGGAATCTGACTTCTTCCCCCATCCCCCATGTCGTAAATCTGAAAACGCGGAGACGCCAACCAGCGACCTTTCAGCGCTCTAATTAAAGAGAGGTAGGAAGAAGATGAGAAAGATGAAGTTTGGAAAATATAAAATTACAAAACTGAAATTAAAATTTGGAAAAGAATAAGTGACGTACCAACTGACAGGTACACATACGAAACGTTACCCAAGGCAACGTTTTTTTTGTTTGTTTGTTTTTTTTTTTTGACGAAACACTTTCCAATGACAAGGATCTGCAATATTAATTTCGAAGAGAATATGAAACTTGAAATCTTGCACGACTTTAAATATTTGCTTGAATACTTCAAGTAGCAAGGGTTTGTATCCTGGGTCACTTCAAAAAAGGGAAGGCTGTACGCAGTAATTCAACAACACAGAGATACGGAAATATTTCCAGGGAACAGCTTTGCTGCTAACGATTTGCTTATTGTGAACGACGCATTCTAACTCATCATATATTCAATTTTTTAGCGACTTTAAATCAGTAAATGTTTGCAATTTCTTTGATTATAGATTTTTTCATTAAACAAATAATAACGTAGATAAGAAATTGAAGAGAGTGCTTTTAAAATATAGATCGCAATTCCTGATCTCTTGCTCTGGTTACAGTCACAATAGCAAAATATAATTTTTGAATTTGTCACAAAGAACAAGCATTGCTCTATATTGACGATGCAATGATTTGTTGAAGTGTAACGATCAGATCTGAACAATAGACTAAGATGGTTCTGAATATTCACAAAAACGTGGTGATAAGTACATTCAGTGCAAGTAATAAACAATCTCAAACGACTATTGGTGTTACTCAATGTTAGAGTTTTGTTGTTTTTCATGATCAACAACAAACGTTTCAGCACAGGGCAAATATTAATTATTAATGAAGGCCTTCACGTCAATTGTTTGGAAAACTGTCGTGGTGCTTGTTCGAAGTCAACATGAGCCTCGCCGACGGGCAGCACCCACTGTGATAGCTCTTTGCCTCTGCAACCTCGTTGATTAGGAGGTCCCGAGATTGGAGTCCCGTTGTTGACAATATTTTTGGCATTAGCCACAGAGCGGAGTCGAACTCAACCACTCTCGGGAGGAGAATTCTAGCGACCAAATGCCCTGATCGGTATTTTCCCGTGATTTCTTCAATCAAAACCAGGTGAATGCAGAATCAATATTTTAACAAATAGGGCACGAATCATTCGCGATCTGACCTTTATCAAAATTCTCCCCCCTTTCGCCTTTCACTCACGCCCCTACATGCTCTACACAGCCGCACATGAGGGGAGACCACTAGCAATCTAAGAGCTTGTCCCGCGTGGAGTGTTGAATTGGATTGAATTAATGCCTTATTTTACGTGACGAAACTCGGACAATCAGGCCCGCTCTTCCGTCTGACCACGCAAATTTCGCTACGCTCCTTTCACCAACTAGCAGAGAAAGTAGGCATTTCTTGGGCGAGAAACAGGCGATTTTGAATTTAGCTCAGAGGCGTCATTTAGGCTTGAGTATTATTACTTTTACATGCAGTAAATCTATTAACATGGAACAGCAGGCTTTACTACCCCGAAGGAAGGCGTGCAAAGGATTTTTACGCCCTAAAAATCCACGGCGGATCGGTTTTGAACCCGCGAACTTGGGTATAACAGTCCGATAAGCTAACAGTTACACCATCGCCGCCGCTAAGGGCAATATCTTTAGGAGGGGATGCAGCATGCCGACGTGTAAGTCCGTCCCAGCGGGGAACACCGCCACCTCCAGGAAGATATCATCAACTACACATACGGGATTACGTAAGTATTTGTCGCCGGCGGAATCAGAGAACGCTCACACGCAGACAGCAAATATGCATTCCATCGAAGTCCTCTCCTTTCAATCTCAACAAAATGTAATCTTCAAAAATCTCCACATCCGGCCAGCAAAGTAAAATCACGCAAATAGCGTCACAAGAGAGGTCTGCCGCTGCACACCTCACATTTCACAACAGGAGACGTCGCGGGAAGCGAGCCTACTATGATCTCGTTGATTTGATCAACACCCAATAGCGAACCAAATCCGAAAATTTACAGTAACGTGGAAATGTCAAGTAGATGTTCTAGTTTCTTTTAACGAAGAGACAATACAGGTGACAAAAATAGTAAACTAGAGGTCAACAACACGTGCAATAGCACGCACATTCTCACGTTATTTGTAACGGCTGTGTAATATTTTACACTAATTTAAATCGCAAAAGTGTTTCCAAACGTTTCCAATTGCCCAACTTTTATTTCCTCTCTAGGATTTGAACTCGGGTTCCTAAGTTTATCGGGGCATTCACTTTATCCCAGGAGAGATAAAATAAATTTTTCGACACTGTAAAACAAACTTACCTTTTCAAACATTTGCTTTCAAAATTTTAAACAATTCAGAGATTAAATTTTTCAAGATTTAATCTTAAAGAGATTTCATTAAGAAATTGATTAAATCTTTAATATTATACTTGTAGGAAGACGCTGAAAAACTTTTAAAGTTTTGCAATTTTTGATAAGATTGATTTCAACGAGAAGGGAACTTGCGCCATTTTATAAGCATACTTTGTCCTGTCTGAGAAAAAAAATAAAGACAAAATTTGGAGATTTTTAAATAATTTTGAAAATGTTCTTCACAATTGATATAGACCAAAGTTCTGCCAGAAATCAAAATATCCATTTCAAATTCGAAGGTTCACGACATCAGCGCAATCGACCGGGAAATAAAACTTTTGATTAAAATCCTACGTACGGTGTCGTGCGTAAGCCGTAATCCTACGTAAGCCGCTTGCGTTGTTCACAGACGGACGGGAAACGAGTGAGACACGCTCAGACAATGGGATGATTAAGCGAATGGACAAACGGAGGAACAGACAGAGGAGACGGACAGAGGAACGGGGCAGATAGAGGGGCAGGCAGACGGAAAGATAAGAGGTACAGATGAAGAGACAGCAAACAGACTTAAATTAATCAATGAATCTCACAATGAAGCAAATGCATTGTAGAGAAGTACCATCACTTCATTGAGACACTAAACGCTGAAAGTAATTTTACTTTGGCCTCTCGTAAACAAAACACTGACGAAAACAATATTCTCTCCCTCTTAAAAAGGTAATGAATAACAATTTTCACCCATGAAGAACGTGATAAAGCTAAGACATTTTTCAGCACATTCTCTCCAATTACTAGAAAAAACACCAATTGGAAGGGAACTTCAAAATTTCTGACGCACTCTCCCACAACGTTACATAAAATAAAATTTATTCCTCTTTACTGAATTAAATAATACAAAAAAATTCCAAATGAACAGCAGGATTGAATACTTCACCTCATGAAAAATTGGGAAAATGGGTACTTAGAGAATTAAATTATACGTTTCAAAATAGCAACGAAGGTTTTTAAATAAATTGTTTTATAAATAAAACACTATATTGTTTGCAGGTCACAAAGTTCGCCCTCGAATAGAACGAAAATTTCTCCTCTTATGTCTTACTAGTTGTTCTTAAAAGTAGAATGAGAGTACATCATGAAAAGTTGTCTAGGTCGGTCGTCAATAATGATCACATCGACACATTCAGAACAAAGTATTCATAAAAAAAAAGTGTCTCGATGACACAATTAATGCAAAAAATAATATGTAAACATTAGAAATAAGCACTATTAATTCGGAATCTGGTAAATGACTGTTCCTTAACTCAATAACTGGCTCTTAAACGAAAATCTCGAAGACGTGTGCAAGACCACCATCATCTCGTTGATTCGCTTTGCACGGACGAGGAGAATTGCAGGATCCAATCGATTATTTGAGGAAAAGGGGTGATGCCATCGTTCTGCTCCTCTGATCTAGGCAAAAAACTCTGCATTTTCAATTTCAGTCGTATCATTTCCCTTTTTGAAAACGTTGCGCTCATATGCTCTACTCAATCGAATTCTTATTTCATTTAACAAAATTAAGGTGTTGTTAAAAACAAATTCTGGTCAAACATAATTCGTAAACAAAATATTCATACACTATAGTTGTAATAACATATTGTACCCAGGTCAGAATATGTGAATTGTGCTACTTTCTGTAATGCAACGTTTAAATTGAGTTAGACTACAATACATACAATATATTTTAAAGACCTGATGAAAATTCTGATAATTTACGGGAAAGATTTTTGAATTTTTTAGTTCAATCCGTGATTTCCATTTCATTTCTTGACCCTATTTAAAGATTTAACTTTGAATAAAATATTTCTTGAGATAAAAATCTCTGTGTTCAATATCATATAGAAAGGCAGAAAAAACTACACTGAAAATTCTGAGATTTCAATGAAAAGTAGACCTCTCCATTTTACGCTCTTCTGCGATATTCGATGAAAAAATTTAATAAAAAAATGTTAAGTCATTTTTAAAAATTTTGAAGCTTCAAGTAGTAAAGTACCTCTAAAACTTTAATTATCCGTTTCAAAATCGCACGGACTTGATTTCGCCCTGATCAAATGGAGAATATCAATTTTGGAGAAAATTGTTTTAACCATTCAGGCGCTACCGTTGACCGCAGACAGTCGAACATACGAACGAACGGACGGACGGACAGACATACATTTTGCTGTGAAACAATTTTTCGGTATCAAGAACATGCAAAACATGGATTCTGACTTAATGTGTTAGATGACGTGCAAGTAATTTATTATCGGTACATTTACAAACATGATTTTTTTGATACCAGGGACCCACAATACGAGATTTTCTATCGAGTAACCTCTGATACTTTCTTCATTACAATATTTTCTCTTTACTTCATAAGCAAGTCGTAAGTTGGGCGAGAAAGTAAAAAAGCGTTCACAATTACATTTCCTCGTTCTAATTCTTGCTTTAGAAATGATAACTGGAGGACGAAGAACAGATTTAAGTGTGTCATGTGAACAACAATATATCGCCAAAGGTGATATTATTACAAGTCAATAATTAAAGCGTTTAAAAATTAATTTTATATTTGCGATATTATTACAAGTCAATAATTAAAGCGTTTAAAAATTAATTTTATATTTTTAATATATCACACAATATTTATGAAAGATTTTAAACTAGTATTGTAGATAAACTATTAATCGATTACTTAAAAAATATTTGGATTACTATCGACCAAAGTTTTCATAGAAGTGTTAACATGTTGAAAATACTTGACATTTACGTACTATAAAAACAATTTATAAGAACATTATTAGAAATTAATTACAATTATATGAACAAATTATTATGAAACAGTGCACAATAATATAATTAGCACTTCCAGTAATATTAGTACGAGGAGCGTCAGGGAGCAGAGAATATTATTACATGGCAGAAGGCTCGCAGCTGATTCGGACGTTGAAGTCTCCACAGGCGCTCGATCCCTGCCTGTGCGGTCGTTTCAATTCAATCACTCGGAAAGTCTGGTGGGAGTCCTTCGCAGCCAGATGCAGCGTGTCGCGGAGCGAAGCTGCGGGGGGGGGAGGGGTGGCAGGGGGGGCTGCTCCTCGCTTTCGTCTTACGTCACGAGGGATGGCTCCTGGGGCGGGGGCGGGGCTGGGCCGCCGGCAGGTGCGCGTCCGCAGGCCACCGGAGCGTGATTCCCGCTGCGCCCCGGCGAAAAGGAGGGACGAGCCCCCCCCCCCCCCGATACAACAGACACAAGCCAATGCCCCGGCGGATCTCCGGCGTTCCTCTCCAGCGGAGACGGACTACGCCCCGGGAGCATCGCCCAAAAAACGTCGTTTAGTTGTGCATTGTATCCGTTAGCGCGTGACACGAATGTAAACTTCGTACAAATATAATTACTTTCTATTACTCAATATTCAGTGGCGGAATCAAGATTTTTAAAGCAGAGGTGCTAAAGAACTAATAACCGGCCTAATTAATCTTTGTTTTTTTCATTACGTTCAATTTAAAATTAATGTTTATTTATCGATTTCGAATTATTATTCAACTTATTAATTAACTTATTCAATTAAAATATTGATTAACCTTCGTTACTACAGAAAATTAGCATACGTATGAATACATATATGATGCATA
This sequence comes from Gryllus longicercus, assembly GCA_038098605.1. NCBI lineage: Eukaryota > Metazoa > Arthropoda > Insecta > Orthoptera > Gryllidae > Gryllus > Gryllus longicercus. The sequence goes on from JAZDUA010000416.1 coordinate 332,082, forward strand.
ACAACTTGTTAGCCTTCTTGGAACGGCCTGAAGACCCATGACCCTCTCTCGGTTTCACTATGGTTCATTACTGGGCATAAAAATAATACTCGTTTCTTACATCGATCATTATATGGTTAAACTTATGAAGTATCATTTTATGATTAAGAAGTGCGAATGTTAAAGGACCGAAAGGAAAGTAGACAAAACACATACAAATTGCGTGTGCGTAGAAGTATGTTACAGACACAGAAATTCGAAAGTGCCGAACCATCGAAGTTCAGTGCCAAGTTCTATTAAAAACTGACAGCAGCTTCTGATGAAAATGCATACCTATCAATCAAACTTCCATTCTGGTATCAAGTTCTTCACATATATTAAAAGAAACTGAATGCCATTTATTATCGAGTTAGTGCAAACATACATCAGAAGTATATAAAAAATAAACCAGATATATTAAGTGCAAGTAAACAATCTTACAACCCAGTGCCTCTCAGAAGCATATTATCTTGAATGTCATTATGTGTTTTAGTATATTAAAATGTATAATTTCACTGTAAAATCAACAGGTGGAAGATCTGGGAATGCAAATTTGCAATGCAGGGAGCGTGAACTCTGTTTTAGAGTATCGTGTATTCGAGTTCCACCTTGGGCATATGTTAGTGCTTAATCAACTTTCGCGTTTCTCTGTTCATATCCCCTTATTCATTTCTAAGATTCCTACAGCTACATCCTATAATTCATCCCCCCAATTACAACGACAGTTGTTACAATTGTTGACGCGATCCAAGGAGAAGACACCGCACACCGATGTTCATGCAAGAATGTTCTTGTGTGATTGGGAAAGAAAAGTCTAGACCACCGAACCATGGAAGTAGCTTCTCATGAGGACCAAAACTGGCAGAAATCTAACTTAAATAAAATCAAATGGAAAATATTCTGTCACCAAAAACTATATTTCATAGAGCATACACTATTTATTTGCAGTTTTTTTACTCCATCTAGTCCAATTATATATAGCATTGTAGGTTCCACTAGACGCTCGAAAACTCGCGAAAGCTATTAAAATCTTGAAAATGCAATATTGCTTAAATCTGGTCGATAAATCACAGAAAACGCTTGTCAGGAAGACAAACGTACACAGCAAGATAAAAAAAAACAGCAAAAGCGCCCTGCAGCGTGTGTGCATTAAGTTAAAAGGCAACATCCATCGATACACTAACGACGCCACGCGTCAACGTCCGACAGAGAAGGCGGCGCATGCGCACCACAACATTATGCCACTCCACTTGGGGCCCCGGTAATAGGTCCGAGCTGCCTTTTAGGGGGCCTGGGGCGCGTGAACGGGGCGGCACGGAGAGGCCGCGTGACGCGACGCGAGCTTTTCCTGCGTTATCGCGTCGCGTGGCCGCGCGAGCGCCATTAGGAAGAGCAGCGCGCGTCGGCGGCAGATAACTCGAGCCGCAGCACGGGGGCGGCGGCGGCGGCGGCGGCAAGAGAAAGACTCCGGGATGACCCACGGACGGACAGCGCCAAAGAACCGGTGCCGCCGCCGCCGCTGCCACCGGCGTTGCAAAAAGCACGACAGCGCGCCGGCCTCAAGGCTGCTGCCATCACTCCTACCACTCCCCCAGCCACCGTCGCCCTCGTCGTCGTCGCCGCGACTGTTGGTTTTAAGCGGCGGCGACGCCATGCGAACGAACGATCCAGTCCGTGGATTGTTCGAGAAGTCCCGAGTCAGGAAGCGCGAATGTGCAACGTTCTTCCACAAGAAATGCATAAATCAGACTTATAAGTAGGAACGCAGAGGTCATTGTATGATGTAAATGAGTGTATTACTGAAAGAAGTTGTTCTTGAACGCAGCCCAGAAGACGTAATGACGGAGAACACGCGAAGTGCGATCTGAACGGGTCGTATATGGGAACGAAGGAGCAGCGGAGTGAAAGGGAAGGATGAGACGTGATGAGACTGGATACGCAAGAGCTTCGCCGAACCGAAGGGGCAAAAGTGCACTTCACCGAGTCCACTCGGGCCGCCGCCCGACGGGCAAATTGGGATGAAGAACGGCCGGGCAGACGGGCGAGTGGGCGTAGGCGGCGGAGTGGGCGGTGGAGTAGGCTGAAAAAACAGGCGCGCGGCGCGGCGCGGCGCGGTCCGGCGAACCCCGGGCCCTGCGCGTCGGGGACTCGGTGTCTTTGAACCCGTGACCACACACGAGCTGCTGCCCCCTCGGCCGCCCCGCGCCTGCGGCTGGGCCCCGGAGTGCGCGCGGAGCGTGGCGCGGAGCGGCGTGGCGCAGCGGCGCGACCGCGTGGCGCCGCAGGCGGCGGCTGTGCCCAGCCAGGCGAGGTGGCGTCGAAACCGAAAGCGTTTCGCGCCACAAAGAGCCCGTCGCGCCGCGGCCGGCGCCGCCTCCAGCCCCCCCCCCCCCCCCCGCGGGCGCCGCTGCACTCGCGCTCCCTCCATCCCAGGGCCATTTCCATAAGCAGCGGATGAAAACGGGTTAAAAGTACGGCCCGTGTTCTTACATAAAATATTGACGAGCGCAACTTGAATCAACGGAAACCTGCTACGGAATAATATTCGGGATATAAGGAAAGAAATAAAATAATGTGGAAAAGACGTACAACTTTGTAGCCGACCTGGGTAGCTGAAAATGTTGTGGCGGAAGCGTTCAAACGATCTCGACTCGAAAAGTCTGAGGTTCCAATTCCGGCTCGACCATGGATGTTTGTTTGTTGTGGCATGGCGGGACTCTCCCAATTTCCAAGCATCACCTTTCAACCCCATTCCTTCCATTTTCTTTCTGCCTGAGGGATACCTGGGCCCCAATAGAACACAGACGTTTATAAATAAATGAAGCAAATGTGGATATACGAGTAAGTGCTGCCTCTGCATTAGAAGAGGGAGGGCTCGTCGCGAAAAAACAAGTACGTTTTGTACAAGAGGAAGGGTGACTGAATGGTCAGGACGAGTGGTCGTCAAAAGGGCTATAATAGGCAAAAAAGGGGACCTATGTAAATTGACGGAGCAATAATACTGAAGAGGGAAAATGTTGTCCATATTTAGAAACTGAATTTCCCTGAAAAAAATACAACTAATAATTTAATAATAGAATTATAAAAAAATAAATTGTTTGTTAAAGACGTCTGTATCACTGGTATTGAATTACACTTAACTCTACCGCCTCAAATGCTATTAGTGATTAGGAATTTTTGTGCTCAGGATTTCATTGAATAATGAATGTAGAAAGAGCATAAATTGTACCATAAATGGACGCAGATATCAAATGAATATCCTTTCATGGTGACATTTACACGAAAGAAAAAGAGGTTGCATTGCAATCTAACCACAACACCATTGCACAGCAAGCTCATTTCAGTTACGTCAGAACAATTGTTCAATTTAATTACGGACGAAGCGATTGTAAAATGCAGAATGCGTGTCACAAAGACTAATTGTTTACTTTTAAATGAACGGTAATCTATTTTTCCCCCTGCCATTCTCTTAAAATGTTTTACGTCTTTCACTTTATTACACGAACTTCTCACTTTATTCTTCTTGGTTAAGGATTTTGAATTAATAAGTAATTAAACAAAGGCAACAATCTGGATGCAGTATCCACATCCGGAATGCCAAGTCGGAACTAATATAAAAATACATTATACACTCAACCTCTGGATTTCAAACACTTCAACACCAGTCAAGCATTCGAATGCATCTCGTTTTCTTCAAAACAACGAGACAAAAGCAGCTCAACAACGACCATGCAACGACGTGACAAAAGCAGTCCCACAAGAACGCAAGAGTGGATCGCACGCAAACACGCCACACGCGTGCGCCGCCGGCACGCGCACGTGAGTCTCGCCGCCGCGGGCGTCGTGGGAGCTCACCTCGACCCGGCCGAACGAGCGAAGCATCAAGTCCTCGGGCATGGCGGGCGCATGGTCGCCTCCCGCGCCGGCAGCAGCGCCGCGCACGCGCCCACACTCGCGGCACCTCACTGACCACACTGACGCACTGACAGCACTCGCCACGTGGGGCGCGGACGCCTCGCGCGTGTAGAAGCGCTCGCCGCGTGGACGGCCCGCCGCGTCCGCCGCGCTCCGGCCCTCGATGGCCACTGGCGCGCGCGCGCGGCCGCCGCCACCCCCTCCCCCTCCCCCTCCCCTCCCCCTCCCCCTCCCCTCCACTCCCCTCCCCCCGCGCGGCCGCCGCGGGACTCCCAACCGAACCGCGAACCGGTTGTGCCGCGCTGGTCCGCCCGGGCCACCTTGCGCTCCAGCGGCGGCGGCGGCGGCGGCGCGGGCCGACAACAACGCTCGCTCGCCTGGCTTCGAACCCGCGACTGCGAGACCTCGACGGCGGCCGGAGAGGCGGGCCAAGCGTTGTTAAGGATGAACAACCCCAACATGGTTGCGGTTTCCTTCTGCGTATTCAGAGAGGCTTGGTTCAAATCGATAAGTGGGATGAGGCAGCGAGAGGAAATAGTTGTGGCATCTTGTCTTCAAACTCACGTTCGCTCGTTCCTCACTAAATAAATTGTTTTCCTGCGACCGATGGTTTGCGCGAGATGCATTGTCATGTCTCGCTAAAAAGTGTATTCGAGTTTGGAATGAACAGGATGACCCACAGATTATCGGGAAAAAAAATAGTAATTGAGTAATCCTTGAAATCCGAAAAAAGTTTTAGTATTTTTGTCATTTACATTTTTTGAATTGTTAGATTTCAGATGTTTCACATTTAAATCAATTTAATATACTTAACGTAATACTTATTGTATCAACTTTTCTTAGTATTTTTGTTTTCCTTCTTAAAAATTAAGAATACGTTGGCTGAAATAATTGCAAAGAAATATTCGCTTACATTCCAATAATATCACACATTTCAAAAATATCCTTCACAATTTATTTTTTTTAAATATGTATATAAATATGTTATTCTTGATCTCATTATATTTAATGACTCGATAAATTTGAGATTAGAGGTCGTGGCTTTGGAAAGCATTACGATTCGGATTTCATGTTTTGTTCACGGCCACCACCAAAAATACTGTAGGAGAGTTGAGAAGGTAGGTTATGGGACGTCTGGATTTGCGAGGGGTGCTAGTGTTAAGTTGGGCTGGGTATAGAGAGATAAAGTAGGCAATAGCCGCGCTGGCAAAGATGCAGCGTCGTCTGCAGTGGAGGAATCTGTCGCCGAGTCAGGAATTGCTCAGTTGTGCGAGATGAAATCAAGCAACGTTGTGGAGGTGGAGCGAGAAAACGAATGCCACGAGCAAACAATGCCCCCCGCTTGCCCTTCTTCGAACCCGCAAACACGAGCCGGCGCGGCCGGGCAGGGCGGCGGGGCGACGGGGAGGAGTGGACGAGCGGCGGGGCGGGGCGGTGGGGAGGAGCGGCGAGGCGGTCGAAAGGCGGGGCGGTGGAGAGGCGGGGTGGCGGGTCAGTGGAGAGGCGTGGCGGCGGGGAGGTGGGCGGGGCGGGGCGGGGCGGGGTGGGGTGGGAGGAGCAGACGAGCGACGGTGCGGGGGGTGGGGGCGCGAGGCGGCGGGGCGGCGGGGCGGCGGGGCGGCGGAGCGGACGAACGGCGGCGCGACGGGCGAGGCGCGCCGCGCGCTCGTCGACCTGTCGGTCGCGAGTGCGGGCGACGGGGCGCAGCGGACAGACACCGCCCGCCCCCGCCCCCACCCATCCCCTCTCCGCCTCCCCCGCCCAGCCCCGCTTTGTACTACTCTCTGTTCCTCTCCTCCCCGCCACGCGCCGCGCTGCCATGTCCTGCCTTGCCCCGCTCCGCACGTGAATCCGGTTCCGGAGCCACGGTAACAGGAGACGATCCCCTTGCACTGGGATTAAGTTAACGAGATTATGGACACGCAATTTGCTGATGAAAAACGCCCGAAGGGAACGATGAAAAAGTCTGCTAATGAAAAACCGCGGCAGATCAAAGTGCTTAGAAGAGTGAACGAGTGGTAGCTGCCGTGCATTTTCTTCGCCTTGCTCAAAAGTCTCACGTAACATTAGCACTTTTCTTTTTTTCTGTTTTCATTAAATTACTAATAAATGATCTCTACAATTGTACATGAATGAGACTACCTCGCAGGATTTTTTTTTTCAATTCTTTTTCCAACAATCTTCTGAATTACAAGCCGATTATACGAACTCAATATTATTGTCCTTGAAAACGTGAGTAGATGTTACGTAACGTGCCGTTCTTATCTCCATGGCAAGTGAGAACGAACGCCGCTAACTACATGCCCTAGAAGTTTGTTTTAATTATTCTGAGACACCCTGCATGTAGTATGTATGTAGTACACCCTTGATTTCTACGCGACTGCGAACGCACAGATGTTCAAGAAGGTACAAGAAATCTCCTTGACTGACTGAAAGTGACTTACCGAATATCAGTGCGTAGGGAATTGAATAAAAATCAGGAAAAATGTCACGCGTGTAAGTCTGTCATATGAAATTTCCCACTACATGTTCATTGGCAAAAATTGACATTCTACCCCTCTCTATCCCCCAGAATTTCGTAATATTTATTCTTATTCGTCCTGATGCAGTTTACTTCAGTATTCGAGAGGGTAAAATTGCTTATTATAATATCCATTGTAAAGGTTGCGTAGCAACAGTTTGGTAAACAATATAGTGAATACAAAGTATTACTTTATTCATCAATGAAGAAACATAAATATCAATAATCAATTACTTCCTCCTTCTTTTTCCTCTTCTCTGCTTTTTCTTTGCTTCATCTTCTCGGATTCTTATTCTTCTTCTCTGCATCTTCTGCATCTCTCCTTCTTCATCTCCTCTGCTTCTTGATTTTCTGAAGGTAACTCTTTCTCTCTCCAAGTGAAATTGTCAATCGTGGTAGTGCCTGAAGGTCAATCGCGTACCCCTTCCTCTAATGGCCCTGCCCTACGAGTTCATCTCAGTTTGAGTTTGCTGTTACGTCCTTGAAAAGTGCGTCTGAAATGTTAGAACGAAAATCCTTTTCTATTGCAGAAAAAGCGACCTTCATCAAAGATGTGGACAGAAGGGGCAGCCGGTGGGTTGCGGGTAGGAGGGGCTGCGTTGTTTCAAAACAAATATTTAAGATCAATAACAAGAACACCATGGTTCATTAGGAATAAACAACTTCATAACGATCTAAAAATAAATGAAATAACACACCAAATAGCATTCTTATCAAACAACTTTTACACAAACTTATCCTTCATAAAGGCTTCAACTCACTACAGACTCGGAAAAGATCCCAGATACAAAACCAGAATTAAGAACTGATTCCCGCTCCATTCTTTTTTCCAGATATTTGCAAATGTTGAATAATTCTCCTGAGGTGCTGTTGTTTTCTCTCCCTATACTATGATTAATTAAGTACAATTTAGATAGACCTAGATTAAGTTAATTAATTAAGTCATCAAACAATTGCAAAGTTTTTGTTGTAAACTAATCATTGTACTTCAACAAACAATAAAATAAAATAAAATAAAATAAAATAAAATAAAATAAAATAAAATAAAATAAAATAAAATAAAATAAAATAAAATAAAATAAAATAAAATAAAATAAAATAAAATAAAATAAAATAAAATAAAATAAAATAAAATAAAATAAAATAAAATAAAATAAAATAAAATAAAATAAAATAAAATAAAATAAAATAAAATAAAATAAAATAAAATAAAATAAAATAAAATAAAATAAAATAAAATAAAATAAAATAAAATAAAATAAAATAAAATAAAATAAAATAAAATAAAATAAAATAAAATAAAATAAAATAAAATAAAATAAAATAAAATGAAATAAAATGAAATAAAATGAAATAAAATGAAATAAAATGAAATAAAATGAAATAAAATAAAATAAAATAAAATAAAATAAAATAAAATAAAATAAATAAAAAGGAGGGGCTGCGTGAATATCCGAACATTTACACATTTTACTTCTTCAAAATATTTCTTGAACCAAGAAAACAATAGTGTTAGTGTGTTCCCCGGATTTGCACGCTTCGAAATTTTAATTCTAGTCAAAGACAACTTTTTCATTGATAACGAGAAATACAATTGTGCTCGTACGAAAGTAAGAGTTTTTTAAAGATATTTCCAACAAACAAAATAATAATTTGCCGATCCGGTGGCCGAGATCGCTAAGGCAGTAGTAAGGCGTAGCGATCTCGGACCGAAGGATCGCGGGTTAGAGTCCCGCCTCGGGCATGGTTGTATTGTGTTCGTCCTTTCACCCCCTATCATCATCATCATATCGTGTCATCCTTACAGTTTGCATACCGTCACAAGCAATAGTGGTCGCTAATGACCTAGAAGTTGATGCGACCTTAAATAACAAGAAAACAATAATTTATGAAATAAGATGAAAGGGTTTGTATTCTTAGCTTAGTTAATAGGCGCGGACTCAGCCGAACAAAACCTTAACAGCAGCGCTTCCCCCCCCCCCCCCGAACTTTTAGCACCCCATTATCCTCCACCTTCCATTGCCTCGCAGGCATCAGCTACGGACTCCCGATAGTCCACGATGCGACACGTTCCGAAAACATTAGTATTTCCCTTATATACATAAAAATAAATTAGTTCCCAATAATTGCACAGACTACGCACTAATTATACGAGTCGATTTACACTCCCTTTTCCGGAGGTTGCTGTTTCTACGGAGGGCGCCGACATTTCTTTACTTTCAAGCCCAAATTACGCGAAAATTACTCGTTTTCAGCCCTTAAGGAGCAGCCGCCACTGGTGGACAGTGGTTTGAAAACACAACTACTCGCACAGAAGTGTGAATAGCTAGTGCAGTTTCCACTATAATGAAAAACCGCGGGAAAAAATTCAGAAATCTTGAAGCTATAGGAGGAGATTGGAAAAGGTGCAAATTGAGTCGGTACAAAAGAGTGAACCAAGTTGTTTTAAATTCACTGAAGTTGATATGGGCTAAAATCATGTCGGTTTCGGGCCCTCTTATTAAAGAAAAGCCACGGAGAATAGTCAACGCTTGGAATATAAGAAATTTCAGACAATTTTTGGATGATTAGATAAGTTTAAACTAGTGGTTCTGCCGCACATTCTATTTTCTCACATTATTTCCGAATTTGCCCATTTTAAGAGATCCCCTTCTATTTGCGAAAAAAATGGAGATGTTTTTTTAAACCATTCTTTTATAAATTTCGTTTATTTCAAGTCCAAATTACACGAAAATTACTCGTTTTTCATTACAGTGTAGATGTCTTTTTTTAAAGAGTTGATTTTTGGGCCATCTAAGGCCAAAATCTCAATCTTCAATTTTCGTGAGTACGGAGAGTTCTTCAAAAATGGGACTAGCACCATATTTCATACCAGCCCTTAATATACGTGAGGAGAACATTTAAATAAAAAATGTAAAAATTTCAGAATTGTCTATATTTCACACAAAATTACGCCAAAATTTCTCATATTTTCGAAAAATTGTCCATGACCGTATTTCAAGATGTCTACAAAGAACAGATTTCATAAAGGAAACTAGTGATACTACAAATGGCACAGACTTTCCCGTATTACTTTTCTATTTCCTTTGATCTCGGCTAGCTATTCGGACTTGCCACATACTCTTGCCAATTGCCATCTATCGCCACCCAAAGTATTTTTCTTTTTTTGTAATTTTCTTAATTTTTTGGTTTCCTATTAGAAGAACGGAAATATTATTTTCAGAGAATATTATTTCGTTTATACGTGTGTATATGGGAAAGCAAAAATCCCTATCTCCAATATTATAGTTGTAGGAAGACGCCCAAAATAATTGCACTTTAGCAATTTTAAAAAATCTGAGATTTCAACGAACAAGGCCCCACAGAATATGGATTATGGCTACACTATGGACTACAAAGAGCAATAGGAATTATCCACTTTTTCTTTACCAGGGCAGGGAATAAGTTATTTTCTGCCAAAAATTCGCCGGTTTCCGGCCCACGATTACGTACATAACTTTCTGTTCTTACGAAGGAGATTACGATGCTAGTCCGACTTTATAGTTAACCAGTATGTTGTCGGTATTCTATTTTGTTGCCAATTTACTACTATTAATTCATTTAAATAACAGAACAGAGATAATCATATTTTTGTAGTAATTAATTTAACTTTGCACGTGTTTACCAAAGTTGAAGGGAAAGTGGATTAAATAAGGAGCAAAGTTTTATCGAAAAAGCTACTTTAGCTAAATATCTTCTAGTCACTTTGCAAATCAAGCATTTTGTTCTCTATCTACCGAATAATTAGCGTCTAAATTAATTATGAAGTAATGAATCAAAAAGTACGAAATAATGAAAAAAACGATTATTCATAGAGAAGTCTTAGAATAAATGTTACAATTTGCTTATACAGAAATTTCATATAACGATGTTACACATTATTTTTACCCTTCATTTGGATTCATTACCCTTCATTCATTTTACCCTTCATTACTCTTCATTCATCGTGCACTGGTGTTAATGAAGGTGCATGTGATGCAAAGTGATTTTGTGTACCTGCCAAAAATCAGGGCAAACTGAGCTTCCAACTGAGCTTCCAAAAAATTAGTGACATTCCTCACATGCCATTTGCCACTGTTATTTTAAAAACATATAGCCTTTAATTGCTAAAAATATAAAGTAAAGTATTATTAATTATGAAAACTAAGGAAACTATTAACTTTTGCAATTTTCGAAAATTATGAATTTCAACAAAAATGAGACCTATGCTCTTTTTTAAAGCGTACTTTGCTCCATAACAAAAAAAATTGAATTGTCTGAACGGTTTAAGCGCTAGTATTGACCACAAATAGACGGGCAGGCAGATGGACAGACCGACATTTCCCTAAACCAATTTTCCCTCGTTTTCCCACGTTTTGTAGGTCTTTGTTATCGCAAATACATTAACTGTATTAGACCACACAATGTATTAGAAGAAGTACAAATATGAGCAAGATTTATCCACTTTTTCGATATCAGGAACCAAAAGATATGTTCGTTGAAAAATCGCCCCTTCCCTCTGCAGTATTAAAATACTTTCTCTTTACTAAGTAGCCAAACCACGTAGTAAAGAGAATGTAAAAAATACATTCTCTGGCTCTGGATATTCCTTCCTGCCATACACGTTTACTTATTCAAGAGATGAAGAGCCGATTAGGCCTAGAGATACAACTCAATTATTCCTACGTGATTCTATTCTCAGCAGTTAAGGTATCGTTTGAAGAAACTTTATTTATCTCTTTTTTAGGACTGCTGATGATTACTGTTTTGTATTACATTGCCGAGAACTTTTAATTTAAAGAAACTCATCCTGAGATATGTCACAGATCAATTTCATTGTAGTCAGCATGAGACAAGACGCGCTTTATTTGAAAGCATGTTCAACAGTAGGTGCTCGGCTGGTACGTCCCTAAAGCAACATCATCTTTATACTAGCTGCAAGGAAAGTGTTCGTCGCCGCCAGTGCCCTGTGCGAGTGGGGGGCCGGAACGAGCGAGCGCACAGCGTATGCAGGTATCACCCCAAGGCCAAGCGACCGTCGCTGCCTGATGACTTTCTGCGCCTTTGTTTTCGCAGCGTCTCGAGCCCACGGGGACGTTGACACTGCACCGCGGCCGCAACCACCGCCCCCGCCCCTCATCGCCCCGCCCCGCCCCTCCCCGCCCCGCCCCGCCCCGCCCCGCCCCGCCCCGCCTACCCAGCCCACGGTCCCAGCCACTGCGCCAGTTGCCCCTTCCACTCCATCTTTCTTCTCCTCCCTCGTTTCCTCCTTATTACTATTACTAATATTATTATTATTATTATTTACAATATTCATTTATTTCCTACTTTATTTTCTTTCATTCCCTGCTTTCGTAAAAGGAGTTTTGCCCTCTCTTTTCTTCCCTGTATTTGTCTTTATACACACTTTACACGAATTGATTTTTGAAGTGAATTTCCGTAATAAAAATTAAATACATAATCAGATTAATTTACTTTACCTTTACATTTAGGACACTAGAGAGTACAGTTTTATGGAATATTTTCATTGCTTTTCGAAAAAAAATTGTTTGAAAATTAAGTGACTATGATCCTTTTTCCCGACTATAAAGTAGTTTTGTCGTAACAGTAGCGAACGAAATATTCTTCCAATCAGTGAGGTTTTTTAGGTATATTTTTAACATCTTTCCTCTATAGCGACCTCTGTGATATCAGTTTTAGCGATCACATTTTCTCTACTGAAATGCAATTATATGTGATTAGGGCACTCATACACACGGTACAAGAAGCTTCATTGTAGGAGTAGTGCTTTAACGAAATTATTAAAGTTCTAGTTGCGTAATGACTTCATAACAACCAATGAGGTAACTAGCCCTTCCGGGGCTTCGATTCAAAATCTATACCCCCTCCCTCCTCCAAACATTTTATCCAACTAATAAAAGTTTGCTAAAAACTAATCGAAAGAAACTTCATAAATCGTAATCAACCAAATAATGCAGAATCGAGGTCACATTATGAATTTATATATTACTAACTTATCTATAACGCATCCCGAGTTTTCTTTCAACAAATTTGTCACTTCACTTTCTATAGACAATATCCTAAGGTCTGCCTGTATCTTTTACCCCATCGAATTTCGCAGATAATTTGCGATAATGTTCAATTTTGAAAATGATCGCTGTGGACTCACGGCAATCGTTGAAATAGCAAGATTACGGAGCAGACTTGTGGAAAGCTAGCTGAAAGAGAGAAGTACTCGATCAGAACCAAGTTAGCAACTCTTTGATTGAATGAATTTTCCTAATTCGTTCTCACAAACAACTACGCAAGGATAATACAACTGCAGCTGAGTGGACAGTTGATCAGTTACGTCGTCATAGTATTTCTAGCAGAAGTTTTCGCATTGATTTGCAAGTTCTTCGTCTGAAAGTTGCAACAAAGTTTGTGACTGAATGATCACAAACTAATCGATTATTTGCTTCACGCCAATGAATTGAGGGCTCAGTTTACTATCATAATATCTAAACAAGGGAAGTAAACATTAACTTTGTGTCATTTTTTGCCGTCAGATAAAAGTTGATTTTCGCCTAGTTCATCGAAATGACGTGTCTTTTTTTAGACGTTTCTCAATTCGAAATTCATCTTTTCAGTTTCAAAATTCGACATTTGCGCCCCAAGATGTATCCAACTCTATTCCATCGGATTTGGCTTTGTCAAGGTCATACCTAAAATACTTTAGATCCTTGCGGACGAGCTGCATCAATCAAATCCTATGCTTGGCAAAGGTCAAAATCAGGTGTTCGCAGATTTTGAGACACAGCATTAGTCGCGATCAAAAGTTTTGAATGTAATACAACTTGGAATGCAAACTCGACGGCTCCATTTCAAGTTGCACGCACCTTCTCGCTCAGATGCACTTTTTCTTGTTAAAATTACTTTTGATAAAGCTTACAAAACTTCATCATATCTAATCCGAATCGTCAAAAGGGAATCATTTATGCTGGACCACCTAGAAGGATGCAGACGCATTAGTTGCGGGTCTGTCCAAATAACTGTCAAATTACAAATGGGGAAAACATCTTCCCTTCCTCATAATACAATACGTAATGCAAACTTTATACTAGTCGCCTTATGGTAACAAACAAATCGCTTTCAGAATATGTCTTTGCAGTGTGTTCAATTAGACAAAAAAATCTTGTGTCCAAGGGGCCCCAGATAATTGCACCTGCTGGGCTGGAGGTAGTTACACCACAAATAACACTGTTTTCAAAGGCGAAAAAATATGTTTGTTATTCCATGTATGCATTTCACGTTTTTCCTTGGCGCCAATGCTACGGCTCAGAAGGGCCATTGGTCCCCCGATGTTAACGGCTCCTAGGGCCTAATCGAATCAAGCTCGTGCATTTTTATATTTTACGCGGGTCCAGGATAGGTTTTAATTCTCAACAAATCACGCTAATAAAAACGCAAAATGTCTGAGATAACGAAGCTAAGACGCAAATAAATGCTTTATACGAAATGAATCGTCACTTGACTGACAGATCGCAGCATGTAGCAGCACGGCAGCAGTGGCGTTACTCTAATTCCAAGTAGTTTAAGGATGCCGCAGATTTTCGGAATATCTAGCAACTCAAGACATTTGACGAATGGTGGAAATGTGAAGCGAACCGCTGCAAGTGATTTCTCTCTGAAGAAACAGTTTTTCATCTCCTCAGCATTTGAAAACTCTTAGAAGTGGGTAATTCAATGTTTGCTCACACAAAGTGGTGTATTCGTATGCTCTCCGACATTTATGATCTTTCTCGCAAAGCATTGCAGGCAGATTGGAGCCTAACTGCGTACTCCCGAAATTGCAAATTCAAAAAGTAAAGAACCACAGGCAGGTAAGATCTAAACTTGTACACGTAGGCTTCCGCGGCTCGAGTTCATGACTGCTTGGCTGTTCGGGTGACGCCACGTCGTTGGCTGAGAGGCCGACGTTTCGCCTGTCATATCGCAGGGCTCTTCAGGGTAGAGACAACTACCACGACACGACCAGGAATATAGAATGGGAGAGGAAACGCGTGTGGCACCATCTACAATGAGATGCATGCGTTAACATTGATATTACAGGTGAAGCGTTGAAGCAACAGCCTCAGGAGCACGGAACTCAATCTACTATTGGACATTCAATGTACATATTAACATCCGTAATATCACATATTCAGCTAATTTTGCGCCTATTTAAAAATAACAAAATAATTAGGGTTGGGAAAAGTCAGTTGGCAATTGTAAAAAACAAACATGTTTGTTTACAGTATGCATAAAACTACATATATTCTGAAAACAATTTTACATAACATTATAAAGAAATACAACACAAGTTCAAAAGAATAATCTGGTATTGCAGATATTACATCATTCCATTACTATGAATTGTACACACATTACATTATTGAAACAACTCTTGACGTCCGTGTTAATGCAATTATTATGTATCTCCAACTTTTCAAGTTACACCAAACATACATCTTATCTATGTTGTACAATTAGCATAAATGATTTTATATCAATATCAATGTCTTGCACATTGGATCAGATGTACTTTGTATTTAGAATAATTTTTGTCATTACTGTAAAACGACTGATACACCAAATAATCATAGTAAAAGTAGATTATCCCGAAAGGCAAATATTTGATACCTCCTGTATCCGGTCCTAAGGCCTGCCGTTATTTACATTTTATCAATTAAATTATGGAATCAAACAGCGTTCACCACAATTTACTTGTAAGGAAAATGCAATATATTAGCACATTTGCACTTTGTGATAATCCATGTCGAATAGTTTTGAAAATGTTCATTTAATCAGACCTAACATTTACCTAAGTATCATAAAACAAATACATTTGGAATTTGTACGGATATCTTAGCACTAACATATTTTATAATATTTTATTCAGACTGATAAGAAGATGTGGTTTATAAATTTGTAATTATTGAATTACGAAAGCCTACAAATTTCATTATTTTGTCATCACCGTTACAAATTATTAAACATTTTTCATGAATTCCTTCCCCTAGATTGTAAATAGGGAAAGAGAGAAACATGTCGTTTGGGCCATACAGTTCTTTATCCTCTTCCAGATCTGCAGTTTAGTTTGGAAAAGATGCATATCCTAATACGAATATAATTTGATAGTTTAAAACGCATGTTATTTTTTCTTATACATCACATTTTCATTTAGATCATACAATTGAATGGGTAATAAATAGGCAACATTTATAAGCTTATATTAAGTACGAATTGCATATGAGTACACATTGTTTCCGGAAAGTTAGTGTCAATTTTTGTATAAAAGAAACTTTTATTAAGCTTAGAATACTACAATTGTTTTGCCTATTTATTTACGAATGAGTGGTATTCCTCAAAACAGTCTTACTCGAGGGTATTTTCATGCAATTCAGTTCTTGTCTTCTTTGACTTCTCCAGCTGACCGGATTCTATACTTCAGGTTGCAGAACCGGAGCAACTTTGGCAGCTGTAATGAAAACACATATTTGAAAAATCGAAAGCAGAAACAATACGCCCAAATTTCTCAGGCCTTGTTTATCACAAACATTACACCTTTGTGCATTCTTCTTATAAAACAATGGCTCGTAAAGCTTTTAAGTTGTCTAAAACGTACGAAATAACACCGTACTAGATGAAAATGAATCAGGTACTAAACCCAATACACTTGCTAATGAACTAATTTAATGTTTCCATTGGGCCGTATGGCTGTCAAATGATATATTTTTATGAATTTGATAAAACATTCAAATGCAACAGGCACCAATTTATTTCCCACTCACCTACTGTAACTCCTTATCGTAATAATCACTTTCCCGGTTATATTAATTAATATTTCCCTCACTTTCCCGGTCCAGAGGAAAACGTGAGGAAACTTTTATCTTTATCCTACCGATCAGCATTGGCGAATCCTTAACTATGATTAAATAAATAAGACGGTGCTATCAAAACTAACAATATTATTCTTAAAAATCATTATTACAATATGCTCTAGTTTCTGACAATTTATATATATATATATATATATAATTCCAAATCAATGAACACTATTTATTCATAATCGCTTACGACATCATAGGAAAAGATTAAGCCCTTACATTTTACTTAATAATACCCATAGTAATGTCATGATAGCCTGCAATATATCGTCAGAGGTTTGCTCGTTGGTATCTCTTATTCAGATTCATAACGAGGGAAATGGTCCCAAATAGAGTTCTCGCAGGCAGATGTCCAGCATTTGTGTGCAGAATGCCCGTGGAAGTTGCATTGTGCAGGCCTGCATTAGAGCATCTGCAATCATTAGAGACAGCTGGTACAATCTCATTGCTCATATGCATAGAAATACAATTTAGGCGTTAAATCTCGGCAACTTTCCTCTCAACGATTAGATAATCAAAGGTTGGACGGTAAGTGGAAATATAGTAATACATAATTATTCTTATTCATAGTTATGGCAATTATAGCGTTCAACTCAAAATTTTATTTTTTTTCATTTTATTGAATCGCCTCGCTACACTCTGGAAACAAATTAAAGACAACCATGAGTGACTTTCATGCTTTAAAAACTACCTCAGTTTAGGTTGCAAATTTAATTAAATATTTATACTTACAATTCAAAATTATGATAGTAATAATTACGGAGGGATCATTGATGGCATATTTCATTTGTTGTTGAGGAATCTAATTGAACTGATATCAACTTTTCAACAATTTTGTTTGTTTATACCACCAGATGTACAGAATGATTTTTAATTATATTTGAGCGAATTAACTCTGTTAAAGTACTACTGAATTCACACTATTTGTTAGGATCACATATTTGAAGTCAAAAAATTGTCTGCAAGGTGTTATGTTAATGTAACGTGTTATTACTTAGTTGGCGTTTTTATCGAAGAATTTTATACAACTGGGAAAAGAGGTTTTCGACTATTGATTATGTATTTTATATACTATGACAGCCAAATCTTTTGAATCGTATCTTTTATAAATTGATGAAAATTATTAATCCATGCTGTCATTCAATATAACATTCCAGCTGATGGACCACATTAACCAAATATTCGTAAATCGTATTACCCGTGCAATGGAATACTGTAGAACATAGCTAATATGAACCCCTCAAATCCAAAATTTTGGATAATCCGAACAAAATTCTGGATGGAGGAAAAATAAACAAAATAAATATAATGCATATTGTAGTGAAAAGAAATGATTTTATAATTACTGTAAAACTGAACAAGTAATATCACTGAAACACAAGTTGTCGGAATGAAACGTTTTGTGCACTTGTAACTTTTTTCATAAGGAACTGAATCTGATGGATAATGCGATAGCTATGGTACGTTGCCATTGTCTCACATCGCACGCTACGTTGCAGTCAGGTAATTCTATAGGCGTATTTGTATTTTGTACAGTACACGTTTTGGATTATCCGAACAGATCACCCCCAACCAGTTCGCGTCACCGGGGTTCTACTGCAGTAGCATAATGATAAATAAATAAAGATATTGTCTGGTATCAATACTTTTTATTCAGCTTAAGATCGTCTCGATCGCGTAGCGATCATCCTCAGAGCTTGCAGCTTCTGGGCCGAAAACAAAGTTCTGACAGTTTTCGGCCCAGAAGCTGCAAGCTCTGAGGATGATCGTTACGCGATCGAAACGATCTTAAGCTGAATAAAAAGTATTGATACCAGACAATATCTTTATTTATTTATCGTAATAAAAAGGTATCTACCTCACCAGCGATCCAATTAATGCAGTAGCATATTCTGCATTCGGTTTGCTCCTGAATGCCGAAAATTTGGAAAATGTGCAGGCGTTCTCAAACGTTCCGCTGGCTTCACAAGCCGCGTTGCCCTCTAGACGCGCCCTCGCTGAGGCGCCAGCCGTGGAGATTTATCGACAGCAAGTGAAGTATGGCCCACCCAACCTTTAATTTGGGCGACGGCCAACTGTGTGTATCGTCCCAGGTGTCCGTCGCATTGCTTTTATCAACTCGCCAAAGGCGGATCTGAGAGCAGGGCCTCAGAGAGGGAAGACACGAATTTGTTCCACTCACGCCGTAAAAGGTATACGTTTAAAAAAAATCGCATCTTAAAATCTAGGCTTGTAAAAAATTAGAAATGTTATTAGTAACATACATTTGATTTGATTTAAATTATTTGATATTTTAGTCCTAAGCTGTAAGTAATGTACGTCACGTGATCGCTCGCTGACATCAGTCACCAGCCAGCGACGGTTCATGAAGACATCTAGATAGCGCGACGCCGATGATGACGTACATCACACGACTACCTTCGGGTAACATCGGTTCTCCTCAGAAGAGGAAAATAAAATGAAAACGTCAGCGAATCAGGAGACAATCGGCTTATCTGCACTACGAGACGGAGGGGGGATAATCGAGCCTTCCTAGAAGTGAAGAAAAGCAATTTGTATAGTTCAGTTGAATTAGAAGTTGGAAGCTGACCACTTCTGAAAACAACTCGGATAATGACAACCGTCACGTCTAGAACTTCGAAGCTTACTAATCATTCACTTGGAATTTCGCAGTAGAGGGGGTGACGACTTCAAAAGTATTCATTTTTCAAAATTGTGCATAACCAGTTCCGGAGACTATCAATTGACAAGTGTGACGCGTATGCGGAAATAATAATGACAGTCTTGGGTGCAAAGGAATGTCATTCGGTGCTGATGACGGCGCCGAGCTGTAGTGCGCCCGCTCCACCTGCCGTTACTGAGGGCTGAGCTCCGGTAATCTTAAATGTAATGGTAAAAAACTTTGAGACATAATGAGAAAATGAATATTTTCTTCCGTTCATAAATGTGATGGTGAAAGTAGTCAATACAAAGTCTGATAGTTTTTTACGAATATGTAGAAAGGGAAGAAAGGTGGAGTACAAAGGAAATATAAATGTTTTATGTGGTAGTAAAGGGGAAAAGACGTATTAAGATAAATGAAGAAACTTACAATGTTTTACAAACTTGAGAATTGTGAAGAAAGGGGAATGGATAAATGCAATAAAAGACGGTGAAAGTGTGTGCATGTAAACTTTAGTAATGGTAATAAAAAGATATCTTAATGAGTTGAGGGATGTTACGCAAGTATTTGCCACGCCTGGCGATTTGTTATAGGGGAAGGCAGTTATAATTTTGTTCATGCTAGAACGGAAATAGAAGTAAAAAGGGGACATTGAGACACGTAGAGTGACACTGTTATGGAAAATGTGAAGTGATGTGGTTGTGATTCCTCGAGAAGTGAGAAGTGTATGAACTATTTTTTCTTTCTATTTATTTCTCTCCTAAGTTTTTCTCTATTTGCTTTCAATTATATATTCTCACCTCACGAAACAAAGAAAAATATTGTAAAATTATGCAAGAGTAGAATGTTTCATTTGTTTGGCACAAGTTGCAATTCCAAGTCTAGAAGTGAAAACTCTATGCATTTCTTTTTCAGGTTTTTCTCTATTTTGTATTTTAATTACATCCTCACCTCACAAAGCAAGGAAGTAACGTACTGTATAATTATTAAAGATTTGAACGTTTTATATGACTTGGTACAATGTTTATCGTTCCATTGCTTTTATCAGAAAAAAAATAAAGAGATTTGTGATATTCTATTTTTGTTAAACGTTGTGTGTGCTGTTCATCATTTGCCTGAAGGTCTGTCTAGAACTCCTTGTAAATCAAACCAATCCCTGAGGCCATAGGTAAATGTACGAAAATTAATTTTTTCTACAACGGTAATTCTTGTGCTCTGGCAAGCGCTGCGTGGTGAGGCATCGGCAAAGCGCGGGTGACCTTCCACACGGCCCCTGTGGACGCGGTCGTGACGGAAGCGAGTGCGCTGGAACACAACGTAGAGGGGAGAAGTATAAATCTGCACACGTCTTGGTCACCGGAGTCCTTTCTCTAGCCTTTAACTACACAAAGCTGAATGATCAATTACCGTAGTGCCAATAAAACGAGGTTGAGCAGTATTTGAAAACTAAAAAATTTCGCTCGCGAGTTACAGCAAACATAATAAATTTATTGCTTCTGAACGTTTGTGTCATAAAAAATAAAAAAAATTACAAATCGATATTTAGAATCCACATCAGTTGCAGTGCTTTCGAAGATATTTATAAATGCATCAATACGGGATGTATGAAAATCTTCACTCGTAAGTATTAGAAATTAAATTCAGCTACGAAATTGGAAACTTCATTAACCTAACCAAAAAGCTAATATCAACCTAACTTATCAAAATATTAAGTACAATATTTAAAACTAAAAGAAACGTTGATATATTTTTACAGATATCTTGGAAATTTAATTTTACAGAATGAACAGCTAGTATGGACAGCTTCATATTTACTGCCAAAGCTAATACATTTCTAATACAAATACTAAATAAAACTAAGTATTAGTTACGCTGAAAACGAAAGCAGCGATTTTGGCACCTACTAGAGTTATGTCTCAGCTTGCAATGGCTCTGCGTGCACTCCACTGTACTTTTGTTTGTTTGCGATCTATATCATGACGATACGGTGGTTCTTCATTATGAAGTTAATATTGCAAACTAATTAAATATAAGTCCGAGTGAATGTGCGAATGCATACTCAGCATGAACACACTCGGCCAATGCACACTCTGCCTGCGTCCACCCCAGCGGGGACTAGCCGGAACTTCAATGACATGCCAGCGCTTTGTTTCCAACGCTTATTTCTCCATGCATTGTATCTAGGTATTTCGGTGCCCTTATGTTCAGCTCACGATAGAGAATTTTTCAGCCCATTTTGGTGTAAAAAGTTTACGGTGACTCGTCATCAGCATGGTGTGTTACGTGATTTTTTTAAAATCAGAATGGTGTGTTACGTGAATAACCATCAACACTCCTTGTATTGATGACTGAATCAACGAAATTCTGTTGAAGTTTCCAAATCTGGACTTACATATCGCGTCAACTCCCCTTATCCGTTTAGGTATCCGTTTTAGAGCCGTAAATTCGGCATTCGCAAGAAAGTCGCGCTTGCGTTCAGCGCCTTCCTCTTCGCCTTCGCCCTCCCCCTCCCCCTCCCCTCCCCCTCTCCATCCCCCTCCCCTCCCCTCTCGACCGGTGGTCGCAAATCGCGCGCCTCCCCCTTTGTGCGACGTCGCCGGCGCCAACTCCGCGGGGGCGGTTCAGGTGTGCACTTTACGAGCCGGCGCTAATGGGCCAAGTTTTGAAAACGCCGCAGGGTTTCGGTGGCGGGGCGGGGCGGGGCCTGGCGGGGAGGGGAGGGGAGGGGAGGGCAGAGACGGGGCAGGGGCAAAGGCGAGAAGCAAAGGAGGAGATGTTGCGATGTGGGTGCGAGCTCGGAAGAGCACGTCATCGGAGAAGAAGTGGTACGAAAAGGGCTGCGCTGTAATTACAAGGCGTTCGCTTCAAGGTAAAAGAGGGGACGTGGATATTGCAGCATCCGGCTAGTAACGTTGAATGCAACAATGAATAATGTGGAGGAAGTTGATGTGACAAACGTAAAGTTAATTAGCAGTTATCTGTTTGTGTTAATGAGTGGTTATGCGAAAATATTTCTGATGAAGCCTCCCCCGTCACGGCAAACTTTGATCAGTCCGATACTTACGGCTTTTGGTGGTTATGGGGGGACGGTCGTGGAAATACCCTCAAGTACAACCAAAACTATAGTTCCCATAATTATCAATGAATATACATGATTTTTTTAAATATAATCAATAATAACTATAGATAATATGGTTTTAAGGAAAACTAAATTAATTTTTTTTGAGATTTTTTTTTAAATGTTAATTTTGATTTTTACATTGAACCCATATTAAGAAAACAACTCGAGATATTTAACCCATTTTTTGGACACTTACACCTGAAAATTAAATAAATAAATGTGTGAAAGGATTTTTGAAGGTAAGTTTGCATACGTAAGGAAAATTAAAAAGTATTTTTGAACTTCTTATCTTATGCCTCAAAATGCAAGAAAAATGGTCATAAAAATAAACTATTTGAAAATTTAAAAACTATTGCACAGAAATCTGTATTTTGTTAATACAACATACATAAACATATCTTAAGAGTTTCATAATTTTTCGTTAGAAGGTACATTTGTCTCAAAAAATGCTTTTGCGATAAATCAAGATTAAATATAAAGTGACCATTGCTGAAGAGAATTAACACCAAAATGTTCTAAGATCATAATAGACTTCCTCATCCTCATATTCTTCTTCCTTCCTTTTGTTTGTTCTCGGACGATGCGATATATTACTGGGTGGAAATAATAGAATGACTATAAATAGCTCCAACAGCAAGGTCATCACTTTTGACAGGGGTCAAAATTACAGAGAAACAAATTATCGTTTAAATAAAGACAGTATTCCGAGAGTTTCCTCATGCAAGTACCTAGGAATTCATTTCGATAGTAAAATTAAGCTGGAAAAGTCACGTAGATTTTGTTGTAGGGAAAGCCTGGAGATCTCTTGACTTTGTAATACGCACCTTAAAAAAGAGTACAGCAAACGCGAAGGAAATTGCTTATTTATCACTTGTTCGTTCGATAATGGAAAATGGAACAATTTGTTGGGATCCGCACAAAATTATGCAGTGTAAAAATTTGGAAAGGATTCAGCGTAGGGCAGCAAACTTTACTTTCAGGGATAAGGAAATGGCAAAATACGATTCACTCGAAAACAGGCGATCAGTAGCAAGGCTCTGCGCTGTGTATAAAGTTTATATCGGTCATCCAACTTAGAAAGAAATTAATTGGCGTCTAAGTATTCCTACATACATCAGAAGGGGGGATCACAAGTACAAAATAAATTTAAGACCGCAGAGAACAGATGTCGGGAAATTTTCTTTCACAAATCAAACGATAAAAGAATAGAATAGATTGCCTGCAAAAACATTTGTACCATTTTCTCGTAGCATTCAACAGTTTAGGAAATTAATTTAGGGTATTACTAAGTAAATGAGGAACATAAGTATGACTAGTAGGTTATAGAGCGAAGTACAAGTGATTTGTGAAATGAGGTGTCGTGCAGTGTAGAGTAGAGAAATAATAAAGGAGGTGCAGTGCAGAGCATTGCACTTCCTTTATTATTTCTCTATCTAATTAACTATCTAATTAATAATTATGATATAAACCTAATGTAGCCTCTTCAATAGTATTTTTTATTATTTTTTTGACATAATGGGAATTAAACTGATGGGTCTGTAGCTAGTGGGATTGTCACATTTGATGGGTTTTGGAATAGATATTATTACAGAAAGTTTCCATAAATTGGGGAAATATTCTGCCCTTAGCACAGAGTTGTATATATTGGTTAGAAATGATAGGCCGCTTCAAGGGACATTTTTCAAAATAATAGAGTTGATGCAATCAAGAACTGGTGATTTTCTTGCTGGAAAGTTTTAGATGGTATGATATACTTCTTGTGGAGTTATAAAAGAATTCGGTCTTGATGTCAAAATTAAGAGAGCTATTAAATTCAATGATTTTATTATGAAAATGCTCCTACATGTTGTGAGTTTGAAAAGTGGAATTAAAGTAGTCAGCGAGAATTCAGGCTTTTTATTTGTCGTTTTGAGCTATCAGGTGATCATTTTTCAAAACTGGAATGACAGAATTGATTCTGGCAACCTTCGTGTCGCTTTCCATAATGATGCGAGGATGGGGATGTAAGTCAGCGACGTATTTTTTGTATTCCTCGAGGTGGAATAAAGCCAAAGTGTTTCGGGCGAGTCGTATTAAGTGATTGTATTCTGATTTTAGGTGAGGTAATCTGGTTTGATCCAGAAACGTCTTTTTTTCTTGTTATCAGTACTTGGATGTTTACAGGTAGCCGAGGATTGTTTTGAAGGGCAACTTGGCTGCGAAGTGCTAGGGAAAGAATTTTGTATGGAGTTAATTATAGCATTAGTCAAAACAAAGAAGGATTCGTCAATTTCTGATTGTGTTTTTAACTGGTTAATAGGACGGAGAGAGGATGTGAGATATTGTTGAAACTCCTTCCTGTTAACGTTTTGAGTTAATAAATGTGGTGGACGATTTCCTGGCAGTAAAAATAACTGGATTGTGATCCGAATGTAGATCTGATACGGAGAAGGGAACTAGTGGTATATTCGTGTTGGTGATGGCAATGTCTAGAATATTTGGTTAGCAATTTGAGTTGTAAGAGAAGTGGGTGGTATCAACCGGTGCAATAACTTTTAAAATGTAATTTTGAAACATAGTGTAAATATGTTCCATGAGAATTTGCCTCACAACCCCATGACGTATGTTTTGCATGGAGAACACCGAGCAAAATAAATGAATTACTTGAAGAGAAAAGTGTCCAAAAATATGACCTAACGAGGGATTTGTTCGGTGGTTGCATGCCGAGGGAACTGTTAAGTTACCCCACATGTGAGAAACCATTGCTGATATTGTTGCTACTCCTGTCGTAATGGGCAAGAAGCTGGATTAGCTACTAATACTAGTTTTGATTAAGATAATAACTCCACCAGCTCGAGTGTTGTTAGGACGATGAACTCCGCAGGACTTATAACCTGGAATGCGTAATATTTTAGAAGAAACCAGATGGGTCTCAGTAATAGAAGCTATGTCTATATTATGAGATATTAAAAAGAGAATGAGGGCAAGTCTTTTAGGCATGTTACCGTTGCTGTTTCAATTGAGAATCGTCAGATTATTAAGGCGAGGTACGCTGTTCATTATTGAAATTATTAGTAAATTATGATATTATACAATTTTTTATGGAATTTATTATTGATGGCATGAAGGACTGGATGAAATTATTTATGAAATTGGTAATCTGCTGAATTAAATACTTGACAAGATTGAAGTTGTTATTATTATAGTCACTATTTTCTTGAAGGTAGGTATGGGTGTAGAATTCAGAGGATATGAATGAAGTATTTTGACTGAACTGGGAGATTCGAGAAGTTGATGAAAGAAAAGGAAAAGGGTTGAGGGCCGAAGGTTTTTTTTATTTCATGAGTTGGATTTATTTGTATTTCCCGAAATAGCTGATTAGGATTCTACTACTTAAATATAGTGAGTACATACATTAGAGTGTGCATTAGCTCTGTGTCCTTCTGCATTGCAATTCGCATGTTTTGATATGAAATTACCCGCCACTTTACAATCTTTGGTATAATAATTTCCAGTACATATGGCACATATAATATTACGTGTGCAGTAGTTCTTTGTATGATAGTAACCCCGACATCGCGAACATTGACGGGGCCCGGTCGAGGTTTTCGGTCTTCCACACGCACTACTGCATGGCAAAGCCGATTTAGTTTATAAGTGTCTTTCCAATTGATTTCTTTAATGAGTACTGCAACGACAGGTATTGGAAGAACTTTATTGTGAAGCCTTTTCATTTGAACCGAGGGATAATTTTGTTTTAGTTCATCTATAATATCACTTTCACATATTGATTGATGCACATTTTTTATAACTGTCGACAGTTTTTTTAGATTTAGGATCTGTGTACGTGTGATATTGTTTTCCATTCTCATTTAAAGATGTAATTAACAGTCTGTAATTTTCACTTGAATGAGTTTATACTTTTACCTTGTTATATTTACGTTTGGTGAAAAAAAATTTCCTTTAGCACTAATTTCAGAAATACTGTAAATTCTTTCATATCAGTTACAAATATTGGAGGAACGTTAACTGGTGATTCTGTTTCATTGAAATCAGATTACGTTTCTAATCTATTTTGCACTGGCACTGAGTATACGTATTCAGTTGCTATTTTTTTGACATGAATAGAAGAGTTTTCGTTATGTTCGAGTGATCTATTTGAAGTTTGTCTATTTAATTGTTCATTAGAATTGGTTTCTACATTTTCTGCACTAGTTATTAAAGATAACTCATTCAACGAGGGGTATTTCTCGGGCAACTTTTCTTGAACGATGGATTGACTATTTCGGGTGGAGTGGGGGTATTAGTTACAAAGTCGGCCACTAGAGTATTTTAAGTAATGCCAACGTCTGTGAAATGAAAGTCAAAACTGCATCTTGTGCTTCACTTTTTCAGGAGTTTTAGGTGACTCCCTTGACGGAACTGGACTTGACTCAGCAATTTCATTCGATATTGACACTAAATCAGAACAGGAGTTCTGCACTATGAAAGCAACTGGCATTGACTACCTTCTGTTTCGCGCCAACGAAGTTTTAATGCTTGGAAGGTTGTCATCAGTGCCCGCTGCGAGCTTTTGCCTTCAACTGTTTATTGCACAAGGGAGGGGGATCAAGGTCATCGTTCAAGAAAAGTTGCGCGAGTAATAGATACTACAGGTCGCTACATCTTGCGGCATTGCTTCGTTACCTTGTACTTGTGTTCCTCTTTCTTCTGACATTTCTTCCACTGACGAGAGTATTTGGGGTTGAGGTTGATGTAAGGCTGATGTAAACTCACATCATATGGGAAAGACGTGCTGGATAGTTGGGATGATCCATGCTTTCTTCAAGTGAGTCGTCAGTCAGGTCATTGCCGATACGGATGGAACCGATAAGTTGTATTGTTGAGCAAATTTTGTTATCGCCTGGGGCGATAACAGTGGAGACACTGAATTTATATACACTAACTGAAATAAGTTATAATATTGCTCAGTAATCGATGCAATAATGGTCCAACTAACACATCATATGGCACATCAATTTCGTAGCACACTGCAAACGAGATTTTTGCACTAGGTAAAATTTCTTCTAAAATTCAGGTCATTAAAAAGGTCAGAATTTTTTTAAAAAAATGAATGGTTTGTGCTTGAAATCAATACAATTTATAAATGACATTTTCTCAAAAACCGCTTCATTTTTTTATTTAAGTTTTCTCCTCTTTTGTATCAAAGGACAACAACAAAATGTGGTGCAAGTCTCATTACCGGCAAACCCTCTGTATTTTCGAAAGATGCAAAGAGTTAACATTTCAAAATTTCAAACGTGAAGATGAAGAATGTTTGCATTAAACAAAATCTATTCTAAAAAATCAACTCTTTCAGGAAGATTATGTACAATTTTTAAAGCAGTTTTCGTGGAATTTCTTCTTGAATTTAATGTTATTTAAAAAATATTTTCTCAAAAGCCGCTCCCATTTGATTTTTACGTTTTTCCATGGATAAAACATGGAACGCTTAAAAGAATGGCACATGTTGTATTTTCGTTAATCTCTCTTAATTATCGAAAATTGCATGATCGAAAAAATGTGTGAGACAATTAGCTTAGGACCATTCACGACTTAGATCTACTGCCTTGTGTAGCGGTAAGTCGGACGACGAATAAATTTGATGGATCTGAGTTCGAGTCACGACTCGGAAAAAGACATTTGCTGGTTGAAAATACTTGCAGGTCCATGAAGTAGTCTAATTGTGCGGAGCCTTTACAAGTAATGCGAGAAGTACCTGATGTTGTAGCATCTCTTTTTCATTATGAAATACGAACCTTCCTTCATTAGACTGAATCAAACGCATAAGCAATATGAAATTTACTCGTGTAATTGGATCGGGGATGTTTGGAAATAAACGAGCACTAAGAAGTTCAGTACACCATCAATGCCCCGGGCGATCAAAAACTAAGTTCTTTTTAGACGTCGAAACGAAACTTTTAAAACGTCTTACTTCTTCTGACTTCATTAAGAGTTACCAGTGAAAACT
The DNA here is from genome assembly GCA_038098605.1 of Gryllus longicercus. Lineage (NCBI taxonomy): Eukaryota > Metazoa > Arthropoda > Insecta > Orthoptera > Gryllidae > Gryllus > Gryllus longicercus. Next base: position 360,234 of record JAZDUA010000416.1, read on the forward strand.
TAAAGATCACTTCTTCATTGGAATTCATCACCAGAACATACCTCGAATTCGAATGTATTCCGAGAGAGCGATCGCGAAAAGAGTTTCCTAAAAGAGCCTCGAATAACTAAAAAAGGAGTGATAGAAGACGGCTGGAAGAAATCCAACTGTTCGAGTTGTGCATTTGCAATGAAGATTAGCGCTATAATTCTACTTTAATAATATGAAGAATGTTTTCTAGTGCACGTTCTTCAATTTATATTCATCGAACCTGTAATTTATCCTTTATGCCAGAAAAGGTCAACATTTTCAATTGCATTTGCTTCCGCTACATTTGCACTATCAAGTCTCATCGTATAAATTCTTTAGATTAATTGCAATCCAGTATTTCGAATTACACACTCTCTTGAACCCAAGGGTCACAAGAAAGATTGTTCATTGGAAAAAGTAATAAATACTTCAAAACGTGTCATGAGGTTTCATAAAATAAAGTAGCATACAAGAAATTAAACATAAAAAATCCCTTCTTCTTAAGTACTGCACTAGTAACATTGGTAACCTTAACGAGGATATGCTATGAACAATACGAGAGTTATTGTTTGATTGATTAGTAAGATTGTTGATTGATTGATTGATTAGTAATTCCGTTGGAGTTCTACTATCAACCAGGTATTTTCACCAGCGGAACATCACCCCAGCCGGGAAATGATCTGAGCTCTCCCGACAAGTGTGACAGTGAAGAGCATGTGAGTGGTGGCGAGGACGGGACAAGGAAGAGGAAGGAAATATCGCGTGTAGTCCGTGACCTGTTGGTTACGCTACTGCTCTGGCTGATGTTGATCAGAGAAACCCCGGAAAACCACCGATTAAATGCCGCTAGAATTCTCCCCCAGCCAGCGGCACAATTCGACCTAGCTCTCGAGCTAGTATCAACCTCCTGCCACCGGCGGGGCGCGTGGCGGTGATCAAGCGTGTGTGAAGCGTACTAGCTTGTGCACTTACGTGTGCGGGTCGGACGACGGCGTGGGAGGAGGCGGGCGGCGCGGCGGCGGCGGCGGCGGCCGCGACCGAGGCGCAGGCGGCGGCGGTGGCGGCGGCGGCGGCGGGCGCAGAGCACAGCGTAGGCGCTCGCGCCGGCCGCACGAGCGTGCGCCGGAAGCACGAGCCGTCCGGCAGATCAGCATACTCCTCTGCAACACCACATGCACCTCCTTCAGCAGGGAAGGGGCCCACCAGAACATCGCGTAATCGTCGTCATTGCATGTACGAGTATCTCTCGTCCGCCCTGTTAAGCCTGTTTTACACGGTCATTTTTGCATCCCTTTTTCATCATTTTTCTGTCCAGTAAATGGATGGAAAAAGGACGTTCGTTTCTACGCAGTATGTTTCGATGCCGAAACTGGATGAGTGTTTTACACTGTCATTTCTGTCTTTGTACGTAATCATGAAGAAAATACTTCCCCCGGACGCCGCATGTAGCGCTGAAGTTCAAACATTTGAACATCATCTGTGGTAACAAATGAAGTTGGGTTAGGACTGAGCTCGGATGCCACAATATTAGAATACAGTGCATAATTTATTTCTCTTTACATAACCACTTCACATTACAATTCAACACATCAGAACGCTCTCAGGCAACTACAAAATGATCATATCGCTCTACACGCATTACAAACTAGAGAAAGTCCCGTAAAGTGCCGCCAGGAGCGCGGTAGTCAAATTGGATGAAATCTGTACCGAAAAATTAAGCATGCGTCATTTTTCCGTACAAATTACATCCAGTCTGGCCTGTCTTTTTCTGTACTAGCGGAAAATGATGAAAAAATGATCGTGTAAAACAGGCTTTATGGAAGACGGAGTGACTCGTTGGAATCTACTCGTACACTGATTTACTCTAGCAAACAAAAATTTATAGAATTCAAAACAAAGGTTTCAGGTTTACGTACAGGGAAAATGCCTGAAGATAGGCAGGTGAACCGCTCAAACATTAAAAATGAAAGTAATGCTTTCTGCTCGCATAAATCGTAGATCATCAAATTCAGAAAAGGTTTAAGAAACCAACGAAATGGCGCAGCTCCAGTTGATTCCAAAATAATCCGCTTGATGTCGCTAGGTTCGCACAGATCTGATTTCCCGATTGTTAATAACTTAATCTGTTTATTAGCTACGTGGTTTTTTATGAAGTATGTTTTTTTTTTCTTTTGGCACATTTGAAAATTAAAGACCTGAAAGAAAGACTTGCTGTGAAGTGAAGTACAATGTAATACATTGATGTGTGTCGTCGTTTAGTGTACTGCTATCATGTTTAGTATTTAATTTCATTATTATCGTCGTCGTCGTCGGCGTCGTCATATTGATTTTTACTTGTTTTGTAAATACTGTAACCTTATACTCAATTCCATTAATATATGAATTATTTTCTTAAATAATAGCTTATTTTGGCGCCTCCAGCGGGAGTTTTCATGATGAATTAGTACCTTCCACGTTAATAACAAAAATAAATTTTAAACATAATTCTATTGATTCGCTAAATAACTGTCTTCAAGCTACCCTAATTACCTTAGAAAAACAATAATCATTTCTGAAGAAGTTGGATAAGAAAATATTTTTGAAACGTTTAGATATATAAAAACCATGTAATTCAGGTGTTATCATTATTATTACTTTCCTGTATACGTACATATATACGAAGTAATATACGTATAAGGAAAAGTAAAAGTAACCTTATGTTGCGGAAAATCGATTTCGAGATTTCAACGGAAATACGTGTTGGGGACCCATGATACATAAAAAAGTGTTGTTTTTTTCTTTTTTTTTCTTTTTTTTTTCTTCAAAACGTACTTTTATCTACCCGTCCGCCTGAGAACACCACTAGCGCCTAAACCATACGCAGATTTTTTTCCAAATTGAAGACACCCCTGTCTATCTGGCTCGAGTCTAAGCTTTGAGATTTTGAAAAAAAATTCATTACAATTTGCGAGTGCTTTACATGAAGCCCCCGGACATTTCCAAAATTTTCATAAAAAGGCCCCAATATTTTTCTTTAAACATTGGTGGAGTTAATGCTAAATATACTCTATAAAATAATATAAACGCCATATTGCTCTATTCTGTTTGTTTGTTTTTCAAAAAAAGACTAAAATGTATTTTTTTGACTTGTCTCTCAAGTTGTTATATTTATACAAGCGGAAATTTGTTCACATTATTGTATTTATGAGTACATGTGCTGTAAATAATGTCATAAAAAGTTTCTCAACCGTTTTCTTTAAAAACTAGATCCAAATTCCGTTTTTCAGAAACTCTCAAACGCAGTTTTCTCATAATTCAGCTCCAAATTCTTGCTTCAAACTTTTCAATCGGATACTGCTAATTGCACTCTTTCATATGAAGTATTAAGTAAGTTCATTTAGGGGTATTTTTGTGTTTTTTCGAATATTTCAAATATGTAATTTTTTAAAGATCTCTCACGCCGTTTTTATGCAAAATTCAAGAAACTTGTATACACTTTCGGTTTTGTGAGTTCATGTGCTTCAAATGACTTTAAATCAGTCAGAGAGTCAGTCTGACAGTCAGTGAGTCAATGAGACAATGAGTCAGTGAGTCAATCAGTGAGTCAGTCACTGAGTCAGGCAGGCAGGCGGTCAGTCGGTCAGACTCGCAAGAGGCGGTCAGTCAGTCCGTCCGTCTAGCGGTCAGTCGGTCAGACTGGCAAGAGGCGGTCAGTCAGTCCGTCCGTCTAGCGGACCGTCGTTCCGTCGGTCAGTCAGTCCTTCCGTCCGTCTGTCGGTCGGTTCGTACAGCCGTCGGCCTGTCCCTCTGTCGGCCTGTCCTTCTGTCGGCCTGTCCGTCTGTCGGCCTGTCCGTCTGTCGGCCTGTCCGTCTGTCGGCCTGTCCGTCTGTCGGCCTGTCCGTCTGTCGGCCTGTCCGTCTGTCGGCCTGTCCGTCTGTCGGCCTGCCCGTCTGTCGGCCTGTCCGTCTGTCGGCCTGTCCGTCTGTCGGCCTGTCCGTCTGTCGGCCTGTCCGTCTGTCGGCCTGTCCGTCTGTCGGCCTGTCCGTCTGTCGGCCTGTCCGTCTGTCGACCTGCCCGTCTGTCGGCCTGTCCGTCTGTCGGCCTGTCCGTCTGTCGGCCTGTCCGTCTGTCGGCCTGTCCGTCTGTCGGCCTGTCCGTCTGTCGGCCTGTCCGTCTGTCGGCCTGTCCGTCTGTCGGCCTGTCCGTCTGTCGGCCTGTCCGTCTGTCGGCCTGTCCGTCTGTCGGCCTGCCCGTCTGTCGGCCTGTCCGTCTGTCGGCCTGTCCGTCTGTCGGCCTGTCCGTCTGTCGGCCTGTCCGTCTGTCGGCCTGTGCGTCTGTCGGCCTGCCCGTCTGTCGGCCTGCCCGTCTGTCGGCCTGCCCGTCTGTCGGCCTGTCCGTCTGTCGGCCTGTCCGTCTGTCGGCCTGTCCTTCTGTCGGCCTGTCCGTCTGTCGGCCTGTCCGTCTGTCGGCCTGTCCGTCTGTCGGCCTGTCCGTCTGTCGGCCTGTCCGTCTGTCGGCCTGTCCGTCTGTCGGCCTGTCCGTCTGTCGGCCTGTCCGTCTGTCGGCCTGCCCGTCTGTCGGCCTGTCCGTCTGTCGGCCTGCCCGTCTGTCGGCCTGTCCGTCTGTCGGCCTGTCCGTCTGTCGGCCTGTCCGTCTGTCGGCCTGCCCGTCTGTCGGCCTGTCCGTCTGTCGGTCTGTCCGTCTGTCGGCCTGCCCGTCTGTCGGCCTGTCCGTCTGTCGGCCTGTCCGTCTGTCGGCCTGTCCGTCTGTCGGCCTGTCCGTCTGTCGGCCTGCCCGTCTGTCGGCCTGTCCGTCTGTTGGTCTGTCCGTCTGTCGGCCTGTCCGTCTGTCGGCCTGTCCGTCTGTCGGCCTGTCCGTCTGTCGGCCTGTCCGTCTGTCGGCCTGTCCGTCTGTCGGCCTGTCCGTCTGTCGGCCTGCCCGTCTGTCGGCCTGTCCGTCTGTCGGCCTGCCCGTCTGTCGGCCTGTCCGTCTGTCGGCCTGTCCGTCTGTCGGCCTGTCCGTCTGTCGGCCTGTCCGTCTGTCGGCCTGTCCGACTGTCGGCCTGCCCGTCTGTCGGCCTGTCCGTCTGTCGGCCTGCCCGTCTGTCGGCCTGTCCGTCTGTCAGCCTGCCCGTCTGTCGGCCTGTCCGTCTGTCGGCCTGCCCGTCTGTCGGCCTGTCCGTCTGTCGGCCTGTCCGTCTGTCGGCCTGTCCCTCTGTCGGCCTTTCACTCTGTCAGCCTGTCCGTCTGTCGGCCTGTCCGTCTGTTGACCTGTCCGTCTGTCGACCTGTCCCTCGGTCGGCCTGTCCTTCTGTCGGCCTGCCCGTCTGTCGGCCTGCCCGTCTGTCGGCCTGTCCGTCTGTCGGCCTGTCCGTCAGTCGGCCTGTCCGTCTGTTGGTCTGTCCGTCTGTCGGCCTGTCCGTCTTTCTGAGGTTGACGCTAACGCCTAAACCTTTCTGACGATTTCCTCCATATCTGATTTTTGCCAATTGATCTGAACGTACTAAAGACTGTGAGATTGAAAACGGTACAAATGGAAAAAATCGTTATTAGCTCATGAGAAACAATGACACTCGTTCGTGTTAAAAAAATATCATTTGCACATAATGGAACATTTTAGGGATTTGTAATACAAATAATACGTGTAGTCTGCTGAGTAACTGCAATTATGCAAGTATTGATAGTAAAACTTGTTTTTATGCTAAAATTGATAAAAAACAAACATATGAATTATATTTTGATATTAACAATCGTAATAGCGGTGTGAGTTAAAATTTATATTGGCAACTCTATAACTTCACAAATATTGTAAAGTTCTTTTCGGTCAGGGAGCACCATCTCGATCGAGTTTTTCGTTCCGATATCCTTGGTTTATGATGTAAATATTAATATTATCCCTTGCATTGAATAAGTCACTAAATGTTGTTCCACCCCAACCCATTCCGCACTAACCGGTTTTGTAAAGTGCAGTATTTTAATTTTTTCGTATTAAAAATAAAACACAATTTAATTCATACCAGTAGAAGTACGAATGCGGCATCACATATTCTAGTTTTCGATAATGTTGAAAAATGCGTGCAAGTATTGCTGGAGTTCGATTAAAATTCATATTAATCCAAAAGGGTAACGCAAGAGATACTTTAAGAAATAGAAAGTGTTATTTCTGATATTTGAAGACTTCGTTACAAATACCCAGAAAAGCTTGAACTAATAATAACCTTTACAAAACAAAAACATCGAAGTTGGATTCCCTAGTCAATGACCTCTAGCGCTGGAGCCTGTTGCAGCACACCGCAAGCAAGCCAAGGCAGCCGCTATAAATAGAGGGCGTGGGGAACTCGGGCACCCGGAAGTTTCGCTTAGAGCAACAAAACTCTCCCGGAGCGCCGTGCTGCTCTAATATTCTCCCCAACAATTACGAAACATCATTGTTTACATTCAAATCACTATAGAGCATTTCAGTAAAACTCGAGTGTGCAGTCGTGCAGATGTGTGTTTTTGCCATTCAGTCACCGGCGTCTAGATCACTTCCCGTGCACCAATCAAGACGTATGAGGTGTCATTCGATGCGTCTCGGTCTCCTGATGGGGGACTGATAATTTGTTTTCGGATTCCGCTAAAATATTTAAAGAAAAAAATATGGAGCCATGAAAATAGCATACTAATGAAGCTTATTTCTGCCATTAAATCTTTGTGAAATAGTGCAGTATGAATTTACAATACCACTCATTTCTATCATTTTCAGTTAGGATTTTCAAATCATTTCTTACCATTTGCAAATATATTGGGTCTGGAAAGTTAATAACAATTAATAAGAAATCTAAAACTGTGTGCATGAAAAATAATGAAAGAAATTCGAAGTGCTATGGCATGTTTTACAGATTGTTTATTGCATTCGACTTCATTAATAAGTTATTATAGCAAATTAAACTATGTCATAATATGTAAATATTATATGGTGAAAATACAGTGAATTAAATGCATAACACTCTGAAGTCATCGAGAAATCGTTACATTTTCCTCATACTAATGTTGAAGTCATATGCCACCAGAAACCAAATTACCACCAGAAACCAGAAACCAAAAACTACATTAATGTTGTTGCCAATAAGTTACACGAGGGAAGGTATCCGACAGGAAAACTATCGAGAAAACTGTAGTACCCGAAGATATTTAATTATGTATGTGTATATATATATATATATATATATATATATATATATATATATATATATATATATGAGCGTGTGTGTGTGTGCGTGTATGTATCATTTAGGTATTTCTTGAATGTATTTCATGCATGTATATCCGTGCGAAGTACAGACAAACATATAATTATTAAACATTTTGAACGCTTAAATGTTAATGAGATTTGCAAACAAAAGCAAATAGTGGAAATTGCACATTCCAATAGATCTTTTTAATTTGTTTGATAGAGAGAAAGGTGCCATTTCTTTACATATAGCACTTCAATTGAAGGGAGATGTATGTGATAGTTACGGATTTTCCTGAGAAACTTTTTAAAATCAAGAAATAAATAACTGTTCGTTGCAAGAAGCCTGCAAAACGGTAAATTTCTACGAAAAAAAAACAACAGTCGCGATATATTTATTAGCTAAACTACAATGTTAAGCAGAGGTTAAAATTCCGCCGTAAGTGACACAACCTCGGCAACAAAATCGTCGTAGGGCTTCGCACTTGCAAACTACTTCGCTCGCAACGAAGTCGCAATTCGTCGCCACACGCAGCGCAGGAGCTGCTGGAGGCGCCGATAAGGCGAGGACGTTTAGCAGCACCTTCCCCCGCCTTCTGGCCGCCGCCCCCGCCACCCCCACCACCCCCGCCACGGAGCGCCCCGCCCTCGCGATACTCTTATCACGGCCGCCTGCAGCGGAAGTTCCGCTCGTAAATTTGCAGGCAAGAAAGCATTTTTCGCCGCAACGTCAAGTGGCGCGGGTGCAGAAACAGCCCATCGCCAACCCAGCTTATTGCAATGCGTCCTCGGCATGGTTTTCTTACGAATTTCTGGCCCTTATTCCTTATTCTGCAGGCATCATTCTACTGATGTTATCTGTGACAGGCGGCACCTAAGATTCTGATACGTCGAAATCGTAATTTCAAACGACTTAAAGACAAATGTTCTCTTAAAAATGAGGTCTCGTCGGGGCGTATCGTCGAATAAATAGAAGAAATTGAATTGTTGAAAATTCACCTAAATCATGCCTTGCGCACGAGACTTGACTTAAGATCTTTGAATTCAATGAATATAACATGTATGTTTTATTAAAAACCAATACATTAAATTCATTCAACAACTAAAATGGTATGGACATATGAGAAGGTTAAAATCGGATGGACTTCCACGAAAAGTTTGGAAGTGGATACCAAATGGAAGAAGATACAGGGAAAGACTTAGAAGAACATGGAACATGGTAATAACTGAAGCCATGGAAAAAAGAGAAATGGAGGAAAACGATGTATGGGATAAAGAGGCATGGAAATTGGAATGCGGAAAACGGCCAAGGCTGTAATAAAACTGCTAAATAGATAGACATTGAATGCAAAGATTTTATGATATTTCTCATCTCTTATAAAAGAAGATAAATTTGGTGAGGACAATTTCTAATATCACGAAGTTTATTACTTTACGTAAAAAAATTCGTCTCTTTGCAGCGAGAAAAAAAGATTAATTAACTTTCGAATCATATAATGTACAAAATGTCCGTTCATGTCACAAATCATGTTCCGTTGCATGTCTGGCACCATCGAAAATTCTGCAGTAGTCATAAACTACTGCATTCAGCTTCAGCTTCAACTAAAAATAAACATCAGAATCATATTTTATGTCTGAATTTTTTAAAGCTTTCACCAGCTAAATCATCACACTGATCATCTTTCACAACATCTGACTTTTCTTACTTAAAATCAATAATCGTGTCTGAGTGAAATACATATTCTTAAAACATTTATGTCCAGCTTCTTACATTTTTGGGATCTATACTGCGAATGAGTATATTTCATGATTACAATTTTCAATTAAGATTTCTAGGCATTCTAAAAATTTAAGTTATCTCTTTTGAGAGCTCTAACATTTAGGGAACAATCCAGGGTAACTTTTTAGTGCTCTCCAATACGGCGCCAACGTCGCGTTCTCTCCCGACCGGTGGCACGATCCCGCCATAAAGAGAACGTGTTTCCTACCGTGGAGGCTGTACCGCGAATATTAACTTCCAAACCCAGCATGCGGATGCAACATGGAAAACACAATTTTAGAATTATGTACAACAGTTACTGCATTTTGATCAAATCCTCTAATATTTCTTTGAAGAACATATCTCACGGAGTGTTGCATCGAAAGTTGACGCATTCTTGCTCCGCAATTTGAGCAAAAAATTGGGAAAGGGGATTCAAAACGTGGCAAAACTGGCATCGCGAAATTCATTTCCTTTTCAACATTTAAAAACACTACAAATACGTTCGATTTATAGGAGCTCTAAGTGACCTCCATTTACTTCCCCACAAGATCACAACGACGGATTATCAAATACCTCATTACGGAAATGCCATAAATCGCTTGCAAAAGAGCCACAATTTTCGAGTAATGAAGCCTTGCATAAATAAGTGTTCGCATATGACCCCAGAAAAGAAACCTAAGCAGGTAATATCTGGTGATTGCAGTGGTCGCGCAATGGGCCCTGCCCTTCCTATCCACCTGTCAGGAAAATCTCGTTAAGAAAATTACGCACAGCGCGCGCGGTTAGCAGAACCTCCGTCATTCGGAAGCCACATACGCGCCCTCACTCTCAAGGGTACATCTTCAGTAAGTTTTCGTAAAGTTTACTGCAAAATTTGGAGGGTAGAGTTACCGTTTAACTAAGGCATTATAGTACACGACTATAAGCTGAGCCTGAAACGATGTAACTATTGCTTTGAACAATTTCTATTATTAAATTAAATTTTTAATACATTGACAAGGTCTCAACATGGAAGGCATTTATTCTCCAGACCATATTTCTAACGCAATTTCCAGGACATTAACAAGAAGATAATCGAGTATTTCTTTTTAAATAAAACATGATTAAATGAAATAAGATTTGTTGCCGAAAATAAAGTTTGTTGCTTAAAATAAGATTTGTTGCTTAAAATAAAGTTGTTGCTTAATATAAGATTTGTTGCTTAATATAAGGTTTGTTGCTTAATATAAGGTTTGTTGCTTAAAATAAGGTTTGTTGCTTAAATTAAGGATTGTTACTTAAAGTTAGTTTTGTTGCTTAAAGTAAGATTTGTTGCTTAAAGTAGGGTTTGTGTCTTAAAATACGGTTTGTTGCTTAAAGTAAGGTTTTGGGTTAAAATAAGGTTTTTTTTAAAACAAGTTCTTTGGAACAAAATTATTTTTTCGGGATAGATAAAGATAAGTATTTTTTCGTTAAAGTAAGGTTTTGTTCACTAAAAGAAATATTATGAAAATGTGGTTGAAATATAAATGCTTCTGGGAAAGATGAAATAAGTGCAGTATTTGAAATGTGGAAGAAATAGCCAGTAAAGACAGCAGGTTCGACGGGAATTAATAAAATGGGATAACATATGTGTAGTCAAAACCTGGATCGAAGGAAATTACATGGATAATTGATATGTAACCGACTAGTTGGATATGATTTTAGAATATGAGGTATACAAGAATTCCGAATGTTTAAAGAAAAACAAAAGGATTCATCATTTCGAAAGTTACAAAAGAGTTGCATGTTTATCCTAAGGTTGACCGCTGAAGTTATAAAGAATAGGTGATCATTGAACAGGGGTGGCTCCAGAAACAATTTTGAGGGGGGAGGCATAAAATTCTTGAAGGGGATGTGAACGGGCTGAGGAAAGGGTACTGGAGACTATGGATAAATTTAATGTACGAAAAAACATTACATTATTTTTTAAATTTCCATCACACAATGGAAAACAAGAAATATAATAATGTAAACAATATCATAACATTTTAAATAAAATTATAGTTAGCCGTCCTGGATAACCGAGGGCTAGAGGCCGTAGCTACCTCGGCTCGAAGACAGCTACAGCTATTATTCTATTCCTGCCTCGGGCATGGATGTTTGTGTGTGTTCGTGTTGTCCTTGCGTGATCTTCCCCCTACAGTTCCCCCTACAGTTAAAGCAATTCCAGTGATTGCTAATTCCAAGTTTTTAAAAAGCTATCTAAATTAATAAAAAATAACTTATAGTTAATTTTAAGTCTTTAGGGATAAATTTATTGATATTTTGACTAACATCTAATCATGGAATAGGTTTTGTGCACCGCATAATGAAGGTGAATCGGAGGGAACTTATTTGGAATTCAAAAAATCGTCAGCAGGTAGCTCTGGACATGCTGCAAGAAAACATTTCTCAAGTGTCACCGATCCCGAGCTGTGTCCGCAGACAGCCGCCACTTGCTAATCCCATGTTGCTAGTTTGACAACTCCAAAGCATTGAACTTACAGAAACACCATATTTGGCTACACTGTAATAGGACACAGTTCTCAAACGCCTCTAACCAATAAAGGGAAACACGGAACATGAAGTGCTGGGCTTTTTGAATTCTGAAATCGGAGAATAACGCGAACAACTACTTCTCCAACATCAAATTCTATACACAAGGAAAGGAAAGATGCGAGTGTATTATTTGGGAGGGCCGTGCCCCTTGAACCTCCCTGCCGTAGCCACCATTGCCATTGAATAGAAATATTATGATTGAGAAGATAGAGTTGGAGAATAAATAAGTTAAAGAAAGCCCATGTGCGAAAAATATTTCTAATAAATTTTGAATACACGAAGGTGAACGAGAATAGGTATGGACATTGGAACTTTTAAGAAAGTAGCAGAAAGTAAATCTACACCGAAGGTATGGAAGTAATAGCCAATATTCTCGGTATATAAAGGGGAATGTAAGAAGCAGGAAATTACAGACGGTCACTTTAATATCTTACTTATAAAATATTTTACGAAAATAATAAAAACCAGAATAGAGGAAGAAACTAATAAAAGAGTAATCCTACCGCACTCTCAAGTGGAGTTCAGAAAGGGGGGGGAGGGAAAACATATTTTTACATTATTACTTGGAAGGGGTTAAGCAAAGGGAAGGAAAGGGGCTTGTCCTGGAAGGAGCTTTCAATCTCCTAGATAAAAGGAAATTCTAGAAGGCAATGGTAAAAGTGAAAAGAAACAAAGGGATAATGCCGGTAAGTTAATCTCTGTAAGAAGAAATTAGTTATAGGATCAAAGTGTGGGGGTGGATTCATGTTAAACAATAAATGAAGTTAGAATACACGGAAGGTTAATTACAAGGTTGTCCATTAAGTTCCATTTTATTTGACTAAAACACAACAGGAGTGGAAGAATGGATTAGAAGACACGAGCGAGATGAAATGGTGGGAAAGAAAGAAATATGGGTTTTGTCGTTTGCTAATGTCTATAGGGGTGGATTTTAATGAAATTTCATTTCCTTTCTTTTGACTTTAGATCAATGCCTTTTAGTATAGTAATTAATTCTATGTTATGACAAAAGCAAATGACCCCATTTTATTCGTCACTTTTTGCATTTTTCGTCAATTTCTACTAATAAGTCATTTTTGCTTTCTCCCGGCATTTTTAAACCATTTTTTGCTGATTTCATCGATTATTTATATCATTTATTGGTACTTGCTAAAAACATTTTCGAGATGCAACGAATCTTCTCCACAGAATTACTTAGCTTATTCGATTTCGTCGCTCAGTAATTGCAATGTCAGCCGTTGTGAGTATGTAATCTAAGGTTCCTGTGTCGCCCATCAGCGTCATTGTCGGTTCGGCCGATTTCGGGATAACTAAAGACAAGAGTGTTCGTGGTAAAGAAAGGTCCAAACCAAAAGTTTGCAAGATGAGTTCACTTGAACGAATGGAAGAAGCGTCGATTATGTCAGTAATATAACCAACAGCTTGAGTTGTTCATCTGAACTGGTTTTGAACAATACTTTACGTCATTTTTCTTTGCATTTGGGGCATTTTAAAAACATTTTAACAGCAATTTATTGATAATTTTGCTGATGTTTTAGGTCATCAAAATTAGGACCTACTATTAATGTCAGTACAGTTTTTTTTTCTCATGAAGTAATGGAACATAACGTTTGCGACGAGACGATTCATGTTTCTAAGAACGCACGTAATTAAGGGTTCTAATTTAAACTGTAGAATGCCAGCACAAGTAGTATAGAAAGCCTCACATAGTAGGTCCATATAAAAGATAGAAAACTAAGGGAAAGTTGAATTAGTTGTTTCATTTTGAGTATTTACTTTTGGCATCAACTGTTTACCAATTTTTTTAGTGAAACATTTTTTACGTGTTTTGCTCTCTTTCAAATGTCACTTGTAAATAGGTATTTTCACTTACACTTCTTTTCACGCACAACACAAAATAACACGATCCCATCAGTAGTGAGCACACCTTCAATTTCACCCACGTACAAACTGAGTTGAGTAGATAATATTATTTTCATTGGTGCCATTTTTGCTAAAAAGCGAGCGCCTTTGCTTGACCACAGTTCTACATACGAATCAAGATACATCGTATGCGTGTCGAGACCGAAAAGTAACAATCGAGCACTTCACGTCCACACTCAAAATTGAACTGAAATGCAGATGCTACAGTTAGCTTCAAACAAACACTCTTTCTGTCCGCCCCTGTTGCTCGCCCACCGTGGTGCGCGCAAGAACAGTTTCGCATGCCATCAAGGTCTCGCCGATCAGTCTGGAGAGCCTTTTCATCCGGGGAAAATTTCCAGGCCTAAATTTAAATATCTTACAAAATTAGAATCAGGTAGTAATGAAAAGTAACTATTTTTATTAACTTCTTATTTATTATTGTTAATATTATTAATGTTATTACTAGTAAAAATAATAACTACATCAATAAGGTAATTAATAATAATTGTATTTTTTAGATATTTTCCTGTGAAAATAGAAAAATATGTATCATTCTAACGATATGCTCTAAATATTATTCAATTATAAAAGCGCCCAAAATATGTAAAAACATGCACTGTAAAAATTGCATTTCTCGCCGGAAAAGCATTGTTTGGTCGACATTTTGGAACATGCATATATTTCAATGTAATAGAAAAAAGTTATTACGTAACTATCCTAGCGCTAGTTATAACATGCCATGAATTTGCTCGTGAACGTAGAAGTCTTTGGCCACGTAGAGAGGAACCAACATCAAGGCCACGTAGAGACGTGACTGTGAAAGCAGAGGGTACTGGTGGAGGAAAATGAAACGTAATGGTGCACAGAGCGAGTACGCGACAAACCAAAAGATCGCCGTGTAAGGTCGCTAGTGTCAACGCCGGGAAACAAATTGATAGTCTTCGCTATGAACATTGTCATTGTCCGCTGCCGTGTATATTGCCAACACCATACCAAGAGCAGGAAAGGGTTGCAAACAGCTGGCAAATGGTGTTTCAAAATGTCCTTCCCTCTTCCTCAGTCATGCGTTTCACCATGTGAAATTTACCTCAATTTCGATTTATTAGGTTGTTTGGTTTGTGTCATACGGTATTATATATGTTGATATATACTATAGATTGCAAATACACAGTTGTGTCAGAGGAATGTCTGATTTAGAAAGTGATCGATAACTTCGTATATGCGTTCGTAGGCTTCCGCGGCCAGAGTCAATACCTTCTTGGCTATCCGGGATGAGCCGCGTCTCGGTCAACTGTGCTGACGCTTCGGCCATCTTACTGTGGCCTTCTTCAGAGCTACACTCTGAAGGTCACAGCAAAATGGTCGAAAGGTCAACAGAATTGACCGAGACGCGGCTCATCCTGGATAGCCAAGAAGGTAGCGATAACTTCGTATTTTGCAGCAAATCGAAGCTAATTTCTCAATGTTTCTCTCTTCGTCATTTATCAACTCGCCAGATTTCGATGTTGATCCTGGAATTATTTTTTATACACGGTTAGTCAATAAAAACGTCCTTCTTGAATATTCTGTGAATGATTCGAGATCTTGAGATGAAATATTCACCAAATAATTCAGATCATAAGGGCTCATCAGTTGTAGTTTTTAGATTTCAGACAGCTTTTTTTTATTTTACAGAAATTAGACTAACTTCCATGTTTTAAATGGAACTCTATTCTTTTTACACGATTAGATAGATATTGAAGAGACAAATGCATCAATACCACTTATGTTGGTATTTAAAGAATGATTATGCACCAAAAGGTACGAAAGCCGGCGTCACAAGGAAAACACATAATAGGAAGTTCGCGACGCCGGACGCCGAGAGCGGTCTCCAACCCGCAAGGAGCAGTAGAGTGAGTGCAGCGACCAGATCAGTTGAATTCCCTTTTCAAGGAACGTCCCAGCGACGTCCTAGTGCATTACAATCACTCGCGGTACTGCGTTCACATTACGTCCAAAAGAATCAATTGAAGTGACAAGGAAATATCCTGTATGTTCTCGTTAGCAGCAGCGTTCATCAGGTAAATTAAAACATCGTTGAATTTTAAAAGGGCCATCGTTGTGTACGTAGCGAGATAGTGTAAGTCTTGCGAAATACACTCTACAGTAAACATAATGTCGCTACTTTTTGTAAAATAGTTGAGCAATTCGCGCGGTGAGCCCGTTTTCTCTGCTTGGAACGGCTTCTTTAGTCTCCGAAAGGCCGCAAAAGTTAAGAAATATTTTGCTCTTCTTCATTGTGAAAATCGTGCCGGTCCGGGTGGCCGAGATCGCTGAGGCAGTAGTGCCGTAGCGATCTCGGACCGAAGGGTCGCGGGTTCGAGTCCCGCCTCGGGCATGGTTGTACTGTGTTCGTCCTTTCACCTCCTATCATCCTCATATATCATATCATCCCCACGTGGGTTGGCGTCAGGAAGGGCATCCGGCCGTAAAACTTTCGCCAAAACCAGAAAAACAGCGACCCCTTAAAGGGAAAAAGCTGAAGAAGAAAAAAAAAAAAAAATTGTGAAAATCGTACTATTCTCGAGCGGGAGCATATGCAGCTCCTTCAGTAATAGAGATTTTGACACATTATTTTTTAAATGAAACTATTGAATTTTCACCAGTATGAACTCGTGGCTTTCCCTTGACTCATTAATAAAACGAAATAACTTTAATGAATTTACTCTTTTTATAACAACAGAAATGGATTGCAAATTTCTAAAGATTTCGGTGACAACTGCTCGCAGAAACGTCGTCGGGTCGTAGAGCCTCAAATCTCTGCTCTGTACACTCTAGGCCATTCTTCGCTCGATGCGACGAATTTATTTGCCATGATTTCATTTAGTCATTTAAAGGTCACAACACATGCTAGACATCTTAATCCGAGTCATTTGAACCGGCAAACCAAAAAGACCTAGGAAACATCGAGATATATGTATTTATTTTATGTCACATCAACCACTGAAACATTTTAAAATCCAGCCGCACTACGTAAAATCCAGCCGCCTGCTAGTATAACACCGGACTTTAAAACTCACTAGTTTTATAATTATTTATCAAATACCAACATATGCATTACTGAATTTGTCTAAAAGTGTAGTGTTCCATTTAAAAAACGAATTTGGTTCCACATCATTTTAATAAAAAAATACTACCGAAAATATAATTAATACAACTGACTAGCCTCTATGTCCTGAATCATTTGATGAAAATTTCATCTCTATATCATTAACCGTTCAGAAAATTTTCCAGGTGGACATTTTTATTGACTAGTCTTGTATATTCGAACACAGAGCCGTCATTAAGCATGTTCATCACCAATAAAAATAAAAGAACTTTTTTAAAATCCATTTTACTTCGTTACGGTACAGAAGTTTGTAGAAGAATTATTAAGTTCTACGCTGTCCAAAGGTTCGTGCTTATGATGAATCACACCAGTAATCATACCGGTGAATATCACCAGAGAAACTTTTTATTTTGTTTAGATACAAAGAACAAAACGCGCAAATATGTGAATTGAGGAATACGGTACGTGACTAACGATCGACCTTCATTGAACTGGAACACGAGAAAATTCTTCTAATGTCTCCAGCGACCAAAGTTCAGAAGCTGTAAAAGGTCTTTCCGGGTTTCGGAAATGATCTGAAGAACTTTCAATTTGCTATGTGCGTCTCGGTAAACTGGATTTTTAAAACTGTTGTTTAATGAGTTCAGAATATGATGAAATTCGAAAATGGTACAAGACACATTCTACGTATGTCCAAGCCTCTGAGATTGAAAGAGAAAAAAAAAACTATTGGTGTACTAAGAGAAAAATAATGTATCGTTTTTATTATGCCTCAAGTAACTCATCCTGTATACGTGTAAATTCTTGTACCAGTCGTTTCTAAAACATGTTTGCTATCAATAAAGTTTTTAAAGAGTCACTGTACCTAAAAAAAAAGATAGCAAGTTTGCATAAACGGACTTTCAAAAAGATTCCCATAAATAGGAATCGATTCTGTAAAATAAATTGAAATCACAGTTTGAATGTCACAAACATGGAGTATTTGGTAAATGTGTATTATACGCGCGATATGAAAAGGGGATACTGTCGAACAAAAGCTTAAAATAAAAGCAGTGCACCGAATGTGCAATATGTCGCAGAACATAAAAGTACTTGCATGATACTCGGCCAACGTCAAAGTGGAAAAACTGCTCATATCACAATATTGAGAAATGTGTACGAGCACTGACGGTTTTCCGTTTTATTTTTCGCACGAGCACTCGAGGTATTGAAGAATGTCTCCTGAACGTCCAATGCTCATATTTTATAATGACTTTCATTAGGAGGGGGAGAACACTGAAATTTCAGATGCACCTTCTTTCCTGGCCACGCTTACCTGATGAAGGTTATCAAGAAAACAAAGCCCGAGTAAACAGCATGTTTTTCGTCTGCTCTTTGCATATTCGCCTACATTTCTTTCTACCTGTATTACATAGCGGTTGTGCATTACGTTTGGTCGCCGTTGTGGTACTTGCATGTCACTCATGCAAAATTCCGAATTTGTAAATAATTATAAACTTTATGTGAACTTTTTCGTCGGCATTTGAATTACTCAAACTTGTGATGGTGCAGAAAGGAGCCCTTTTCAGAGCACGTGCACACAATACTCAAAGCAAAGAATGACAAAAATTACGAATTTATTGCTTCCCTACTTGAATACTTGAAAATTCGAGTTCGCTCGCTTTTTATTTGATATTGCTGAGGAACTAAAATACAGGGAAAATCTCATATTTCTGTAACAGTAACTGACAAAAAAAAAGCCAGGCTATGCCGACGAGGGAGTTGGTGAGGGGAGCAGAGCCGACGGCGGCCACGTGACCCGGGGCGGAGGCCTTTACCTGGCGGCGGGAGCGGCGGCGCGGACGCGGCGCGCGGCACCGTGCGGCTGGGGGGCGGCGGCCCGCGCGCCAGCGTCGCCGTCACCGTCAGCCCGTTCAGCGTCAACGTGCGCGTGGCCAAGGCCATGCTGCGGCGGCGCAGGCGGCGGCCGCCACCACGGGAATCGGTCGGTTCGAGAGAGCGCGCCCGCGCCCACGCCCGCGCCCGCGCCACGTGCACACGCCACGACGGCGACCCGCGGACTGGCCGCTCAGCGGCGGCCGCCGCCGCCGCCGCCACCCCACCGCCGGCAGCGCCGCGGCGCCGGCGCCGGCGCCGACGCCCCGTGCGACGCAAGCGCTGCTCCCTCGCCCGCTTGCCCAACTCCCCACGGGTGCGTGCAGACATCGAATCGCGGGGGCTCTGATTGTCCGAGTCCCAATCTCCTCTTGCCTCCAACTGATGAGTCAAACGAAACAGCTAAGGGCCCTGCTCACCAGCGTTCCGTTGACGCGCGTAAAGTCACGCGCGACGTAGAATAACACTATCTTATGCTAAACACAACACGAGCGTTTTGGCCGTTCCGTTAATCTACGACGCGCGTTACTTATGGCGCGTCATCTCAACGCTCGTGTGTCACAGGCCTAAGGAATGAAAGTAAAAATTCTGTAGCAAGTTTTTCCCATTATGCAAAGGCTACATTAACGAATTTCTCTATTATAATCTATAAATCAATCGATTCTCATCAAATATCGCACGTAAAGGAATCGACGCACTAACGAGAGAACGGATACGCGCACCCGCGAATGAAATGGCATAATAACCTTAAATATTTTAAGCTCCAGTTAACTTCGCTATGTCTAGACGAGCCTGCTTAAGTTTGTGACGAGCCTCCAGCCTTTGGCCTTATCGATTAATCTTACGAAAAAGAATCTTTAGTCTCCACAATTCATACTTTCCAATGCATTTTATACCAAAATACTTTGTTGTCAGACAGTTTTTTAGGAAATGAGAAACACTAGTGGAGCAACAACAACATATACTTTCTCGCTTTATTAGTAACGGTTAATTAATATTACAACACTACTTGAATCCGTAAAAATGCTTAAAATTTGAAACTAATGGTGCTACACGTCACATACTTTCTCACATTATTTTATTCGCGCTGGAATTTGAACTCAGTCTTTAGAGAAAACACGCCACGTAAGTTACACCTACACCAGGCCTGCGCCATATTTTGCACTTTGTCTGACCTCGAGACCCGCGCGCGAGCCACGTGAGAGGATATATGGAGAAATTTGAATGTTGGGGATGAGACATATTCTAGGAGTGGGGACCACCAGTTAGAATGCGCAATCAGCGCGTAAATTGAAAGAGCAATCGACGAGAATGCCGGTCGCATACACTTCAAGAAATATTGTCTTTTGTATTATAATGGAAATGGTTTCTGTCAATATATGACAATGTGAAATATGCAACTACAAAGAATTATACATATTTTATTTCGACATCAAATATCAAAATTGCTATTAGAGCTGACGATGTAATCACATAGTGTTTTGCTAAACACAAAATTATGATACTGAATTGTTATTGTTTGAAGATGACAGCAAGAAACTATTTTTTCATTAACTATGTTTAATTGAATAAGACGCTTCTCTCAAAGCTAAAAATTATTCTTCTTCAAAAAAACAGTATTATTTCCTGCTCTAATTTCTGACAAGAGTTCAGTATATATTTTTAATATCAAATCAATTAACATTATTTATTCATCATTTATGCCATGGTATAAAATATTAAGCCCTTTGCATTCCATTTAACAAGACCCATACTAATCTCTTGATTGCCAGTAACATATCATCAGAGAGGTTTGCTCGTTGCTATCTTCAGATTCATAATGGGGGTAAATGGTCACAAATATATGTGCTGCTAAACATTACCCTTTTTGCGATTTTTTTCTCATTATTTCCTTCCTTTTGCTATCATTTGGAGATTATAACAACAGTAATTGATGGTGAACAATCAATTACTAAATTGTAAATTTTTGTTAGATAGAATTGAATAATAAACTTTTAAAATGGCCACTGTTTTAAAATATTGCTTAAGAGTCCCAATAGGCGTCAACTAAAAAAATACATACAGTGGTGGACACAAAAGTGGATATGCAGCAGTGTTCAGAGGAACGTAAACAGTGAATTATGGCCGTTGTAGCTTAAAATATGGGACATCGCCCATTTAAATAAGTGGGAAAATGATTTCAATTAGACGCCCCGGCATTCAATCTACGCGCCGCATTCTGCAACGTCAGACTTCCCCCCTCCCCGCAAAGCTTCCTAGCCCCTACCACTTGCACATTAAGCTCTCTGGCGGGCAGACGGTCGGCTCGTGCAGAATGCCCGCGGGGCAGGCGTTGTGCAGACCTGACCTACACCATGAGCACCACAGCTAAAATTCACCTTCCCGACGATTAAAAAAGTCGAATATTTTCATTTACAATTTTCAGAAATTGAGATTTTTTATTTTACATTACTTAAAGACCTAGTTTTATAGAACATATGACATTAATGAAAAAAGTCTGTATCACAATATTATAATTTTGCAGTCTATTTTTTTTTTCGAAAATACACAAGAGTTTTTTTTAAATGGGATCTGCATCATGTTTAAGCGTCGTTTCCTCTATACCAGGAAAATATTTAAAGGAAAAATTTGGAGCTGTTTCTGAGTAAACATTTCGTTATCAATTTAATGACCTTCAAGCAGAAATTGGGCTAATCTACAAGTTTTTATAATAAATGGTAGATGACCTTCTTTAACAACCGAACTTGTTAGAACAGATTTCTTTTATCAAAAACCCTCCATCACCAATATTGTCTTTTTGCTGCGTTAATGATGAAATTTTCGAAACTACAATGACTTCGCCTACATTCGGACTTGTACATTTTTAAGCGCTAAATGCTTAAATGCTTAAAATTGTTGGAGAGGTTTTTGAGAAAATCTTTTCTCCAGATCAGTCTTTGAGAACAAGTTTTGTTAAGAAAAAATCGCCACTTTCAATATTATAGTTGCAGGAAGACACGAAAAATTTTGAACGTTTGCAATTTTCAAAAATTCGGAAATTTTAACGAAAATTAGGCCTGCGCTACTTTTTTAGTGTTTTCTACGCTATACGAGAACAAAGTTTAATTAAAACTATAGGAGCCACAACACGACATACTTTCTCTCATTATTAGAAACACTTACGTAATTCTGTAATATTGCAATTTCTGCCGTTCTAACACCTCAGCTACAACTTGAAAAAGTCAAATTCAACCAATTCAAACAAAGCACATGTGGTGCGTATCAGCATTATTTCGAAACAGAAGTTTACTATTTTAACAAATGAAACGAAGATGAATGTATTTAACTGTTAGAGTATATGCGGCACATTATGAAGAAAAGTAATAATAATTTGCCACGAGCTTGCCTTGATTACATCGAAGTAAGCATTAAATTTTTGAATACCATAATCAGCAATCAAAGCTCCTTTAAGTAAAATAAAAAAAGAATATTTTAGTTCTAAGATAAGTCTATTACCTTCCTTAAATCTATTTCCTTTCATAAGAATATTATCTACATTGTACGATCAATGTGACCCGCAACAATGACAAAAATCGTAAGAATTTCCAACCGTCGCGATTCGTCGTGTTGTAAATTTGCGAACTGACAGTGTCAAACAAAGCGCAGGAAATTCGAATTAACATTTTAATTTTTTTTTGCAATTTTCGAAAATACAGAGTGCCCTGAAAATGCGACCAACACCGCTTTCTTTGCCGTTATTTGGTACATACAAAGAAGAAATTTAAAGAAAAAATTTAGAGATTTTTTGGGAAAATAACTGCTTAAAATTTAAGAATTATCTTTGTTTCACGCAAAAATACTCATATTTTCGGAAAAATGAATATGATTTATTTCTGATACAGATTGTATTAAGGAAAAATATTATCATTAATAATACCACGGGTGCTTTGGAAATTATCGATAAATCCCCGACTCGTAAAGTGAGGAGGGGATTTATATGAGGATTTCCTAAGTATGTGTGGTATTTAGTATGAGCATTTATCGAATGAAATTTGAATTTGGGAAGCTGGTTCATTAATACTCGTTACATAAGTAAATCTGCTATGTTCACATACTTTCAATGATTTCAATTACTACTTTGATACCTGCATCCTGCATTACTTATGGAAGACTGTCTGCAGAGTTAAAATTAAAGAGATACTCTACAAGTAAGGATTAATACAGAACAAAAACTTGTGGTGCTACAGAGTGGCACAGAATTTCTCATTGTAGTGTTTTCTTATTTCCTTGGTGTGACTAGACTTACGGTTTTATCCCCATCCTTTTGGCGTCTGCCGTCTATCGCCACCCATAATGCATATTTCTGAAAATTTCTCAATTTTTCGGTTTTCTAATGGTAGGTTCGAAATATTAGCGTTAACCATAGATGGACAGACAGCCAAACGGGCAGACAGACATTTTGCCGTCAATCGATTTTTCGGTATCAAGAACCAACAAAACATGGATTCTGTCTACACCACGAGTTAGATATTTTTTTCTAAATTTAGGAACAGGATTTATCCACTTCTTCGTTACGAGAACCCGGTAATAACTTTTTTCTGGCGAAATTTCGGCCTTTTCTGACGCACGATTACATAAATTTCTCTTCTTAGGAAGAATTCGTAAGGTGAGAAATTAAAAAATAACTAAAACAAAATTTTCTCAAAAGTTTCTCCAAATGTTTTCTTTAAACTTTTGGTAGGGATAGTACTAAATGTACTCTATGATATGACATAAACATCATGTTGCTCTATTCTTTTTTTTTTCAAAGTTAACAAAAATGTAATTTTTTAAAATTGTCTCTCACCTCGTTTATATTTACATAATCCGCAATTTGTTCACATTAATATGGTTATGACTACAAGTGCTTTAAATGATGTCAAATTCCGTTTCTTCTAAACTCAATAGTTTTCCACGAAAACTGGCTCAAAATTCCGCATTTTCAGGCATAAATGGCTCCAAATTTTTTTCTTCAAACTTTTCGAAAGTTTAATGCTAATTGCACTCTTTAATATGAAGAAAGTTCATTTTGTAGTACTTTTTTGTTGTTTTTTACAAAAATTTGAAAAAAGGAATTTTTTAAACATCTTTCACACCATTAATATGCACATTTCCTGCAATTTGTAAACACTATTGTATTTGTAAGTTAATTTGCTTCAAATAACTCCAAATAAAGTTTTTCGAAAACAAAAAATTTCTGTGAAAAAGAGCTTCAAATTTCGAATTTACAGTAGCGCTTAAATGCCGTTTTCTTAAAAACGGCTCCAAATTTTTCCAAGAAAACTGCCATTTTGGACGAGGTTTTACTATTATTTAATTTTCTTAAAATAATACTTTCGTTCTACTATGTGAAAACCGAAAGTTAAGAAATTTTTTTAAATATGTACTTTGGGGGGCGTAGATGGCAATTGGCAAGAGTATGTGGCTAGTCCGAATAGCTAGCCGAGACCAAAGGAAATAGAAAACTAAAATGGGAAATTCGGCGCCATTCTAAAACACCATTAGTTTTCTTAATTAAATGTGTTCATAACAAACAGATCTTCGAGGAAGGCCGTGTTGAATTTTTCGAAAACATGAGTATTTTGTGTGTAAGTTCGCAACAAATGTAGCCCGCTCCGATTGACTGCGCTTCGTCTCCGGCGTGTTCTTACAACTACAATTGTGAAAAGACATTTTTTTAAGGAAATGTGTTTATCAAAAATAGTTCTTGAAATAAGGTCATGCTCAATTTTGTGAAAATATGAGTTTTTTTGGGTATTTTGTCGACAAAATTACATAGCAATTACATTGCATGCATGCATTCGCAATTACATTGCGAATTTACTGAGCTTCGTGAACGATTCCAAATAGATGGATGCTTCGTAAGTTAGAACTTGTAAATTATTTCATATTTTATTTTTATTATTATTATTATTATTATTATTATTATTATTATTATTTATGTTACTTTATTTTAAATTGCGTCCTTTAATTGTGTTAAATGTTATTTATTTATTTCTTGTTCGGTCAGAAGGTCTTTCAAAATCTTGAGTACATAGTCACTATAGGTTTTGGCACCATCGCTAATTGTAAACACATTAAAAATCACAAATTTTGATCGTTTGAAATAGTTCTTTAATTTGAAATATATTGATTTTAATTAAATTATTTCTCTGTGTATTAATATTAATAATACTAATAATTAAGTGGGACGCAATTTATCTTTTGGATATTTGGATTTTATTCTGCACGATATAACAACATTATGACCTAAATTAAATTTTTGAGTTAGAGGAGAAAAGTTAAGTGGAGAGAAAATGTTTACAACATTTTCGATATTTTATTTTTCATGAAATCTGCCTGTGATTCTCTATGAATTTGGGAATTTGCTACAAACCAAGGGGCTTAGAGTATCCGCCTAAGGCATTTATTTTGCACAACTTGTAATTTTTCTATTATTGTATCTGCAGTATTGATCCAAATGTATGAGTTAATGTATGTATGTATGTGTTAAAGGTGGCAAAATTATAGCTTTGAATAATAACAACTGATATTGAATTTTTAAGGAAGATTTTCTAATTATAAATGGGTATAGTTTAATGATTCTTTCTTATGTACTATTTATAGTTGCCAAAATCTGTGGTTTCTAGGTGAGGGGTTATAGTAAATATTTATATGTGGGGGAATCTTAGGGTTCTGTATCATCTTCTTCACTTTTCAATAATTGTATTTCCGAAGTGTAAAAATTTTAGCTAGACTTTTTGTTCGATTTAATTTTATTCTCTATTGATTAGTCCAAATTAAAACATGTTTAATATCATTTTATATTTTATTACGAGCTATTAACACATTTTCGTGTGATGTAAATAACGTTGTATCATCTGCAAAAAGGGCGAATTTACTGTTTGTCATTTCAGGAATATCGAAAATATAATTATTGAAAAGTGAAGGAGATGATACAGAACCCTGAGGTACTCCAGGTTGTTAAGGGTTGTTAAAAATATTACGTATATTTTTAAATCAACTTTTGGATATAATCAGGAACTTCAAATATTCTTAGTTTATACATAAAACCTGTATTTCAGACTCTGTCATATGCCTGGGCAATATCTAAAAATATTGCTACTGTATGTTTTTTGTTTTGAAAACCATCAGCAATATCTTCAGTTAACCTTAAAAGTTGATGAGTACATGAGTGGTTTACTTTAAATCCAAATTGTTCATCAGGAATTGCATTACTGATTGCAAGGAATTTATTCAATCTATTTGGTAATCGTTTTTCAAATATTTTTGATAATGTCGGCAGTAAACTTATAAGCTTATTATTAATAGCTAACCTAGGGTCTTTACCTGGTTTACGAAAAGGCAGAATAGCTATTTTCCAAACCTTCGAGAAATAATTTAACCGTAAAATTACATTAAAAATTGCTCTAAGTGCAGCAATAAAGTATGCATTTACCTATTTTGTATTTGTATGACTAATTTTATCGTATCCTAGGACTTTCCTTGGTTTAAAACGATTGATAATTTTTATATCTTCTGAGGGAGAAATAAAGTATATTTTTGACGAAACTAAATATTCTGGTTTACTCACAAATTATTCAACCTTTTGATTATGATTATGTTCCGTGATAGGATGAGGTTTAATGTTAAATGTGTGTGTGTGTGTGTGTGTGTATATATATATATATACACACACACACACTTTTTTGCTTGTTTGCTTGAAACTATGTAACTCTCAACTGGTATACTTATATTTTGATTCACAAATGGGACATTTTCCAATGTTCTTGGTAAGAAATAAAATAAAAAAAGGAGCATTGGAAGGTGGACCCACTAGGCTTGGAAAAATGGAGAAACTATTACGAAGATCTACTAACTGGACTAATAGGACACAGTATAATTTATTGACTGAATAAACACAGTACATTTAACAGAGTATTATATTATATTTAATAAACAGAGAACAGATAATATTGTATATATATTTAATGCACAGAGTATATGAAACTCAAGAAACTGAGGAAATATTCCACAAATAACAACAAGGGAAGTCAGTGAGGCCCCTAGGGCAATGAAAAGTGGCAGAGCCCTGGGACCTGGAGGGATTGAATTAAGTAAAAATGCCCTTTCAAGTGCCATCGATATCATGGCACAGATATTTAATAAATGTTTGGAAGGAGATTTAGCTCCCTAAGAATGGAAAATGGCACACATTTCGTCTATTTATATCAAAGGCAACAAGAACGAATGTGAAAATTATAGGGGATTTAGTGTTACCAATACCATTGGGAGACTGTATGGTCGGATATTAAGAGAAAGATTGGAAACAGAGATGAAGGAAATGGAGGAACAGAGTAGCTTTTGAGCAGGGAGATCTTGCATTGACAATATATTCTGTCTAAAACAAATTATGGAAAAAAGAATCAGTGTAGGCAGAGAAATTCATATGGTATTTGAAAAAATCATTTGAGTCGGTACCCCTAGCTAAACTGTCGGGTACTATGGAAGATGAGAATATGAATACGGTGAATATAAATGCTATAAACCGTATATATGAAAATTGTCAAAGCTGCGTAAAAGTTGGTTCAAGTAGTTCTTCAGCTTTTAAAATAATCAAGGCCTAAGGCAAGGTTGTTGAATGTCCCATTCTCTCTTTTAAAATATATATTGAACGAGTTCTTCACACCTGGAAGAGAAAGTGTAAGGGCATGGGAATACCAATTGGTTCAGATTCTTTATATACCTTGATGTATACAGACGACCAGGTGGTCTCAGCCAGCAATGAGGATGATAATCTCGAAAATTAATTAACGAATATGAAAAGTAGGGACTTGATTAACATATCAAAAACAAAATAGATGGTAGTGGGATGCCATAATCAGGACCTGTTAAAACGTAGGGGCATAATTAAATGTGAAAAGGAATTCAACTATCTGGATGTAACTTCAACAAGTGATGGTCGTGATAGCAAATATATCCTGAATAAAACAAATAGAGGCAGGATATAAGATCTTTACATCCATTGACATGGAATTCAAGCATAAAAAGAAGCACAAAAATTACACTATATAAAACAATTGTTGAAAGTCTATTCACATATGGAGCTGAGTTAATGCCAGGGATAGAAGTAGGATCCAAGGAGCAGATAAGGAATATTCGAGACGATGTTGTCAGGTTACAAGAAAGGTAAGAGTTAAAAATCAAAGAATATTAGAAATAATGAAACCTGGAAAATCAACCATAGAGCTGATAGAAACAAAGGCTCTATTATGGTATGTGCATTTAAGAAGATTGGACATCTGGGAGAGCGGCTGCCAAAGAAGATGTGGGAATACCATCCTGAAGAAAGCAGATATAGAGGAAGACCAAGAAGCAAGTGGGAGGAAGTTGTAACATCAATAATGACAGGGCGAGATTTAGAAGATGATGCCTGGGGAGATCGAAAGAAAAGGAGATTAGGCAGCGAGAAACGGCGACAGCTGTAGAATACTCGCTTTACTTCTATTACAAATGGAACACTGGGGTCTCACACACCCCATAAAATAATACACGATTAAGAAGTTCTGTATTTTTTTAAATTTATTTTTCAATAAGATCAGCAGCTGGTTTCTGCTTTACATTATTTTATTGACATGTTTAACTTATTATACTTTTTTCAGATGAACAAATTAAATAACAGAGGGGAAAAATAGATTATAATATACTACACAAAGGGAATATAAATATTTACACTGATTCTTACCATTACTTCTATAAACAATTAAGGGGATTGGTCTTGTGGATGGGAGGTGTGGACTTTCTCAAGCCGGCTGATTTGTATTAAGTCTTTTATTAGGTGGGGAGGAATAGGTCATTGAGAAATTTAGACTTAATTCTAGGATTTGTTGGGCCATTTCTATTGAAGCAGAATATGTTTGTGCTTGAGCATTGACTTAGATTGCTTAAAAAAATGTTTGAGAGATTAGATTGGAATTCTGATAGTATGGGTATTTTTAATTCCTGATGTATTTGCGCGTTTGAAATGTACCAAAGAGCTTTGGTTGCCAGTCTAAGAAAATGTTATCGCTTTTTAAATGATGATTTGGAGGCTCCTCTCCAAATTGCACATGACATAGAGGGTCTTATAATTGATTTATATATTGACATGGCAGTTTCTGTATTCAAGTAAGACTTTTTGTCGATAAGCGGATAAAGTTAGCCAATTTTTTGTTCTGTAGTTTTTTTCTATTTTCATTCGATGTTCTTTCCGGGTTAATTTTGTGATAAAATGTCTAGCTAATATACTTAATCGCTTTATATTTGTCCAGGGTATTAGAGTATCTAGAATATTTAGTGGTGGTAAGATAGACACTTTCCTTATCGAAAAGACTTTGAAAACTGTTTTAGATGCGCTTAGAACTATTCTCCATTTCTATGTTCAGGTTACATTTTTAAAAATATTCTTGTAGGAGTTTTGCTCCTCGCTCGCAATTACTGTAGGAGGTAAACAAGGTGGTGTCGTCAGGAAAGGTAGCCATTTGCGATTTTACTGGCGGGGGGAAATCTGCTATGTAGATGTTACATAACAGGGGGAAGAATTAGTTTACATTTGTATTGTATTTTTTTTAAGACTTAATATGCTTGTAACAAATAATGAACTTCAGCTTCCGGTCAATGACCCCCATCTCGATCAGGTTTTTGTCCAGCTTCCCTGATACATTGAGCAAATGCTGAGATGGCCCCTTGTTTTGCTTCTGGGCGTAAATGTAGCTTCACTATGCGCACGTTTTGTTGAACTCTCAACTCTTGCTTGTAGTGGTAGGAGTAGAGGTAAGGGCGAGTTACTGTTTTGTTAGCAATGCAGAAAGATGAAATCTGCAGTTCGTTTACCGTTGCAAATAAGTTTTCTATAACTCGGGAACGAAAATATCTAGTTTTTCAAATGTTGATAATCTCGCGCTTTTTATTTTTATTTATCTTTAACTTTTACTAATCTTTCAACTATTTATAGTTAAAATGATGGGAAGGGGTTCTGGAACTCAAGAAAACTTGCGCAGATTATCTTCTCCCCCATACGTCACATAAAGTTTTTACCGTTTTTTGACTAAATAAATCTAATGTAAATCATGTCAAATTATCAAAAAAAATTCATCAAATCATTGTGATACTCGACAACAATTTTCATTACAAATATATAAAAAAACACTCCAATAATCGCACAGAACTATTGCAGACATTTTCAAAGTGTATGTGATTTAACCCTAGGTTACAAAGGTGGCCTGCACTACAGCCTGACCTGCACTATAGAATAAGAGAATAGACGAATAAGAGAGAGAAACGTGCCCCCAAACCATATCGATAATCGTGATACTCGTGTGAAAGAGAACAAAAAATGTAGATTCCCAGAAAAAACTCTTAGTCTCTTAGGGCATTGTTGCAGAGACACAATGAGAAATGTAATTTTTATGTCTAATTTGTTTCACAGCTTTTATTGCATGTACGAGGCTGAAAAAATGGAGAAACGGAGAAAAATAGTTAAATTTGAAGGTATTTTTGTCAACCAATTTTGACGCCAAATTCAAAAAAGAAAAAAATTGAAATTGGTTTTCGGCGTGATAACGTTAGAGCACTGTCTCAGTTTTCCCCCTAGAATGTGTCTTATAAAATAGTTTTTCAGATTTTTAAACAATAGTGGACGATAGTGAAAAATTATTAAAACCAATTTCATCAGTACAAAAATTTGAAATTCGCGCCAAAATGGATTGGAATTTATTTTTTTACTAATATTTAAACACAAGTTCAATCACGACTTATGGTACGAAATCTTGTAGGTTTTACATTGATTATGTACCAAAGTCAATCAGAATATCCATGATGGAAAGGGGTAGGCTCTTGTGCATCGTATCTGACTTCAGCCAATGACCTTCAGGGACTAGTTTTGGTCCTAATATTAACGGGAATTTTCAATGCCAAAATTATAACAATTACAAGTCTATGAAACAGAAAAGCATTTTTCTTAATATTGCATCTTTTATTTCAAATACACCTTCATCGTGTTATTTTTGGTTGGTCACCGCGGAAAATTGCCACTTTCAGAACGTTTCTCAACACTTCTCGCTCATCATGCACCATAGTGGTAACGTCTTGTTTGGTAACGTTTGAAACGCTTTTCAAAGGAAATGCCAGTGCTGTAGTCACGCGATTCGTGATGAAACGGGTGCTGCGCTGTATGAGCGAAATCGATGCACCAGAACATATGCTATACTCTTTGCACCGGAAGAGCCCACCCATCTCTTTCCACCAAGGAAAACGCCCATGTCGGGAGTGAAACAATTGTTTTGAACGTGCGAACTAGTGCAGGCGATGGGGATCAATAAAGGGGTCTACCTCGCAAAAGGTGAAGTAGAAGATTTTATTTTGTTTGTGTTGTTATTGGTAAGAAAACCCACCTCGAAATGCTTCGGGACAAGATTTGGTAGCCCCCCCCCCCCCCCCCACACACACACACACACAAAATTGCATTTTTTGGTTTCTGCATAATAACTTTTTATTGGTTGATCTTAATACAAAAATAGTTCTGTGCAATTTTAAAAGACGTCAAAATCTCTTCAACTTCCTTTAATAAATTATTTATTACAAGCAAACAGTAACAGTGCTACGAGATCTTAAAATTTCACCAAATTGTCCTTATTCTGAAGTTGAACAAAGTTACTAATAATCTCTCTAATGTAGTATTTTTAAATTTCTAATATCATTATAAATAAAAAGCGATTAAATACTAATGATTTTAATACCTACTGAGGTTAAACTCGCGTTTGCACATTCTGGTAAAAGTGACTGTAGGCCTATACGTTCTGGCAACTGACACGATTTATGTACATCAAAAGCATTTCAATAGAATAAAATGACGTTGCAATTTAGTTTAGGGGAACTTTTTACTAACTTGCGCGGGGGATCCTTTGCCCCCTTCCCAATCAAAGATCCGAAATCCTGCATCCGGTTACTACTGTTACAAAACTGCCTTCTACTGTCTTATGGCCTGTACAGAAATTTGGTCGTTCCTTTTCTTTCTTTAGTAAATACTAATTAGAGAGAAAAAGATTGAAAATCCGCAATGTTTTATCTAAATTCTCTGAAAAGTCATGAAGTTGTACTTTTCTATCTCTCTTAAAAAGATAGATTAGTAATCCGTAAGATTACTAATCTTGCGTAACCGGCAGGACCTGGTCTAGGGGCCTCCAATGAATTGAACAATACATTTTTAAATAAAAAGTTTAAGTAATTGATATCCAGGAGTTGAACAAATTTTACATAAATGCTGTCTGTACAAATTTTGCACATAATTTACATGGAATTTTTGCAGATCAACGAGCGCTTCCAACGTAATGATGTTATTACGTTTCACACATCAGATGTAATATACAATGTACATCTGATATAACAAAAATACATAAGTTTTGTCTGAAACTTTTGTTTTCTTATTTGTGATAGGTGGAGCTGTAATCGCAAAAATTTAATTTCCGAAGATTTCAGACTGTAATTGGAGTGGTTTTGAGTGTGGCCTCAGGGCACACCCGTCAATTTGTTCGTAGCGTCTCTCCATGGTCTGTGTCTTAAGTACTTCAGAGGCGATCCGATATTTATTAAACATTTACCTTTCTGAACTAACATTCCTCCTTGTTGCATCATGGATTATGCAAATGTGCAAGAAAAAAATGAAATGATTTTCATTTACGGCGAAGCTGAGAGAAATTTCGAAGCTGCTGTTAATTTGTATGCTCAACGTTTTCCTGACAGAGTACGATCGCGCTTCTTCTTTCGTTAGAATTGTTCAACAATTCTCTACTGACGGAAGTGTACAACCGAAGAAACGAACACGTAGAGTTTCTGCTACTGGAGAAAATAATCAAATATCAGTACTGACTGCACTAGCTCATAATCCATATGCGAGTGTTCGAGAAATATCTCAACAATCAAGGATTCCTCGTATGAGTGTTTGGAGGATACTGAAGATACATAAATTTCATCCTTATCATGTATCCTTGCAGCAGGAATTAACTGACAATGACTTTCAAAACCGACTACAATTTTGTCAATGTTCAGAGAATACAAACGAATCCGAACTTTTTTACTCAAGTACTGTTCTCTGATGAATTGACATTTACAAACCACGGTGAAGTTAACCGCCATAACATGCATTTTTGGAGTGTAGAAAGCCCACACTGGATTCGTCAAGTAAATCATCAGCGACCTTGGTCGGTTAACGTTTGGTGTGGAATAATTAGCGATAAA
Organism: Gryllus longicercus; assembly: GCA_038098605.1. Lineage (NCBI taxonomy): Eukaryota > Metazoa > Arthropoda > Insecta > Orthoptera > Gryllidae > Gryllus > Gryllus longicercus. Next base: position 392,895 of record JAZDUA010000416.1, read on the forward strand.
CTTATCGGACCATTCTTTATTGACGGTAATCTAAATGGTGACAAGTACCGAAACCTTCTTGATAAAGAACTACCGAAAATACTCGAAGACGTAAGTTTGGAAGTGCGACAAAACATGTGGTTTCAACATGATGGTTGCCCAGCACATTACTCATTAGTAACAAGCGAGGTATTGGGTCGGGATTACAATAATCGTTGAATCGGTAGAGAAGGACCAGTGCACTGGCCAGACAGATCATCAGACCTTACCTCACCAGATTTCTTTTTGTGGGGTTACCTAAAAGATGTCGCTTATAAAGAAACACCTACTACTCGTGAAAACATTATGCAATGAATAAGGGACGCTTGTGCAGCGATTACACCACATATGCTTATGCGATGTGTTCGTTCATTTGTAGGACGAATCAATAAATGCATTGAGGTTCAGGGCCATAAATGCTGAGGTATTTGTAGAATCATCAAAAACCAGCACTCCGATAGTGAGAGGCAAGGGGACTCACTGAAAACAAGCACCCCGAAGGGAACAGAAAACTACTACGTCCACGTCGTTGTTCCTGGGTTACGCTAAAAGTAGTTTACTGACTTCCGTAGAAAATACTGATTTTTATTAACCACTCAGAAATAATCGACCACGCTCAAAACCACTCAAATTACAGTCGTAAATCTTCGGAAATCAAATTTTTGCGATTACAGCTCCACCTATCACAAAAATCGTTTCAGACAAAACTTGTATTTTTGTCCGTAGAATCCGAATCTGAAATAAAAAAAAATAGGAGTTCCTATTTTAGAATTTAATGTTGCCCACCGCCCCACCCGCTGGGGGCAGGGGGTGCTGATTTTAGGTTAGAATGGTTCCCCCTTCAAAACTGTTAAGATTTGGTCTCGGCTCAATTTTTCGTACATCGCGTATTTTTTGAGTTATTTCAAGTTGTCAAGTTAAATGGGACACTATATATATATATATATATATATATATATATATATATATATATATATATATATCAAGGAAAGTACACAAATGAAGTATTTAAATGGCGTGTCAGCAAGAACTTTTATTGAAGCTGTGTATTTTGCTGAAGCGAAAACTCATTTACTATTTAAATACGTTTTAGATCTAAGGAAACAGGCAACTGTGAGTTAATGCTAACTGTAAGTTAGTTATAAGATTCCCTCTAGATAGGTAGTAAGTATCCTTGAGCCTCCGTAAAAGTCTTCAAATGCTTTGCACGCTGAAAATCGATACTGCTTCTGAAGCAAATAAATTACGGTGTTGCCTGGGATACTGTTATTAAGATATAAAAAGAGTTGGCACCAACTGGTGGTAGCAACGCGACTATGTTGAAAACTTGACAGTCATGAGGGTCGGGCCACGACAGACCTACACCCTACACAACCCTCTTACTCCCATCCGTTAAATGACTTCAGATCATGTGAAACTTGTTCGAACAAAACCCGTTTGGCTGCTTCACAAGGGCTAGTCCAACCCGTGAAGTGTCCCAAACCCTCCCCAATCGTAATTCCTTTCTAAATCTGGCCGCTGGGTAGTGACGCAGGAGCGAGTAGTAATAGGAAGTATTACACGCGCAAGTTTTCTTGATACACGAGCTCGCTAGTCCTCACCCAGCGCTGAATAGCACGGCACGTTGAGATACTTAGGTTCGACTCGGAACGGCACGTACCAATTTACAATGCTGGCAACAACCACCTCGTACTTTCAAAACACAGTTGGTACGCCCTTTTAAGCCTCGACGTAGCCTGAGCCCTCCTCTCCCCGCACCGTCCGCTGCGGAATATCAAGAAAACTTGCGCTATAGTACTACCGTACGCGGAGATGCTACCTGGCGGTCCTCCTGACAACTGACGACGAGACATGACTATCTTAATGGAAGATTTCTCCCGCGCAATTAAATGGAGGATTTATTAGTCCAAGCGCAAAGCGCTCAACGTCTACCAAGGAGTTTGGAAACGCGTTGCGTCTCTGTAGACGCAACAATTTTTTTTTTTTTTAAATCTTCGAAAACAGCTCGAACGCGTTTTACGTTTGCCAGGAGCACGAAACAGAGACAGCGCAGGGCGGAATCATTAGGAATATCATTGTAAAACAAAAACTTTGTCCGTGGGTGGTGTCTGTAATGTGTTTAAATGTCATGCTTATAGAATAAGTATTTTTTTTTAGTTCAATCGGTTCTAACACAAGGATTTACAGTTAAAAGGTGACTACATATATAAGCTACTACATATATATGCTTATAGAATAAGTATTTTTTTTAGTTCAATCGGTTCTAACACAAGGATTTACAGTTAAAAGGTGACTACATATATAAGAGCCCGATCACACACACGTCACGTTCGTCACTCACAGCGCTTCCGATAAAATTCAACTGTTTTCGAGCGGATGTTCCTACAGGTGTCGTATACTATGCTCAATTCAACCGCCGACGCTGTGCAACGGAGCCGTCCCGCCGTCTTTCCGTTCTATCAGCGCTATTATGACCTGGTTAATCTTAAGCAGCAATCGCTCCCTCACTGTCGTCTCGCAGCTCAGCATCAGTTCACATGTTTCTCTCTCGAGACGGGAGAGAGAAATTGGGGAGAGATTTACTTAATTTAAGTGATTAACAAGTGTTCTATGCTTGGGTTTTTATTTCTTGGCGCGTATGAGCCTGTCTTCACGATGAAGTATCTCACGGCATTTCGCGTCTTTCTCTGTCGTGTCGCTAGATGCGACCGTAACGAGTAGTGCTGGCGATCATGTAGCATCAAGTAGCACAACCGAGAAAGACGCGAAATTCTGTGAGATACTTCATCGTGAAGACAGGCTCATTCGCGCCAAGAAGTTTAAACCAAAGTATAATAATCCATGGCCCATTATTAACAACTGTAATCAGTTATACAGTACATATTATTTAGAACACAAGTGTTTAATTCATTCTTGGCCTCCTACAAGTATTAACTACTATTAACAACAAACTAATTTTTCACAGGGTAAATAGTCAAATTTAAACAAAAATTATAATGCAATACTATGATATTCATATCATATCAGCGATTGGTTACCAACCTCGGTAATAATAGTAGCCTTGTTTGATAATTCTCCAATCTCCCATTGTATTGATATGTATTACGATACTTATTTTGTAAATCACTATTATGTGTAACTTGCAAATTATGAATGAACAATATTAGCATTGTAATTCTTTGTAAAGTATATTCCAAAATTAATTTCCATCTTTTCTAACACATCTTATTTTGGACTCAGTAGTCTTTACAATAAAGGCAAAATGTTGATAAACTAGGTAGATTGATTCTAAAAAAAATAACAAAATAATTCACAATTTTTTTTTGTACTATAGTTGCTTGAATAACCACCAAGATCAAAAAATAAATTAAAGATTTTTAAAATGTAGAATTCTCAAAAAACACTACTTGAACATGAATTTGCTGTTTCAATGGAAATGATGTCTTCCAAGGGGACACAAATTTATTTCATCAAATCATGAAAAAAAAAGAGCTAAGAGCAAATCCTCACTAAAATTAATTTTTAAGAATAACAACTTAGCCAGTCCAAACATTTTTTTTCTTCAAATATGTAGTAATTAAGCATTACCATAAATGAAAAACCAAAACAAACCTTTCAAGAGATTTATTTAATTTAATTTGTACTGTAATAATCTGTACGAAAGTTTTCTTTACCAATAAATTTATGCACAACCTTCACAAAGGGTCAACCTTAATTCTTGTTTCCATCAGAACTTCCTGTAATATATTAACCGAAAACCAAACAAAAAAATACATATCATACTCTTACACAAGTTAACTGAACGTAATACGCGCAAAAATATAGGAAGGGTAACAAACATTTTTACTGTCACTTTACAATACTACAAACACACTAGCATGTTTTACCTCTCTGATATAACAAAGACATACAAAATGACTTTTTCATAAAAAAAAAAACATCTAAAAATATATACAAATTACACACACACAATACCTGTGATAATACACCATTAAAAATACATTTTTAAAAAGAATCTACAAAGGAAATGAAATAACAAGGGCATAATAATGTCTCCTAGTTACAAAATACCATTATAGAAAAGAATGAATATTTCCCTTTTCTTCACCTCATCTTAAATAAACAATATAATTCTATCAGCAAAATCTTGGAACTTCAATACAAGAATAAATTAAGTTTAAAATAAAGAATATTACTATCACCGCATTGAAATTTTTTTAAAAAAATAAATAAACAAATAATGATAATTATAATAAAACATTGGAAATTCCTCTTTAAGAAAAACTGAAAAAAATATTATTTTCAAATTTTAATTTTTAAAATTTTTTGTCCAAACAGATTTCTACATCTTTTTCCCATCTGAAATAACAATGTAGGGAAAATAACTTTCTCATTAAAATATTTCCTGATAGTTCCAGTTATTTTCCTTACTTTTGCTCTCAAGCCTTTTTGTATTGAATGTGAATGTGGTTGTTTTCTTCTACAGATATCCTTAGTATGCCTTTTCTTTTTGTTTTATCTGTTGACATTTGTTTCCCTCTTTTTCTTTTTCTTGACACCGAAGGTTTGACCGATTTTAATGGGGTTCTTGCATTATGGTTCCTTGCTTTTGAATTTTCTGTTTCTTAGAATTTCCAAGTTTTCCTCCCGAATAGTATATATCTCCTGTTCTTCTAGCACTTTCTTTTAACTTATCTTCATGACACTTTTGCTCTCTTGATACAATTCAATTTTATCTTTGTTAATACATAGCAGTGATTCACTTCCTTTAAAACTTGGGTCCAATTTTGTTTTCTAATGAGTCCTTCCCTAATATGCAATCTATTATTGATTTTGTTCTCCATGTCTACCAAATAAATTTATGATAAATCTTGTGTTTAAATTAGGAATTTGTGATGGATAAGTTGTTGAATAAGAATTCTACATGTGGAATTCTTCCACTTCCACATGTATGATGTTCTTCCTTTAGTCCTTTGCGGGTAAGATATTCCCAGTTCCAATTTCTGCTTTAAGGTCTGCTGCTATCATTGTGTATTGTTGTTTTGCATGGGTCTATTTCAAGCTTGTTAAAAACACTGTTTCTGCATTTTGTTTTGTAGGTGCATACTGCTATGAAATCCATTTTGCTACTATCTTACTAATTTCCACAGCCTGCAGAAACTGAAAGAAAACTATGGAATCTTCGACTGTAAGGTGTATATGGCTTTGTTAGGTACCTTGCAATTTGTAAAGAATCCAAAATCAATGAAACTGATTCAATTTTAATTGAAAAATGCAAATATTTGATATTGCCTATTCTCATACACTAGGTGCACAACGAACTCTTATATTTAGTGTGACACAGCATACAACATAGCTGATGTCATGTGACAATAAAGAAAGAGAGCACCTGGAATTAATATATGCTGTTCATGTGATACATTATGAAAAAGCAACTTTTTTGATATTCATATACATAACTTGTACTGTGTGTATACTATACCAGGTTACTGCAGCATTTGTAATGACTGTTCGTTAAAATATTTAATTTGTTTCACAAGAGTATTTTATTTGTTGTTCTTGAGCAGTGTGCAGGCATATTTTTGGAAAATCATTTTGTGAAATTTTGTTCAGCAGTATTTTTCTGTTACAGGTCACTAGTTAATTTTTAATTTTGTCAATTTTATTCTAGAAAAGATTCATTCTTTCAAACTTTTTTTTCCATTTCTTCTAAAATACTATTGCTGTGCCTTCTGCTTCATATTGTTCTTTCCACCCCTGTGTAAATAATATTTTCTTTCTTTTCTTTTCCTCTTCTTTTTTACTTAACCCTGATTTTTCTACTTGGTTTGTGAAATATTATCTATCAAGACAGTTTCACTATTAATGAATTATTGTTCCAATTTTTCTTCTTTATATGTTTACACATTCCCATGATAATTATTTCTTGTTTTGTGAAATTTCCCTGGACATTTTTGACTTTCTCACTCTCGGGGTTGCAGTCGGCAAATGCTTTTATATATTGTTCAAAACTGAAACGATTTTACTATGATTCTCCATGGCCAGATATTGGGGTCTCGTATCCGCTCCTGTTCCACAAATTTTATGACAACTTTTAAAAGTTTAGTTGTTCAAATCTATTCAGGATGCAAATTGTATCCTGATACTCCATAGCCTTTGATATACTTATTATCTTCTTCTGCCATTTTTTGTGATACTCTATGCACAAAATTCCATTGGCATCTCTGTCCAAGTAGTACGCTACTTTGATTTTTCTTTCTTGTTCCAACAATCTGTTTATTACCAGATTTTTTTCAGTTTAGCCTGTGGAATTCTAGTAGTATTCTCTTTTGATATTATATCTCTTCTTGAAATTAGCTTGTTTCTGCTTTTGTTTGGAATTTTATTTTTGTTTCTTTTGGTGGTCATTTGCACATCAGCTTCTTCCCTACTTAATTTTGTTAACTGGTGATGTCAATTTTGTGGATTTCTTGAGTCCATCTTTTAAAGTTTGTTATACTTTCTCCATGCTGTTTTATTTTGGAGCATTTTTCTTTCTCTATTTCTTCATGTATCTCCTTTACCACCATCTTTCCCTGCTAGTGAATTAATAGACTATACCTTTATTTTGCCTGTTTGGAGACATGATATCAAGTTTGCATTATGAGTATGAGTTATTAAGTGCATCAATTTCTGAGGATACTTTACGAAATAAGTTTTCACATTTGTTAGATAAAAGTGGAGACAACGTAATCAGTCTTTGTGTCTCCTTCATACCAATTATCACTTAAGATTCCCATAGATTACCAGCGATCTGCCAATAAGAGTGTGAATAAAATTTACACATCCCACTGAACAACAATTAGACAACAGCAAAACCCAATTCCAAAACCAAATATTGAATTTTCCAACAGGATTTTTAAAGTCCAAAGAATTGAATTAGTACATTTTTACAGTTCCAATGTATTTCACTCATTGTTTTAAAAATCCTAATAACAAAATAATTGTATAATAATAAACTTTAAGAAAATAATTATATTGCATTATTACGAATGTAATTTAAAATTACAAAAATTTTTGAGAATTAGTTTTGCTGCCTGGAAATTAGAAGGGTACCAAAGATGCTGCATCCAAGGATAAAAATACATGACAAGCCCCTGATAACAATGAAACTCAATGCTTTATTATCTTGCGAATTACAAACTCGTTTTGCTCAATAAAATGATGACTTTCCAGAACCTCACAAAACAAACAATTTCCTATTTTTCATAAAACATTGATCTGATAAATCTTAACCCAAGAGTTCCCATTTGATACAGATATTTCTTCATGAAATTGAATTTTGATACAACACTTCTTGAATATACTTTTTCTGACTGAGATAATGATTTCACTTCTATCATTTATCGTTCAAAATACATCTTTTACATATTTTTACTTCTATTCCATCCAATATTTGTTGTTAATAAAATATAGTGGAGATGAACAGACATTAATAATCATGGCCACAAGAGCCATATTGGCTTTAGTGACATATGTTGCAAGAGCAAGAGTGATCTAACTGCTATCTATTAACATTGCTATTATGCCACATGACTTTCACAGCCTTAATCATAAGTTATCTTTACCATAATATGAAACTTTCTCCCAAAAAAATGAAATGAATATTTATATAACAAAATGAAAGTTAAAAAATGTACTCTTAATAAAAGAAAAGTCTTTATTTATTTCTTCAATTTAAAACTTTTATGGTGTTTTCTATCACCCAGGTAGCTGTTTCCCTTTTCTCAAAGGAAATTTTACAAGAAAGTGGATTCTGAGTGCCTTCATGATTGAAATTTTGACAAGAACCAAATTTAGGCACAAACTAATCATAAAAAACTGATGATCAAAAATTTGTTTGCCTCAATAAATAAATATTCACCATAAATTAATTCCTTTCACTCCTTTTTTTACCATTTGGTTATACAACTGTACTAGCAATTTGCAATAGAGTTGCATTTTCTGTTTCCTAATAACCAACAATAAGAAACAAACTTTTTGAAGCATTTATATCCAGCTACAAGTTTTCTGAGATTATTTCTGATACTTAAATATTTTTCATTTCAATATTACATTGAACCAGTAATATTCAATGAGTAAACATCTTCATTAAGATACATTTCACTTATAGATATTAAGAGGCAAGGAAAGGATTTGAAAAATTAAAAGATCTTTATAGCTTTCTTCTTGCCATGCACACTTTTCAAAGAAAAGAAAGCTGAAATTTTGTAATTGACAAAAATCGGTATGGATACAGCAATACTTCATCCTAGGGCAGTAGCAGATCCACTTTTTATTCATTAAGGCATTTTTTTGTAGCAATTCAAATGCAATTCATCTCTCAACAGCTTTCAGTCTGCAAGTCACCAGTTGCTTTTAAACACACAACACTAACACAGCAATGAAAATCAGTTGAATTTAATCACTGAAACTCAATTGTACAGTATTTCTTAACAATAAGATGATATGAAAAAATAAAAATGGAAGCAAAAATTTCAGTGCAGCACACACAAATCTCACAGAAACACCAAAAGTGTGTCAGAAAATAATTCAACTAGCAAATAGAAACTTTACACTTCACTGATGTAGTAATGACATCCAACATTATTTCCATATTATGTGTTACTTCTCTTTTAAAGATAATTATCCAACAGAAAATCAATTCTTTCATTCTTACTGATAATTTCAAAATCTACATAACTGCTTTTGTACTTTACCTTTTGAAAAGTTTAGTAGAAAAAAGTAGTTTTGCTATATCAAAGGACAAAAACGTCACGTTTCAATCACATTATCAGATACAAATTGAAAATATGAATAACTGTAATAGATATAATAAAACTGTGAAAGAACAATACACCTAAAACAATGTGAAATGTCTCATTCATTGAGTCAAGATCCTGGGAAAAATAAAAAATCATATTGAAGTTTTACTTTCATGGCTGTGAAATCTCTCATGCTCTTCAACCTAGTTTGCTTCTCTGCCTCTAGATACAGCAGTCCCTTTATTCAGAGCAAGAATATCCAGTGAATGAGGGCAATAGAATTCTCTGAATAAAGCAGTGTATTGCTGTGAAATGTATGAACTCTCTGCGACTGACCTACAAATACATCTTTAAATCTTAATATCATTTTTGACAAGTTGTAACATTCTTCTTGAGAAATATTATGCAGTTCTAATATTAGTGCAGTCGACTCAGGTTATAGTAAACTCGGATATAGTGAACCCTTGGTTATAGTGAACTTAGTCGCTGGCTCTGTTTCACTTGCATTACAAATAAGCCTAAGAATTTCGGTTAAAGTGAAACTGAACCTCAGCTATAGTGAATGTAGGAAAAACATCCTGGGAATTAATTTCCTTCTGGAAATGAATATATCACAACAGGGCCAGAAATTAAAACACCAGACATTTTGAAAAAAATATCGTCGGAAAAAGGTCATAATTGAAGAACTCTCCCCTGAGGTGAAGGTAGTGGGCCTGGAAATGGGGACCTTTCTGATAACCTTATGCCACTCAGTTTCACTGCAGAAACAAAGGCCATGTCATGCGTAGGCTGCAACTGGTGGTGGTGACCCACGATTGTTTGCTTCAGTTTCAAGCTTTATGTTACTTGAGATTCAGCAGGACAAAGCATGTGGCATTCTACTACGTAACAGGAAGCGCGGGAGTGCCACAGCCCCACAGCCTGGCAACATCCTGTGTCTAGCGGAGAAGCTATCAGTTTCATTAGCCACTTGCACCATCCCACTACCATAACGATCTCGGATGTTATTAGGTGAGTAAAAGAGCATTGATAGTGGGTCAGTGTTCCAACAGTGGAAGAGACATTGATTGGCAGGGTGTCAAGACTGCATTATGATACTTAGAAACCGTGGATAATGCAGAATCAAGTATGGAGAGAGCACAAACTCTGGAGAAGGAACTAGAGAAATTACTAATGAAACATGTACGAAACAAGCAATTGAAATTTTTTTTTTTTTTAGAACAAATAATGAGACTGAAATTTTCAGTTCGTGCTGTTAATGTATTTTGTGGTACCTCTATATTAATAAATTCAATCATTGTGGAGAAATTCTATTTAATTTTGACATCATTGGATATAGTGAACCTCTGATAGAGTCAACCAAAAACGTTAGTCCCAAGAAGTTCACTACAACCAGAGTCGACTGTATATGCATTTTCTGTGGCTCTAATACAATAGAATTTACATTCATAGATTTTATTTGGCCTATAAATTTTCCTCCTTTTCAGTTGTGTTTTTCTCACTTATGCATTTATCCTGCTTTAGGGTTCTGAAAAGTGGATAAATAAAGTCTTGCTGTATTAGTTTTTATCTACATCAGGGATATTTTTGAGATATAAGTCATCGATCTGACTTATAGATTTATGTTACAACAAATGTTTGAATACGGCTACTTCATAAATTAGATGGTTAATCATCACATTATCCAAAATTCATTAGTTAGCAAGGTGATGTTCCAAATAATAATAATAATAATAATAATAATAATAACAATAATAATAATAATAATAATAATAATAATAATAATAATAATAATAATAATAATACTTATTGAGTCAAGTCACATATACAATTTCAATCATGTATGACGAGTCAGATACTGTATGCACATGCCTCAGTGAACTCCACATTCAATTATCGCCATTCTTATAGCTCTGACAAAACCATTTGGCTAATGTATAATTTAATCAACTAATTCAAAAATTAGCCATATTTTGGACTTAAGCCCTGGAAAGTTTACTCTTGTCTGCTGCTACTAGTGAGCATTGGCACCTTCGTCAGGATAGGTAGAAAGCTGTGGCCAGTACAGGAGATGCAACACAAACATTATCCTAGTGTTACCTCAATTATTTAATCAGGTCAATGAGAGAACCATGTATGTTAATTCCAAATTAACAGCACTGGGTCCAACTGTTCATAACTACTTTTACATGTACAGTAGAACCTCAATGCATCATTCTTATATTTTTAATTTAACAAAATCAATTTCATTTGGATGGGAATTTTCCATATATTATGCATACTTATTTTTTATGGAATATAAAGAAATCATAAATTGAAGGGCTTTGTAGCAATAACAAGATACCACAGTCATAGCAAGCCTCATGCATTTTGTAAATGTTAATATCTCGATTTTGGAGGAGTATGGCACTATATTGTATATCAGTGACAGCTCAACAAATGAAGTATGTGAAGTGCCACTTTACCTATAAACAGCCACGTAAATGTGTAGAATGAAGGAGCTTACAAGTAACAACCACTTTCAAAATCTCTTATGTCTAGCATTCCTCCCTTTCTCTGTAGATGATTCTCTTACATTTGTGTATTGCCAGCCCAGCAGCAAGCATTCTATGCAAGCAAGTCCTTGTGTACCTCGTTCCTGCCCAAGGGGAAGCAAAGAAAAACAATTTTAGGGTCAGTGTCAAATATCTTCACTTGCTTGCATCATAGCTTAGAGCTCTAAACGAGATCACCTGAGAGTCGCAACAGCAACCACGAAATCTCCAAATCTTCCAAAAATAAATTCAAGTTTTAATATTCTTAATGCTTGTTTGGGTTTATAGTTCATAGTCTCAATTCTTAAGGTGAGAGATTCACTGGTAGTGATCAAAATGTGACACAGAGACTATTCATAATAAATGTACAAATATTTAACAGTACACTCTGACTTTAACTCACTCAGTGCTAGAAAAAAAAGCATATAAAAATCTCAAATAATTAAAAATGGTCGAAGATTTGTGTTGGGTTTAGCACTTCACTGAATTCAGCCCCTGAAATGCCACTGCTAGGTCTCATTCACATTTAAGAAGGGCTTGAGGCAGTAATACTTCAACAAAAATCAAGATATTAGCATTTATGAATATTGGGGAGACTTGGTGTGGGTGTTATGATTGTCCCTGGTCCTTAAATTAAATTCTACAACAATAAAAGATAGTAGTTTGACGACTGAATGTGTATAGTGAGGTTAGGATGAAATGAAAATGAAAACTAATGGAGCTAAATCAATGTATCGAACTATGCATAAACAATGGAGTTGTTAGTCGTTTAACCTCAACACAAGTAAAGCAATTTGGAACCCAATTTTCATCTATGATGATTTGACAAAGAACCACTTCTACAATCACTAAATAATTCTTCTAAAAATTTAGTAAAGTAAAGCGTTTGTCATTATTATGTTTCATAATGACATGCATAATTTTCCTACATTCCCAGACCTCTTAACACAATTCATCCAGTCTTCACTGATTTTTAACTTGAATAAAAATGTATGAAAAACTGAAAACCTCCCATTTTGATGATTTGTTTCCTAAAAGCAGTCCTTTTGCTTATCAAGGCTTAAAGAAATTTACATTTGAGGCTCTGGTCCAAACTGAAGTAAACAGTACAGAAATAACAAACTATCTTATTAACATAATGTTCTAAATAATGAACGAGATGGTAGCCCTGTCATTGACCTATTGTGTGTGTTCCTTTCTACGTAATGAACTTTGACATTCTAATTAGCAGACATCCCAGATTAGCGGAATAAAAATACTCTTATAGTATTTTGTTTGCTTGCACAAGAAATATGAGAGACTTCGTAAAATTTCATTCCTTACACAACCACAACAATCACAATTCTTTCAAACATTTTACAATGTTTGAATTACAAGTGCCACACAAACATGTTAAAAAATTAAGTGCCAAATGCACATATTAAAACTGCATCATTTGCAATGTTTTTCTAAAAACAACACTCGAAAGCCCACTTTAAGAGCACATTAAATTTCTAATGTTCATTCCTGGATTGATGCCTGGACATGTGATCTCATATTGAATTGAAGGTTGTGAGGTTTAGAGCACTAAAAATGTTTTTCTACACACTTGTAAGAACTCATTGCTTTAAGAAAACATCACTTTTATGTAAGTTTGTTATCACTTGAGCTCTCATCCCCAAGAATTCCAGAGGCATCTCACAAGGCCCAGTGCAGAAGGAATCATTGCTTTCTACAATCAAATCGGCTAATTAATTCCTTGAAATTTACGATCTTAATAAATATACAATATTATTTCACATAAATTATGAAAAGTTAAGAAATTTCTTCATGCTAAATTAGTAACTTAACAATGACAGTTTTCAGATGAGGAGTGTGCAAATTGGTCTATGTACTGAAAGAGCTGAAACTGCTAAGTTAGATTCATTTTACTTGCATGTTGTAGAGCTTATTACATTCTAAATTTTGGAAATGTGAAGTGTAGCATGCACAAAACTTTCCCCGATATCATTACCCTAACCTCAAAACTACAACAACAGAGGTTACCAACTTCATCTTTGTGTAATTAACAAAATGTCACATTTTTTAATTCCATATATTTCTAATTAACCAGATTGTGTGTTATCAACAAAAAGGCATTCATGAGCAAATTTAATATTACTGATAAAACAATCAGAAAAAAGGATAGAGCCTCAGAAACATAAAAGAAAGGAACACTTCGCTCACTACTTTCACATATCCTCCTTGGGCAGCCATGTTAAAAATTTCCAAATGGAAATAACTCATCCAAAGGAACTACATCCACCTCAAGGAATAAGTTTCATCTTATTAGAAGCTAACACACATAAAAGCTAGGTATTTCATGTTCATCATGAAAGCTTAGCTTCAGCAAAAGACATATAAAACTTTGGCAAACTGGAAGACCAATTGGCACACCTCTGATCTACCTCAGCAATGCACTTCAACAAGTCAATTCCACAACACAAGATGGTTCATGTGGTATGTTTCTTTCGATGTGACATCATTGTTGATCGGGAAACAAATGCCTTACTGCAAATATCACACACATAAGGGCGTTCTCCTGTGTGGAGGCGTTTGTGTATTGTCAATGGTGAAAATTGAGTAAAACTTTGCCCACATACATCACAAGAATATGGGCGTTCACCGGTATGAGAGCGACGATGACACCGCAAAGCATCGCGACGTGCAAATGCCTTCCCACACCATTCACATACAAAACTTTTCTCTCCTGTATGCATAGTGGAATGGATACGAAGATCCACTCGGGTAAGAAATCCTTTGCCACATACCTATAAAACAAAAGAAAAAATTGATAATTTTTGACCTCCTGATTGAACAATAAAGAGTACAACAATAAACATTTTTCACAGATTTAAAGCTCTTGTAAAGACGGGCATTTCCTGTCCAAGCACTACTGAACATAATGATTATTACTTTCTCATTTCACAGAGTATGGAGTCATGTAATGTTGCAAAACACTGATGTCGATATTTTCATAGCAAAACAATTTTCACAGCGAGCAAAATGAGATTTTTAAAATTGACATTCCCTGAACAATTTGACTGAACTCACAGCCCTGGCTATTTGAATACTTTTATGCATGAAACTGCTAGGAATTTTTAAATTTTTCTCAAGAACGACTAATTTTTTAACAAAATAGAGCAAAGTGAACTCAAATGAATAAGGGCATGATTTTCATTGGGCCACTCCTTCAATTGCATTATTTAAAATAGATTTTTTGTTTAATTAAATCTATTCTTTAAAATTAGATCTTTACACCATTTGAAGTATTTTTACTTTCTCGTACAAGTATCTATATATGGAGGAATATACGTAGTTTAGAGAAACTTATGTAATGCTGCAGAAAATCAATTTCACAATTTCAATAGAAAATGCATGTTTTGATTGATTTTGCACGATTCAGAAAAAGGGGGTTTCTTCAAAACGTACATCCGTTTGTCTGTGAACAACACTAGCATCTAAACTATTCATAGGATTTTTTTCCAATGTGGATATTCCTTGGTCGATCTTGCTAGACTTGAAGCTCTATGATTTTAAATAACTTTCTTAAATTTTGTGGGTACTTTCCATGAAGATTCTAGGACGATTTTAAAATTTTTTCAAATATAGAGCCCCCCCCCCCCTTTTTTTCTTTCCCTTCTTCATTTCTTGTGAATAGAGTAAAATACACTAGTAAATATGGCGTAAGTCTGATTTTCACCATTAACTGTAAATTTTCGAAAATTGTGAACTTTCCACATTTTATTGGCATCTTCCTACTATTACAAACTTTAAGATAGAATTTTTTCCTTCAAATGAAATTTTTTCTCCACAATTAGATCTTTCATTAATATCATGTACATTTTATTGAAAATTTTAGTCGTTTTCACATAACAAAACAAAACAAAAACAAGAATTTTTTTAAAAAGATCTCCAAATTATCTGTTAACTTTTAGTAGGAATAGTGCTATATGTACTGAATAGGATGCCTTAAATGCTATTTAGCTCTGTTCTTTTGTTTTTCAAAAATTACAGAAATGCAATTTTTTTTAATACAGCTTTCACGTTGTTAATATTTACATGAGCAGCAATTAGTTTACATTATTGCAGTTTTGCTATAAACTTTTCTTTGTAAGGACAGATCTCAATGCACAGAAATCTAAGGTACAAGTGCCATTTTCATGAAAACCTTGGAATTTTTCAAAAATTTAAAGATTAGTTGTGTGTGTGTTTTTTATTACTTGTATATAAATGCACTACATTTGGTGAAGAGTATTTCAAGAGATAACTGAAGAAGTAGTGGGATACAGGTTGCAATATTGTAACATTGGGTAACAAAAATATGAACTATATTTATGATACTTTACTGTGATTATGTATAACACATGCATTGATCTTTATAAAATTAACTGTCCCTAAATAAAATTATACAAACAAGATAATAGTTGATTTATAATACCACCTTGGGTAATTTTGTGCCTAATTTTAATTCATCAGTACAACAATCAGTTAGGAATGCTAGTACTAACCCATGATAACACAAACGGACAAAATAATGTTCACAATATGAAAAAATGTTTTTGCAAATAAGTACCAGAAACAATTATGTGTACATTGAATTTTCAGAGTCTGGTAGACAATACATCAATGCAGATGCTAGATCTTTAAATTTTCTGACAATGCAAGCCAAGCCAAGTCAGAAGATATGTCAGGAAAGTCATTATCAATTGCCATCCCCCTCCCTAATTTGAAATTGTTAACTCAAAAAAAAGGTTGTGCATGTACTTTCTTGAATTAATTGTAACGGTTATTATGACATAACAGTGCAATTTCTATCCTATTAAATCTTCATTCTTTTCTCAAAAACCTCTGAACCGAACATGAGAAAAATTAGAAAAAAATGTATATTTTTAATTTTGCAAATTCAAGTTTGAATAAAAATGGCACTTCTGCACATTATACTCAATGTATTTTTAACCCTTTATTTATAAATGTTCAAAAATAGGGAAAAAATATTTTGCACTGGCCAAGATACAAACCAAAGAGCTTAAATTGACAGTAGCAGTTATTGATTGAAATGCCAAAACAGCCCTTACAATGTATTGTCCAATATGTCTATATACATAGATATAGATATATGTTTCTGAATTCACAAGTAAATCACAATAGAATAGAATCAAATCTATACCTCTAAAATTAAGAACCAGAAAGGTGGCACTCACTGGGCATGAAAAAGGTCATAGAGAGAGTTCCCCATGTTTCTATCACAGCACCATACCTCATGTTTCACAGAAATTGTATTGTGGTTTATACTGTGATTTTAAATCTTAATGCTCTTTAACAGCAGTGTATTTTCAAAGAAGCCCTGCTCACATGCAACCCTCACCACGATGGTCACTTGGATTGATGGATGGAATGGGCTGGATGGATGAAATTTTAGCAGTTTGTACTGTACTATTCAAACTTCTTTTACGCAAATATTAGAGTGCTTTTCATCAAAATTTTCAAGAACATTATTAAACTAATTCACACTCTAAATGTAAACATTTGAAATTTAAAGAGATGTTTCGGAAGTTGAATAGTTGGAATGTGTTGCATAATTTTGAAAATATTTTGTTAAAAATACTCAAATATCATACTTACAAATACAATACAAGTTGTTTGTTTTTTAATGACTTTTGAACATTTGGAGAAAATGTTAATTTTAAAGTATATTTTATAAAGTAATTCATTCAACTTTCGATTACATCTGATAAAGCATATAATATAACTTTTTACCTCGCACATGAATGGTTTCTCTCCAGTATGGATACGGAGATGAGTTGATAGATAAGACTTGCTGACAAATAATTTATTGCACACAGTACAAGGATACTGTTTATTATCAGTGCCTGAATGCACACGTTGGTGAGATTTACACAGTCCTTTTGTAATAAATCGACGGCCACATGTTTCACAAAGATATGGCTTTATACCCAAATGTCGATTGTGATGATCTAACAAGGCTTGTTTGGTCTTAAAATTTCTGCCACAAGTTGTACATGGGTAAGGTTTAACATCACTGTGCACTCGCTGGTGAACTATCAAGTAACTCTTGCTCTGGAATCCTTTTCCGCATGTGTTGCAGGTGTAATCGAACTGTCCAGTGTGCTTGGCTTCATGCTGACCAAGACCAATTTTTGATCTGTGGAGTTTAAAATTTCTCATTAGGCATAACTAGGTACTTAAGACATTCAACTCATTTTCGTTTTAAAGAAGACATTTTTAGATTTTGTTGGATCTCATAATAATACTGTTTTAATGTTTGTCAATTCCACAGTGGGATATTTTTGCAAAAAGATGTACTAGGATATACATGGGGAAGAAGATAAGCAACTTGTGTATTAAATGACAATCGGATGGAGATTGAAAAGTGGAAAGAATTGAGAAAACATGGAAGAAGTGAAGTCTATTTCAAATGTACACTCGGTGAGACTTGGGTAACATATAATAGATAAGCCAGGCATTAGGAAACACCTTATATGATTCTAAATAGTGACAATTGTTTCAATGTTACAAACAAATTCATAACTTTTGTAATTTCTTACTTGTAACAATCCTAACTACTCTTCAAAACCTATTAGAATCCACATCAATAGTGCCACAAAATTAGATTAATTTCTTTCTTATCACCCTGAACATTGAGGTTTAACAGGACAAATTGAGAAGTCTATGAAGTTCATGATATAGTTTGTTTGAAGGTATTTACTTTGAAGTAAATACCTTCAGATGTACATAAGAATTTTTATGGAGAATTTAAAAAATGTAAAGACATCTCATTGAGGAGGATGCTTCATGATTTATTAAGAACAGTCAAGTTATTTTTCTTTACAGATTTATTAACATAAGTCTGTCTGTTAATAAATCCTGGACCATCCTCTTCAATTGAAATTAAATAAAGACAGTCTACGAAATTAACAGGAATACTTCTCACAGCAATAATTGTCAGAGGAATAATACTTTTCAAAAGTAATAGCATTATTATATAGCAATTCGCCCCACTTTAGAGTATGTTTAATCTTGTGTATTATAAGGAAAACAACCATCCAATTGGAGGTGACCTCATCAATTTTTCCAGAACCAGAATATTTGATTTTGTATTATGGGCCAGACTTCAAATATTACAACAAATTTTACGAGAAAGAACTTTTTTTTTATTTCAAAGCAGCGCTAGAAAGCTGATTCAATGTATTTCGGAGTAGACCAGTTCCATACCTTTAATGTACACACACAATTAATTGAAAAACAAAATTATTAAAGAATAATACTATCTGAAATGATGACGTAACACTTAAAATTTGTAAAATAATTTTTCATATATTTTTTATTAATCATAATTGTAATAAAGCACATACCTGAAAGCTTTGGGGCACATAGAACACTGAAAAGGTTTCTCGCCAGTGTGTTTTCGCATATGTTCAGCAAGCTTGTAGTTTGTACGATACTGTTTCCCACATTCTGTACAAACTTTTGGTTCCCATTTCTTCCTTCGAGATGCAGGCTTATTTTCTGAAGAAGTAGCAATTGGTGGATCAGTAGAAGATGTAGCAGCAACAGTGGAAGTATCAGCAGTAGGAGTCGAAGTAACAACAGATATTGTGGCAGGAGCAACAGCAGAGGTAGTGGGAGCAGATGCAGAGGCAGATTTCTGCTCTCCTTTTACAGCATGAACTTCAGTACAGTGTGACAATAAAGCATTTTCTGTTGCAAAAAGGGCTCCACATGTACTGCACCTGCTGTAATGCGTTTCATAATGAACCTGAAAGTCTTCATTTTTTGTAAACGATTTCCCACATATATTACAAAATAGCCAAGAACTGGAATTCTCTTGAGCTTCCAAAGGTTGTGGACATGACAACATCAATAGACTATTGGCTGCTGGATTCATGAAATTGGTGGAGCCTTCTTGCAAAACTAGAGGTTCCTTATTTTCATTACTGGAAAACAGAAATATTTGAATAAAATAAATTACAATTTGAAATGTATGTACTTTTCTAGTAGTAGTAGTAGTAGTAGTAGTAGTAGTAATTGTAAGCGATTGTTTGTTAATAATTTTGAAAAGGTAAAATCAAAATTATTACATACAACACTGAAATGCACACGCTTTTTCACAGAAGTCAACAAAATATTTAATGAAATATGAAGTCAATGAATTTTTATACTTTAGTAAATACTTACATACCCCACATTTTTTAGGGATAATCTAATAGCATTTCAATTTCTAGAGCATGCAAACCCAATTATTTATTGACCTTAATTAAAAAATAAAAAAAGATGAGAAAATAAGCTCCTTAAAACAATGAAAAGAAAGTAATAAAATAAATAAACAGTAAACAGCACTATGAAAGTAGCATGATTATAGAAATGAAACTTTCAGTATAGTATCTTAGATTCAAAAATCAACTTTATTACAAACCACAATATCTAACCTGTCAGCAGTTCCTGTTATAGTTTCAATATTACTTTCTTCAGTAGTTGCATTTCGTGGAACCTCTTCGGGTGGAGAACAGTCATCGTCACGATCACTTTCACTCTCACTAGTATCACTTGCCCATTCTTCATCTTTGATAAAAATATCAGGCTCACATTTTATTCGAGACGCATTATTATTATCAACTTCATTAGCAATATTGGCTGCCGAACTTTCGTTAACACCTGTCTCTGAATGGACATTTTGAACTAAATTTTCACTAAGAATTACATTCACATTTGAATGTAACTCAGTTGGCAAAGCATCTGTTACTACACCAAGAACAGTATCTGTGAGGACTTCTGTGACATTTGTTTGCAGAGTGCATGGAGTATCCTGCACTGCTGGATGCATTACCTCTTGAGAATTCACATTATTTTCCACATTCACAGTCTGAGGCAGCTGCATATTTTCTGATAAACCTCCTGCCAGACTGCATGTACTGTGTAAAACCTGGTTCACATGTTAAAATTAGTATTAATATAATTACTTGGAAGAAATATATGTTTAATAACAACCAAATTATTTCAATTGTTTCATAAAAATTCTTACTTCTTACCTCACCAGATTTCAGTATTTCTTCTAAATAACTTTCAGTCTTTACACTTTTTTCCCTAAACTCGAATAAGAAATCCAGTTTATACACACATTCCTCACATATCATTTTGGGAAGCCTATCTGTGCTTGTTACCTGCAATATAAAAGTCAAACATCGATTGTATATTATGATACAGTAACGTAGGTAAACACCAACCTCCAAAACCTGGGTTTCGCAAATAAAATCTACCTGCACAGGTAAACATTCACGAATCTTCTTAAATATTTGTCGTGTATCTCCTTCGCTGTCAAAGATGTGCAGACCTAACAGGACGCTAGTTTTAGCGGCACATAATCTACATAGATCGTTGAAGTCCGAAGTACAGATTATCGGGCATGCCATAGCAGCTGTCATAATGAGAGGTATTAACGGGTAGCCGGTCAAGAAACAAATCACTGTAGCCGGTCAGTAACTGCGAAGTACTTTTTATTGAGTGACTTTACTTCAATTGAAAAACATTTTGCACGGTTCATGAATATAAGGCTGCCAATATGCCCGTCAATACTACAGCATCTCCACCGATTTTCAATTATCTACAGTCGAACCAGGCTTGAGCCAAAGCAGACATTTAGCATTCAGCACTTGCCCGTTGCTTGAACATTCTTTGTCCATTCCCCTTTCCCCCCAGCATCCACCCACGACTCCTGCCCGACTCAAACCAGAGCTGAGCTGCTGTGCCGAGAGGTGAATCCTCACTCCGTTGATCACTGCTACCAATCATACCAACGCTATCACTACCATTGCTAAAGCTGAAATTTCTAAAGCTATTGGGCCATTTAGTATTTTACAGGCGTTTACGATGTAATAGACCCTCTCATCAAGAAAAATAATAGGGTATAATCCCTTATCGTTCCGTCAGTTCATGAAATGACTCCCTGAGCCGCGAAGTCTATGAATGAAAGCGAAGAACGAGAAGCGGGAACGAAGGCATTCTGTTTCGAAATTCAAATGTGCGTGATTGATTGACCACACAACTAAATTCCAAAAATATTCATTTCTAGCCACTTTAGAAGCATTTTTTAAATATGTTAAGGGAATGCCGAATGTCTAATGGATTTTTTGTATTCGAAAAGCAAAAACATTAATGCCAAATAACAGGTGAAATATAAGGAATTACGCAAAGATACTAAGTAAAATGAGTCATCGAGAAAGCAATGTTTCAGAAAATGAAAATATTATATTGATTAAATTAATTTTGAACATTTTTTTGAAAACAAAGCATATTAATAACATGGGTCATTGTTGGTATAAGACAAGAGACTAGATGCATGGTTGCGAGGGCAACAATGGCGCATCGATTCGAAGTACAACAATCAAACAAGTGAACTTGTTATCACAGATCGTATGTAGAAACGAACACTTTAAGACAGAACTACGTTGGATTTTGTATCCGGAATTTCAAAAACACATTCTCAAATTCTCTTCTAGTGAATACAGAAGTTTTATGGCTCGTTCTGAGTAATATCTTAAAATGATGGGTGAGAAAACAAATATGATTAATGTTTTCTCATTACAGGATTCATAATTTGACTACACAAATAAAACAGTAAACAAATAATCAAAATTTTAATATAAAAATATATGCACAAAAGAAAAAGATTATACCAAGTGTTGATAAATGGTAAGGTTGTAAAACGGTTGCTAAATAAATGAACAGGTTGTAAAAAAGAATTTAAAAAAAGAAAGAAAGAAAAATACAATTTCACTACATAGTAATGATAAAGATCTAAAACTCCTCCATAATTAAATTTACTGATATTTGGTGGCATATCAACACCTCACTATCATAAATCGTAGGCTTTAAAACTAAGCAACATACCAAAAAATCATCTGGATGTTTCCAGCAGTATAACATGTTAAAAAGATTCAATATAAATATTTTGATTTAATGGAATTTATTTGAAATAATTTTGATTATAGAATTCATAATTTGACTACAGAAATAAAACAGTTAACAGGTAACCAAAATGTTAATATTATAAAAATACAAACACACAAAAGAAATTTGATACCAAGTGTTGATTAATAGTTACATAATACAGTTTTTCTACTCCCATTGTGTAATTCTGTCATTTGATGGCTGCAATCAGTTCCATAATGATACACATTAATAATAATAATAATAATAATAATAATAATAATAATAATAATAATAATATTTATTGAGTCACATATACAATTACAATCGTGTATGGCGAGTTAATATGATGCCTTGGGTGGAGAGAGCGAAGTTATATTACTGTTCAGGAGCAAACAAGGGGCCATCTCAGCATTTGCTCAAAGGACCAGGGAAACTGAACAAAACCTGATCGAGATGGAGTCATTGGCCTAGAAATACAATACTTGTTACAGTTAGATTAAGATATTATACAGTAGATAAATTATCTGCTAATAATTAACATTAATAATACATATCAATTATGTTTGCAACTACATCAAATTTAACAATAGTAGTACGTTCTATATTTATGGTGGAATGTACTACTACGAATGTACAAGTGGAATGAAGGAAAGTGTTATGAATAATTCTGAACCAAAATAAGGATTTTCCAACTGGTTTCAAACATCCTACTCATCCTCCCTTAAATTTTCATTGTACAGTGCTTTGTGTTTTGAAATAAAAATTATCTGAGTTTTAAAAATAATTACTTAATACCATTTTTTACATCTAAATTTAATTTTTTTTGAAAATGGTAGAAAAGATAACCCTAGTATGATGTACGATGGGGAGAAGTGTATTCGGTGCACATTTTCTAAACATTTGGGATCTCTACTCGACTAACCCATATTACAAGTCAAATTATAAATACAGGTGGAAGCAAGTATTTTAGCAAGAATTTTGAAGAAAATATTCACTTCTGTTTAATAAAAGTATTTGCAAAGGCAAATCAGCCTCACATTTGGCTATTATCCCTCAGTTTTCATAGAGGAATCAACTTACTACTGCAAGAACATGGAGAATAATAATTTGAATAACTATGTTCCCCACTGAACTCTGGAAAACATACACAGATGGTGAAGTTACATTTATGTCCAGAAGCAAAACAAGGGGCTACCTTAGCATTCGCTCTAAGGTTCACAGGAAATTGAACGATAAACCTGACCTAGATGAGTCATTGATACAGAAGCTGATGACCCCAAAATGTTGGTACCGTAACTTGTAACAAATTGTTCAATTTCAATGAAGTATACAATTGCTTCTTTCAAATGGAAAACCTCATTAAAACCATTTTCCATCCGTTTACTTTTAATTTGTTAATACAAAACCAAGACCAAGAAACATCTGACATATCACCATTTACTGTTTCTGATATTCACAAGAAAGTGATCTTCTGTTTCAAATTGTCAAGGGCAAGGTGTGGAAAAATTGTGTTTAAGTGTTTGTATTAGTTTATGGTGTGTATTTTTATACATGAAAAGAACAGACAATAATAACTAATTAAGTATGAGGTTTGATTACAAAACTTTATAGTAGTATGTTAAGTCATATAGTTTCCATTCCTTTTAAAATTCAACATTCTATTGAGAAGTAATGCAAAGAAGACCATTCAGAAAACAAGGGTTCTGTTACTTTAAAAACAGTAGTTCATAAGTACGTTACTACCCAAAAAAGAAATTTTGATTTCCACTTGCATCATAAGCTGTCAATCTGGGATCATGATGGTGGGTGCACTTTTCTCCTTGTGGTATTTTCAACATGCCTAATGTTAGCTCTTTGTTTGTAAGACTTTAGTAACTTTCCACAAAACAGCCTGCAATATTGACAACCAGTTAATTTTACTCCCAACTAACACAAACTATGAGTAAAATTTACTCAGTGTCTCAGAAAATCATTACTCAAACTGAACAAGTGGCTTTCAAGCAAGTTTCTCTTGAAGAATATAAGAACCTGTCATTATACAATGTTGCCTGCAGCAGAGTTCTTTACGGTCAGAGGTTTGGGAGTACACGACAACCTTATTTCTGTTTTCCCTTTGAACAAATATCACCTGTAAATTCTTAAACAAGGCCTACACTACTTATGGACAATCATGTCTAGAGTATGCCCACACCAAATGGTTGTCATTTTTTTAAGGATATTCAGTTCAGAAAATTATATTACTAATCTTAAGCCATACAACATACAAGGAAAGACTCCTGTCACTTGATCCCCCATTATTATGTGACAGAATTCACATGATTTCATAAAACCACACAAATTTTTTACTGGACTCTTGCTTAAACAAACAAAAAGCAAGATATAGTCATGCTCAAAAGAAAACTAGGCCCTTTGACCTCCAGTTGAGTGAATGACCTGACATACAAACTGAGGCAAAGTAGAGATTTGAATACACGGAGGTATGCTCTAGTGAAATCTGACAATTTTAGACCTACGGCTGGTACTTAATCCAGAAATTCTGGAGATGTACAACAGCTCACTTCCATTTCTCAATGTGTTTTTGAACTGTGATATTAAATCCTATACTACAAATTAAGATATATTATAATTGTACACAGGAAATAAAATATTGGGACGTTTGCCTCTGAGTAGGTTCATGCTCAATCAAATTGGTTGTCTTATTCAAAGTTCATTCTAACAGCTGCAAAAATTCCAGGAACTTCCTAAAATTAAAAACATTAGTTTCTAATGGGGTATTACATTACAGTACATCAAACGTATTGTAAAATATGATCCACTGAAAAATAATGAGAAGGGGAAGTTATTACAATGTAAACATTTTTTTTCCAATGCCATAAGCGATTAATTTCATTTCACTTAACAGAGTAGTTATCAAAAGTTCCCATTGGTTCGCCTGCAGCCTCTCACAAATTATTTCAAAAAGGTAGAATATTTTTATTCAACAATAATAAATAAACATATAGTGAAAGTGCCACGTTAACACAAGGGGCCACAGAGCCTGGGCCTAAGGACCCTGATAGTTTACAAAAATTATTTAATACTAATCTTTTCAAAAAATAAAAAGGAAAAGCCATATAAAAAAGTTCTGTATGATTAAACTATGCACAAACAATTGCATAACAGAGTGAGTGATGTGTCATGCATCATTAGATAATATTTATAATATGAAATGTTGCTGATTAATGCAAGAATGTCATTAAGTGATGAGAAATTCAATATTTATCTTAACAAAACTTCTTTATTTAATTTGTAGTATTTTTAAATGTAATTATAAATCTATTTTTCTAACATACAGTGCTTGATTTATAAAATTTTGGGTCCTGGAATGCTCCCTAAATTATTGTTAATTTAATAGAAATAGTTGTATATTTATAATATAATTTAATAATGATTCCCAGTTGTATATTTATAATATAATTTAATAATGATTCCCGAGGTACAGGAACGCTGTTCCTTCGCGTTCCCGTGGAAATCAAGCCCTGTTTATACACATGTTTAAATTAAAACATTAAGAAAGACTTTCAAAATATTAAAAAAAATACAAAATACTCTGTAAATTTATACGATTTTCTTTATATTTCAACATCGAAATTGTGAGAGGGGGGAAATCGGTGAACGTTAAAATAGAGGCCCCCAAATTAACCTAGGCCCAATGCTGTCAAAACGGCCCTGCATAAGGACAATAATAAAATAAGCAAAAAAAAAAAAATACCTTGACAATACCTATGGATCGGATGGAGGGACAGATCACAGAGCACCCCCTCAGTTTTTTCTATATACGACAGATCACTGTGGCAATGGGTGATACGCAGCCACATAGGGGCTCCTACAATCCGCCAAAATCATCTCGTTTTGAATAACAAAGTTACCAATGCTTCGCAAATAAAAGTTAGGGTTTCTTGCCGCCACTCCTTGTGGAGAAATTACAATAATACAGGAAAGCACACATGTGTATAGTTCTATCCTCTAGAGAGAATGAGGAGAAAGTCAAATATTAGGGTACGTGTATGTTGGAGCAGCGATAATAGCGAAGCAACGAGAACGTCCCCATGGAATCAAATGGAAGTGTTCATGTTGGCAGCGCGCTGATCACGGGATCAGCGCTATGACCCGCGATAAAAGCGAAGAAAACCCAGGGTGCGTTATATGCCTGGCAGCGATAAACGACGAGAGCGAAGAGAGAATGTGTTGCGAAATCGCAGCGCTGAAGTGTTCTCTTCCATACCAACCTTATGTAAATCACCCGCCATACTTACTTAATTGGGTTAGGGACTTTTGGTTACGATTTAAGTTGAACCGCAGTAAGAGTCAACCTCAACTTCATTCCCCCACGCAATGGAAGCATTACATCCTACGAGGTCCATAGTTCTTTTTTTCGCTGGATATTGGCTTTCTTGATAAAGAGAGATATGTCAACCTCAGTGGGGTTACCTCACTCAATTCCTCCTGCAACATCGGCAAACAGCTGTGTGGGGCCTGCGAAAGAGTCGGTGCTAGTGTGTACTTTTTTCGAAGTTTTTATTCTGCGAGCGAATCCAATTGTGGTTTGCTTTGGAAATGTATTGTTATTTTATATTTTGCTTGGCATATTCATCGATGCGTCGTGATTTGACGAAAAGCTCTTCAATGGATGTGCTAAGGAGGAGAATTGTAGAAAGTGAGACAAGTAAAAAATATTCACGAAGAGAAGAGAGAATTGTCCACTATGATATCCTCTCTTTCGCAGACTCCAAACAGCTGTTTGCCGCATGATGCAGGGGGAATTGAGTGAGGTTGACATATCTCTCTTTATCAAGCAAGCCAATATCCAGCTAAAAAAGACCTATGGACCTCGTAGGATGTAATGCTTCCATTGCGTGGGGGAATGAAGTTGAGGTTGACTCCTACTGCGGTTCAACTTAAATCGTAACCAAAAGTCCCCAAGCCAATTAAGTAAGTATGGCGGGTGATTTACATAAGGTTGGTATGGAAGAGACAGTTAGTTTAGCGGAATGTCCAGTAGATGTCCCTGATGGAAGCAGAGCGGCATTGCTTCGCGTTGTTCCGTCATGAGCATGGCAACCCAGAGGAAGATTTCGCAACACATTCTCTCTCGTTCTAATCTGCTCTAACGTTCCAACATAACCGTACCCAGGAGGTATCATTACAATAAGCTTCCGTCTCCAATCTCAGCACGGAATAAAAAACTGGTGAAACTCGTGGGGCGAAGGGCGCGATAAAGCGGTAGCCAGAAAGTGATTGAACAGTGAACAAGTGTACGCTAGTCTATGATGGAAGTGTTCCTTTTTTTGCATTGTAAGCTGTGGTGAAGCGTGCGGTTAACGTAATTATTGAAGTATTGCATTTTCTTGGCTACTAAAGCCTCAGCCAATACTTGAAAACTTTCAATTCAAAAACAAAACGCCTGTATTGCACATTTGCATTCATTTCGATCGTCAGGAGCAGTAATCATGTTTTACTTCGATGAAACAACAATTTGACAACAAACATTTGACTGATACAGAATAGGTAGCAAATAATTCAGAAGAGGGCAACGCACTGTTGCCAGCGCAGCGTTGTCAAAACTATGTGCATTCGCTTGGCGAATAACAATTCTTCGCAAAAACGCGTATTTTCATCAGTATTCAGATAACAATTTTTTTTATCGGTTCGTCGTAATACATCATACACTGTTCATAATACGGTAAAAAGATTTTGACGGTAAAAACAATTTGGCCCTTACCGGTATATATATATATATATATATATATATATATATATATATATATATATATATATATATATATATATATATATATATATATATATATATATATATATGTGTGTGTGTGTGTGTGTGTGTGTGTGTGTGTGTGTGTGTGTGCGCGTGCGTGTGTGCGCGCGCGTGTGTGTGTGTGTGTAAATTTTGTGGTCACAGGTTAAAAGTTCTTAAGTCATTTTTTGGCGAAATTGGGTTACGTACTGAAACTACACGTTAAGTATCTATATTTTATAATAGTAAAACAATCGAATTCAAATGTTGCCTCCTGAACGATTAAAAAGGATTGGGAAATACAGACGTCTCAATAATCTAACCCTTTTCTCCAAACTAAGATTTTTGACTTTAGAACTTTCTCCCCGTGACCACGGAATTAGTACAGGCTCTTATGGAAAAACTTTCGCGGGCATAGTTTTCGTTAAGGTTTTGATGAAATTTTATAGTTAATGTACCTTTTTCTTTTATTCAATACGCAGTAATTTGTTTAGGGATCAGATGATATTAAATGGTATATAACATACATCACCGGGCATTCTGAGAAGTGATTTATAGAGAACTGCTGCGACATTCATCGTAAAAGGAAGAGTTGGCTCATACTTTCACATAGAGTGTAATTGGAACACCATTTACTCATTTCTTAACCGCGGAACTTCATGCAATTGCAAGTTTTTACTGATTGCGCATATCGAAAGGAAATGTACATAACTTTATCCAGAGCCAGATTACCAGGCTGCAGGGCTCGAAGCAGTAAATATTTTGGGGCCCCGTTGATCAATTTTTTATCCAAATGTGGACATTAAACTTCAATTTTTAATTTAAGATCTAATTAGGATTTTCATAGTTTTGTTTATAAATTTATGACAAATTGCAATATAACAACTAAAAAGGAAAATACTACATTCATGCATTTCATTTATCAATCAATAAATATACATTCATTAATACTTTTGCTTTACACTTCACTTTTTGTATGTGTAGTAGATATACAAAATATAACTCATTAATTTTTTTAAAAATTGTTCTGTCCTTATTAACGCAACGCGTCTCTTGAACTCTTGTTGGACGTTGAGCGCTTACGTGGAGTAATCTTAATTTACTATTATTGTCAAGTCTTGTCACTTTGTAGTCAGTGCCTTTTATCCCTTCGGCCGGGGCGGTTAAATGGTGGCAAAATTCAAGTTCAATAAGTTGTGAGTTTTGTGCAGCATTTCTCTCCCACATGTAAATGATCACAACGTCTGTGATGATGCAATTCCGTCATAATTTCCAGTGGCTGAACTGGATAGTGATGTCAGCCCAAACATCTTTTTAAAAGATGGAATCTTCTGTTAATTATTTACAAAGCATATGACAAATTGCTTAAAGTTCTTGCGACACCTACGCCTCCTTTCTTGACTTCGTACAGATTTTCAAACCATCTCCTGATAGTTTGGCGCGACGGTTCCCAAACTTATTAAGGATTGCAGTCAGTAAGGTCCCTAATATCCTCAAATCCTTTTCTGAAAACAGGAGATTGCAATGACCCCATCCACGTTTCACGAACATTCTGTTTACCTGAATTCGAAGACAAAAAATTAATTTTTTCCTTCACCGTGAACCAATTTTTCATACCTGCTTAATAAACATGCAAATGTTAGAAATCATAATAAAATCACATTCCTAGTTTTAGAAACAAATTTCAATTTATTTATCAAAAGTATTTTGTTACAACTATGAAATGTTGCTTTAGATATGCTTTTGAAATTAAACCTTAGTTGATATTTTGTTGAATCCAATCCAAGAACTTGTGCACAGGAGTGTAAATTCCAGGAAAACCGGGGCGTGCACATCCTTGCCCAGCAGCTACAATGGCACACAACACTCGACCTTCATTGTAGCATGTCAAAGGACCACCTGAGTCACCCTGAGGAAAGAAAAGCATTTAAAACTCACTTTTTTTATTGTGCTTAGACCCATGTAAGTAGTAGCTGAGGTATTCCTACATACATCAGTAGGGGGGATTACAGGTACAAAATAAATTTAAGACCGCAGAGAACAGATGTGGGGAAATTTTCTTTTACAAATCGAACGATAAAATAATGGAATACATTGTCTGCAAAAACCTTTGAACCCTCCTCGTAGCGTATAACAGTTTAAGAATTTAATTTAGGGTATTTCTAAGTAAATGAGGGAATTAGCTGACAATAGTAAGTTATAGAGTGATGCGTCAGTAATATATTGTGAAGTGAGGAGTAGTGCAGTGTAGAACAGAAATAATGTAGGAAGTGATTAAAGGGTCATAGTGAAGTGCAGTTGAACAAAAATTCGGTGATTATGTTTCTTTTTTTAAGGTAATTTTAAATGTTTTATGAATTAGACAGTTTTATATCATTATTTTTAATTATTAATGTTATTATTATTATATAATTTGCATGTTAGCTGTATTATCTTATTTATGTAATTAGCTGCCACCGGGTTATGCCAATTTGCAGTTCAAATAAATGTATTTTATCTTGTATCATAGAAAGATTGCATGATTGAATTCTGATTCATTCCTTTATTTCTAGCCAAAAAAAACAACTTCCTCGCGCGAAAATGCATGAGGGAGGCTAAAAAAATAGGGTGCTACTTCTATTTTCGGGTATTGCTCGTTTTTTGCAACAAAAAATTCAAAACTACAAAATTGAAGATTAAGATTTTTTCCTCAGACCGATTTGGGCGAACAAAATTAGATCTTTTAAAAAGGTGATGTACTTTTTTTAGAAAAAAACGAGCAGTTCTGCATAATTTCTATTTAAAATTAATGGAATTTATACAGGTGTACCACCAACTATGAGCCACGAGAAAAATTGCATGAATGATATGAAAAGTAATTAATTTAATTTTAATTATAATTTACTATTGAAAAAGCCCATTATATTTTTACTATTTCGCACACTTTTACTTTTTACTCTATTCCACAATTTGTATTCTCAATATATTGATGTATTTCTTTCAAACAATGAACAAAGCTTAATTGAAATTTGCGCAACAATACCGCAATCAATATTTTAAAAGCTCATTGTTGTTGAACGTCGAGATGGTGGCGCTGATAAGGTACAGCTGTTTTATTTAATCGAGCTTGTGTTTCTAAATTAGAAAGAAATTTTCTCTTTTAGAAATTATTCGAAACCTATTTGATAATCCATTTTTTTGTTCGTGTTGCGAGGGAAATATATACATACTCATATTTAAACTAAACGAAAGGCCACCTATCTATATATATTTCAGCATGGGTATAATGTACTACGACTTACCGACAAACAATTATTGTTAAAATAAACAAGTTCAAATTGAATTCAGATGGAAATAAACCGATTTTTTCCAGGAATTGACATTATTCGCCAAGCGAATGGTCATAGTTTTGAGAACAAGCTGCGCTGGTAACAGTGCGTTGCTCTCTTCTGTATAATTTGCTGGGAATACTGTAACAGTCAAATGTTTTCCTGTTTGTTTCATTTGTCAAAGTACGAAAATGTTGCTGCTCCTGACAATCGAAATGAATGCAGATATGCATCACTAATGCTTTGTTTGCATTGGTTTAAAGGGACGATTTCAAGTAGTAGCTGAGAAAATGCACTATCTCAATATTACGTAGCAGTTCAAATTTCAACGGAAATATTTTTGAGTAAACTGCAAGCTCTAAATCAGCACCCCCAAAAAACATAAAGGAACAAAAAATAAAAACTACACCATAAACTTTTTAAGAAGTCTTTTTGAACATGTAATGACTGGGCTACTATTGGGGACATTTATTATTACTGCAATAAATCAATACAATGTCACTGTACATTTTTATGAACGCCTTTAGTAATCAAGGGCATGGCTACCGTAACGTTTTTTCAGGATATCTCTAAATTACATACAATACCATATCCAATGCTAAATTATAAATAGAACTGATAAACGATATCATTTAGAAGGTGACTTCTGCGAAATAAGATCAGATAAATCTCAAGTTGGATAAGAGTTCCTGTAACATGTTTTGTGGATGAAATTTGAAAATGATATCTGCACTGCATAAAAAGAGGAATACAATGCTGTATCATATGTTAGTATTTTGATAGTAATTGTAGTGTACAATTAGACTTTCTGGCAAGTGATTTTAACTTAAACAGACAGCTGCCTTTGGGGAAGGCGGCCTTTGCGGTATCGTGACTTACTGGGGTTTGGCACTGGAGGACAGAGATGTCACTGATGCAGAATAAACATCAGTATTAACGATGCGAATGCTCTTTTTCATTGATTCGTCAGAATTAAACTTTCCCTCTGGTAGAAATTCCAAAGGGTCGATTTGTAGTGTCACAAATGACTGCAGACAGTTCTGCACACACAACTGCAGATGTGCAATAGTGTCGATAGGGGACATAGAGCTTAGTACATAATGCAGTGAAAACCTTAAACCTTTCATTTCCTTTGCTTGTATTTGAAGTGTTTTAAAATGCCGGCTTGCTCTTACAGCCATTAGACACGCGAGCTCGATTCTTGTGAAGTTTGAAAATGGCCTTTTTTAGTACTATCTTCCTTACAATACCAATTTCTTTATTATCGTTCATTTCAATGATCGATGCTTTTGAATTTCAATCAATGTAAGAAAGTATCAATGGAGAAAGAGAACCAATGCAATCAATGAAAATATCATTCATTCTGATGGTCAATATTGATGTTTGTCCCTGTATCCTTCTAGGCGAGACTATCTGCGCTGCCGCCGTCTCAGTCTCCTCTCCCCATGGGGGTCGGCGCCGAGAAGCGAAGGCCGCCTTCCCCAAAGGCAGCGGGGGCGGCTGGGGACTGCTGCAGGAAATATTGCCCCTTTTCAATTCAAAATCACATGTCAGAAAGGCTAATTTTACACTAAAATCACTATCAAAGTACTTACATATGATACATCATCATATTCCTCCTTTTATGATCTATCCATTGCTGACGAGAAAAATAAATAGTTCCATTAAAAAAATCGAAGACGATTAAATTTCTCAAGAACTAAAAATATTCCAGACGATTTCTCTACGGTATATTACTCGCCCCATAATTCTACACTGTCGAGCCAAAACTACATGTCGATATCGTGAATCACTCAGAAGTTATGAGGGTGAATCACAGTTGGTGAGACATCTGAATATTTGGATTTTGCTATCCCATTACTTTTGTCACATCAGTGTTATATCATATATAAATACAGTACACGGAGTAAGTATTTCAGCATATAACATTTAACAGCACAACATCAACTAGTGGTGCTACTACACGACGTACTTGCTACAGAAGTAGAAGTAACTGTAACGTAAAATTATAAGACCGCAATTTCAGACCATATTATCACATCTTATCCATCACTTCTAAAGGCATCACCTATCGTAATACAGTAGGGACAAACTATTAATACATGTAAGGTTAAACATCAATATACATTCGACAATCCCAAACTCAGTCCAGAAACACCAGTAAACCACTAATATTTTCGAAAATTTGAACCTGTCCTTATTTGAAGATGTTTTATGAACCCATTTCACCAAGAATATCATGCTATCTTCATAACTGTAGTCTTAAGAAGACACCGAAAAAGTTTTGAATTTTTGAAATTTTCGAAAAATCAGAACGGAAAAAGCGGACTTTACGTTAACAGAGGTAAAAAATAAATCAAAAATTTTGGTGCCATTTTTCCGAAAATGTTCCAAGGACTTCATGTAAAGTATCTCCGAAAATTAAATTATGGCTTCAAATTCAAGGAGTCGCGACATCAGCCCAGATCGATTGGGGAATATCAATTTTGTTGTAAATCCTGCTTACGGTTTAGCCAATAGTAGTATTAATAGACAGACAAATGCACGAATGGTTTGCTTTCAATCGTTTTTTCGGTATCAAGGACATACAAAACATGGATTCTGACTACACAAAGTGTTAGAGGAAGTAAATGACTACATATAGGGACAAGATTTGTCCACTTTTCCCTTTCCCGTTACCCTACTTCGTTTCCAATGTTTTGTACCCGCAACACTACAATACTCGTTCTATACTGTGTAAACTAGCGAGAAAGCAAACTAGTGGTGCTACAGAATGGTACAGACTTTCTCGTTCTAGTAAGTTTTCTAATTTCTTTGGCCGGGATACCTTTTTGGTCTTGCCCATCCTCTTGCTAGTCAGAGGCCGATCAACGGAATGACAGACATGGCACGTGCTACGGGTGCACCTCACAAGGGGTGCTACTTAGAGGATACTCGTTAAAACAGACAACAACCCTCATTTTAAGTATCCTGATTGGGTCGCAAATTCTATGCTTGCGATGTGCGCCTGAATACCTAGATACGCTTTTGTTGCCAGCTGCCATCCATCGCCGCACGAAGTACATTTTTAAAACCCCCCTCAATTTTGCGGTTTTCTATTGGTAGAAACGAAATATTAATTTACGAATATTATAAAACAGTAAAAACCTTGACCTACATGGAAATTTTCATTGAAAAATTCGGAGCCAGTTTCAAGAAAATGTGTATTTTTGTTGAAATCTTGTAATCGACTTTCCGCAGCATTACATAACTTTCTCTCTACTCCGTATATTACTCCATATATACTACGTAAGTATGCGAGAAAGTAAAAGTTCACTAAAAAAGGGTCACGAACAATTATATGATAAAGGTATTAGTTTTCGCGTAATTTCTGCTTGAAATTAATGAAATACATGCATTTGTCTACCAACTATGGGCCTCCACAAAAATTCTCGGAGAACAGGAATGGATTGAAAGGAAACGAAAAATGTTCTTTTGAAAATTACCAATATTCTATTTTTACTCCATTATACTATTTACTTTCAACCAATTCGCATATATATATATATATATATATATATATATATATATATATATATATACACGTAAGATGGACATTACGAAATGATCCCGTAGTTTCGTATGCATTCATGAGGCGGCTGCCCTCTAGTTCTGCAAGTTCAATTTATCAGGGAATCTGGGCAAGACCTGATTAAGATAGGAGTTATTGACCCGGAAGCTTAAGTACACTATTTGTTATAAACATATTAAGTCGTTTTAAAAAATGTATACAATACAAATGTAAACTAATTCAATATATATCACTGTTTTGTTAAAATAAACATAATTTTTATTTTTGATAATTAATACAGTCTCTGATTGTATAAAAACAGTTATGCACCAGAAAAGATTTTACTTTTAACTTAAATTTGTGAACCGACTTCAATAGTTTAGTGTCATCTGGCAATGCGTTGTAAAGTAACGTACATTTATTGTATGTGGATTTCTGGTAGTGAGCTGTTGATACTGACACTTGAATGTGATATCTACGACGTGTGTTGTAATTGTAAATATCAGTATTGCTTGAAAATATGTTCTCACCGTTAAGAAAATCACTTTTGACAAATATTACAGATTCGTTAATAAATACGCAAGGCAATGATACGATTCCAAGCTCAATGAAGGGAGGCTTGCAGGGATCACGCGGATGGCATTTTTTCATTATTCGAATAATTTTCTTTTGCAATCTAAAGGTATGAGTGCTACATGATGAGTTTCCCCAGAATATTATGCCATATCGCAGGCGGGAGTGCACATTTGCACAATACACGCATCGAGCTGCATGAAGGCTGACAGAATTTGAAAGAATTCTGAATGCGAAACATAATGAACTTAATTTAGTGTTTAATTTTGTTATAAGGACATTCCATTTGAGGTTTGAGTGAATTGAGACATCGGGGCTGGTCTGCAAGCTCTTCCTCGGGGCTGGTCTGCAATCCGGACTGGCTGACCGTCTTCGACTCTGGCCGCGAAAGCCTACGATTTCAGGTTCTACTCTTCTTTAATATTCTTAAAGGAATATTTTGGCTCTACTATTAGGAAACAGAAACATTGAGAAAATGTCAAAAAAATTTATTAGAGTGGCAATAGATGGCACCTGGTAAGAGTATGTGTATAACTAGCCGAGACCAAAGGAAATAAAAAACTAACATGGGAGAGTCTGTGCCATTCTGTAACACAACTAGTTTGTTTTTACTTGATATTCTGTAAGTACATGGGAAGTTACCTTTATACAATATTTATACAAATAATCATGTTTCGTTAACCACTTTCCATCTTATAATGGAAATGGAAGGATAAGGAAGAGAGTAGAGTTTTATAGACGGACAATTTGAAAAACTGTTGGGACTACAGAATGGCACAGACATTCTCGTAGTTGTTTTCTAGTTTCCTGTGGGCTAGCTGTACGGTCTTGCCCCATCCTCTTGGCAGCTGCCATCTATCGCCGCACTAAATACATTTTTTGAAATGTTCTCAATTTTTTAGCTTTTTATTGACAGATTCGAAATATTACTTTTAAAATATGAAAGATAAGAAACCCCTCGTCCTATTTGGATTTTTTGTTGAAAAATATGGAGCCGTGTTTAAAAAAATCGTTTAAGCTCTAGTGTAAATGAAGTTCTTTTTCCCAGGAATATTTTGTGTTTGCGAAAAACTTCATCGGAAGTCATTTGAAGCACTTGCACTCACAAATACAATAATGTATACAAATCACTATTAATGTACATTAACGGCGTTAGAGATATTAAAAAATACATTTGTGGAATTTTTAAACAAACAAAAGAATGCATTTGTGTAAAATTAATTTTATGTCATCTTAACCAGAGCAATTAGCACTATCCTTACAAGTTGTAAGAAAAATGGGAGCTGTTTTTGAGAAAATGATGTTTGAGTGTTTTTGAGATCGCGACATGTTTGAGCTCGTTTTCACGGAAAACTTGATTTTGTATGAAAAAGTTACATCAAACACATCATTACGAAAGACATCATTTACAGCAAATGTACTCGTGAAGAAATCGCCGCTAATGTGAATAGTAACAACGTAAGTGGCAAGTCAAAAAATTCTTTTTTTAAACGAGAATAGAGCAATATGGCGTTTATACCATCACATAGAATGCATTTAGCACTATCCCTACAAAAAGTTTAAAGAAAAAATTGAAGGATTCTTTCTCGAGAAAATTTTGTTTTTGTTATTTTTTAATATTGTACATATAATATTTCACGAAAACTACTGGAAGTTTAAAAAAATGTACATAACTTTATTGAAAGAACTGAATGTGGAAAACAATTTTCAGGTGAAAGAAAAATCTCTTTATTCAATTTTGTCGTTATAGGAAGACGCATAACAAATTCCAATATTTTGCAAATTTTCAAAACTGCATGAGTAATCAGCGAAAATCGGACGTATGCCACCTTTTTTAAGTTTTCACGCTATTCTTACAATAAATGTAAAGAAAAAGTTTGGAGCCATTTTTGAGAATTTCTGAATGAAAAAATTTGAAAAAGTCCATGTAAAGTCCCCCCCCCCAATTTTGAAGAAAGTTATTTAAAATAGCAGCGTCAAGCCAGATCGACCTAGGAATATCCATTTTTCAAGAAATTGCACGTTTGGTTTAGGCGCTAGTGGTGTTCACAGACAGACGGATGGACAGTCGTTTTGAAAAAAAAATAGAATGGCACAGACTTCCTCTTTATTAGTTTTCTATTTTCTTTGTCTGGCGTAGCTATTCGGACTTGCCACATACTCTTGCCAGCTGCCATCTATTACCGCCCAAAGCACATTTTTTGAACTTTTCTAATTTTGTTCTGTTCCTTTATATATATATATATATATATATATATATATATATATATATATAAGTACATTTCGGTTCTACAGCTGGAATATTACTTTAGTAATACAGAAGAGTAAAAGCTTGTCATAAATGGCAATTCTGATTGAAAAATTTGGAGCCGTTTTTTTAAAAAAAAGCGTTACTGTAAATGAGAAATTTGAAGCTCTTTTTCAAAGAAAATGTTTGAGTTTTCCAAAAACTCATTGGAAGTCATTTGAAGCCCATCCACTTACAAATGCAATAGTTTTTACAAATCGCTGCTTATGCATCTTAATGGTGTGAGAGAGATTTTTAAAAAATTGTGAAATTTTTCAAAAACAAGAATTCTTCAAAATAAACTTTACATCATATTAAAAAGAGCAATTAGCACTATCTTTCGGAAAAGTTTTAAGAAAAAAAATTGGAGTAGTTTTTGAGAAAACGGCGTTTGAGTGTTTCTCTAAGTCCGGAATTTTGAGCTCATTTTCTCAGAAAATTGTTGAGTTTTCGAGAAACTTCATACGGTGTTATTTATAGTTCATGAAATCATAAATACAATAATATGAACAAATTGCCGCTATTGCAAATATTAACAATGTGAGAAACAAATCCAAAAAGTTTCATTTTTGTAATTCTTGAAATAACAAAAGAAAAGAGCAATATATTGAGTTTTTTTTATCCTATAAAATACATTTATAACTATCCCTTCCAAAAGTTTAAAGAAAAATTTGGAGAAATTTTTGAGAAAATCTTGTATTTGTTATTGTTAATATTGTACATACTTCATGCTATATTGTGCAAAAGCGACTAAAATTTTCAAAAAATGTACGTGATCTTAATAGATGAACTAACTATGGAATAAAACTTTCAGCTGAGGAAAAATCTATCTCTATTCAATGTTGTAATAGTACGAAGACGGTGAAAACGATCAATCTATCGAAATTATTCGAAAATTCAGAGGTAGTAGTGAAAATTTGTAGGAAAACGGTATTTGTACCTCAACAATTCAAACCTTTCTCTACATAGAAGTATAAGAGAAAGTAAAATAGGGAGAATTTTTCCTATCCATGAGATAATTTTAATCCGGTGTTTCCAATATTATCTTTAGTTGCTAAAAAAATATTTACTAAACATACGCAATTATATGTTTACGAGGTAAACGTATCATTTTTCAAATCTAATAAAGATAATACTAGTTTCCCTACAATCCACCTGAAAATGGAGCCCTGCTAGACCATGCCAAAATATTCATTCGCGAGTACAGCATTGTAAAATCAAACAGGAGAGATGAGTTAGCGGAGAGCGTGATTTGATATATTGTGAACCTAAGCAGCCATTTACTTGTTCTTATCTTTGTAAGAGGAAATCGGAAAAACCCATATAAATCACCAAGCCAACCAGTTTCGCAATTTCCTGTGCAAGTCACGTGCGACATATGGAAATAAGCGCAGTTTTTCAGACTATTCTGACCCTGGAGATTTAATTTCAAATTCTTGGCTACGTTTCCAACGAGAAATGCGATAGAATTTTTCTGGTCTAATGATTTCAAGCGAAACATTGTTTATGACAGATTGAATTGATAGGCATCATATTTGCAAATTGAGTCATTCAAAAAATGAATTGAACCTGATAATCAGTTTAGCTAAGGCAGTGTCAGAACAACAGGGAAAATTAACGGAGTGTTTACCCTCTCTTGAAGGCAGCTTTGGACAGTAACCCATTACTTTGAGAATATAATTGTGCTCCACTATTTAAACATTTAACAATTTAGTTTAATTTAAAAATTAAATATTAAAAAATACTTAGTTTCGTATGTTAATAATAAATTATTAGATCACATATATATATATATATATATATATATATATATATATATATATATATATTACTTCGTTTAATCATAATAGTTAAATACTTTCGAAGGTAGGCCCTGTCTCTTGGATCCGTTTTCAATCTTCTAGTGAGACGTCTTTAAGCAATACTAAATAAGCAATATTTGTGTAGTACGCACCTGACAGGTGTCGTTTCCTCCTTGCATAAAACCAGCACATATCAAAAGATCACTGAATTCATCAATGTAAATATCATTGCATTCATTCCAAGGTAAGATATTTACTCTTAGTTCATAGAGAATATTTGACATTTCACCATTCTCAGTCAACGCTCCCCAACCGCTCACAACAGCAGTCTCTGAAAATGGTTGTCTGGAATATTAATTAGGTCTTTCGGATGTACTTACAGAAATGTGGTACTGCATTACCCAATTTAATACGAACGGGGAAGGACATAGGCGCCACTTGACGGTAACGCAATGATGTCCACAGTTTTGCTTAGGGTAAATTCCGTGTTTACTTTTGCTAATCCAATATCATTGTCAGTTAGATCTCTGCGAAAATAAGGATCATCTGTATCAATTTATGAAAACAATAAAGTGTTATTAGTCTTTTTAAAAGTACACGAATACGTACGGTGTATAATTGGCGTGGCATATTCTTTGAACTACATCCTTCTCTTGGGAACAACTTCCAGGTGCGTCTTGATAAATAAAACCAGCCTGTACCTGAATGAACGGACACTTAATCTAATAAACAGGATTTTTCATTAAAAAGTTCTTGTATGAAAATGTTAAAATAATTCTTATTAATACCGTGAGGTGTCCAGATATTTCGGCATCGCAAAGGCAGTGAGCAGCAGTCAAAATCCATCTCCAAGTTATAAGTGCTCCACCGCAAAAGTGGTTCCCATCTTCACGAATCGACACTATGTACGGGTAATCCCCTGCACACACATTCTCACTGAACACTGATACTCAACAAATATCTAAAGAAATGATCTCTTTTCTGCTCCTTACCGAGTTTTGCGGCGACTCCACCCACAATCCGTCCATCCGGGAAAGCGTTTGCTAACATAATATAAGCATTAAATAACGCTGAATTGTAATAAGCAAAATTAAACACACATTACTTCTTATAGGAACAAGTAATTTACCTGATGAAATTAATACAAAGATGAGAGCGCAACCAATGAACTTCATTGTGTAGGAAAGGCTCTTTCTGAATGAGCAGCTGTCGGTATCTTTCGCAATCGACCTCTTAATTGTGAAGCTCTTATCTCAATATCTTTGTTTGAATCTCATAAATAAGGCTGCATAGAAATAAGTATCGCATGCCTCACCTTTTACTTTCTTGTGCTTAAGAAGGGTCTTCTTAAGAAGAGAAAGTTATGTAACGAGCGAAAAAAACGGCGAATTTTCGGCCTAAAAACTATTACAGGGCCCTGGTAACGAAAAAGTGGATAAGTGCAGATTTTAAATTTTGAAAAAAATTCCTCTAACCCGTGATGTAGCCAGAATCCCTGTGAGTCCTTGATACCGAAAAATCGATTGACGGCAAAACGTCTGTCCGTCCATCTGTCTCTGAACAACCCTAGGGGCAAAACCGTTCAGCCGATTTTCTCCAAAATTGATATTCCTCATTCGATCTGGCTGATGTCGCCGCTCCTTGAATTTGAAACAGGTTTTTTTACACTAAAAAAAGCCTCTGAGACATTTTCAAAAAAATGGCACCATCGATTTTTATTAAATTTTGTTGTTGGATAATCTGAAGGGCGTTTAAGAAAATGGCGCAAGTGTCATGTTGGTTGAAAACTGATTTTTCGAAAATTGAAAATTCAAAATTTTTTCGGCGTCTTCCTACAGCTTAAATATTAAAGATAGAGATTTTTCCGTAATAAAATATGTTCCTTAAAGATAGATTTTGAAATTAGGTCATAATTAATTTTTCAAATATTTGAGTATTTTTTGCAAAATGTTGCGTGAAATATGGGTAATTTTTAATTTTTGTTTAAACATTATTTTGTCAAAAACGGTTCCATCGTTTTTGATGAAATTTTGTTGGTTGATAGTCGGAAGGATGTAGGTGTCATGTTGGTTGAAAACCTAGATATTTCGAAAATAGAAAAAAATCAATTATTCTTTCTACAATTGCAATTATGAAGATACATTTTTTCTTAGTGAAATGTGTTCATCAATAACAGATCTTTATATGAGGTCATATTCGATTTTTTTTTAAACCAGTATTTTTTGCGAAATTTTGTGGCAAATTTTTTAAACCACTTTTTCTTAAAAAGTACACGACGTTTTTTGATTAAATTGAGAACTTAGCATAAAGGACGCTCAAGAGAAAGGTTCAGTTCCCATGTTCATTAAAATGTGTGATTTTGCGAAAATTAAAAATAACGAACAAAACATTTTGGCGCCTTCTTACAACTAGAATGGCGTGTTCTTACAACTACAATTGTGAAAAGACATTTTTTAATGAAATGTGTTTATCAAAAATAGTTCTTGAATTAAGATCATGCTCAATTTTGTGAAAATATAAGTGTTTTTTGTGTAAAAGAACAACATTGTTTTTTATGTATTAGATTATTTTGTTCGTTTCTTACATTCGTCTTTTGTTATACATTTACACATTAATCTTTTAGGAATTAATTAAAACCAATTTGGAATAGTGTTAGCTTTCAGGGAATATCAGATTGGAATGCTCGTACAATGACTCGGGAGCTCATTTTTGTGAATTAGTCTTTTGTTGGGACATGATTTACCTGTATGAATAGCAGTTATAATTGTCAAATTTGCGTTGATAGTTGCTTAAAAATATTTAGTTTTTGCACCAAAGGTTGTACGATTTGTAATGAGCAGGGTTGGGCAGTTTTTAAATACTTGTATTTGAAGTACGTGTATTTACATGTTTATCCACGTTTGTCTGATGATTTGTTTGGAAAATCAGTCGTTTTAAAAGGAAATTACATTTCTTTGTGTTAAAGCCGTCCGCATGATGCGTCTTTCCGTTCAATTTTGCGCATGCGTCTAGCTCAAGTAGCGCGTGCTTCCTTTCGTCAAAACGATGAGCGCATGGAATAGCGCAAGCTTTCTCAGAGTTGACGGGAATCTCGCTCGTCTTCTTCATGCGCTTTCCTCAAAGAATGTGTATTTCATAGGGAAGTCATCCGAAATTCGAGCCGTACGATTTTCAATCAGTAAACGACATATGATTTGTATTTAATATAAAATTAAGCTAACATGCCCCGTTGAAAAAAAATTGTATGCGCGTAAAATGCAAATAGAAGCATGCTCTTGGAAGCATAATGTATTGGTAATAATTTGGTGTTGATTAATGCAGGTTCTTGTCCCCTTCAGTACGCTGCCACACCAAGTGCAGCAGATGCATACGCCACCCAAAGTTCGTATAAATGTTTCTCATAGTAAGAGCTTTTCCTCTGAATATACATTCAATTGAGAGTAAATTATCTTTTATATATATATATATATATATATATATATATATATATATATATATATTTGTTGGTTCGTACTTAATGCGCTGCCGTTACGTTCATTCGATTGCAATAAAACCTTGTCAACTAATTGCATAAGTGTGTGGGAATAATATAGTCATAGTAAGATGGGAATCGGCAAACGCCTGGGCGCCCCTGTTCAAGCTCTCTACGCAACACGCAGCACCCTGAAGTATTAAGAGCGTTTGCCCCTGCGATTGTGAAATTACGCCCGGGAGACTGGTACAAGAGACAGGCAGACACAGACGCAGAGAGAAACAAAAAGAAAGATAGAGAGACACAAAGATGGAGAGGGAATGAGAAAGGGATGGACGACAGGGCGTCTGCCGGGTTCCGCTAGTAGTTAATAAAAAATAAATGTTTTTGTGGTAGGTAATTGCAGATCCCTGTACCACTGAATAGGTGCACGAAGCCATTCTGGAAGATGAATCTGTGACTTCGGTGCAAGATATTCCTGCTTTCTAATTCCGTAGTACTAGATGCTAGATTAGAAGAGACCTTTTTTTCTTTTTAATACAGATTTATTTTCAGAATATTCATTTGAGGACATAGTATCTTTCTTAACACCATTTTTGCTTTTCAGATACTCTTCCAGAGATGACTTCTTTAAGTATGCACAATTGATCCTACTGTTCGGTTCCTAGTGCTATCAAATATTTGCAATTTGACAACCCATTTTCAGAATTAAATTATGGTGCATAAGTATTGCTGGACCTGTTACATTCCACACTTTATAAATCATTGTTTTAAAAGTGAATGTAATTTCACAGTGGATCCCATCTCTGCCCTGTGCTTTGAACTGCCCTGAACTGTGCATGTGTGAGATAGGAATGGGTAAATTAATTTTGTCAAATATTGATTAACAAAAACTTTTTTAGGCATGCTAAGAGTTCAATTTTTTGCACTAGTTCTAAAA
The DNA here is from genome assembly GCA_038098605.1 of Gryllus longicercus. Lineage (NCBI taxonomy): Eukaryota > Metazoa > Arthropoda > Insecta > Orthoptera > Gryllidae > Gryllus > Gryllus longicercus. Next base: position 436,921 of record JAZDUA010000416.1, read on the forward strand.
GTGGGACAACGCTCAAATGTTCAGAAAAAACTTTGAAAGCAACAAAGACCTAATGAGGTACTAATGAGGTTACTCTTAATGTAACATAGTACATAATTGTTTTGTATTCTTGGATTAAAATAAAATGAAAGGCAGAAATACTGTTTAAAAACACATGGTGAAAGTGAATTTATTTTGCTCATAGGATTGGGGCACCTGACATATTCGCCTCGTGGTGCTACATTTGTAACTAGCAATATAAAATGGCACTTTTATCATTACTATTTGTTTTTCGAGGACAAACGTGAGGTAATGTTTTCATTTGTTTAAACACTGTTCATGCATAATATTCTGTAATAATGGAGTATTCCATAGTATTCACATTAATTTGGCATGTTTACAAGCAAGTAATTTTGCATTGGAGCTAGTGCACTGTGTTTATTGCCTTGTGTAATACAAAATTGTTTATATACTGAGATTTATGTAAGACTGCCTCCGGGAGGTATCAGCTGGTGACAGTTTCATCCAATTGGAAGCTCGAACGTCACCATAGTGACGTCACTATGGTGACGTTCAAGCACCCGATTGGATATATCTGGCAACAGCTTATTCCTGCCAGGGGCAACTTGCATAAATCGCAGTATAGTAATGAAATTGCAAAATTGTGCATCAATATACTCAATAAATAATAGATTTTACTGCCCTAATTTGAATTTTTATTCCATAAAATTCTTATAGTTTTTTTTATATAAATTAAGGCAGAAGTATGGGATTGAGATTTTAAAGTTCCCTAGTAGCTGGTTTATTTAAAATGTACCTGTTACTTCTACGCTATTGGCTGTCCGTTTGCCCAATAGAAATTATACAGAACAATATGGCGGCAATGGAAGTTGGAGACTAGGCTTTCCCTTTTGACATTGAGTGCCTCCTCTGATACATACTTTTTTAAGCGACTCTGACAGTTCGATGCGCTGTTGTCACAGATTACTACGCACATGACCCCACCTACATCACAAATAAATTTAAATCTAAAAACAATTACGCTTACTGACAGGCTCTGACACGTCGCGATATCATATTCAGAATTTTCACCAAAGCCGAATCTTATCGCCTCCGCGACTTCGTGCGAGTCACATCTGCAGCAACGCTGAAAGAATGGAAACAAATCATCGCAAGTTGATTGCTTCAAGCAACCTTCTCATGGCTCAATGGCAAAGTCGCTTGCCTTTCACCACTAAGGTTCCGGGTTCGATTCCCGTAAAACCTCATGTGAAATTGGTTACGACAAAAGGACTTTGCTTGCTTCACAGGGGCTAGGCCAATCCCTGTGAACTGTCCTAAACCGTACCCCAATCCTAATTCCTTCCCAATTCTGGTCGCTGAGTATTTATTTATTTACGTCAAACACAGTTAAAAACTGTGTGACATGATAGAGAGAGAAGTTAATTTGAAGTTACACATGTGTCCAGAAGCAAAACAAGGGGCCATATCAGCATTTGCTCGAGGATCAGGGAAACTGGATGAAAACCTGATCGAGATGGGGATCATTGACCCAGAAGCTGAAGTACCATACTTGTTACAGGTTCTTTACAATTATACAATCCAAATGGTATAGAATATATTAAATGTCATTGTTAAAATTAATATTTATTTTCTTTTGGATGCTCGGTACAGTCCCTAATTGTTTAGAAACAGTTGTACAGCAGAAACGATTTTACTTGGGAGTTAAACTTTTGTATCGAATTTAATCTTTAATTTCACCTGGCAAGGGGGAGTAAAATAATGTACATGTATTATATGTGAATGTTTTGTAGTGAGCTGTTGATACTGTTACCTGATGAATACGATTACTACGTCGAGTGTTGTAGCTATAGACAACGGTGTTTGCAGAAAATATATTCCCGCCCTTAAGTAAGTCGTTTTTGACAAAAACCACTGATTCATATATCAAGAGACAAGGTAATGGTTAAATACCAATATAAATAAAAAGAAACTTCAAGAATCACTTAGAAGGCTTTTGTTTATTATTCGCACAATTATTTTTGTAATCTAAAAGTCTGGGAGCTATAAGACGTATTCCCACAGAATATTATGCCATATCTCAGGCGGGAAGGAACATTCGCGAAATACACACGAGCAGTGTGGAGGCTGACTGAATTTGAAAGAATTCTGAAAGCGTAGCATCAAGAACTTAATTTGTTCAATTAATTTAAATGAACTTTCCATTCAAGGGTTGACTGAACTGAAAGACCTAAAAATTTTGTTACCTTAACATCGGTCAATGACATACGGTTCATTTTCAGTGAAGTGCAAAGCTGTTTATTTGAAATGGAAAACTGCATTGAAACAGTTTTCTTTTCATTTACTATTAGTTTTTTATTACGAAACCAATTTAAATTCCGATATTGTACAAAGTACGGTTTCTTTATTGCAAAGAATATTCGTATCATCCGCAAACAACTGTTCTTCCGTTTCTAATCGTCGTGGGCATAATTATCTACCATGTATTATCTTAATATATCTGTAACAAGTATTGTAGTATAATATCTAGGCCAATGACTCCATCTTGATCAGGTTTTTTGTCCAATTTCCCTAGTCCTTTGAGCAAATGCTGAGATGGCCCCTTGTTTTGCTTCTGGACAATAAAAGTAACTTCACTCGCTGCACTGTAAACTTGTAGTAGAGACGCAGGGGCGCGTGTGCGCAATGCTACTTGGCGGCCCTCTTGAAAACTGACTGCGACGAGACGCGACAGACATGACTTATATGAATTAATGGAGGATTACTCACGCGCTGTATCAACGGAGGATTACTCCGGACGCGCAAAGCGCTCAACGGCCCGCGGGGCTTGGAGACGCGTTGCATCAATGAAAGACTCTCCGGTAAATAAGCACATGATACTTTTCGACATAGATACTACTTCCTTTTTTCTTTGCAATATTTCTACCCTTTGGAAATTAAAAATCTACATATTTATAAGTTTCACTTCCATGATTAAGTTCTAAAAGCAAACAAACTGTCAGTACAGTATTGCACTGGCATATGTATTACATTGCCTAGTTTCCGCCAAGCAACATTCAAAATATGCTCTATTCTTATCGTTCAAATATAACATTTCTGGAGCTACCACAAATAATTAAGTATAATTTACAAGGTGGCGTAAGAAACTCTTGTTGAAGAAGACATTACACCTACTTATTAGAATGAAATTGTGAGTGACAAGAATGTACAAACATTTTTGGAATGAGTGAACATTCAGGAGCTGGATGTCTTCATGTCTATGAAAATCTGTTATTGGCTTCTATATTTAATTTAAATTATTTATCATAATTTCATACGCAGTGTTCCAACAGACCAAAAGGCATAGAAGGATGTCAAGATTGCATTACGATACTTAGGGCCGGTTTCACCAACAGCCGAGTAAGAGAGTCAGAGTAGTTACCCGAGAGTAACCATTTACTCCAAGATAGTAACAATCGAGTAGAATATGAGCATTTCACCATGCTTCTAGAGGGTTATTTTACTCTTAGAGTACATACTCTCCGATTTACTCCGCAAATCAGCTGAACACAATATTTGAGAGCGATTCAAGAGGCTGTGAGCGAGAATGACGCTGGGAACCAATGCGGACCAACGTGAACCTTTGATTTATTCCTTACATTTTATCATTCATTTCAGTTTCGGAGTTCTTGGCGTTATAATCTGGTGTGGTGTTATGGTGGTTTGAGTTAGCATATTTTATTTCCTAGTTTCTGTATCTTTATTTCTTAATAAATATTAATTCTTCTTAAAGTTGCCACCTCTTCGGGTTTCGTGACCAACCTCCGGGCTCCGGGTTTACTAATATTCGTGCAACTTTTCTTGAACGATGACCTTGATCCCCCTCCCTTGTGCAATAAACAGTTGAAGGCAAAAGCTCGCAGCGGGCACTAATGACAACCTTCCAAGCATTGAAACTTCGTTGGCGCGAAACAGAGGCTAGTCAAAGCCAGTTGCTTTCATAGTGCAGAACCCCTGTTCAGATTTATTGTCAATATCGAAAGAAATGGCTGAGTCAGGTCCAGGTTTTTCAAGGGAGTCAACTAAAACTCCCGAAAAAGTTAAGCATAAGATGCAGTTTTGACTTTCATTTCACAGACGTTGGCATTACTTAAAATACTGTAGTGGCCGACTTTGTAACTAATACCCCCACTCCACCCGAAATCGTCAATCCATCGTTCAAGAAAAGTTGCACGAGTAATACTTTCACCTCCGGGTCATGCACAATATTAAATGTACTACGCGTTCAAATGTTTCTGATTCTTAAATTTCAAGAATTTGCACGCATTTTCTAAATCTAAAAAAATCGTACAATTACGATCACAGTCCCTTTCAGTATTTTAATATTCTCAATTTGAAAAAAGGTGAAGAGAATTGCTTTGACAAATTTGTACAAGTAGTAAATGCAAATATTAACGAAGATAATTTGTACGATGAAATACAAGTAGTATCAAAAACTCTTTCCAAAATATAAATTCAAGACTACACGACAGACATGAGTCAACATTTTTCTTCATCAGATTATTTTAAAGAACTACCCAAAATTGTTAGCAGGGTTTTGTCCATTTCCGTAAGTAATGCTTACGTAGAACGGATTTTTTCAATTACGGGAAATATTTGGTCCGATTTGAGAAACATGATGAGAGTCGAATTAGTCAAAGCAGAACTCTTTACAAAACTAAACTATGATATTATGTCTTGCGCCGAATTTCACAAATTCATAAACAAAAAGAAGCAAGTATGCTTACTAAAGAAAGCCGTTTCAAATGAGAAATATACATGGAAGAAAAGTTAGTTTTTAAAAATAAATATTACAGAAAAGTAATATAGAGATTCTATTTTTAATGTAATTATTTATTATTTGTTTTATAGATTGTTTACTATGGAAATGTAATTTATTTGATTGTTTCTAAACTAATAAATTAAAATTATGATTGTACAATTAAAAAAATGTGTAAACGTTAAAACATACCCTCCTCCCCCAGCTCATGGAAATCTCCGAGTGGGTATGTGTCAATAGGTGGCAACTCTAATTCTTCTTCTCTGGAGACGAGTTACTATTTTGTTAGCAATGCAGAAAAATCTAATTTGCAGTTCGTTTACCGATGGCGGTGCAAATGAATTTTCTATAACTAGGGAATTAAAATGTTTAGTTTTTGAAATGTTGCTGATCTCGTGTTTTTATAAATTTTATTATTATATGTTGTTTTATTTTTTAAACTTTTATTAATCTTTCAACTATTTGTAGTTAAAATGTTGGAAAGGGATTCTGGAACTGAAGAAAACGTGCGCAAATGATCTCCCTCATACGTCACATAATTTTTACTGAATAAATAAATTAATATTTCTTAGTATTTGTAATTCCTGTAGTTATTTTTCCTTTTGTTGCCGTATTCGGTACGTACTACCTTCATTTCGTATCCACATGGGAGAAAAATAACTTTAGAAGTTCTCTACAGTTTACAATGTGTATGATGAAGTTAAACAGATGATTTGGTCAAACATAACCTCATGACAAAATCTCGATCGTCATAATTAAAACCAATCCACTCTCTCTCGCACCCTTTGTCTTCGCACTAGTGGATAATATTCCGAATCATTGCTGGAATCGTCATCAAATACTATCATTCATAATCGTAGAACCTTAACAACACTTTGGAAAACTGAATTTACGTTGAAACGTACTTGAAAACGTTGAAAACTGAATTTACTCCGTACTTTACCCGACGGATTTTCGCGGTGTAAAGTTACTCTCGAATTTACTCTTGTGTAAGCGATTTACACTCGAGTAAAATGTTGGTGAAACGCTCCAAGACATTACTCTCGAGTAAACATCATTTACTCCAGAGTAAACTCTTACTCTTCGTTTGGTGAAACCGGTCCTTAGACACTTAAGACAATGCAGAAATAAGTACAGCACGAACTCTGGAGAAGAAGCTAGAGAAATTCCCAATAAAAAAATGTACGAAGCCAACAATTGAAAATAATTGATTTTTTAAAAACAAATAAAGATATTGAAATTTTTAGATCATGTTCTTAGTGTATTTTGCTATATCTCTAATTTTAATAACATCATTTGTTATGGAGAAATTCTATTCAATTTTGACATTATTGGATATAGTGAATCAAAAATGTTACACAACAAGTCTCATTTGAAAGTTATGTAAGTTATTATAGAGTTGAATCTTATGGAAGAGAATCTTTACTTTATATCCTGACACATCATAACACAGTTTAATGCAAGTTTTCTACTGAATAAAGATCCTCAAATGACAAACATTAGTTTACACATTACAGTCTAGCAACATAATGTAGTAAATTATGCTGGAATGAAAACTGAATGATTGCAGAACCTGTTTGAAAAATCTGAAAAGTGAATGAAGATAAACAGTAATCTAAATAAGAAGTTACTTACTATCACTTTGCTTAGAACAGTTTAATTTAATTCCAGAAAAAGAAAATAAATTTAGATGAAAATAAACCAGATTGTAAATGCATGTAATAAAACAAAAGCTACAAGGGACATTATTAAAAAGACTACAGCACCAACTAATAATAACAGAAAAAATATAGAGCTCCACTACAGAAACCAAACTTCACAAGACCCAAAAGAAATAGCTGATATATTCAATGAACACTTTTCATACATTAGTAAAAAGTTTATCTCTTAACACTCTCTAAACAATAAAAACACACTAACCAAACACTGTTCCACAAATTATAAATTCCATATTTTTAAATGAAACCACCCCCTCTGAAATATTTAAAATCATTGGACAAATGGAGAATAAATTCTGAGCAGGCCTGGACAACATCCCAGATTTTCTTGTTAAACACAGTGCTCCGTATATAGTGCACCCACTCTCTCATATCTGCAATTACTCTCTAAATCAAGCATATTCCCAGATATATTAAAAAAACAAAAATTAAACCAATGTTTAAAAAGGGCAATAGTTATGATCTAATGAACTACAGACCTATCTCCCTATTATCAGGATCTATAAACATTCTGTAAAGGCTTTTCAATGAAATTCAAACAGTTTCTCAATGCAATAATATCCTTCAAAACACACAACATATATCTCCCTGTTATCAGGATTTTCAAAAATTCTGGAAAGGCTTCTCAATTATAGACTCAAACAGTTTCTCAATGCAAATAATGTCCTTACAAACGCACAACATGGCTTCAGGAGTAATAGATCCACAGAGACAGCCATCTTCTCCTTTTTAAATGACAAACTTGTTGCACTAAATCAGAAGGAAATTCCCATTGGCCTGTTCGTAGATTTGTCAAAAGCCTTTGACATTATTGACCATTACATACTATTAAGAAAACTAGAAATGCTAGGGATTCAAGGCATTGCAGGTCAATGGATCAAATCATATTTATCAAACCGTAGCTAAATTGCTGCCCTCCAGCACACTAAAGACAACAATATCACCTCGTACTACTCCTGCCCTCAAATGATAAATTGTAGAGTCCCGCAAGGATCCATCCTTGGGCCAATACTATTCTTTATACATAAATAACATGCCTTTGGCTTTACGGAATAACAAAATAATTTTGTTTGCAGATGACACAAAATAATCATCAAAGCAAAAACACAACAATCATTACAAAAAGAAACTCACAAAACTCTGCAAGCACTAGTAAAATTGTTTCAAGACAACAAACTCATTATGAACACCAGCAAGACAGTCTCTCTAAATTTCATGAATCCCCAATCTAAAGAAAAACTCTCACAGCATTTGCTCATAAACAATAACTCTGTAACGATATCTCATGAAACTACCTTCCTCAGTCTAACAATTCAAGAAAACCTAAAATGGAATGCTCACATCTCAAATCTTAACAAGAAGCTCACCAAATCTTGCTATGGCGCATACACCCTCAGGTCAAGCTCCAAGACTGAGACACTTCGAACAGTGTATTTAGCAAATGTGCACTCACACCTAAAATGGAATAATATTCTGAGGAAATGCCCCTGAAAGCACTCGCACATTTATTATTTTCAAAAAAGAATATTGCGAACAATGACCAGCACTTGTAAGCTGGAATCGTGCAACCCATGTTCAATAAACTAAGGATTCTTTCTCTACCATGCATGCAAATATTTGAAATAGTGGTCTTCACAAAGAAAATTCCCATGGAAAACAAAGACACTTACTTTATTTTCCGATGTACACAACTACAACTCTTGTCAAAAAGATAACCTACATGTCCCCATTCTGAAACTACACTTTTATCAAAAAAGTACCCTAATAGAGGGCATTCCACTTTACAACAACCTAGGCAATGATATCAAAGACAAACACAATTCATACATTTAAAAGTAAATTGAAAGCTTTCCTGCTTAACATGTTCTACAGTGTGAAGGAATATTCAAATCACAACAATATTTTCCTTAAAAAAATATAAATAATTTTTTTTTATCCCGTTTGACTTTCTGTTTCAGGTTACTGTTTCGAGCTGAAGTAAAGAAAAACGACTAGCATATCGCATCCTGTGACGTAGAAGGAGAATGCATGACAAAAAATTTCTGTTTAAACCTCTCTCCTCCTCCTTACCATTTCAAGTTTTAAACATAGAATGTATTAATATTGTTAAATTTTATGTAGTTGCTAACAGAATTGATATCATGTATTGTTTTAATATTATTATCATTATTGTTATTAATATTATAAGTAGTAGCATTAAAACGACAATATAATGACTATATAATATCCTAATCTATATGTAGCAAGTATAGTAGTATAATTCCTAGGCCAATGACCCCCATCTCGATCAGGATTTTTTTTTCAGTTTCCCTGGTCGCTTGAGCAAATGCTGAGATGGCCCCTTGTTTTGCTCCTGAACAGTAATGTAACTTTGCTCTCTCCACCCAAGACATCATATTGACTCGTCATACACGAATGTAATTGTATATGTGACTCAATTAATATTATTATTATTATTATTATTATTATTATTAATGTAAACATTCATTTGCCTAACGTTTTTTTTAAACCAGGGCAATCAGAAACAACCATCAAACTTCATACTAAATAAAAAATTGAAACATAGATCCAACAATTTTTTCACAGCAAGTTCCAGATTTATAATACATACTAATTTTTGACCCAAAAAACTACATTATACTCTTGTTAAAAGTGTATTCTGATTTAAAGTTAAGAATCTGAAGAAAATTTATCGCAGGGGAAATAATAAAAGGAAACATAACTGAATTTATTACAAGAGTTGGAATACCAAACAAAAACCCCTCACTCACCTTCAGTTAAAACTTAAGCAGATTCTTGGAGTAGAAGTAAATAAAATATAGCAACAGAATTATTTGCAACATAACAATGGAAAAATCATATTAATGAATATTTCTACTATAAGTGGATGGTATACTGTATATCTTCATCTTCTGTAATCCATTTAAAGGCAATCTGTAAAAGTCTAAATAATAATAATAAAGCTAGTGAAATCCCACACTGGGCAAATGCCTCTCCAAGATGGAGGATCACTTAATAATTTGAAGGTCCACAAATGAGCTACACGATTGTAAAGTGAAAAGTCTAAATGCTTAATGGTAATTGTTGAATTATTTAATTACACTTGGACACACAGTCTAAAACAAGGGCAGGGGAGATTTTGTTTCTGCTCTCCCTTTCTCATTCACACGATATATATTACTAATATATGAATAAAAACGTCAAGGAGAATGATATTATAACTTTAATGATAAAATTAATAAATACAATTGAATATGTGCTATATAATTTTCTTGGGTGTCAAGGCAGCTTACTTTCCTATTATTGTATAACAATTTCCCCAATTGTCTGGGGAGATTGAGAAAAGGGAAATCATGGTTTCAACATTTAAAGGAAATAAAATGTTTTAGTATGTATTGGCCCTCTCAAAATCTTCTCGAGGTGCTGCGGCACCCTGTGCAAATGCTTATGATTTCACACCATGTATCATGTAATAGAGATTAAAATATTTTTATTTCTATTAATTGTTTACGTTATTTTGATACTTTTTCTTTCATAATTTTGCAACTGTTGAACTGAAGTAAGTACCACATACATACAATGCAGAAATTATTCCAACTCTTGGTCCAATGAGTCTTCTTTCAATTCTTTTAATTTGGCTATTAGGGATGATCCAAATGAATTTCTGTACAGAGCACTTACAGAATCTAATACAGAATAAGGCGTCTCATAATACGTATCTCCTGGCTGAGATCTTGCGTCAAAATCAAGCCCTACTATTCTAAACCCTCTTCCACTCAATTCAACACATAACTTTATATCTTCCAAAGTGAGGATATTGAGATAAACATATTTGTTGTTACTATGTAACTTAGGAGATACGTGAATGTCTTTTACGTGAGCTTTCACATCATTGATAACGCCTTCTGCTTCTGTTTTCCAATTGTCTTCACCTAAAGTTGTATCTGGTTCCGTCATTTCAACGACGCTTTCTGTAAATTACCATACAAATAGTAATATAGGCACAACTGAAACACTTCTGTTTACCGAAACATTAAACTATTTGTCGATGCACGAACTTCTACAGTGAACCATAGCATATAGATAACATAAGTTAACAAGCATACCGGTACGCGCACGCACGCACATATTGCTGTTCTTGTTATTATTTTACTTCGCCCCTCAATGCCCTACTTTACGGTGGCATTATGTCACTGATTTTCGTGTCTTTCTCGGTAGGCAGCCAGCAGGGCCGGTTCACTCAATGTTAAAAGGCGGGGGACTAAGTTTGTTTCCTCAGACACGGGCCTGGTGCAGGTAGCGCAGCTGTTGCGTTTTGCCGCGCATTTTCAAAGTAAAGTTGTGCGAATGGTTGTGGTGCGTGTAGGGAATATCCATGAGTATTATATGATTTTCTACAAAGAGTTAATTGTATTATTGGCAGAAGATGGGTAAATGTTCCGTAAGAGGGTGCTCAACCTCTGGGAGGATGTCCTTTCACAAGCTCCCCAAATATCAGCAGATGCGTGAACGATGGTTCAAAAACATAAATCGCCAAGATTTAATTGGTAAATTATGTATGAAATATTATAAAAGTTAATAAAATTGTGTGTACTAATAAAATTAATCAAATATGCACACTTTAATTCAATTGGCGAGAGAACCTCACTTCTATAGAAGATATTTTTTTATAATAGAAAATTTACAATTAGACCATTAAATAAGTTCTTGGGTACATATTACAATGTTTAATGAATATTTAACGTGAATACATAGATGAAAAACGGGGAAAATTGTATAAATGTCTCATTATTTCGTAAATTCATATTAGTAATAGGAAACAAAAATGGTCCAGTTTTCTAACTGTTGGAATGTTGATACCTGTTCAATTATTTTGTTCAGGCGGCGAAATGGTCGAAGAAAAGAAGGGAGAGTATTTTAATAGAATCTGCAACGAAACATCACCTCTTCTATCAGTAGTTTTTTGTCAGACAAGAGTTCTGGAAAAGAGACGACACACAATTGAAAAAGATTGTTATTTGGAGAAAGAATTAACGGGTATTGAAGAAATTGTCACAGTTACCTCTGTCCAAACGAAATTAAACATTTCCTTGCGAATTTCGTGGTTTTTATTCAGCTTTCTACATTAGCTTGTGATGACAATGCGAGGAGGCGTCTGAGGTAGAAAATTAGCGACTTCCTAGTATTTCGACAATTGCAATTTTACGCGGGGCTGCCCAGGAGCTGGTGCGATCTTTCGGTGACGCTCTGAACAAGAAACAGCTGACAAACTACGTCAAGGACTCTTGTACGAAAGAAATGAGCAGAGAGTATATATGAGAAATGAGTGTTGGGTCAAAAATCTTTCATGAAATGAAAATTTGTGGAAGATATAACAATTTCAATTTGGCCTGTTTCCCCGAATTTTTGGGCAATCTTCTTTTCGGTTGGGAACATTCTTAACTTTAAAATAAAGTAAACGATTAGCACTGATATCTTTCTATTTGGGCTGCAATACAAGATTTTTTTCATTTTCTATTGCTATCTGATTGGTTACTGCACATCATGACCATATTTCCACAAAGTCCACACACTAACTACCCTCATTGAAACCTACAAATGGGCAGAACAATACTGAATTGTTTCGGATGATGGAATTTTGACAGTATATGTAGTAAAATTGGATTAGATTTTTACTGTAACTATTAATAATACTATTACAGGATTTATTGTTCAGATAATTTATTTACCAATTCAAATTTGGCTACATTTAATTAAAAAAACATCTGAAATATATTAACCTTTTGTAGCACTGAAGTATGTGAAATATCCAAAAAAGTATTTCACCTGATTTGGAAGTGCTCTTAATATTTTTAAATTTTCAAAATAAACTTTACATATTCAGAGTATATTATTTATTACACACACTTCTTTTATTACACATTCCAAAACATAAGTTTTTTTAATAGTTCACATTCAAAATTGGTTTGATTATTTATTCTTACATTTCCAATGCTTGTTAGGCAAGTTTTTCTAAACAAGGCAACTATTATTTGATATATATCTTGCTGAAATTATATATTTGTATGCAATATCATCAAGACTAGCAGCACTTGCACCTTCAAGGGAAAAAAAGATTTTCTCTTTCTATATATAGTGTAGACTCTCTCTACCAACTGCTTTTCTACACTACTTGTGATTCATAAAACACACATTGTAACAATTGAATGAAACTTTCTACTATGAGTCACTGTAACTAGTTTGGCTAGAAATGGTCTTAAATAGGTCCATGAATATGTGAAAATGAAATAAACAAATTTTAAGGACCTGTACCTTTGAAATAATTGTATTTGGATTATTCAAGCTTGAGTTTACCTCCCTGACATTCCAAACCTGCCATGTACCAGTTTTTGTCAACCCACGTGCCTTCTGAGGTAATTGACCCTCTGCCAACAGATAGGCTGCGAGTCACAGCCGCAGGCCGACATTGCTTGGAGATTTCCGCGCTTCGGGAAGTGGCAGGTCATGAAAGGTCTGAATACTAATCGTCGCTAGGACACTACTTGCAATGCTTGATAGCACTTTAAAAAATTGTATTTCAGTTTTGAAGGGTTCTGAATAGGTAATAAAACATGTCAAATTCATGCAAGTATCCAGGGCAGTAAGTATTGCAAGTTAGCACATTTAAAAACTTGTCACACAAAGGCTAAGATTTAGTCTCAATAGTTTATCAGCAATATTTTCCACGATTCATGTGTATTCTACTGCTGCAGCAGCACAGTCCCCAAAGCGTATAGACCCAGCACCAAAAACATTTCCTCTACTTTGGTTTTGTCATCTTCATTCTTTGCACGATGTTGAGTTGTTGCACATTCTTTCAAATTTGACAGACTGAGGACTTTTTCCATGAATTTTTTTTTTCAGTACTTCCGAATTATTTGTGTGCAATTTAGTTTTATTTATTTTATTTGCAACTAAATTAGTTTAACTAGTGTGTATTTGTGTATTACCATGTACATTTCTGTCTATTCCTTATGTTGTAGAGAAGGAAACATTAAAAGAACAAATTGAATGTTTCATAGTTTTTTATTCCTAACAATTTTTTAATAAATCAATTTTAAAACCATTAAACAGAAAAGCAATTTAGTTCAAACCATTTTATTGAAACATGTTATTGACTTCGTACGTTTTGACTTTCTTTCTCTCTCTTTCTTTCAAGGATTACTTTTCCTCTTCAAAAGAAATTGTATATCAATGTAACATATGCAAAAACTTAATACCTCGGTCGACTCTTAATACAATTTATAAAACAAAAACAAAAGTTAAATTTTCTAACTTCAAATCTTTGAGTAAAATGTACATAAATAAATTGAAATTGTATCTATACAAGGTACAAATGAACTCGCCTCAGAATATAATTTTTTAAGTACATTACTCAGAAAGTTAGAGAGTTCCTGAAATCTTCAATGGAAGCTTTCTCTGCATGAAATAGTAGCTTATGTTGGTCTGATAGATAATCCAACAAATGTTTTTTAAGTGATTAACAAAGGGTGAAGTCCAGAAAGAATATTTAGTGTTAGAACTTTCTTATGAATTACTTTATTAATTATTTAAAAAAATGACATTTCAGAGGTTTTTTGTCTCCTCCAGACAAACTGGAAAGGACATAGGAGAAACATCAGTTTAAACATTCAGCTTGTATAAAGGACACAAAAGATCTCCAAAATTTCAAGTTAAATAATTAATAAAATAATTCATAAGAAGGTGATTGTAACTAACGTTCCTTTTGGACATGATGTTAAATACTAATACTGAATAATGACATCTACACCTTACAAAATACATAACAATAAAGGTGTTTTTCAACAATGTAGTCTCCTCTCAGAACACTCAAAATTGATTGTCTCTTGAAAAACAAACACGATCCCACTGTACATTTCAAATCAAACTCGTGTAGTGGTAGTTTAATAATATATTTATTATTTCAGGTCAAAGTGGAAGGACTGAAGTTTTTACAGCTTTATTTATACTCAGCCCATACAGGAAAGCATTACTGAAGAAACATTCCAACACATCAATGTTTTAAAATTACAATACGCATTTGCAATATTGTACTTTAGCATTGAGAATAAGATTTAAGATCACATGTATGAATAATATAACTGGATCACAATTTGTAGCATACAATAATTCAGCTTGGGTACATTCAAACAAATGATACTAATAACACATACTATGAGCTAGATGCGGAAGAATTACACAATGAAAAATAAAATCTACTTGAAATATGAAGTCAGGACTGTACAACGGATGTTGAAGGTGGATGAACGAACACTAGTATGGTAGGTTGCACTTTCCAGCCTTCAATGATTCAACTACTTTTAGTATACTAGCATTGAGGAATGTACAGAACATATCTGGCATGTATCAATCTGTCCTTGTTTGCTATGAACAAGCTTGCTGACCTGAACACTGAATTCTACAATGAAACATTTATTAAAGAGGTACAGAGAGTAAAAAATGCTAATTTTCCAGGAATTGTTCAAGCAAACTCATTGACCTCTGTGTTACAGATGCCACTGACGTCCATAAAAGATATTTATACCATTCAGTATTTACGTATTGGCCCCATAGACTGTTTGTAAGAGTCGAACCTATCTGCTCCATAGGGACCACTACTTGACATCCCCATGTTCATTCCAGGGGGATTTGGAGGTACATTCTGTTGACTCGTATAAATAGATCCTGGGCCGCCCATGCTAGGTCCACTGCGTCCCACAACTCCCATGGGACCACTTCCTCCACTCACCCATCTGTATGCATGTCAACCAATGAAAATACACATAAAAACACACATTCTCATGATATGAAATTTCAAATGCAAATTACTGTATTTGAAACTAGAACATAAGAATCATAAATATATAACAAGAAACACACATGAACAAATTGTTCTTTGTTTGAAAAATAAAATGGTGTAAACATAAATGTGAATCTGACAAAATCTATAAGATCAGATGTGCGAGAAATTACTTCAGTTTATTAATAAGGTTACAATTTTGTTGTTTAAATGAGATCAGAGAGACTTATAAATCAATTCATATTAATTTTATGAGAGTTTATATACACATTAGATTGAATTCTTAAATGTATTTCCTGTCATCTATTACTCTTGAAAATATGTAAATTTGCAGGAATGTTTGAAAGTCAGGACATCAAGGAATATTAATGATTTTCACACTTTATTCAAAGAACCTTAATTAAATGAATATAAAACTATCTCCTAACTTTGACAAAGACTCCTGGTAATATTATTCATTTGTAACTAATTCTTACTATTCTGACAATATAAAATCACAAATTATCTGACAAGAAAATGGTTTTGTTGAAGAGGAGAATAAATTTTTTTGCACAAGTTATCACTATTTTTTTGTTCATAAAATCAACAACAGTTTTTAACACTACTATTTTTTCTTCAGAAGTATCACTATCTTTCTGGTCATCCAATGACTAAGGACTCCTTAATGTTTTGCACACTGAATTTACTCTTTCCACTGATGCCTGATGAACCTACAAACACTCCCTTCTGTGATAACCAACTTTCCTCCCATCACACACTAGTGACCTCTGCTTCTTCCACAAACATTTTAAATTCATTTGATAGAGTTGTGAACTGTGAACTCTTTTTTTTCCGGCAGTATCACCATTGATTTGCATAGCTTTTTTACCTGTCAGATGAACTAGATTCCATTGGCCGTCCCCAGCTTTGTCCTCCATCAGATTTACGATCTCCAGATGCTCCCCAAGAATCTCTTGATGGAACTCCACTTCCACTTAAAGAACTGAATGGTTTCACAGGTGGTGGCCCACCTCCTGCATGCCAAGAATCTCCTGATCTTTCAGAATATCGACCTTCTCCTAGTGGAAGGAAAAACATTCTTTTAGTCATTTTGTAACGTTTTCTACTTGAAATTGTAATGTTATAATCTGCTATGATTGCTTTTTACCCACTAAGGCATGCGTGCATTCTTGCATGTGCTGCATGCACACATTTTCACATACAACAAAACATTGGTTTTTGTTTTTTTCACATCAAAGCCAAAAAAAATAGTTAGTCTAACTGAAATGATACACTGCAATACTCTTTTCATAGTTCTCACACAAATGTTTCTTGATGGATGGCTTCTTTTGCTTTCAATAATTCAATTCTGGAAGAGCTGGGAATATTCATAACAGTATCTCCCTTAACGGATCAGTGCTACAAAAGTGTCCCTTTATTCAATGAGAAATAATTCCTAGAGAGTTATATGCAATTCAGAGGGAGGTAACTCAATCAGAACATTAGGAGAGGGCTTATGCCACTTAGCACTCTTGGTACATCCTCAGTTGACCATTTAACCAAAGATTACCAGTGCACCCTTGTAATTAATACTTGTCCAGATTTACAGGTCTTTAAGCCATAGCCCATATTGACCCGTTACAGTTACTTCAAAGCTTGCCTCTTTCAGTTCATGCCATGCTTGAAAGTTTAGTTCCACAGGGAATGTGAATGCAGAGCACAAAAGTTGTAACTCCCTTCACACTATTCCATGCCACTACCGCTATTTCTCTCTTCCATAAGTCGGTGACAAGATTTTTGATTTATTAGTATTGCGTGTTTCTGAATGGATATTAATGAATGTCTTCCCTCTATGATAATAGCAATTCAAATAATTTGAAAATGCTGCCTCTTTGTACATTGCACAACAGAGGGAACGAGGCCAGGAGAGAAACAAAAACGGAGGGAAAGAGGCCGGGAGAGAAACAAAAACGGAGGGAAAGAGGGCGTGAGAGATACAGATGTGAAGGGGGAGAGAGACCATGAGAGATGCAGAGATGGAAGGGAAGAGAGACCGTGAGAGATGCAGAGATGGAAGGGAAGAGAGGCTGTGAGAGATGCAGAGATGGAAGGGAAGAGAGGCTGTGAGAGATGCAGAGATGGAAGGGAAGAGAGGCTGTGAGAGATGCAGAGATGGAAGGGAAGAGAGGCTGTGAGAGATGCAGAGATGGAAGGGAAGAGAGGCTGTGAGAGATGCAGAGATGGAAGGGAAGAGAGGCTGTGAGAGATGCAGAGATGGAAGGGAAGAGAGGCTGTGAGAGATGCAGAGATGGAAGGGAAGAGAGGCTGTGAGAGATGCAGAGATGGAAGGGAAGAGAGGCTGTGAGAGATACAGAGATGGAAGGGAAGAGAGGCTGTGAGTGATACAGAGATGGAAGGGAAGAGAGGCTGTGAGTTATACAGAGATGGAAGGGAAGAGAGGCTGTGAGAGATACAGGGATGGAAGGGAAGAGAGGCTGTGAGAGATACAGGGATGGAAGGGAAGAGAGGCTGTGAGAGATACAGGGATGGAAGGGAAGAGAGGCTGTGGGAGATACACGGATGGAAGGGAAGAGAGGCTGTGGGAGATACAGGGATGGAAGGGAAGAGAGCTGTGGGAGATACAGAGATGGAAGGGAAGAGAGGCTGTGGGAGATACAGAGATGGAAGGGAAGAGAGGCTGTGGGAGATACAGAGATGGAAGGGAAGAGAGGCTGTGAGAGATAGAGATGGAAGGGAAGAGAGGCTGTGAGAGATACAGGGATGGAAGGTAAGAGAGGCTGTGGGAGATACAGGGATGGAAGGGAAGAGAGGCTGTGGGAGATACAGGGATGGAAGGGAAGAGAGGCTGTGGGAGATACAGGGATGGAAGGGAAGAGAGGCTGTGGGAGATACAGGGATGGAAGGAAAGAGAGGCTGTGGGAGATACGGGGATGGAAGGGAAGAGAGGCTGTGGGAGATACGGGGATGGAAGGGAAGAGAGGCTGTGGGAGATACGGGGATGGAAGGGAAGAGATGCTGTGGGAGATACGGGGATGGAAGGGAAGAGAGGCTGTGGGAGATACAGGGATGGAAGGGAAGAGAGGCTGTGGGAGATACAGAGATGGAAGGGAAGAGAGGCTGTGGGAGATACAGAGATGGAAGGGAAGAGAGGCTGTGAGAGATAGAGAGATGGAAGGGAAGAGAGGCTGTGAGAGATAGAGAGATGGAAGGGAAGAGAGGCTGTGAGAGATACAGAGATGGAAGAGAAGAGATGCTGTGAGAGATACAGAGATGGAAGGGAAGAGAGGCTGTGAGAGATACAGGGATGGAAGGGAAGAGAGGCTGTGGGAGATACAGGGATGGAAGGGAAGAGAGGCTGTGGGAGATACAGGGATGGAAGGGAAGAGAGGCTGTGGGAGATACAGGGATGGAAGGGAAGAGAGGCTGTGGGAGATACAGGGATGGAAGGGAAGAGAGGCTGTGGGAGATACAGAGATGGAGGGAGAGAGAACAGGTGAGAAGGAGAGAGAGGGAGCTGATGGGCAGAAAAAGTCTGCCGGGTTCCGCTATTCGATAATGATGTAAATATTCCAAAGTCACATGGACAAGATGACATTTAGTTAGGGTCTTAGGATTTATTCTTATACCAGGAAGAAAATTCAACGTTTTACACATTTATTCATCGATATTCAATCTTGGTTTATCCAAAACTTTAATACTGTGCAGTTATTTGGTCACCATACACAATCTTATTACTGATAGTGAAAAAATACACAAAAATTCTCCAATAGTCCATTGTATTACATGAACAACTTCAAGAACCTCTCAATGAATGTAATATTGGCAGTCTTTCAAGTCGGAGAAAAGTCAATGGACAAACTGATTCCCCTGAAATATTAAAAAAGTTTGTATTCAATTGCCCAAAGCCAAGTTTGAGATCAACTGAGAGTCATCAAGTTTGAGATGACTGTTTAATGCAGTGAATTCTTTGAAAAACCATGTATGCCAAAACCAAAAAACAATAGTGAACCTAGTCAATGAATACTTTTCTGATATAGATTTTTGAGGTTCTGTATCACTATCTTTGTCTATTTCATTAATTATCAATGATATGTGTTCATTCAATGTGCAAATTATAATTACAAAATTGTTATGTTTATGTATTAAGCCCATTGGTAGAATAAATAAATAAAACAAACACCCGTGCAAGTGTCTACAAATTACTGCTAGAGTGAGGCTTCTGGATGAACTTCCAATTCTCAAAACAAATTATATTGTCACAACTAATTATTCCTTCTCTTAACTCATGAGAAGTATTGGCATTTTTTTCTTCTTTCTTCACAAGTAATTTCTGATTACCTCAGTTGCTCTTTTTTTGGCTGAATTGGTTGGGTTTTAACTTTCTTATTTTCACACATGAACAGAATAATTTACTCTACAAACATACATACAAACGTACTATTGAGAACATACCAATTACCAGATGTGAAAAATGCCATGGTATTAAATGATACAATTTTCAATGAAGCAAGGAGTATAGTATGAAGAATTTAATGACTTGGCACAAACACAAACATATTATATTCCATTCTGAGAGTTACTTCGTTATACATATTGCACACGCACACATTAACCCCCCCCCCCCCCCCATATGCTCACTTTTATAATACAGTCTATTGGAATACATGAACTTACCATAAATAAAATTATTTAATATTTTTTACTACCCACCTTTAGCTGAATCAGGATATCGTTCACGAGCAGAATGTCTCATATCCACCTTAGGACGATGATCACTTTCAGGTCGTCTTTCATCACGAACTCGGAAACTAGGACCTCGTTCAAACCTGCATTTCAAAACCAGAAATGGTAAAAGTCTTAATGAAGGTTACATACAACAAAAGGTAACATTTAATGTAGATGAAAAAGATTTACAAATTAAATTGCAACAGATTTATGAGAAAATTACACGTAACTGTGTACAGATGGAACAGAAAAAGTTGAAGTGTAGTAATATCCCAGAAATATAAAACCCATTAGTAAATAGAAATGTTAGTGTTTACTAATATGAAACATACAGCTCGCTAGGAAAGTCTGTCCGCACCGATTAGAATCAGAGCCAGCTGCTGCCTCTGTTTCAGTCTTCAGCTTTGCTTTTGTGCATGACGCTAGTGTCGCATGTGAGACATCCCTCTTCTTTTTCCCGCTGCTTCTGCAGCCCCCTTCAGACAGACACCTTTTTGCCTGGTGCTCATGAAACCAACATAATTTCTGTTGATAGCATCCCCACCAGTAAGACACTACGGAGAGACTTTCCTAGCACACTGTATTTTAGACTTAAATGGTTTATAGTTTTGAATTTGCTTCAGTAATGAAAGAGGAAAAAGAAAATGGTAAGGAAAAATAAAAGCAATATAAGACAAAATATTTGATGTGCCTACATTCCATACAAGTTTAACCAAATTTTAATACAAAACAAAATTTAACCAAAAAATTACCTTGCCATAATGGCACATGCCAAAGTTGTGTGTGTGTGTGTGTTTTTGTGAGAGAGACTGCCTGGTCTCACGTAAGTGTACAGCCAGTTTTTTTTATTTGTCTCTTGTGTCGTTAATATTCATATTAGCAACAATTTGTTCACAATATTATATTTATGAGTACACGTGCTTTAAATAATGTCATAAAATATCTCAGAAACAACTGTTTTCTGTGAAAACTAGCATTTTCAGAAACATTATCTCAAAAACGCCTCAAAACTCTTTCTACAAACATTTTGAACAGATAGTGCTAATTGCACCCTTTAATATGACAAAGTATATTGCAAGAAATTTTTTAGTTTTTTAAAAAATTACACAATTGTAATTCCTTTGAAAAATCTCTCGTGCCATTAATATGCATATTTTCAGCAATTTGTAAACACCATTGTATTTGAGAGCGTAGGCTTCCGCGGCCGGAGTCAGTACGTTTCGGTCGCCATTCTGCGACCTTCCTCAGGGCGTATTGCAATACGCCCTGAGGAAAATCGCAGAATGGCGACCGAAACGTCGGCACCTTCGCCATGGACGCGGCGTCACCCGGACAGCCTAGTAAGTACCATTGTATTTGTGAGCAGAAGTGCTTCAAATTACTTTAAAAAGGTTTTCGGAAGCTCATGAATTTCTGTGAAAACGAGTTTTGAATTTCGAATTTACAGAAGCCATTTTCTAAAAAAACAAATCCAAATTTTTCAAATAAAATTGCCATTTAGGTTAATGAGTCTCTGTTCTTTAATATTCTTAAAATAATATTTTGGCTCTACTATTAGGAAACTAAAAATTAAGAAAATGTTCAAAAAAATGCAATTTTGGTGGCGATAGACAGCAGCTGGCTAGAGCATGTGGAAAGTCCGAATGGCTAGCTGAGACCAAAAGAAATTATTTTATTTTATTCAGTACATACAGGCTAAAGCCCAAGATATAATAATAAATTTACATTCACAAATCAATTTGCTAGACACAATAAGTAATAAAATTATAATATTAATGGAATTTGCTACGTAGTGATTGTTTCGCTAGTTTTTTGAATACATCTAAAGATCGGACATTTAAAGGAGGACAATTGTCGCTATTACCGAGTCGTAGGAGTCTCGTGATGGGAGAGTTCATACCATAGACTGTTCTATGTGCTGATACATGTAAGGGTCGAATAGAGCGTAGTGTATGGGTGTTATGTCTATAATTGAAAAGAGATTTTAATTCAGGACACGAGAGGTGGTTATTTATAATTTTGTATAGAACACATGCATCTATGTAGATTCGATTCGATTCTAAAGTGCTCAATCCAGTAATCGTAGCTAATAGTGAGTAATCATGAGTTAATGTTGGATTTGGTAGTTTCTGGTTATAAGCAACGAACGAGAAAAATTTATGTTGAACACTTTCAATTCTTGAAATATGGGTATTGAAATATGGTGACCATATCGGAGATGCGTACATTAGTATTGATTTTATTAATGAGTTATATAGTGTAGTGAGAGTTTTAATATCTTTGAATTCAGAACTATTTCGTTTGACAAATCCTAACATTCTGAGACTCTTGTTTACAATGTAATCGATATGATAATGAAATCTCATTTTTGAGTCAAAAATCACTCCCAAGTCTGTTATTTGAGTGATGCGATTTAAATTAAAATCCGAAATTACATAATCATATTCGATTGTCGACTTTCTTGTAAAGCTCATTATTTTACATTTTGTTATATTAAGCTCCATTTTGTTCATAATACACCAGGTAGCTACATTATTCAGATCATACTGTAAAAGTTCACAATCATTGGTAGATTTTATAATCCTAAAAAACTTACAATCATCCGCAAACAATAAACATTTACTATTTACAAATGAAGATACAATGTCATTAATAAACAATAGGAAGAGTATTGGTCCTAAGTGGGAGCCTTGCGGTACTCCAGAAGTTACATTGATTTCCTTAGAGATAAATGATTTGTATTTTACATATTGTTTTCTATCAGTCAGATAACTACGAAACCAGTTCAGAATTACGTTAGGAAATCCAATTTTTTGCAATTTATCAATTAATAAGTTTATTGGTACTCTGTCAAAAGCTTTTGAAAAGTCTGTGTAAATAACATCGACTTGTAGACCTTTTTCCAATGAATCTGACAGAAAATTGCTGAAGATCAATAAATTACTAACTGTTGATTTATTTTCAACAAATCCATGTTGTTCATTTACAATGATAGAAATAGACAACAATAGAAAACTAATATGGGAAAGTCTCTGCCATTTGGTAGCACTACTGGTTTGATCTTGCATTTCATGAATTTCCAATCCAAGGTTTCATAAAAGCATGGTTAAATGCTGTTAGAAAGTAGAACTGATCAACGATATCCATTTGCTAAGAACATTTTTGTTCATAAGATATGGGATTAACAGGCTAGAAGAGATTTAGAGGGTCTGCCCCAACATTTTTCCAGCCTATCTAACACATTTGCAGAAACATTGGAAGATGTTACAAAACCATTAAAACCATGAAATTTTTTTTAGAAAACTTAACAAATGCTGGTCTGTCTTTTAGTGGGACAAATAATGATTATCAGGATTTTGTTGCAGTGCTTCTTAATGCCTGCAAGTGTGGGAAATGGGAGCAAGGTTAATTTAATTACACACTATAATTCAAATATAATTTGAACTTTAACATTTCTTATTGTAAAGAAACAGGGCAAAGTAACAAAATGGTATTTATTTCAAAGTTATGTATACCTTCAAATTTAATATAGTTATCTGAAAAACAATATTGAAATTAACTTTGGAGTCAACTGACTACCGTCTCAAGCAGGTTCAAACCCTTGACCCATAGAGCAAATGCTGAGAAGATCTCTTGTCTATGCTTCTGAAATTTTGAATATAGTTTTCACCATTGCCACGAATATCACATGCTGACTGAACTACTGTTGTTTTTTCATAAAATTAAAACTTTTAAAAGCATTGAGATGAAAGGTTTATAACCTCTTTTTCTCCCTCTGCTTATCCCATAACATTGTAATTTGTTTTATACTGCTGGATTTATTGTAATTAAAATAAAATAAATATTGCAGTTTTTCACAACAGCAATGTACTGAAAACATAATAGATTATAGGTTTATAGATTTTCTTGCGGATCATGAACAAATAGCATTATGGAAGCTTTTGAGTAAAAATGAAGTGACAACATAGCAGGAGGCACAAATGTCTGGCTTCAAAACGCCTCATTGCCAGTCTAGTATTATATGTCTAAGGTCTTCCTCAATTAAAAATCAAAATATCAAACAAGTGAATGGAGAATAGAGAACTGTAACTGTCAAGAGTATAATGTAATGTCAACAGCTTCAATGTGAGAATGATAACCCTTTACTATTGTATGTAAGGTATAAAATAAGTTTGAAATGTATCTTTAGCATCGAGGCATGAATGTAGTAAGTTTATCAGAAATAACATACTAATGGAAAAAAAGTCATGAATAAGGAACATTTAAATATTTATGTTGACACTGAAAATGTAAGAGACCAGATGATTTTTGTGAGGAAGTGTGCCACAACAATTTTTAAAATTTTTATTTTGGTATAGATTTCTTGATTATTTTAGTTAGCGCATGGAGTAGACTGGAGATTTCGAGGTCGGAATGTGGACAGGGATGCACTAGAATTGACAGGAGTGGGCTTACAGTGTGGGAATACGAAGAATACTATTGGGAGAAAAACAATTACCTGAGCAATACAGGGCTCAGTTTGATATTATCATGTTAAAATATAAATGCAATAAAAATTTAAAATTGATTGTACTTTTTTTTACCAAAATACATTGAAAATACTGTTATTTGTAATAGTGGGAAGTATCTTTAACCAAAACCTGGGCAATACCATGCAGCCAGCTCTCAAATAGACGACTATGATAAATAAAGGCCAAAGTAATACCAGGTTTCTTAAGATAGCCGTTTTAAAACAACTGCATTAATCATATAATCTTCATGACTCAACTTCATGCAACTCCAGAACGGACCTCATATTCTGAGAGAAATAAAATTGGAAAAGTGCAGCACAAATTTCCCATGAGCAGTGTTCTAATTATAAAACTCAATTCTAATACACAAAAATAATGCAAGAACAGGAACTTGCCTATATTTACAAAAAATTTCATAGCAATAAAATCCACTGTTCCACTATAGCAATGGTTGTTGTATTTAGTTCTTTAACCTACTTAATTACTGATTGAAAAAACTATAGTGTTCTTCTGAAAAAGTCTCATCAGAAATACTGTATTTATTATGTTCATACTACCGAGTTTGGTAACACGCACAATAAACAATTATTTTTGTTGTGCATGAAAATATACAAAAAAAATCCAGATATACATTCATTCATTTGTTGTCTGCAAATAAGGCAAACAGTTTTTATAAGGTTTGTCATTGAAAATTTGTTATATTCCAATGTTCACCAAAATTTTCATACCTAAGCCAGTTTCGACCACCCATTTTGTCCCAGCACCGCAAGCCTGAGCACAGCTCATTTCTATAATTTCCCTCTTATTTATATGGAGCTACCACTCTACTTGGGCTGCGTGATATCCATCCGCAGACCATGCTGGTATCATGTGTGATTTCTGAACTATTTCGACACATCAACAAATAAGAAGAACTAAATGAACAATGTAGTGCATAGTTCTCTGCCCAGATCCACACAGACATGTCTTGTTGTATTTGTTCATGTTCTTCTGATTTAATTCAAAGAAATAGTCTGAAATGGTGGCCAGTTTGCTGTGTAGCTCTATGAATGCAAAATCATTTTACACTGTAACACACTAAAGCTAATTATTATTGAAAAATGAAAAAAATGTGATGGCGCAAATATATTTTTACTTTTTATTTTAAGAAAATATCAAAGTTCACATCTAGTCTTTGGACAAATTGTACAACAATTTGGTTATACAAAGCCCAAACATTCCTGTTTTTGGATATGCATTTAGTATTCCTGAGCTGTGCCAAGTGTAAGAAAGAAAAAGTTGTTTGAAGTCAGAAATGTCAATGATACCATTGTACGCTGGAGTTATGATCTAAATGGGAAGTGTTAAAAGACAACCTACCAGTGAAATCCAAATTCAATTGTGTGTTTTCAACATCTTTCATGACTGTGTAGATACCATCAAATATTAAGTATTAAATGATTAGTAAACTTGTAAGTTTAATACAGATAAGAAAATGATGAGGCATGATGTGTAAGGAATTAATCTGTAAATTATAAATTACAGAACGAAAGAATTGTATCTACTTCAAAAAATAAACAATCTATCCAAATTAACCACAAAATAAATCATTCTCAATCTCCCTCAGTTTTTCTCCATCACTTTTATTTTAAGGAACGAAAATATTCTACAAAAGACATGCACTAGAGAATTAAACAAGAAGAGAAAAAGTAGGGAAGCAGGAAATATAAGTTTCAGTACAAGATGAATATAAAAAAAATTAAGCACCAATGAGAAATAATAGAACTTCAATTAAAGACATGCAAGAACACTACAGAAAATGAAGGATTGTGTGGAAAACCATCAAACTACATTCACCTCAACGCAGAATATACTCATTGCCAAAGAGAAGGAACTTTTGAAAAGAAGTTGCGAACCTGCCATCCTTCCCTCTCCCCACATCCTGCACAGTGTGGTCTCTCCGAGGCAATTCATGACTGGGATCTTTCTTCATGACCATACCCTCCCCCCGTGGAGTCCGACTGTCCTGATCATAGTTGGAACCCTCAAACTTGCCGCCAGCGTTGCGGCGACCAGCAAACTCCCCTCCATGCTTATACTCCTTCTTGCCTTGAAAGTCATTCGACCTGTTAACATAAGGCTGTTTAATTATACGCCATCAAGTCAATGATTTGTACAACAAAGTTTGATAACAATCTTTTGCATATATAGCTTCCAAAATTTCACTTAGGCAATAAATTCGCAAACAATACATTACCATAAGACTGAAGATTTTAATTTTCTTCAGGCATAATATACATTCACAAAATAGTCACAGAATAGTGTATCACTTCATATCATTTCAGCTACAAATCAATGAATGTGCATAAAAATCTATTGTCCTTACCGAACTTAACACCAAAATTTACAAAAAATTGCTCATCAGTGCAACCAACTAGTACAAAGAATGCAAATGACAAAGGGCCATCTTATACATGTAAGGAACATCTAGATCTTTCAGAGAGGATGATCTTTAACAAATTGATACAAATTATAATAATTTTTATATTCTTGATTTCTGCTTAAGTACATGGTTTATCTCACCTGTAGGTAATAAAACCTAATTGTGAATGAAGTGGTATATTTCCCTGCAAACCACACAAGTTGCAGCATGCATGAAACACCACAATGAGCTTCACACTGAATTGCCTTTAAAAAGCAGGTTCCTATTTTCAAAATTTCCCTCTCTTTAACTTTGTGACAATATGACACGTCAAATTATGAAATTTTATTAACTTTACAACCGTATGTACACAAAGCATAAAAAAAAATAATAATGCAAAATTAACAACAGATCACTATTCTTTTAATAAAAACAAATTATAATAACAATAAAAAACATGCTATGGAACAAACATTTCACTCTTGGATACAATACACTGAAGGTTGAAACATTAAGCTAATAGGAAGGGAAACTCAAGTACCCTACCTTGTTTCATCTTCAAAACGTGAAGACTGAGAACCTTCATATCGCCGTTCTGTAGCAACTCTTTTTCTATCTTCTCCATACGAGTCTCTGCGATCATCAGATGGTCTTTTGGTGGTTCTTCTAGCCTCCTCAAACCTTGACACATCACAAGTTTCATTAAATATACAAGGGAAGTTCAAAAAACACTCATACAAATAAAAATAAGTTACTAGTGGTAAACACTTTTAACTGCTATGTCCTATGGATGTATGTAATATGTTTTTCTGCATGTACCTTCTTTGTCAGACTATGAATGTCTCTCTGATATTGATAGACACCTATACTATGCTTGTTAAGGTCACTAAGAAAGTTGCAGGACGTGCTTCTATTTACATAGCATCGTAAACTTTTATAGTGTAGGTCTTTTATAGTGCTTCTATTTGTTGTTACACATATTTGCAATTTTCCCCTGGAATTAGATATTCATACCTGTGGTCATTGTCAATTATGTGTCAGAATGTCTTTCTTTGTAAGTAGTGTTCTGGCCGTTAGCGACAAATAAAATGTTTAGAAGCCACATATAGATGTCAAACAGTGACTCTCAACATTAGATATTTAAAAGATTTTGAATAACGATTGGAACTGAATTCTTGTGATGAGGATGACAATTTTCTTCCTGGAGTGTTAACTTGAGCTATGAAAATGATAGAAGACATAATGGTGCTAATGATTCTATTGGTGAGTCTTCAAATTCAAGAGTTCTGGTTTTAATGATGTGAAATTGATGAACAATCTGAAATACAAGTGTTTGAGAAAACCGGTGAAATAAAATTTCCTGTTAAGGAAGATCCAACTGAACTAGATTATTTTTCATTCTTTTTTATTCCAGTATATTTCTAAAAATCAGGCCAGAAATGAATACATATGAAAATGAAATTATTTCTGAACTTGAACAATATATAATTATAGTGTACCAGTATTATTGTCCGATTTTCTTTAGAATAGGATGATTTGACAGCTAGTGCTGGTAACACAACCGACGATTCTGTGGTCATTGTCCTTGAACTGATTATACTCTCCTTCCTTCATTCGTTGGTTTGCAGTTGGCTCACTTGTAAATAGTTACGACGCTCCCTGGCAGTGATGTTCCCGTCCGACGAAAATATAGTGCGCCACGAGAAATAATTGAAATTAGGAAGTGCAGAATTTGTGCTCATCTGTAAAAATTCTTTGTTTTTATAAAAATTACATTGAATTTAGTTTTTATGTGATAAGTATTATGTTTGTTCTAAAATAGAGTCTTGAATGTGAGATGCGTACTTGTGACGGTACACGTGTTTACTTCTCTGAAGTACACACGATGTTCACTTGTTTCGTGATCTGTCACTTCATCCCATTCTTAAGAAAATCGTTCTATATTGTCGGTTGAAGTACACTGCGTTCTTCCCCATAGCTTGAGACTATTCCTTTCCGTAAAAATAAAAAGAGTTGGTTTTATCCAGCATTTACCCAAAATAAAAACATGTGTTTTCTTGAATTCCATTCTTACTCCTATCTTATAATCAAATATCAATAAAATACATATAAACTTAAAGAGGAAAGATAATACTACAAGATGTTATCAGTTTCAAACTTTTTCTCGAATATTAGCTACGTTGCCCAGGACACAGGAGTTAATCACGTAGTGTAACCCTCAGGATCGATTGTATTAATAAGTGCTCAGTTATTCAACAGGTCATTATAAATTTATTTACTAAGTATTAGAAAAATGTGAATATTTGATTATTTTATAGTATATAAAATAGTAATAATAGATCACCAATTTACTTAAATCTGTCTAGCATTTAGCACCAAAGGTACCAAAAAACTTAAATAGTGGCTTCTCTACTTTTAGGTCAATATTTCAGGTTCTGTTAATTTTAATAATAGTCTGCAAAAGGTAAATCTTTGAGAAAACTCCTAGAGGCATAGGTAATTGAATCAACAAAAAATTAATTTTGCAACTACACTTAAAATCACAAAGCTTGGCAATGGTTACCTCATTTGTTGCCGTTTCAATTCTTCACGTTCCCGTTCCAACTTCTCTCTTTCTAAACGTTGACGCTCACGCTCTAATCTCATCAGTTCAGCTCGCTCAGCTTCAATACGTTCTCGTTCCAGTCGTAATCTCTCCTTCTCTCTGGAAGAAAGTTTTATCCAAGAAATAAAATCCAGAGGGTGTCCCCAATTACAGGAATATAGTTTCAGTGAGAGCCAGATTATTATATTAAGGATGAAATTTTATTTTCATATTTTTATTCTTTTAATTTACGCAGTATTTTCTCTATTGATTACATTCAAATTTGTATATTCAGTGGCTTTACTGACACTAGCCACACTGACCAACATCCCATTTCTTAACCAACTTTACATTCTGGTTTAGAAGACAAGTGGTGTTTTATTGAAGTAAATTGTAAATTTTTGTTGTGAATGAAATTACTATTCAGGTAAAAGTGTTTATTTCATAAAATCAAACTACAGTGTGCGTCTGTGGCATTTTTTCAACAATTTAATGTTAATATTATATTGTGATGAGTTATCATAAGGATAAATAAACAGGAGCAATAATTTCACATAATTATAAATACGAACAATTGCAACAATGGTGGGACAGAAAAGAAACAAAGGTGAATGTTATTGGAAAGAATACAAGGAAAGGTTAAAATAATTGATAGAGGGGAAAATGCTGAATAAGCTGATAAATAATGCAGCGAAAGGTCACTTGAGCAAATTCCGTGGGGGCGAATATAAATTAAGAAAGTTATAACGAAAAAAGAACCAAAGAATAAACAGATGTGTTAAAAGGAGTATGACCAAGCGGGAATTGGATTGTGTGAGAGGAATTGAAGAGTCTGCACACTAAAAACAAACAGGAAACACTTCTGAGCACAAATTCACACAGATAAGAGACTGATGAAGGGCGCACAAGATAAACGAACAAAGATACGCTGTTCTGACACGGTGAGAGTCGGATGTAAAAAAGGAAGCTATTTTGATGCCAGAGGAGTCGGACTGTATTGTTAATTTGTGAAGGCAATGTTTTTGTTGTGGTTAAGGATACAAGATTTTGACACTATAATTTTCGGATGCAGGCAATATTCAGTACTAGTGGTACTAGAGTCAAAATTACCTTCACTTAATACTCTCATGACATACCCTCAATGTTAGAGATTCACAATGGATAAGGGGTGATTTTGAATACTATAACCAGGAATTCATTCTTCCAAAGGTTTCTAGAATTGAAGTTGAGAGTGTGGTTGATTTCTTTCAATTATTTGTGAATACTGATCTAATCAGCGAACTTCTTGAAGATTCTAACAGGTATGCTTTAAGTAAGAGGTATCCAGATTCTAATATTTTACAAGAATTTACTAAATACTAGTCATATCTAGTCTTAAAGATAATTAAGCAAATTATGTTTTGTTTTTTTTTTAAAATAAATTCCAATGCAATCAATCACAAATTAACATTTCTACATTAAAAATACGCATTTTGAAAAATCTCACATGAGATTAGAATGGGGTGGGGGTGGGTCGAAAAATCACCTAACGTAATTTAAGGATGGCCTTTAACAGAAATGACAACCCTGCAGTATGTGTAGCATTGAGCATTTATGGAATAAATCCTGTTACTATTACGAAAAGAGCCAAAAATCGAAAAAATACATACCCCTTACAGGATGCAATAAATTTATGGGAAGGACCAACAAAATTAACAAGAAAATCAGCCAGTACCGTATACATAGATATAACCGAAAGTGGTAATTGCCTTTACTCACATGCATGATCTAAGCACCCATTCACAATGCCTGACAACTATTCAGATGTCAGCAGCCAATTATCCATCCGAATTTTTGTACAGAAGTAGTGTTGGTACCTCAAAAAGTGTTTTGCGCCACCAAATGAACCAGGCAAAACACCTGCACTAAAAGAGATGCCATACGCTTTGGCTGTCTTGATAATTTGGTTAAAAAAATTCCAGATGAGAAGAGATTTACAGGTTCTGACTGCAGCACTGAAGCTTGAACATACAGCAGAAAACGTGATGCCGGCTTAGGTGTAGAGTTTCAGTATCATAGATACTGGGTTATTTTCTTGACAATTTGAATCAATATTATTTCACGGAGTTCAATAAATGTGTTGTGTTTCATTCTCATCAATAAATATTATATACAAAACTTTATTTTGCTCCGATTAGTGTCAAATATATAATTTATGGGACGGTTATGATTTTACAGTAATATCTTGTGTTCTCCAAGGACTGCATTATTTACTATTTGCACATACATTAAGTCCAGCTTTCAAAGTTTCTACTTTTTCCTGAGGACTTGAAATTATATCTTCATATAAATTCTATTGATGATTGCAGAACTAACAGCAAACTCTTGACCTCTTGTCAATATGATATCGTTTAATAAATACACTTAAACATACAAAAACGTAAAATAATGAGGTATCATATAAACAAGACGAGCCTCGGCATTAAGTAATTTGAATTCATATGATGACCATGGGGAATATGACTCACAAACCATAATCTTTTTTGGCATATATTTCTCAATTATATTATACGTTGTCATAAAAGCATGAAAGAGACCACGTAAGTGAATTATGTTCAAAATTTGATAACCAATTGGAAGATAATAGCTCATTATTTGTATTAACATAATCTACATTTTGAAAATTATATTTAATATGAAGTAAATTTAGACTAGTGAATTTCTCATTCAAGAAAAATAATATATCTAAACAATGACAGAGTATGTCAATTGGAATAAATGAATAATTGCTTAATTTTGCAATTTTCATCTTGAGTAAATATCAAGTCTAATGTTCTATTATTAATATTAAATATATTATTTGATTGCAATATATTTAAGTAGTTCATAGAATTAGTGAACAATGAGACTGTTATAATTCCATGATTTGTGGCATTCCAAAATTCACATAATAGTTCATGTTTTCTATTATCCAATAGATATGCGACAAATGAAAGTCACCAGCTATGACAAATAGCTCAAAAATGTGCTCGAGAGATTCAGAACACTTGTATAATTTACAGAAGGTGAATGAGGAGGGATGTACACAGCATTGACTATTAGGTTTGAATGACCATTTTTTAAGAATATAAAAAGATGTTTGATATCAGTAGATGATGGTATAATTTCTATACTATTAAATTCCCGAACAGTTACCTTCTTCAAACAGACTAGTTATTGATTTTCTTTCAAATCTTTAGATGTTATAATTTCGAAGGGCGAATTCTTCACTGGAAATTTCTTCATGCAGATTATACTGTAAATATCAATATATCTGTATGCTTGAATGATGGTGCATTTTTGTTGAATGTTGGTATCTTTGCTCAAAGACCATGACAGTTCTAATAATATACAAAGATCTTGTGTGACAATTGCCTCAGGGTTAGCTTTTCTGGAAGTTTGTTGTGTGTTTTCTTCATGTCACCTCCATCGACGATTGTAGGGATTCCATTGATGTACTTTAATTGTTTATTACTATCTCCATTTTTTTTTACAGCCGTCTCCAAATTCGAAAGCAATTCAGCAAAATGCTCACGTTCTTGTGGAGTTCGATCTGGACCAATTTTAACTTCTCCTAGATGTTTCTTCTTGTTTCTCACAATGTGTAGTGCATAATCATTATTTTAAAGAATTTACACAAATTATTGACATCAGGTTTTGTTTCAAAGAATAGGGAGAAGAAATCTTATTCAGGATAGGGATGACATCACATTTTCCTTCCTGAAGCAGACTGATTGTAACTAAAGTTGTTGCATGAGCACGACAGCTTTTATTGAAATTGAATTGGGGGTATACCGCTCGCGTAATCTAAAGTAGTTCACTAGGGTTGTCCAATGACAAGCGTACTGTGGCACAAGATTTTTTCAATTTGTTTACATCAGGTTTTTTCTTAGGGTAAACAGATAATAGGCTACATGGTATAGATTTAACAGAAATTATCAACCGACTCAATGGAATTCGTAACTTCTCACAACTCTTCTTTTAGCCTTAGCAATGTCTCAGCAGCAATTTCATGTATGATTATCACACGTTGTCTGCTAATCCTTGTCATGGAAATGAATTTGACCTCCCTTGCCACCTGAGAGCTCATGTCAACTTTATCTGGAGCATGTTTCAAACTTCGGGCTTTATTTGCCTGTTTTGAACAACATTAACATGCCAATTCAAGACTTAGCTGGATAATGTGGATTCAAGACTTAGCTGGATAAATTAATCATTAATTTGCAAATTAGCCAGATTGGAACTTTAGCAATAACATGCATTTCTACGGTTTTGAACCTTCTTAGAAGAAAAGATTATTCTTAGCTAAACTGCATGTGGTTTGGGAAGTAAGTACAATGTGTACCTTTCTAGACGTGCAGCTTCCTCTCTCTGTCTCCTTTCAATTTCACGCTGACGAGCCATTTCTTCTCGGCGACGACGATCTTCTTCTCGTAATTCTCGCTCACGTTCACGAAGACGTTGCCTTTCTCGCTCCTCCTACACAATATAAAACATAAATGAGAGAACAAATACACAGCATCACAAACACAAAAATATCTACACCTACAAACAACAGTTACACGCTGAAGCAATATATATGTCCCACATGACCTCCTTTGAAGATGTTTTTGATGAACACTTTCATTAAGAAAACAATTATATATTCACAAAAGTTATTGTAGGACGATGTTGATTTTTTTCTAAAAAAAGGAATTTCAATGAAGATGACACATGCACCATTCTTTTAAGCGTCTTTTGCTCTTAGATCTCAATTTAATAAAAAAGTGTGTGCTGTTTTAAAGAAAAAATATTTTATAGAAAATAAAAAATGCCAATGTTTGACACAAAATATATTCATGTTTTAAAAAAATTGAACTTTGTATTTTGAGATTTGTTTTTTGTGATTACATTTCATTAAGACCAAAATGTTTATCTTCGTAATACTAGTTGTAGGAAGACACAGAAAAATTTTTGAATTTTTTTTATTTTTCGAAAAATTAGGGTTGGTATCCAATATGAAACCTGCACCATTTACTTAAATGTCCTTCAGTCTCGGATGAACCAGTTTTTATGAAAATTTGGAAAATGTCTCAGAGGCTTCATGTAAAGTACTCCCCAAAATTAAAATAGGTTTTAAATTCAAGCGTACGCAACATTAGCCAGATGGATTTATTTTAGACAATCAGCTGAACAGTTTCGCAGCTAGGATTATTCACAGACAGGTGTTTACATTCACACTTTTTCAGTATTAATGATCCACAAAATGTGGATTCTAGATACATCACATGTTAGAGGCCTTTTTTTCTTAATTTAGCAACTAGATTGATCAACTTGTTCGTTACTAGAGCCCCTGTAATAAAAGTTTTGCTGCCGAAAATTCGCAATTTTTCACATAGCATTACAGAACTTCTCTGTACAGTGTATGCAGTAGCAAGGGAAAGAAAAAACAACAACAACAACAACTCCCAAACCTGGTTTAGCTAGAGTCCATGTTTAGTGGAACCCTGATACCGAAAAATAGATTGATGCCAAAACACCTGTCCATCTATCTGTGAACAACACTAGCACCTAAACTATGCATACTTTTTTCATACTGAATAAACCGGTCGATTTGGTCTGAGGCAAAGCTCTGTGATTTTGAATATCATTTATTAATGTTTGGAGGTATTTTACATTAAAACCTTGAAACATTTTCAAAATTTCCTCAAAAAAGACTCCAAATTTTTTCTATTATTTTCTTGTAAGAAATTAGTATTAAATGTATTGTATTAAAATGTATTAAATATCTCTAATTAGTTCCTTTGTTAAGGTCAGGTACATTTATTTGAAAATTTTACTAGATGTCACACATTGCATGCAATATGTGCCATTTTAAAAAATAACAAAAACGAGAATTTTTGTTCCAATTTTTTGACATGAAACTGAAAAATTGAGAAAATTTCAAAAAATGTACTTTGGATGGCTATAAATGGCAGCTGGCTAGAGAATGTGACTAGTCCAGATCAAAGAAATTTGAAAAGAAAGTAGTATGCAAAAGTCTGCACCACTGTTTTTCTGCTTAGCTCTGGCCCCATGAGCATAGCAAAGCATGTCTCGATCGACTATGATGGCATTTTTTCTCCATCTGCAGTTTTAGATTATATTATTGAATGCCAGTTGTAGACCTAACAAGAGCAAGCATAGGTCCTATAATAAACAACACAAGCACAAATTTCACAATCAATGAAGCAAATATAAAATCATTTCCTCGTGTCCTTTCTTCTCACATGCACAACATTCAGAGGGCTTGCGGCGTTATAATTTATACAAAGAACGAATTTTCAAAAACATTAGACTTGTGTGTGTAATTTTCTAGTTTATAACTTAGGACGTAATTGACTTAAAATAGTTATTTAAAAATAATTCTTATCATTAATAAAATTTCTTATAAATAATTTTATCATAAATAATTACGTCAAATGGAAATAATGGTTAGCTTGCATTCTATATCGACAATCAATTTTTTTAACGTGAGAACTTTTTACCCTGTTTTTTTATGCCACACTATTTAAAGGCAATATTGAATTCAGCTTGATACTAATTGGCTAGCTCTCTGATTTTGCAGTGAGAAAATACAAAATAGCAATATTTTTTTAAGCAAATAAAAATTGAGCAAAATATTATGTTGTACTAATAAGTTGAACTAAGGAATACTATATATTTTTATGTTACTGAAAATGTTAAAGATTCCTAATGATTCATCTACAAATATGCCGATTTTTTCCTGGGTATCCAGGAGTTCCAGAAAAATGCTTCCCTGGCCGAGTAGTGTGAGGGAAAAAGTGTAATAATATAAAAGTATAATTGCCCTGATGACAGCAAAATTAAGGGCCAAAACATAGGCATCCAAGATGTAGATTGGCTTTCATTTAAGAATTGACCTAACTTCAACACATATATAAATACATATACAAAAGAGGTCAACAGGAAATAATAGATAAATACCAAAAATAATATTTTACCACTTCTACTTTTTCAATGGGGAAAAAAGTTAATAAATAATTAAAATAAAATAAATTGTGAAAGGAAGTTGTGTATAAACTACTATTCTTTAATAATCACACTGAAAATAATCCAGTAATGCACGAGACTCACCCTTATCTGAGTAAATGTCAGAACCCCTGGACGACGACTAGGGGATCCAGGCCTAAACACACGTCGATGAGGGCTACGTGAATGCGGTCTCGAGTGATGTGAATAATGGCTGCTGCCTGCACTTCTGTGACGTTCCCGGCGATCATGAGAAACATCCCTACTACGCGGTTTATCTGATGAATGACGACGTTCTCCACCATCCTTCTCCTCTTCATTTTCATCTTTTTCCTTTTCTTCACCTTCTGCACACTCTTCTTTCTCTTTTGTTTCATCTCCCTGTTTTCCTTCATCATCCTTTGTGCCATCTACAAAATAAATATCCATGTTCATTAATTTAGTTTATAGTTATCCACAAGAAGAGTTTGGATTTTCAATTACATGATTAAATGAAAAATAAAGTTTTACAAATTTACCTGCTTCACTTTTCCCACTTTCACCTTTGTCCTCTTTATCTGACTTCTTATCTTCAGTTTTGGAGCTAGTGCTTAACTTTCTCTCATGTCGTTTTTTTTCATCCACCTTTTTCCCTGCCACTGGGCGGCCATCAGCTCCTTTCTTTGGTGGGCCAGCAGCATCCCCTTTGGCCTACATTACAAAGTACAGCAATAAACAGAAAGCACTACTTTTTTAGTCACCACCTGTATTGTTTCTGTAAATAGACATTTTGTGGCTCTTACATTCAAGTCTACAAAAAGGAGGTGGTTCTAGTAACGACAAATTGCACATTTACTTTATGAAGTGGACAGTTATTTCCTTGAACAAATCTCCTTGACTTTTCCTGGTTTACCTGAGGGCCCCCAGATGTTACTGATATTTATTATTAGATTTATGTGATTTATATCTTACTATCTGTTTGCAATCGGTAAAATAATTCTCAATTCTATTTTATTTTGCTTATTAGTTTGTTAATGTCAACACTGTCAAACACTTTAGCAAATTCAGTGTATACGACAAACATGTAAACCCTGATTAGTGCATTACCAACATTGTCAGTGTAAGACAAGATTCGTCAGAGTACTCCTTCCAGACAAAACCCCATGCTGCTGTTCAATAATCCTATCAATAAAAGGCGTAAGTCTATCCAAGACCATGGTCTCAAAAACCTTAGCTGCACTTCATAATCTACTGATGGGTCTGTAGTAACCAAATTTCTACCATCCTTTTCATAAACAGGTGATATGTAATAAATTTTCCAAAAAGAGGGAAATGTAAAAGACTAATGATTTCTCAAAAATGATAGAAATTGAGACAGCAAAAGAATGAGCATTCTTTCAGAATCCTCAGAGGAATACCATCCAGTCCCATACTGTGTTTTTCAATAACAGTAATTATCTCAGAAGAGTTGGCGCAGACAATAATATCAAGCTTATTTACATTTCGAGAACGAATATTATGGCGAGGAGTTATTTGACAACTAGTTTGAGAGAACTGAATTAAGCATTTTCTGCTGGACTAATTCTTTGAAGGAATACTGTCTATACTCCAGCCGGATGGCCGAGATCCCTAAGGCAGTAGTGCTGTAGCGATCTCGGACCGAAGGATCGCGGGTTCGAGTCATGCCTCGGGCATGGTTGTACTGTGTTTGTCCTTTCACACCCCTATCATCATCATATCGTGTCATTCTCATAGTTACCATACCGTTACAAGCAATAGTGACCGCTAATGATCTAGTAGTTGATGCAACCTTAAATAACCAAAAAAAAGTTGTATTACAAATTGTAAGGCAGCTTAATGTCCCTTTGTCATTGCACTGATTGCTAGAGTCACTGATCAACACGTCATCGAGCAATTTAATGAGCTGCACTACTGTTAAATATGTATACTGTGGTAGCAGCATCTTTGATAATTCTTTTTGTATGTTCAACAGCTTTTTCCAGGTAACAGACGTGAAATGGCGAATATGACACAGGTTTCTGAACCTTGCAAATTGTGCAAGTCTTGTTTTGTTTTTCTTTTGAAAAACAGCGTCAGTGACCGACTCTTATGAAGGTACTGATGCACATTACAAAAAACTACGAACTAAGCTCTCACCAAGCAGTGTGGTTGAATGCGTTTCCTGTTAGAAAAGATAAGCTTCATCGAGAATCCTGCTCATAGTTTACACTATCAGGGCTTAAGTTTCCTTCAGGTCCGAGACTGAGTGCAGTTGCCCACACTCTTACATAAATTGTGATTTTGGTCATGCACATACTGACGAGTACAATTCATCACCACACAGGTCAGCAGATGCTGACCTAACGAACACCCGATTGACCCAGCGCACGCCTTCGCCATGGAAATGTAGAGACGCCGCCTAACTGTCAATACCTAACTCATTTCTCCTGCAAGAAAATTTCATAACTCAAAATATTCCTCGACTTCTAATGATTCTTCTACAAATTCCCTGATTTTTCTCGGTTCTCCATGTTTTCTAGAAAGTGGCCACCCTGTTTATACACATTAATATGTTCAAGCAACACAGCTATATTACGCAGGTGCAAATAAACTCCCAAAACTCAGCCCATTCAACTGTGTTTCATGGCCCCAATGGTGCATCTCTTACAACCATCCTAAGGCCTAAAAATCCAACTTTTCAGATCCAACACTTCAAATTGTTTTCCTCATTTAAATCTATAAAATGATATACTTTGGGGCCTTCTTTTACATTTATGATGGCTCGGCACTTCGTCATTTCTGCCAAACTTCCACTCTGTGGAATGGGAGGATGAGAAGGGTGGCATTAGGGACATTCATTATTACAAATTCTATTCAAATCAGCTTCAGAAACTTGTTCTTCCTTTCATACAAATATGGAAGAACAAAAGGGGTCACATTTCCTCATGCAAAAGTCTTCGCATATAAGTAAAATAGTAATTCCAGATATGAGAACTTACCCTTTCCACAGAGATCATCCGCCCATGTAATTCAGTTCGATGCAAATGTTGAATACATTTGGAAGCATCTTCACTTGTAGCCATTGTGACATAACCATAACAACGAGCACCAGGAGTGCGAGCATTAGTCACAACTTTAGCACCAATAACCTGCAGTACACAAAGTGAACATTTATAATTGTTTGTAATGACAAAATAAAACTAAATTAAAAGATCAAAGAATGTCCAAAGAAAATGAGAGAAGTCACCACTTGCTCCACTCTGAAGAATGATTATTCAGACATGTCTTTCATAACGCTCTTCAATTCACGACCACTCTTAATTCTAGAAATAGTTAATGGTTGTTGGTCATTTATTTAAAAACTCCTAGTTTACAAACATTTCGGAACAAGGTTCAAGTTTGAATAATGCTCTTCAATATTTAACCAACACATTGTATCAAGGGCACCCACAACATCACCACTCTTTGGCTCCACGTTGAAGACTGCTAGATTCTTTCTTACCCTCTACTACTGAACATTGAACAATCAAAACAGGATAAGATTAATGAAGCTAATAATTGAGCATCACAAAAAATTCTGAATTTAACCTAAAGCAAAAAGTCCCATGTCAGACATCAAAACAATTCTGGGACAAATTCAACAATTCGTTCCAGTTTGTTATAGGTTAGAATCCACAAAACATTAATCCCCCCCCAGGGTCTGATAAGTGTTCAATTTTCTTTTCAAAATACTGCTTTAACATTTCACAGTACATACATATGGAGATTCAGGTTTTCATAAACATAATTTTTGCAATGACAATTTGCCTACAAACTGCTCAGAATTTAATATTCACATTGATGATGCATCTTCTTTCATTTATTCTGTACTTCCCAGCAGTAAGTTTTCTTAAATCAGACTACACAAAATTCTTTAAAGGATTTACTGTACATAGAGTTTTTATTTTACCACTCAATCCATGTCTGGGAGTACCCGATATTGTAATATGGACACAACATATCTACTGGGTGGGGTGACTGATTTACTTATTTATTATTTACTCTATTTTATTACATTGTAACAGTACATCGATCTACCCTGTATTATACGACGAAATGAGCACAATACGCGATGTCATCGCGTAAGGGAAAAAGCCGCCCTTCGCTACCGCCCCTCCACCTTCTTACGTCCTTCACCTTGGAAAGGTCACCCATTCACCAGTCATTACCTGATGCCGAAGCTTTCTGTTCCAAAGAAGGGAAGTAAACCCAAATTAGACTTTCAGAATTTTAGTCATTTTCGGAAATAAATTTCAACGGGCATGCGCCGATATTGAATTGGGTGAGGTCAAACCCCGCTCCTACACTATTCGTTCAAATACAAGTAGGGGGCTACCTCATCGGTGAATGGGTTGGAGACAAGAGGTTCGGGGATGAATTTTGTTGCGATGTAAATTCTTTCACATGAAAATTTCGGCGGAGTAAGGTTCGAACTCACTGGGAGACTCGGGGGAGAGCACGGCGTTCGTCGCAGTCGCGGAGTGCAAAACTTGCTTGCACTTCATCATTATTGTTGTTTCCGTCACAACGCGGAGTGCTGTTACGTGGATATTTACGGGCCGCCCTCCGCATTAGCATCGGCTAGGGTTGCGTGGACGCTGTTCGCCAATGCCTGATGTACC
Source organism: Gryllus longicercus (assembly GCA_038098605.1). Lineage (NCBI taxonomy): Eukaryota > Metazoa > Arthropoda > Insecta > Orthoptera > Gryllidae > Gryllus > Gryllus longicercus. Next base: position 478,166 of record JAZDUA010000416.1, read on the forward strand.
AGACTCGTGGGTGACCTGCCTGCCACCGCCCCAGTCAGCGAGGCAGGCGCCCAAGGCCGCCAGCCGCCGCTGATGCCGACTGCGGCCATTCCCACCGTCCTCCCAGGGCAAAGCTGACTGCCCGCTTAGCCAAGAACAACCGACGGACTGGGACTGGGCAATGACCGCGCAACATGCTATGTGCTTAATAGTAGTTTGTTTTTTGATGCTAATAATTTTCATTTGTATGATAGTCTTTACCCCGACATTTGTTTTAAAAGCTAACTTTCAATCTGGGCCCCAGAATGCATGCTCTCGACGTCTCACATTAGACATAGTGACATACCACACATCGTTTCTGTTGTTTAATTTTGTCGCCTTCAGACTGAATTCTTTCAAGGAAAAGTCTTCCTGACAAGCGAAGCACTCACCAAACGACATTCACATACTGCACTTTTGCCACGTGAATAAGCAGATAACAATTGCTCGGCCAGACCAATACCAAATTTCCAATTTTCATTTCTTGTCCCAGTATGATTATTCTTAAAAATAATAAATGTATTCAACACAGTGACATTTAATAATCTTCTGAACATTTTCATATTCCATTTCTTGCTTTCTTTCTTTCAATAAGGTACATTTGCACGTGCTGTTCTTTCAGATCTACCCTCTTATAGATTTATTTAAACACACACACACCAAGTTTTTAAATTTCTTCTTTTCTCTTTGTAATGACTGTTTTGAATTCATCCTTGTGGTAAGTGCTTATCATAGAAACAGACTTTTTGTCCATCCACTTTTAACACTGGAACTGGGCCTGAGTGTTGGGCGATGTACTCCCGCAATGTTTTAGGAACATTTCTTCTGTTCAAACATAATGTTCCATAACACAACCTGTTCCATTTTTTAACCATTGCAGATAATGAAGGGGAGTTGCAATAATTGCCCATCCATTAAGTGTGGCCCTTATTTAGCAATGGCTGTATTAAATTTAAGGCAATTTCTGTCGTTTTATTAATAATATGTCTCACAGTCACAATAATTTAATATATGTAGTAGATATAAGATGATATATAGTAAATTAATTGTTTCTATAAAAAACATTCACTAAGAAATAAACTCCATTTTAATCAATATTAAAATATTTGTATCTAAAACCACAAAAGAAAAAACCACAACCAAAACTTGCCATAACATACTGCCTGGCTGTGTACGACACCACCAACCAGTGTCTGTAGATGGCACAAATGGAAGAGAGGAAAGACAGGTAAAGGTCCCTTCCGTGCTGAGACTGCTTACCGCGAATGGAAAGGAAAATCTAACCCATCCAGGAGCAGCATACCATGTTTTGATGAGAAAGGAAATTACCATTTACAGACATATCACACTGAAGGGCTTAATGCATGCGTGCATGCAAGCAATATCACCTCCTTCCCGCGTCCCATACTGTATTAGAAAGGCAGGGCAAAACTCAATTACAAGTCCTTATTCTCTCTAGGAAGGGAGGAGGATTATAACTATAATTTTTATAATTGTATTTGTACCCATTTTGACAAGCATTTCATAACTAAAGATTCCAGTGTCCAGTGCATTTTCTTTATATTTTTTATTTATTTATTTATTTATTTATTTATTTAATCAATTTCAAAACAGGCAATCGCCCAATTTACATAATAATACAATATATATAATCACTACACAGTAGAGTATACATTTGAATTTCAAATTGTACAATTTCATCAACTATAATCATTAAGTAGTTTTTGGTGTGCCAAATTATAAAAATTATATGAAGATTTAGTCATGTCAAGTTGAGTATTATTTGCTTTTCTACACATGTTCCAGATAGGCGCAAAATGGTATAAATTGTTTTTTCCGACAGGTATATAAAATCTAATTTTATTATTAGAGCAAACAGTTCTGTTATTAGTAACCATAGATATATGTGATAAAATTTCCGGTGAATCTATATAAAAATTTAAAAGAATGAATAGAAATAAGATATCAAAAAAATCTCTATAAGAGCGTAAAGAACTTAAGATTTAGAATTTTAGCTATTTGTTCATAATTATGGTCTCTTGAGGGAGATGGAAGTCTAAGTTTAAACGCTACATAACTGAAAAATTTGTGCTGAATTGTTTCTATTTTTTTAATATATTTAATGTAATGTGGGGACCATAGTTGAGAAGCATACAATAAATTCGGTCTTACTAAAGTTAAATATAACATTTTCAAGGTTTTAAGCTCTTTAAAATCTGTAGTATTGCGCTTCACAAATCCTAACATTTGATTTGACTTTTTCAAAATAAAATCGATATGTAAATCAAATTTCAATTTATCATCAAATATAACACCAAGGTCTTTAATGTGAGAAACAGAATCCAGCACAAAATTTCCAATTTCATAAGGAAAGATGATGGAGTTTCTGGATCTTGTGTACCTCATAGTTTTACATTTCAAGACATTTAAATTAAGTTTTTTCGCATTACACCATATTGATAGAGAGTCTAGGTCTTTTTGTAATTTAAAACAATCATCATTAGACTTTATAATACAACTAAGTTTGAGATCATCCGCAAACAAGTAAAATTTACTATATGAAATTTACTAATTTTGTTATTTTTATTTCACATATACTTAACGCAATATGTATACTACACACTTATAATGTAATTACTGTTTTAAAGGGATATTCCGTAAAATAAAAAAATAGAGATGCTCTTAATTGAATTCCTAATAATTAAGTTTGTGTAAACCCATGTTTTTATGTTTTGGACCTTAGCATTGACAAAGTTTTCCATTTCATTATCAAAAGCTATCAAATTTTGGTCTTCCAAATGGTAGTTTTTCTTCAATTCCTAAAATAATTTATTTATATTACAAAGAATTAACAGTTTTGAGTTCGAATCTTGGCAGAGATTTCCCTAAGTGAAAAAATTCTTTTTCCCAGGCCTCAGATAGTCACCTTCATAAAAACTTTTGTTTTGCTTCCTGAATTACCAGCTTTGATACTTGCCTTTTTAGTAATTGAGGAAAATTACCCTAATCTTTACCAGATCTCTCGTTAAATTTACCGTACGCTCTGACACTTCAAATTATTACTTCCTTTAGTTTGGCTCCAAAAACTGCAAAGTAAACTGATGATTTTGATCTTAGGATTATACTCTTTGTTAAGGACAGAACATTCACTTTAGTTTTTCATTAGGGTAATTTTGCGGTCTAAATGATTATGATTTCCTAACTACTGGGTTTAGCTTTTGACGACAAGATGACATTATTTTCATTTGCAAATACGTGTGAACGGTATTAAATTAATATTCAAAATTACGTTATTCGGCTTTTATAATTGTAATACAATATCATTAAATATTGTAAAGCAAGGTGGATTTGAGATTAAAATGGCCAGAAAATAGTCTGATTACATCAGGCCACCACTTCTTTCAATATGGAAAAAAAGCATTTTCAAACAATCTTCACAATTCTTCTAAATCCACTTGAAGTTATTCCAAAGTTGAAATTTATACAGCAGTTAGGTATCTTATCAATCTTTTACGTGCGCAAATTTCAACATTTGTATGCAGAAAAAGATCCTATCAAGTACTTTACCACCAACGTTCAAGAGGCTAATAGGTTGGAATTTGTAAGCATGTACATTGAATGACCACGAGTGGAAAGGCACCATATTTACAAATCATAATTTAACTAAATAAATTATTTGTAAGGTGCAGCAACACATAGCAAACATGTCGAATGCTTCAACAAAAGGTTCTGGCCTTCAGCCTCTGTGATTGAACATTCTAAAGTCTGTCTAACGCATAATTCCTAACACAAACTCTGCGACTTTAGCCTTTAAGATTTTAATGAAACATCATGTTTATCGAAAACAGGCCATCAAGGAAGCACCACTTTAAAAAGGAAGCACCACTTGTTCCCAGCACCACTTTAAAAATACCTTTTCGACTCACAATTTCTACTAACTTCATCCAATTCCATTGCCATTGTCATTATAGATCTTAATTAGCCATACAGTTGGCAAAATTATTTATAAAAACAAAAGTTGTTAGCTGGCAACAGATTTCAACAAGTGAAGTATGCAAGCCACAAAGATTCCCCATTTTGCATAAGTAAATTTAGTCATAATTTTTTTTTATTATTATTTATTAATCACCCATATAAGAGCAATCTGTCCATCTTTACAAAAATTATTTTCACAAGTACCTCGTTCAATCCTATGAAGACATATTAGTGTAGGATACTCTTTACAGTTTATCAAACCAATTAACACACCAAAAATATAATAAAAGAAAAAAGAACTACACAACATTCAGCAAATCAATACAGTAAGCCTAAAATCTGTTGAAAACCCCACATCCATTCTTTCAATTAATTCCAATTCACTACTGTTAGCAGTTTGCACATTCTGTTTCAAGTATTTCCCCAAACATGTTTTTTCATGTACCAACAACACAAATATTGATCAGTTAAATTCTAACGGAATGATGGAACCTAAAGTCTGTACTAACAAATATTAATAATTCTAATAGTAATAGTTGAAAGATGTATAAATATCTTCCCCATTTGTATTTCCTCCCTGCTTTCTACAACTCAAGTGGTATATATTATAACAAGGAAAATTGGAGGCAATAAGAGCACCAACTATCAACTGTTCAAATTAGGATGTATGTAAATGTGTAATCAGTATTCAGAATTCAGCGTAAAATTATTTATTTTAGGTCAGTTTTGGGGAAATTTCTGGAACTAAGAAACATCAATTTGAGAAAATTCGGTAAAGGGAAACATAGAACAGGAAAAAGTACAAAAATGTAATTGGGAAATTAAAATTGATAAAAACTCTCCTTCCCCTCTGCATATTTAGATAAAAATCACACCCACCTTTCCATACTTTGAGAACACTTGCTTCAAATCTGTTGCACGAGTGGACGATGATAAACCACTGACCCAGAGATTGCGGCTGCTACCAGTAGTTGCTGCAGATTTTGCCCGCTTTTCTGTAAAAGATAAGTTCTCATTTATACTTCTGAAAATAAGAAAATTATAAGTATATAGAGAGAAATAGAACAATATTGTGTGCAAGAATTTTAAGGTAGACATTTTAGCAAAGTTCAAATTTACCTGATTTACCTTGCTCATATTTACAATGAGAAAATCGGGGATACAAACTTTACTACCAATACTAAACAAAACACTTTCACTGTTGAACATGTTGATCGTTTTTAATTTTCTGCTTAGCCATTGCCAAGGATACGTGTTAGCACATTTAATGAGTGCATCAGATGGCATCCAAATGCAGAGATTTTTTTTACTAATGGAGAATGAAACAGATCTTTCAATATCTATAAACATTATATTTGGTCTTTATGAAATAGACAAACGTGTTTACGTTGATGAGAAAATGGCTGCCTGTATATGTGCCAGTAGTGATAGATCCCTGCGGTCTGAGGAAATACCTATTTTAGTAGATGAAATATTTGCTGACAATTCTGGTGATGAAAACATGATGCATGTAATGCCAGCAATAATGACTCAGAAGTTGGTGAGAGTGGTTGGATAGAAACAGGTGAAACACTTCAAAGAGCTCATCAGGAGCAAAAAAATTTCCACTAAAGTGCCAAAGAAATCTTGTGCATTGATTGCAATATACCACAGCATCCTGATGATCGTTATACAACATTTCATACCTTTAAAACCTATAAAGTATGTCCTGTATGCATGGTAGTTCTTGAGGTTTGTGAATTTATATCCGACCCAGTGATATCCCATCTAATTGTCAAATATATCTGGCACAGGTGGTTTTAATGACCACCAGAGTGCCTGGCAGTGAAACCAGCCACAAGGACTTTAATGTTTAGAGTTCTTATTGAAATCTCCTCTTTCTTCTTAAAAACAAGTCCACAGAGGTATTCTTGTATTAAAGGAGTTCATTTTAGACTACAATTGAAAACTTTTTCAAACATATTTACATTTATAAATGGATGAATACATAATTTCAAATAGGACTCTCACATGCTTTCAAAACAAATATCTGACAAAAAACAACTGAATTAAATTTATGTGATAACTGTAAGATAACATTTCATTTTAATAAATATGAATCCTTGGTGCCAAAGCCTCAATCAGTCTTCATTAAAAATAATCATAGAAGAACATTACTTTTGTTTGTGACAGAAAATTGTCTTTCATTTTCATCTGAAATTGCAGAAACTAAATATGTGACATTTGGAGCAAAATTGTTCAGTGAACTTCATTAGTGGAATATGAAAGTACGAAGAATGTAATTCCCCTTACTATCACACGAGTATAAGAGATAATCTTTGAATAGAAAAAAGTCAGACTTGCAAATAACCTCACAAACTGCAAAAATAACCATATAGAACCAACCCCTGGCTTCAACAAGACATTGTGCCGCTCAGCGTATCTTTCATACGTTGCCCTGCCCTCTCTTGCCTGTGCATATTAGGAGGGGAATATTCTGTTACAGAAAAGATTGCTGTGAGGCAGGGAGGGGGGAGGAGATGCAACTAATCTTCACTATAAAAGATCATATTGCTTTCCTTGTTCACAAAACATGTTTGTCTGATTTGCTGTTTCTAGATTTTCAAAGATGAAGACTTGGTTTATCAATGACCATTGGCCAATAGCAATTCATTACTTCATCACTACCCTATAACTTTTTACTATTCATCACTCTCTTATAACTTTCAATCTGTGCTTTGTTCTGTGGAATCGTAAATGACATTATCGTTTACATAAAAGTTTGTATGATCTCCCCTCTGACATATCGCTGACCATTGACCCATACAGGGTTTACAGAAACAATAGAGAGAGCAGAAGAGGAGGAGGAAGAGGAGTAGCTGTCTAAGTTGAGCAGAAGATGCAAACTAAAAGTATTATGATAACAAGGCTGAATGAACTCTAAGATACAGATGTTTAAGCTTTGTGGTTGAAAATGTCTGCGAGAGGTTTTCAAGTTATAATTGAGGGGGTATATACACCACTAGCTTCTAACTACAAAATAAGGCCTATGGGTCAGATACTTTTTGAAACTATTGAAAGAGCAAGTAATCAAAATGAACTGGAAAGCTATACACAGTTTCCAAATACTATGTTGTCAAAGCATGGTGTACTTGGCAGGAACGAAGTGGAGCATGAATTCTTACGGATCTATAATGATTCCAAACTCTTCCAGATGGTAACCGAACCATCCAGGATCAGAGCTGCTCAGAATCAGTCTCTGTTAGACTTGCTGCTCGTGACATATTATTACTCCACTTAATATGAAACCAAATGTTGGTTTGAGTGATTACACAGTGATAACATTTTTGCACACAGAAATCTCCTGAACAGTTCCAGGGCAGAAAATGCAAAGGTTGAATTACTCCATAGCTGATTACAATAAAGACGCACCTGGAATCAGACATTAAATCTGGAAGGATGTCCAAGGATTACAATAGATTTTGGGAAAGGATACACCAATTACTAAATGTTTACCTGCCAAGCTTAAAGATGAAGAGAAATGTAAACAAACCCTGAATTGACAGAGAAATAGTGAAGAAATCTAGGGCAAAGCGAAAGGCATGGGTTACTTATAGAAGGACCAGAAAATATAAGGATTATAGAACATATTGAGGAATTAATAATGAGAACATAAAATTGAGTAGGCAACAGAAGAGGAAGATGATATTCAGGATGGAAAGCAGCATATGTACTTGTATATTAGAAGTCAAATGGTGAACAAAACTGGCCCACTGATGTGTTTGGATGTAGGAGGTGAATTGATATCTGACCAGACAAGAATCACAGAGGTTTATTGCAGATTACTTTTGAAGTTTATACCACTGAACCGGATGATTCCCTACCAACAATTGAAAACCTGGATATTGTCACTCTTGAAAACCTTGTTGTCTTCAATCACAGTTGCTCAGATGCTACGCGGACATGCAGAGAGTTTAGCAGCGCGGCCTGATGGCATCCCTATGGTATATCTGAAAAGCGGCGCAATGCTAGTCACTCCTCCTTTGACTAAAATCTTTAGTCACTGGATGCAGGGAAGGTCTCACAACAGTGGAAGTCAGCTGTTGTCACACCAATTTTTAAAAAAGAGAACAAACAACTGCCCAATAACTATTGTCTTGTCAGTCAGACTAGAACAGTGGATAAGGTAATGGAAATGTTTATTGTGTGTGAGATGCTTAACCATACAATGATCAATGAGGTTATTCTGTGACTACAACTTTTATACCTAGCAGATCTATTACCAATAACTTGTTGAGTGCTCTGAATGACTGGACTAGAGCAATTGATGAAGATTACCCCATGGATGTCATCTACCTAGACTACGCCAAAGCCTTTGATAAGGTTCTGCATAGGAGATTGCTGCACAAGTTGTGAGCTATAGGGATTAGAGGAAAATTATTTCGCTGGATTGAAGATTATCTGACTAGCACAACTTTTCACGTTTGTGTTGAAAACACCCTCTCTTTGCCGAGACCTTTTACAAATGGTGGTTCTCAGAGCTTTGTTCTGGGACACAACTTGTGTCTTTTGTACACAGCAGACCTTGGAAAAGGCTTGAGATCAAAGTGAAATAGCTACACTGATTATACTAAGTTGTAAGAAGAGAAACCTGATACTGCAGCAAGTGGACCTTCAAGGAGATTTGCAAAGGAGAGAGGAATGGTCCGATATGTAGTTACTCAGATTGAATAGCAATAAATGCACAGTCCTCCTTTTGGGAAAAAACAATTCCAGAAACCTGTACCAGATTGGTGGACATACAATACAACCAGTGACCACACAGGTGGTAACCTAGGCATGGTTGTAATGCAAGATCTCAAATGGGACAGACAGGTTTCAGCAGTTTTCAAGAGAGCAAATTCTGAGCAGCAGAGTGTTCCTGAGAATAAAGTCGACAGAGATGAAGAAACTGTATGTGATGTATATCAGACCAATTTTGAAATAAGCCAGTTCTATATGACCCCCTTACTACAAGAAAAGCCTTGAGGAAAGTGAAAAGACAAATGACAGAGTCTGCTATCAATCAACGGGACAGATCATATGAGGGGAGATGTCAGGCAGTCGAATTGCGAACTCTGGGGCAGAGGAGACAACGAAGATATGTAATTGAAATGTTTAAGATTATGAATGGAGGAGATGATGAAAGGGTCCTCACAAATTTCTTAACGAGAAGTCTGAATCATCGCCTTAGGGATCACTCCTTGAAGTTGTACCAAAAGAATATGAATATCTTTCAACAACACATTTTGAATAACAGAGTGGTGAACTAGTGGAATGATTGAGAGCAGTGTCGACAGAGCTACACTGGGTTCTTTGATATCAGCCTTACAAGATATGCAAGATACACAACTTCTATTAACTTTTGATATAATAGTCACTGTTTTTGTTTTATTGCTAAAGTTATATTAAGTATGCTACGTGAGGTATTATATAATGAATTTGTATATTCAATTTAAACATGTAGTTTTTGGATTATATGATTGAAACAGAAAAACTGCTGCCATTACAAATAAATGAATAGTTGAGAAACAAAGTGTTCTAAACTCAATAGATTCAATATTATGATCATAAATGTCATGTACAATTTTTTCAAAACATTTACGGTTTTTATGTAACAATCAAAAAGGGTGCTTTCCCAATACTTTTAAGATTTTCTCAAAGACTTCAAATTATTTAATTTAGAACACAATACTCTTTATCACGAGGCATAAGTCTAACTTTAATCAAAACTTAGAAGAAATTAATCTCTTAAAATAATTTTTATAATTTCTTAGTTACTTTTCTCCCACTACCTTCTAAATATATTTTTTTACTTCCTGGCAAAAAAAAGGTGTAAGTTTAACATCACTGCAATTTTTCCAACATTACCCCATGTGGGAGTATTTTCATGTTTTAATATATTTATTGCCAAAAATACTAAAAACAATGTCTTAACATTTATCTGTAACACATGTTAATACATTTTTCACTTCAATATGCAAATTTCGACTTTCATATAATGTAAGTACTATGTCTAGAATTTTGGTGTAAATGATGTTAAAGTTTATGGATAAGTGTAAATAATCAAAATACTATTTAATCAAAAGACATCACTATACCTCAACTATTTTTTGAGGGAGCAGATGAGAAGACTACTCAGGGTGTTGTATCTTATAATTATTTTCCATGTTCAAAAAGATTTTTCATTTTTAAATTTAACAGTTCAACACCTCATTCAACAATTAAGGAATGTTGCTCATTTTACGTTGTAATCGAAAACCAGTGTCAACAGGAGGGGTATTGTAACTTCCAAAGCTAGTTATACCACAGATTATAGTCGACAGCAAATGAATCCTGCTTCACAGTTCATTTCAATAATACATTTTACGGAAATTTTTATATCACAAATAGTCAAGGTAGATTGAAATGCAGACGGATGAATATGGTGGCATCCTGAAAAAAAATGTGCTTTCTAAACAACATACCTTTATCATCTTTTGAAGGTTTCTGATCCGCATTTGCCAGAGAACTGTAAAATAAAAAAGTCATTCAATGTGAATGAGACATTATTAAATCACATTGACAGTCATGCATATTCTAATTAAATACATAAAAAATAAATTACTTTACCAAGAGGCCAACGTTAAGAAATACTGGAGGCATATATCAAAAGGACACTTATACCAATTCTTAAACTTTATCAAAGCAAACAAAACCTACACATATCATTAGAATCCACATTAAGACCAATTCCTTCAAATTTTAGTGCCAGTAAGTGAAACTTAACATGTTAAGACATTAATCTTTTAAAATAATTTTTATAATTTCTTAGTTACTTTTCCCCCACTACCTTCTAAATATATTTTTTTTTACTTCCTGGCAAAAGATGTAAGTTTAACATCACTGCCTACAATGCTCACCACAAAAGGAAGAATATAAAGAAATATCACGCACACAAACAAAACTTTTTATTCATTTTTCTTTTCACAATTATACTATTTTGTCTAACAATCGACTAATTTTATCAAACAATTTGAAAAACATTCCAGCGATAATTAAACTGTCAATTCTGCATATAGATAAGTGGAAATCTTTATTGATGAGCCATGCTTAAAATATAAAAATAATTTCAACATTTTAAAGTTGAAATATTTATTTTCTTTTTTAACTTTAGTTTTTAAGCCCGACAAGTACAGCCTCACATAAGTGCATAAGTAGTAATCTTTTAATTCCTACAGTTTTTAGTTGTTTAATTTTTTGGCATCCTTTATATAATGTAATGTCATAACTTCTGGTCTTTTGGGCAGATACAAATGATCTGCACCTGTATCTTTCAATTTCAATGAACATTACTTTCAGCATTCAATACTGACAATGTCTCTTATTCGTTTGGTAACTAGATGTTACAACATTTCTTCATCAGGAAATTTTCACACAATTTAAAAAATGTGAATGTTTTATCAAGCCTTATTTTTTGTCGAATTTTGCCACATATTAAAATACATTTGCTTAAAGATAGCATATAAATATAAACACAGTCTTAAGGATTCTTTTGAAAATATTACTCAATTTATTTGCTCAGAAGACAATTTTTTTTTAAATCTTGCATTACGATGAAGTTCCTATGATTTCCATAAAATTCTGTTTTAAGTAACACAAGACCGGTAAAACTGCCATGTCTTTTTGTCAAGGCCTTGTGTCGATTGTATCTTCCGGATATTGGGTGTCCCAAAGGAACCACAAATATCACGTATCCAAGTTCTCATCAGGACTGCCATCAACAGAGCAGAATTTTATTCCATTTCAGCTCGTTTTATTTTTGTTTAGTTTTTGGAGATATTCTCATTATCACGGTGCATAATGCAGATGTCATCACAACTCATACCTCCAATGCAAGATATCGTAGAAACGAAGAAAAATAAAATTTATTGAATAAAATCAAACTGAACAGGATACAAGCAGATGAAGCTCAGATGTGATGAACGTTAAATCATAATTCAGAATGTGTATGCTCATTAACTACTACACCCAAACAGCAGCCCTACATTTCAAAGTGTCGAACATAATATCATGCATAATACAACATATAAAAGTATTCTTTGTGCGAAGGTCCTAACAGGTGTAAGTCACACGTTTTGTATTGTTTTTTTGATTTATTATTTTTTTTTTGTTTTGTTTGCAGTCTGGAACTGCCGAAAATACAAACCGAAAGGAAGAGACCAACCTCTTGCCCTTATCTCCTCCTTTGTCATCTCTGTTCTCCTCTTGAGCCTTCTCTTGCTTGCCGTCTTCACCTGCAGTATCTTTATCTTCTTCCTGGCCAGCCGCTTGCTTCTTACCATCCCCAACTGCTGTCCCCTCTTCAGGATTCACCCCTCCTCTTTCTCCCTCATCTACAGGGACAATGAAGGAAGCATTACGGTCATGGCCGCATCGCAGGGAAACGAAGCGCAGGCTGTGGTTTGCCCTCAGCTTCGATTGGCTGCCCAAGAGCAGATGGGCAGGATGATGCACCAGAAGATGATGCAAGCAGCTTGCTGCAGGGATGTACACTCGCAGCACGGATGATCACGATCTGCCATCAGCTGCTGGTCATTTGCTAATACTGAAAGAGTGTTAGAAGAATTACTCTGCCCAGGCCAACCTGTCTTCCGGCCCAGCTTTCACTTACCTGGGAAAATTTACATCGCCACACAAGCAATATTGATTCCATCTTACTTGCTCTTGCATTGTGAAGCAAAATCAGCGGTCACTCGAATAAAGATATGTATGTGAAGAATAGCCCCATATAAATTTGGATTATCGACAACAAGTTAGTAAACTAACATCTTCTAAAAAAACAAGCATTCCCCCCATGGACAATTTCTTCAAATGAAATACCTAAAAGATCTTTCAAACATACACTGTAGTACGTTAGATCTATAGAAATGTTGACCATGACCTTCCCATACCATCACACGGTAAATATAAATATTTCCCCTGATTGTCAAAAATGTACAATCAAGAGCTTGTAATAGATAATGGCAGTAGGAGAGTTCCGTATGCAACACCATTAGGGAAAATTGCACGCACGTCCCCTCTGCATCACACTTATTTCAGGTAGTATCACTCCACATAGTCACCAATTACTTCAAGAAGAACCTTCTTGTGCAATCCAACACTTGCAATTTATCATACAATCACTGCTGCCTGAAGGTCACTGCTGTTCTGCGGTGTATCTGATCACATTACACAGTAGCCACTGCATCCACAATCGTGTTTTGTTAACAGGAACATCATAACTTCACAGGCGTCTCAGGATCAGTTTCACAACACACCATGTACTTTCACTACACATTCCACCATAAATTAAATTCCACAACCCAAAACCGTTTGTTCCTGATAAGATGTCTCACTACTGCCATCACAAGCAACCTTATGATAAAATGGCTCTTGATCATACATTTATAATTATTTATAATATAGAATGAAAAGAAAAATAAATACACAGTACCTTTGACTTCTTTTTCTTGGCTGCTACTGTCCTCCTAGAACAAAAATTATGCTTTTAGAGAAATATCATATTTTAAGGCATATTTTCTACTTTGTATTAATTAAAATTAAACCAAGTCAAAAAGTAAATGATTCAGAACATAGCAAATGTGGAAAGTATTATGAGTAGTAAGTCAGTTACAAGTTACTTGCTGCACAAGTACTATTTAATACAAAGCGTAAAACCATTATACACCAAAAAATCTTCATCTAATATTTAAAAGGGTGAATTAGAAGGAAAGTAAAATAACTAATTTTAGTTTCTGATTTTTACAACACAGAATCTGTTCATGAATATCTTTCTATCCGAGATTCTTCAGTCACCATTCCAAGTGTTATCCAAACCATGTAGATTTTGTTCTGTAACCACAATTTCAAAGCAAAGAAAACTAAGAAAAATATAATGAAACAACTTTACCTAAATATTCTGGGTAATTGTTATAGAATAATTATCAGGGCTCAGATTCTCAGGACTATCTTTTTACTGATGCCTCCAATACATAGCTAACGTTTAAATTAATATTTATCATGACATATAGGAGATAGAAATATTTAGTTATTGGGTCATTTTGTCATTTCTCAATTTTTGGATCTTTTTGGGACTTTGGTATCATTTTTGTAATTTTTATGCATTTCGTTTCCTTTTCATGTTTTTGTTAGTTAGTTTCATGAATTTACAATGATACACTAAAACTTTTTATTATATCATCAGTTAAAAACGAAATTCTCTACTACAGGGGATCATGTTTTCCGAACTTACATGGATCTTTGGTAAATTCCTAGACGCTTGAAAACTAACTAATGGAACAGAAGAAGTGAATGGCAGATTCCTGAGGAAAACCTGACTTACCAATTTCTAGCATTGGTTTAGTTTTTCTCATCTTTTCAAACTGAAATGGTGGAATTTTGGAACTTCAGTAGCAATCTAGCATTATTGGTGTATATGCATACTTGCACAGTGGCTGGATTTCAGTGTTTTGTGTTGCAGTGAGTGCAGTAATATTTATGTAGCTCTTGTGTCATGTGTGTTTATAATGCTGAAGCCTAAGCCATCAAAAAATTGTCATTTGGAACACACTGTACCTGAAGTTGGCAAGAAATAGAAATACTTTTTTGCGAATTGTGTAGTGAAAGTGACAGCTAATAAAAATATTTACTGTTCAGGAACATATCGGTCATGATAAACACAAATGTAGTCTACAAAAACAAAAACTCAATTATTACTTGCACAAGAAACACCCACAAGACACCTTGTCATTTTGGAAAGAATTGAGGGATGTTTTGGTTTCTGCAAACATTCTCTTGTCAAAGCTGAATTATCTCAAATTGAGAGTTTTTCTGGAAATGTTACAAGAATCACTGTATACCTGCTAAATCGACTCATGGAAAGAACTACGTAAGCCTTTGCTATGTCTCCACATTTAAACACATACGGGAATGAGATTCTGGAAAGAAGATTTACTTAACTATTGTCAAAACAAATTATGTAGAAAGCCTTTATGTCGCTAATGTATTATGTAATTGTTGGGACGTTCGAAATAAACAAGCCCAGAGAAAGGTTCTTGCTGCTATGGAAGTTTTGGAGTCTGTCAACCATTCAACTGTATGTTGCTATTCAACAATTCAAGGAACATGTGGCCCAAGGGAGTGAGACATGATGTTCCGCAGTTTGTGGCAGACATGACAGCACACATTGTTAAAGCTGCCACAGCACTCAAAGCATTTTATCCTCAGGTGATACATGTGACATATCATCAGGATAATGATTTTCACAGAGTGGCAGAAGAAGTTTGAGTAAAATTTTCCGAAGTTCACAAACTTGTGTCAAACTTTGGTGTGTTTGTTAAGGCTCCATCACACCCCAAACTTTTCCGGTAATACAGATAATTCAGATAATAGCACCTAGCATTATACCACCAGTGTAACCTATTATCACGCGATGGGGCACGTGGATTGATGTCTGTGCATATTATTAGGACTTTTTTCAGAGAGTGAAAAATGTAATTGACTCTCTTGATGCACATGACACAAGGGCTTTACAAACTGTTTGTAGACTGAAATGGAAGGAAAGCTAGCCTACATCAAAACTAATTTTGGCTCCTTGTCATCAGCAATTGCTATCTAACCTCTTGTTATCAAAATTACCTTCTAATGGAATTTGTGGTATCGCCCTAGATTGGTAAACATTGTACCTTAAATATCTCAATGAGTAGAAATACCATACTGGCACAAAAAGACATTATTTACTTATCTTTCCAATTCTTTACCAATTGAATATGGGGTCCCGCAAGGTTCCATCTTAGGTCCTCTTTTTGTTATACGCATACGATATGCCCTCGTCTATTAAAAACGGAAAAATAGTTATTTGCCAAAAACACGAATGTTCCTTGCAAAAAAGAAACCATAAATAGCATGATTTCAAAAGTTTGAAATTGGTATTGTAATAAATTAATAGGTAACGAGGGAAAAACAGTTTCAATGCACTTTGCATTTGAAATCAGCAGTCACATGCTCCATTGAAAATGAACAATATGCTATTAGCTGATTTTAAGATAACAAAATTTCTTGCTCACTCAATTCAGTCAAACCCTAAATGGAACGTACATATAACAGAATTAAACACTAAATTAAGATAATTATGTTACGTAAATGATATGCCCTCGTCCATTAAAAGTGGAAGAACAGTTCTGTTTGTCGATGACACGAATGTTCATTACAAAAAAGAATCAATAAATAGTACGATTTCAGAAGTTTCAAATTGGTTTCGTAAAAACAAATTAATAGTTAATGATGGGAAAACTGGTTTCAATGCATTTTTGCATTTCAAATCGGCAATCGCAATCTCTATTCAAAATGAACAATATGCAATGAGCTGATGTTAATGTAAAAAAATGTCTACTATCTCAATTCAATCAAACCTCAAATGGAATGTACATATAACAGAATTAAACACTAAATTAAGTTGATTATGTTACGCATTCAGAATTCTTTCAAGTTCTGTCAGCCTTCATACAGCTTGTTGCATGTATTATGCAAATGTGCATTCCTGCCTGAGATATGGCATACTATTCTGGTGAAGCCCATCATGTATCCAAACTTTTAGACTGCAAAAGAAAATTATTCATCAAGTATGCAGAGCATTATGCATCGAGAGCGTCTTCATCGACCTTGGAATCTTACCATTGCCTTGTGTATTTATTTACGAGTTTGTAATATTTGTTAAAACTTACTTACTGAACGTTGGGAACATATTTTCATGCAATACTGATATTTATGATTACAACACATCTCTTAGAAATCACATTCATCAACTGTCAGTAACAAACAGCTCACTACCAGAATTCCTCATACAATACATAAACGTTACTTTACAACCCATTGCTAGACAACATTAAACAACCGAAGTCTGTGCACAAATGGAAGTTAAAAGTAAAATCTTTCCTGCTGCATAACTGTTTATATACAATTAGAGATTATACTAAAAGTGAGAAAGTGAAAATATACGAATGACGTTGAGTATAACTCTTTGATATATTATATTATATTTTGAAAGTACTTTTTTTCCCATGATAATGTAAGATATATTGTAACTAATACGTAATATTTGTTTGATGCCCAGTACACTGAGAAAAAAACAAACCTGTTATCACCACAGAATATTTTCTGTTATATTCAATGTTAGTAGAGTATTTTCACTTTTCTGTTGTTATAAAAGTAAATCAGTTGTTTTAATCTACTTGTTGTACTTAAGGGTGGAAACATATTTTCATGCTATACTGATATTTATAGTTACAACACACGTCGTAGAAATCACATTCAAATGTCGGTATTAACAGCTAACAAAAATCTACATACAAGACATGTACGTTACTTTAAAATGCATTGCCGGATGACATTAAACAACTGAAGTCGATACACAAATTTAAGTTAAAATTAAAATATTTTCTGTTGCTTAACTGTATCTATACTATTAGAGACTAAACTGATCGAAAAGAAAAATAATGTTTATTTTAACAAAACAGTGATGTATAATGAATTAGTTTACATTGTATTATATATTTTTTTTTAACAGACTTAATATACTTGTAACAAATAATGTACCCCAGCTTCCACGTCAATGACCCCTCATCTCAATCAGGTTTTGGTTCTATTTCCCAGATACATTGAGCAAATGCTGAGATGGCCCCTTGTTTTGCTTCTGGATGTAAATATTGCTTCACTTTCGCATGTTTTGTTGAACTCGCCTTTTGCTTGTAATGGTAGGAGTAGAGGTAAGGGCGAGTTACTATTTTGTTAGCAATGCAAAAATCATACCTGCAGTTCGTTTACCGATGCAAGTAAGTTTTCTAAAACTCTGGAAAGAAGATGTCTAGTTTTTTTAAATATTGCAAATTTCGTGCTTTTTTGAAATTTATTTTAATTTATTTTGAACTTTTACTCATCTTTCAACTATTTATACTTAAAATGGGAAGGGATTCTGGAACACAAGAAAATGCACGCAGATTACCTTCTCCCCCATACAGTTTTTACTGTTTGACTAAATATAATATCTAATAATAATAATAAAACTAATAATAATAATAAACCTAATAATAATAATAAATCTAATAATAATAATAAATCTAATAATAATAATAAATCTAATAATAATAATAAATCTAATAATAATAATAAATCTAATAATAATCTAAATCAATTCAGTCTTTAGGAGAGAGAAATTTCATTAGAAATTATAATAGATTTAGTAAGAACTGAAAATGGATTGCAAACAGTGCAAGATGTTGGTAATGCAGTGTTGGAAAAACTTCAGCATGTTCTTGACAAAAATTCTGTATATAAAGAATTGTTTGCTCCATTAGTTGAGTGTTAGGAGGTGATTTTGTAATGAATGGCATCCAAGAGGAACTAAAATCCAGTGATTTACCACACTTCCAGTATGCTCCTGTTTCATCAGTTTATGTAGAAAGAAGCTTTTCCATGCACAAGAATCTTCCGGTGGACAATCAACATTCATGATCAGTTATCTACTGTAAAGCTAATGCTGAATGAGGTGAGAACACTTCCCCTTACACATAATACTTTTATTTATAGCTTATTTTCTTTAATAAATCAGTTGAGAAACACCTGCTTCTGCCTTCCTAAAATAAAGACTACATTTATTTAAAATAAGTTATAATAAGATTTTTAACTTTGCTTCTTATAAAATGAAATTGCCATCATCATATGTCTTACATGATTATAATGAAATTGCAACTATACTGGGTCTTAGCTCATTAAAATCTCATACAATGTATGTCGATTAAATGTATGGAGAAAAAAGAAAAGTATTGCAATTTTATTTTTGTACAATTCATGCAACTCGCATACACAATGATTTACTTTCTCAAACATTTATTTAGCAATTGAATATATTCACTGTTTCTTTCATTTCTTCCTTGCTAATCCAATTTATAGACATTAATTCAATTTTCTAATATTGTGATTCAATAAGTACTGAATTAACTAGTTTTAAAAACACTGAATAATTAGAAACCAATTAAATAATTAGGTAGTGTCCTCCATTTATTTATTGCAAAAGTTATTTTCTTGCACTCTGCAACATTTCCTTTTACTAAGCACAACAGCTTTCAGACCATTGCTGCTGCCATGTAACATCTCACTACAGGTGCATCCACTCTCACACTTGCAGCTAGGAACAAACACTCTGTCGAGCTGCTTATTGGAGCGAAAGGCTGGACGGACTGATCAATTTTCATTTTCTTGAATTTGCCATATCACTGCATATTTTTTTGCTGTCTTTAACAACTGGTATTTCGTACACACTCTTGTCAGTGAGTATTCAAGCATTAATGCTTAAAACTTAAATATTTTTGTTAGACAAATCCATAGACAATGCTTTTCATGCCTTGCAGCCCTAGAATTCTTATCCCTAGTCACTTGAAACACGGACTTAATTGCACTTATCAAATGCTTTTCCTCTAACCATGGCAATCAAGAGCATTTGCATTCCGTTGCAAAGAGCACGCCCAAGCAGTTTTAATGCAACAACATCAAGATCAAGGTTATCCGCACAAATTTAAATTACTTATTTTTAAAATAGCAAATTCTCATTATCCGAAATCTCTCTTAAAAATGGTCTTACAAAACTTGGATAGTGATGTTTGGATAGTCACCAACACTAGCAAATAGTATTTTTAACTTCTCAAATCATGGCTACCACTGGCTGAAATTTTTGTAAATCAAGTTACGTTCCCTCCAATAAAATCATAGTGTTTAGTAATCAAATCGAAAATTGGCATTTCCAGGCCAGTTGCTATCTTCCGCTTCAATAGGTTAGAATTTCTACTCTCTCCACGACATCACTACAAATAATAAAATAACTTCATATATCATTCTCTAATCATCTGTTTTGAACTTCATTTTAAGAAGAATAGATAATCATTCTTTACAAGACTGAGCACACAAAAATTTTTTGTAGTTATAACGTCTAAAAACAAAGGCAAAAAATATTCTCTACAAACCTCATGGCCAACCTCATCAGCTAGAAGTTTTTCTTCATCTTCTCCAATTGTCAAATTGATTGAATCCTCATTATCTACACCATTTGCTTCCGGTACACTCTTATCTCCATCTGCTGTCTACGAAAACGTAAGAAACAACAGTTTTATTCCACTCTTCTACAGCTGCAGACTTTCTTAACATCCAAAATAAATGAAATGCAAAACGTCTACTACGAACCATATTCATGAAATTTATTACCAATATTTATTCTAATTTGATTTGATCAACAATTTATTCAATGTTTATTTCAGTACTCACTAATAATAGATTTAAATCTGCATGGTTCATAAAAATAAATAAAGTCATTTTTGGAGAAAAAAGAGATTGCAATTTTCTAAACCACCAAAACTTGCTCATCTTGTATAAATGAGTGATGATTGAACAGTGTCAAGAGGAAAGGGGAGAAAGAGGAAGGAGGGTGAGAAAGAGAGTGAGTAGGACGTGAGGAGGAAGGGTATGAGAGGGAGAGAGGGATAGGAAGAAAGAAGGAAGAGAGAGGGTGAGAGGGAGAGGGAAGGAAAGAGGGAGTGAGGGTGAGGGGAAGTGAGAAGGGGAAGGAAGTGAGAGGGAGTGAGAAAGTGAGGAAGGGGAAACGAAGTGAGAGAGAACGAGAAAGTGAGAGAGGGCGTGAGATCTCACAACAAATGCAGAGAAAACAATAGAGCTTCAACTTTCAAGAGAGCATTATTTTGCAAGTTATCAATGTTGTCCATTTCTATTTTTTAACTTCTATCTTCATATGGATTTTAAAAATCCTGACAATATTACCCATTAATTTTACAATTTTATAAAATTACCAAATAATCAATTTCATATTGCAAATCTCCACAAGATTAGTATGCATATTTTCTTTGAACTAGTTGAAAAATAAATTCAAACATCAAAATAAATTTGCCAATCCGAATGGAAACAAATCTACAGTAGTCTCAATTATCCGACCATACTATAAACAATTTATTTATATATATATATATATATATATATATATATATATATATATATATATATATATATATATATATATATATATATATATATATATGAAAATAAATAAATGAAATCAATCTTTTAAGCTTAAGTCCCAGGAAGTTATAAGTAAGTTATTCTTTAGAAATACAAACACTTTTCTGAGGAACATATCTGTTCAATTAAAATCATGATATAAACTAATGACTATTATTTGTTAACTAGCTTTCTAAAATAGAAATACTGAAGGTAAAGTCCTTGGCTGTCCAGATGCTGTGTCTTAGGCATCCAAGCCTAGGCCGCAGTGTCTTCTGGACAGCCGAGTAGCTACTGACTTTACCAGAGGAAATCATCACTCTCAAACATTTAAAACTATCCATATACCACTCCAATTTTCATTCAGATTTTTTCCAAAAATTTCTGAGCACTTTATGCACGGAAAAGTATTTAATTTGAATTTCTCACTCGAATGGAAAAATCATATTCACCCAAATCAGAAATGTGTCGATTTGATGCAGTTTAGCGCACATTGATTCTTAGTTAAGAAGAGAGTCTTCAAAATAAAGTTAGCAAGGGCAAAATTTTGCATTCACTTCAGACAAAAAATTTATTTTAATATCCCAAATCAGTACGGGTGAAAGTTATCAACTATTTAAACATATTCAGACTTGAGTTATCTAGAGAAATAATTATAAAATCGGAGATCTGTAAAATAAAAAATTACTGGTAATCTCTGTGTGTTCATGCAGTATGTACTTTTTTTGTTTTCTTTTACTAATACACTTTTAAAGTTCTTGGAAAGCTCTTGGAGGCCAACAACCCTGTAAGAGAAGAGATGATTTTCACAATGTCAGAATGGACACATCTCTGTTGCTCTTTGATCATTTTAATAGTGACTTAACAGGAAGAGGCAGCAAGTTGCAACAGATGAGAGAATTTATCAGCCATGTATCCTTGTAAACAAGTTACCTTAGACTGTATGATATCAAGATAGAAAATTTTCAAGTACTGTTTTATCAACCCATGATTCTTAAAAATTTCCAGTTGAATAAATAACATTATTTAAACCAAGACAGAAAACATAAAAGCTACATAGTTTTTCTTTTTGTAATGAACTCAAAAAGAAATGACAATTTTTACATGCAGTGAAAGGTTCCTCCTGTATAAAGTTTTTTCTCATTCTATTTTATCTAAACAAGCACTGCAGAAGAAACCATTATAATTTCAATGTCGATAGAGCATTAAGAATATTGTTTTCATGCATTAATATGTATTATTTAATACGTACTTTGTATCTGTTCAATTAAAATCTTTATATACATAAATGCCTATTATTTGTTCAATTAGTAGTTTTCTTGAAAAGAAATATTAAACAGTGATCCCATTTCCCTCCATCTGATTCGGATTTAGTGTTGTCCAAAAATTTCCTTCCACTTCATGCATGCATTAAAATGAAACCATCAGCAGAATCAAATAGTTTTAATGCAAATGAACAGGAGACCATAGATCTGGCGGCCCTTATTTCCAACACATTTGAAGCACCCATACATTCACAGAGTCCATTTTTCCATGCAACATATTTAATTTATAGTGGTTAATTAAGTTGAGGCCTGGGGCACATATGATGCTGTTATTCGAAGCCAAATACAAAGACATGAAGGAACAATCAATATAACTCTGTCCCCTTGGATAATGATTGCTTGGCCTTTCAATGACCGAGCATGAGATAGAGAAAATATAAAAAAGTATGGAAAAATGTTTGAATCACAAGCAATAACAAATTGAGAACAATCAACAAAATCTCAGTTTTGTGTACCCTCAAAATATTTTCTTCTGGAGTCAGATAATATATAGATGTTTTTACGTTGAGATTCATGGTCTCAGAAATCTACAGAGCTTCATTTGCAAATCCCTTTGTAGTTAAAAATAATTGAAACAATTACAATTAAAGCTAGAGTGTAACCTAAATCACTCAAATAAATCGGTAAATTATTAAAAACTGAAGCAAAAAATTAATAATTAATCAACAATTTTTTTTTCAATTTATCAACAAACCTTTTCTGTATGTCAAAGCGAGAAGAATGCATTTGATGTTTTGGCAGTGTTTTCTCATAAAAATAAGGTTCAATATTTGATGATAAATGATTCCTGGTTCTGCACTCAACTTGACATATCACATCTTTGTGCTATCATATTTTGACAAAACTATTTGCAAACAGCCAAATCAGATACCTGATCACTTGAAGTATGCTGGCTTAAAAATGAATTTAAATGTATTTTGAAACCAATTGACCTCTTAATTCCTCAAATATGAAAAATATTCCCTTAAAATAAAGAAAAATCATTAAGATGACAACACTGAGGAACCTCAAAATTATTGTCACTCCATCCCAAATAATCAAGCTTTATCCTCACAAAACCAGCACAAAGAAATTTGAACAAAAGAGCAAATATGTCAACTTCCAACACCCTTAAGCATTATTCAGAAACCTGGACTTTCCTCTTTGATGCTGATTTTATACCATTCACAACCCAACATACTTAACCAGTTTCTTTTTTGATTTTTTTTTAATCAATGTGGAATACTACATATTAAGGCATTTATTGATAACAGAAAAGTTACTTAAGTTACAATAGAGGAGTTGATTAATCCCAAAAACAGTTTTGATAAATTAAGTTTTAAGATTTTACATGAGATTTGACCAGTTTCCTTCATCAGTAGGTAATCTGACATGCAACACATTTATTTGTTAATTTTGTACGAAACATAATACAATCACTAGATTTGAAGAAAGATAACCTAAATGTAAATGTGTGTCCTGAGATGATCTTCCTTACAGTTTTAACTTCATCAAACCAGTAGTTATGGATAAGAATTTTTTATTTCTTAAATAACATACTTAATTTGAAAACCCTTTGTTATTGAAAAAATAAAATAAAAATTCATGGATATTTTACACAAGACAATTACTATATAAGAATTTTCAGTTTTTTTCCTTGGCAATGCTTTATCAATTAATCTAGTACAATCATTACCACTTCGTTACAAACCCGAGTCAAAATCTTGGGTTAACATAAGTTACCACATATAGATTGAACTAATTAATATAAACATTGAAACAAATTAGCATAGGAGCAGTTCATTCCCAAGAGAACAGCATTTTATGTTATTTAAACCTTTAATAAGTTATTCATGTAAAAGTCTAATGGACATAATGAATGATAGCCAAGATTATGAACCTTTATAAACTGGGTGTAGTGTTCTTCGATTCAATATCTCCATTACTTTAAATCTATAGTTATAAAATTTCAATAAATAATTTTATAGATACACTAATTACCATTTCTATTATGCTATAAATACAATTATTGAAATGAGAAAAGGAGCAAAGAATATTTATCTGATTCACTTTGGCACAATACTTTTTTTTTTAATAAACATAAATAAAATTATGTCAATTAATTTGTGTTTGAGCACCGAGCAAAAATTGTTTAGAGTGAAAGTTACAAGAGTAAGAATATGATACAATATAAACCTGTCTCATTTAAAAATTGTATTTACTTCATATTTTTTGGAAACAGTATTTCTGCATTTGAAAATAGTTCCCTATTAACTTGTTCACACAAAAATTCTCGAAGGCTACCCTTTTCAGCAGTGCCTTCGGTACATGTCCTACATGCCACACCCAACATATGCCACTTGCAATTGTATCTTATAAGATCTTGCAGTCATTTTAATTACCAATGGATTGTTAATCAGTTGACTAAAATAAAATGACTTCAATAATGACATCTCACATATACCCCTAAGTGTAAGTACAAAACTGAGGATTAACATTAAAAATGAAGGTTTCAAGATTCCTAATGTACTTTTTGCATTTGGGCCACCCCTGGTAGTCGCAGACTAGGATAATTGAGACTACCATAATACAACATCCTCGCATCTAAAAGCACACCACTTACCACAGTCGAACTTTCACACTGTTCTTCAAATTTTTCTTCAGATTTTGTAGTACTTTCAGTAACAATTTCTGTATTCTCCTCAGTTTTTCCAGATTTTTCAGAAGACTCCTTAGAATCGTTCTCCTTGCCATTTTCAATTTTCTCTTCCTCTTCCTCCTCCTCTTTCTCCTTTCCTTCTTCATCTACTTCCATAGTTGTGTCATGATTTTCATCAGCATTACTATGGGTTTCCGATTCTGTGTCCTGCTCTCCTCGTTCTGAATAAAAAAGGACCAATTTGTAACAAGAATAATATGGATAATCGATGTAAAAAGAAAACAATGCAATGAACTTTTAAATATTATTGCACACTAATATTAGGTCTTTTGTAAATTCCAACATTTTTTAATTTCTCTGTTCTTGATCTTATAATTGAAGAATTTCAGTTTAGAGGTCTGTTCAGAATTGAGAATTAATTTCTGTAGAAAACAAATTAATTTATATTCAATACAATAATGCAAAGATAAAACATCTTATCCCACCCAACAGAGTAATACATTGATGTCTTATCTTGGGTCACTGTAACCGCAATATATAAATTTTTCAAAGACACCCAATATTTTCATTCTCTGATGTCAAGAGTACTCCTCAGAAGAACATAATTGTTAAATTGTTGATATCTTTTAATGAGCAAGCATAATACTGGATATGGTCAGTTCTGGCTAGTAGACTATTATTTTCACAAGATTTAAAACAGTTCAGCATTGTCAAAGACTGTATCACTGTTTCTTCTGCCAGCCATTAGGGCAGAACGGAAATGCATGGAGTGCCAGCTCTGAGTGTCTCAAAAGTGTCAGTTCAGTGCATGCAGTTGGGAGGTTAGGAATAGTCTTCATACGTGACTTATTTTATTTCAAAATTGACGCTAAAAATACTATAGTAAGACTAGATACAAATCATGTCAGAATGTAGATAAAAATATGTATGTGTATGCATCAAGTCAAATATTTCAACCAAGGCCATAAATTCCACATTTCAAAAAACCTGTATTGTAATAGGCAAAATTTTAATCACAGAATTAGGAACGTAAGTAATATTTCTTAAAACTGTAATTTTAAAGTATACTTTTTTTGCATTTTAGCTATCTTCACACAATCATTCTCCAGTTGGAAGAATGACAAAAATTATGGGAGTAAAATAGCTCAAGTTCAAGTTAACTCGCATACGTGAAATAAATGAATAATTTCTGGCAACTGTTACACATCTACCACTCACTCAAATTTAATAGCTACTATTACTTGTCAAGAACTATCTAATACATTGTCAATTGAATATTAAGGTGGTTTAGCAACATAATAGATAATCAAAAACCAAACCCTACTGAAATAATCTTGTTAACAATAATTTTACCGGAGTTTCAATCTAGTGGGTACACATTATATCTGTAGGGTATATACCATATGGACAGAACAAAGGACAAGATAATATGACATCACATCAAAAGTAGCAGAGTTTTCAAAGCAAGATACATTTAAATTTAAGCCACAAAAACAAGCAAAATTTTCATAACAAATTACTTGAGATTAACTAATTTTAAAATTATGATTTAGGTTTGAGGTAATAATTAAACAGATCATTTAACATCTCCATGGTCAAAATAACTGAAACAACTTCCATTTCTGTCTCTTGTTTGAAAAGGATTCCTCCAGTTTTTAAAAACTATTGTATAAATATTGTAACCACGGGTAAAACATGGATTCATTATTATGAACTAAAAACTTTAAAAGCAAAAGAACGGAAACATACAGATTTTCAAGCCGAAAAATTGGCAAGTAAGATTTTAAAATATTTAATGGGGCAATGAATAAATTAAAATTGAATTACATAGAACAGGGTTAGAGTGAAATTATTTTGCGCAATTGCCCAACCTTTAAGAAAAATGTTTGGAGAAAAACTTGCAAAAACTCCCTAAAGTGTACCTGTTACCAAACACAATTCATGAAGTTGGCAATGAACAGACTATTCTCCTCGAAAAGCAACAGCGAAATGGAAATATTAAAATTTATACATAAGTCAATAAAAATAATAATGGTTAAAGTAAGGAATTGGCTTTTTTCATGTACACTTACAACCCACTGGATTTGAAAACAAAGAGAATGATCAAGTCTTCATTTGACATTCCATTTAATGGATACTGAAAAATAAACATTTCACATGTAGTAGGTGCCAAAAGAGCTTCACACTTCAGTTTGTTCAGTTTGCCAACAATGCACTTGTGCTCATAGTATGATAATTTAAATATACTTACGAGTTAATTATATTTATTAATAAAAAGGACATGAATCATTCAACAAAATGAATGTGTATTCCAAAGATTTTTATCACTTTTACTTACAAGACTTGATGATTACATATACACAAAACAAATTCTTAATTTTTAGTTTCAGATTCGTTCGCATTAAATGAATGTTAGAATTATCATTGGGATATTCATATAAACAATCTAATACTTACTCATGCTTGTGCGTTTGGGAGTTTTCACCGGCTCAATGTCAAACAAGTATTCCTCTGGGTCATGCCCTTCGTCCCGCAGTACCTACGCATACATAAATCAGTTAAAGCTGGTACAAATCACCAACAATAAGCTGCTAAACTGCAAACACAATGCATTACCTTCTGCAACCGTTCAATTAATGTCGCCTTAACACCCTTATTATCTAATCCTCGTTTCTCGAGTTCTGCACGCAAATCTACTACACGCAAATCCACTAATTTGCGCTTATCTCCTTCCGACGTCATTTCCAAAAACAAAAAACGACACTGACTTGAAAAATGAAGGTGTAAATAATAACTCGCCGAAAATAACACTGCAATAGCGAAAATGGAAGCAACAGCAGCGATGGCGGCTATTACAGAACACACATCTCTCACATTCAAGATTCTGAATTTCAAAGGGTTTAGAAGAATCGTACACTGCACCTCTTTGAATATCAAAGAGTAAGCAATAATCCCGAATTGTGAATACAAATTTATTTAATCACTTATATCATTAATTTATATTTTATTCAATGTTAGTTAAAAAAATAGGCGGAAAAGAATAAATTAAATTCCTTTTCATTATGTGGAAAAATATAGTTAAAATGTCAGAAGTGTGAAGATTGTGACCAGAACAAGTGACTGTAGAGCCTGGTGAGGGCAGCACTATCTCATCGGGGTCCCCGGGGAGTCGGGGTGACAAGTGTCACATGTAGCAAGCAGTGGGCCGCGAGGTAATATGGATGCGGTAATATATTATGGTGTTAATTTTCATTTAGTAGGTTGAGATAATTCTTCGTTGGAGATTTTACTCCGCCTATAATGATTTAAAAACAGTGTGTTTGATGTAGGAACATTTTTTGAAGTAAGATGTTCTTTCTTATCTAAAAAAAGTGTCTGCGGTTGGGCTGGGGCAAAAGGGAGTTGGGATAGACACGCTTTTTGACGCTACAGTTCTCAGAAAAAAATGAAAAATTATATCACTCTCAAACAACACGACGAAACAAAGACGAAAAAAGCTAATTTTGGCTTTGAAGTGAGAAAAGTTAGATGGTCAGTAGGGATTACATAATGATATCCAGTGACGTTTTCTGTGGGTGTGCAAGTCGTATGTCAACGCACAAGAAAATATAAAAAATCCTTTGAGTTTATTTAGATATTTTTCATTTATTCGGTCTTCCGTGCGATTGATGTCATAGATCGGCACCAGCACAAAAATGCAAAGCAGGCAGTGTGCAAGCGCAGTTCCGGCTGTTGGAGAATGTCTCTGATGTCTTCAGGAGGGATCGGGTGGCGGCAGCATATGCGACGTCCCCCCTCCCCCCGCCAAGAATATATAACCCCCCTCTTAAGGAAAAAGCTTTGTATCTCGATTCAATGTAGAAATACATTGTTGAGTCTTTCCGGCGAGTTTTGATCGTTCTGCGCAACAAGTTTGCGTCACGAATCACGTGACCACAGCACTAGCACTTCGTTTGAAAACCAAGCCCAGATACTGGTCGCCATGTTGCATGGAGAAAAACATTTTTAAAGAGGAACAAAGTTACAGTTTTCGACGGTAACCAATCAAAAGTAACACGACGAAGGTGTACAAGATGGAATATTTAAATGAAATGCTTCATAAATCTGACACAATGTCTTGCAGGAAGTGGTAATTTTGGTATCACCAATGACCCCATCTCGATCAGGTTTTTGTTCAGTTTCCCTGGTTCCTTGAGCAAATGTTGAGATTGCCCCTTGTTTTACTCCTGAACAGTAATGTAACTTCGCTATCGCAACCCAAGATATCATACTGACTCGTCATACACGATTGTAATTGTATAAGTGACTTAATAAATATTTATATTATTATTATTATTATTTTATTTGGCAGCATTTAAAATGTCCGCCTATTGTGATACAAACTGATGTCTATCATTGGATACGATACTCAAAAGCCCCCACTCCCCCACCCCCACCCGTCTCGATTCAAGGGCCTGCTGCAGAGCGAGCGCCCGTAATTGTTATATTCTCCGGTGCGCGTTGCAGCCTTAGCGATACTCATAAAATTAGTGTTCTCTTTGATATGGATAGTGAAAAAATGGTACAATAGTTATTAAATAATTGCTAGTCTTCCCTTTCGTATGAAGAAAAGAAACGAGTAAGTGATAATGAGTAACCATGTCCTAACCTAATAATATTCCAGAATTAATTTTAAAAACTACAAACGAATAATGGAGAAAAACGTCGATCATGTTTTTTTTAATACTTCATAATTCCTTCATTATCAACGCCCTAGATCCAGAGTGAGGAGACACCTGATAGTATCATATTTCACGTTTATATTTTGAGTGTGAACGAGTGTTCACACGCGTGTGCGTGCAAAATACCAATTTACAAGTGATTAGAGAGTTATAAGTAGTGATAGTGTGTGCTAGTAAATTAGAAATGGAGTCAGATACACACACAAGTGAAGGCACAGTAAGACACCAAGATTTAAGCAGTTCACACGATGATTTGTGATAGTGTTGAGTGAGAAACGCCAAATCTCTGAAGCCCGAAACAGCAGGAATGCCAACCATAACAATGTAAGAATCCCGATCTCTGCGGAGGATACATGGAAGAATTAGGAAATGAGGGCAAGGCGGTGGAATGCGACGGGCCGTAAAAGATATGGTTCCACAGCAAATGTGCAGGGATTTCTGCCGGCGAATTTAACGCGTTCGGTAATAGTAAGAAATGTAATGGAGTATGGTTGTGTCAGCACTGCAAGGAGAGGTTATCATAACTTTGGCTTAAACACGGTGGAGAGACATAGGTAAGTTTCTCCGGAGCACCGATTTTTGCTCTATTGCGTACCAGCAGTATGCGTCACGAACAACGTGACCTCAGCACGGGCACTTCCTTGGAAAAGCTAGACCAGACTAGACCACTCCTAGGCTAACCTAGACCATGGTGCATGGAGAGTTAGAAGTGTAGACAAACACTTTGAAAGTGGTACAAAGGGACAATTTTCAATAATAGCCAACCAAACACAATACGATGGTGTACATGATGGGAATATTTTTAAAAAATGCTCCATAAATCCCTTACAATGTCTCGTAACGAGATGATCATTTTAGTACCTGGATGCATTTCAAATTGCCGCTAATATTGCCTGCTAATTGACGCAAACTGGTGTCTGAAGCTCATTGGCTGAAGTCGGATACGATGCGCAAGAGCCTCCTGAGCTTAAAGAAAACATAAAAGATAATCAAAACTTCATCATACAAGAGTTGAATGAAATGAGAAACATGATAAGAGGTACCAAATGCTCAGGAGAATGACAATCGGTAATACTGACAACCACTGAGAAAAGAAGTAATGGAAAGCCAAGAAAGTGCACAAAGAAAAACTACGTAATCCGAAAGACTCCCCTACAGAGCAGCCAAAATAAACTGAAGAAAACGAAAGCACTAATGATGAAAACATTACAGAAGAGAGAGAGGGGGGTGAACGAGAAGAAACAAGGGAAACAAATGTAACACTGCCAGACATGGAAGACGAAAGTACTATCCCCCTAGAAACTGACGCTACCAACTGTGGAAATGATGAAACGAATGATGTAACAGGAAATAGCAATGAAACATTCAAACAGAAAAAGAGCGTAATAATAGGCCTGAAAGATGCTCACAAGGAAGAGAAAAGTTCAATAAAGGCGAAAACAAAATTTACCTGGTGGTATGTTGGCACATTGGAGGGGAACACTAAAGCAGAAGACATGATGAAAAACTGGAACTGAAATAATGACGATGCTATGGAATGCGGAAGAAGACAAAAATGATTTTGCACTTGTACCATTAGAGACAATAAGACATTATAATATTATCATAGTGTAACACCACCGGTCATCTCGGTAGAGAATGCCCGGTTAGCGGTCCGGTTGTAGCTCAGTCGGTGATGGAAGGAATTGTTAAACAGATACAATGGAAGTACGAAACAAACACTGTGATCACTGGTAGAAAAATTACTTTATTCCTGGGCAAGAAAAAAAATGCCCCAGGGAAGTTACATTTGTGAACTAAATAAAAGAAGAGATTAAATGAAAAGAAAAGATTAAAGATCAGAATTAACCGTAAAGCTTATAACTATGAAGAGTACAAAATTGTTATAACTAAGATTACAATGGTAGAAATTTGACAGTTCGACGTGCCTTGGCGCGGCACCGCGTTACAAAGTTACACAGGGGTGAATGCCCTGGGTTATACTGCCTGGGAAAGTTCTTTTGCGTGCCCGGGACGGGCACGGCGGAGACCGGGGGGGCGGTTGCGGCCTTGACTGGAACGCGGCAGAGGCCAGTGCCACCCCTCGCCGACAGCTGAGCGGCCGTCTCGTGACGTCACCAAGGGAGCGGCGGCGTCTGGCGGCGCTTAACGGCGTCTGGCGGTGTCTGGTAGAACTTGTAGATCGCCGGGATTTTCTCCCGATCTCAGGCGCGGAGTAATCAACCATGCGTCCCTCTGATTCTCATGACAATCGTTCTCACGTACGACTTCAGAAAATTGAGAAATCCTTCAGAGACACATTCGCCTCTCTCCGCGACTAATTCACACCCCAGAGAAGTTTCTCTGTCTACTGCAGTCGGCCCAATACTCAAGCCCGCACTGAAATTTTTATAAGTCCTTCAGAGGCGCACTCACCTCTGACCGACGAATAGTTCCCCCCCAGAGAAGTTTCTCTCCCAACTGCTATCAGCCCAAAGCTCAGGCCCCTTCTGACGAATAGTTCCCCCCCCCCAGAGAAGTTTCTCTCCCGACTGCCCTCCGTCTAATGAAATTCTGTAAATCGAAAACGTAGCAAGTAAACTTTTACCCCCACCCCTTTTTTTCATGTGCTCCAGTTCCTTATAATAGTCGCGTCGCTATTGGCCAAAGGTAATGGCGTAGTACACTATTTTCGACCAATAGCGACGGGGGAAGCAAAGGAAATTTTCACACTCTGTGCCACTGTGAGGGTACAATGTTTTTCTTGTTCCTTCTAGAACATAGGCCGTGCCTGCGCAAGGGAGCGCTGTCCGGTGAAAGAATTATCGTTCTGGGTTTCCCCGAATCACGAGCAGGCGTTCTAGAGATTTCCCAGACGTGCTTGCGTCCGAGCGCTTCTCAGTTAATCTTTTGACACCGGCCCTAACAGCAACTTCGTAATGGGCCGGGGGCGCAAGTGGCTGTCACTAGAAAAGGGGTTGCGCGCGTGTCGCCATCTGTTTATTCTCCCAGTAAGTTTCCTTTGGTCCGGGTTTATTATTATTTAATTTATACAAGGAAATCTGTATCGCTACAATAGCAACAGAAACATTTCTGCTAAAGCCAATAAAAATTCGAGGAATGTGTGGAATTCCCTCGCTCGCTTCCCCAACTGAAGGAAGACCAGTAGTGGCTATCTTCTTCAAACACAAAAGAGGGGAAATAATCGATACGTACCAAGAAGATAACACGATTGTTGACAATTGCCGGCCAAATTACTTCAAATTTTGCGCCTTGTCTACTTTAACAGGGCGTTTGATGTTCTTTGAAGGCGTTTCAGAGGAAAGGATCATACATTTTAAACTTGGCGCTCTGGAGAGTCTTAATTTTCTCCAAAAAGCCGCGCGAATTTCTCCTCTGTTAATCAAACATTCATTTATTCGTGCAAAGTTCCTTGAAGGCGATTGTCAACTTCTTTCTATTAGTTCGGAGCGTCACCGAAAGATCGCACTAGCTCCTGGTGGCGCGGCTCCCGCGTAAATTGGCATTGTCGAAATACTAGGAATTTTCTATCGCAGACGCCTGCTCGCATTGTCACCACAAGCTAATGCGGAACGCTGAGTAAAGGCGTTTTGAACGTCTTCAAGGTTCGATCCAGAGTGTGCCAGGCACTGGATGTAATAGAAACACGAAGCAAAAAGCCACGGAATTCGTAAGGAAAGGTTTAATTTCTTTTGGATAGAGGTAACTGTGACAACTTCTTCAATACTCGTTAATTCTTTCTCCAAGTAACAATCCTTGTCAATTGTGTGTCATCTCTTTTCCAGAACACTCTTGTCTGACAAAAACTACTGAGATAGAAGAGCCGATGTTCCGTTGCCATTTCCATCAAAATGCTCTCCCAACTTTTCTTCGACTATTTCGCCGCCTTAACAACGGTCATCATCCTGACAAACATATTGATCCTCGTACATCGACCCAAAATGGACAGCTGATGATCCCATAGAGATCGTTTTGAGGGCAACAACATGACAAGAATGTGATAGTAGCAGGGGACTTCAGTTGCAAAATAGACAAGCCAAACATAAATACCAAGCTCATACTAGAAGCCTTTAGGAAAGAAGGCGTCACATTAGTTACCAAAAGAGACCTAAAACCTACTTTGCGTCCAACGGATCCAGCGCTAAAGATCTAATCATATATAGAGGAGATAAGGGTATTAGAGCAAAGAGAATGTGTACATCGGCTGTCCTAACAAGAAAGCACAAACCCGTTGAGACAACTATCAGTATAAACAAACCACCACCAAAGAAAATTACCATTGGAAAACTCATCCAGAAATATGGACTCAGACAAACTGAAAACATGGCAGGATGAAATATACAAGGCAAAAATACTAATAGCAGATGGACAAATAAGTGAAACAACTACAATATTGAACAACTATACAAAAATCCACCTTAACGATCGGACCTTGGAAATCTCAACCATGGTTTAATAAAGAATGCTACTTCAAACGCAAGGAGACACTTCAGGCTCTACACAGAGACAGGACAAAAGAAAGCAAAGTAAGTACGAATAAGTACGCAGAGAAAATGAAAGCGTCTAACTACTTAGAAAAGAAAGAAGAGCAGAATTCCAGAAGGAGGAAACTACAAGAATAGTTGAAGAAGCAAGAGCAGATCCCATCATCGCCCTAAGAGGTAGAAACTACAAAGTCAAACCCACGGAAATACTCAGAATTGCATGGGATGATCACTTCAAATAAACACTCAAAAAAGAAAACAAGAAAATAGCTTTATAGCACCCTGCTTGGTGCCCTTCTGACATAAGTTGCCATATTAATTGCCATTGTTTTTTCATGTCTTTCAGCAAGTTCATATTCAGTCAAATCATTCATTCAAAGTGTGTGTGTATTAATATATATATACACAGAAATATGTGTCCTAAAAAGTAAGAAATATGTATCATTAAAACAATTTTTTATTAAAATACTTCTATCTTTGGGTATATTGTTCCCAATATAAGGTCCAACATTAAACATTATACTTTTCCTAATCCTATTATTTATAACGAATTCCGTGAAATTAAGAAACAAATATGTTTCCATTTTCAGCAGAGAAACTTTTCCTATTATATTGTAAGAGGGCCTTATACTGACTAAAAAAGCGTTGTATATCGCACGGGTCACTAGGGGGTATTTAAACTTGCACAAATCCTGTGGCGAGTGGTCAATATTCAGTGTGTCGAAATTGTCCCCTCAATGTATTGCACAAACTGTTTCAAATCCGGGGTTTTCTCCAGAACTGAAGACCTCGTTTTCTTCATTAGATCTTCTTTTGATCATTGATAAATGAACAGTTCTTACAGTAGCAACTGCTGAATGGACAATTTCAAGACTGTCGGAAAGTTTCAATGAAGACGTCTAGAAAGATTTAACTATAGTGCTTGCTGAAAAATGGAGTAATATATTTTTTTTAGCTTTTCAGCATCATGCAATTGCTTTGATATGCATATGGACGCTGCTGCATCAGAATCACATACATGTATAACTACTATGTGTAAAATTAACATTTTCAGCATTGTAGCTCATAGAATCAATCCAGGTTCATCTTGTTTATCCTTTTTTGTATTAAAAATCTACGCATCAACTTTATCAACCTGAGATTTAATCAGTTCTGCAACCCAACGCATGCACAGTACAGGATAGAAGTGGTAAATTTCGATACAACACCTGCAGGGTCTCAGCCGCCTTGCACGTGTTCGGCCCTGCATTGGTATCAGAAGGAAGAAGTTACTGTGTTTCACTCCATCAGGTCACAAAAATGCCATTGTATTAGTATCAGTTTTGCAAAAGTTTGGTTACATTTGGGTAACACTTCACAAGTTAACAAAATAGACTTACCCTTTTCACCCTAAAAAAATTAGACACGATGTTCGTTTCCGAAACTTTTTCCTATGCAATTCTCAAAATAATCGGTAAACTAAAAAATAAATATTCGGCCGGTTTAGATGAATTTCCCTACTGTTAAAAGACTTGTGCGCCTACCATTATGCACCCTATTAACTAGGCTGTCCGGGTGACGCCGCGTCCATGGCGAAGGTGCCGACGTTTCGGTCGCCATTCTGCGACCTGCGGCACCTTTGCCATGGACGCGGCGTCACCCGGACAGCCTAGTAAATACTGACTCCGGCCGCGGAAGCCTACGCTCTCATTATGCACCAGTTAACTCACATATTTCATGCATCCTTAGGGACCTGACATTTTCCAGATATTTTCAAAATAGATAATATTAAATCGCTCTTCAAAAACGGCCACAAAAATGAAATTGAAAATTATCGGCCAATTCCCTTTTGCAATCGTTTCAAAAATATTACAGAGACTTTTTTACGAACGAGCGAAAACCTTTCTCAATAATCACGATGCGTTTTCAAATTGCCAACATGGATTTCGAAAATAAAAATGTACGGAAACAACCGTACTTGTCTTTGCTAAATTATCACTCAGCGTTACTATTTCCCCTTATGGTTTAATTCAAAATCTTCAGCTCTACATCGGGATTTTACTACTGATTTTCGGCCCAAAGATATAATTTACAAATAACGGCGGAGATTCGCGTGTCAATCGGGGAAAGAAAAATGTCAACGGCGCTTTCTGAGCTGAGCGAATAATTACTGGTGAAGGGTATCGAGGTCAAGGGAGACCCCTGAGAGATGCAACGGTGCGCGATATCGCTTACCAAACGTATCATTTTCACAAACCTAACTTCCTTTGTGATCTCTGTGATACTTGCGCTGAAAACCAACACACCAGAACCAGGGATTGCGTCGTCGATTTGCCTTTTTATTCGCAATAACGTCGGCATTTACGGACACAATCATTCGAACGCGATGAAACAGCGGTATTATGAGACGAGGATACAGAAAAAAATGTTTGAGAAAGCTGAATTGTCGTATGGGAGATTCCTTATCAAAAACATACAGGAAAAATAAAAAATTAAATAAAAAATTGCGGAATAAATGGAAAAATTCAAAATACGTAAAAAAATGTTCTTTTGAGTAAAATATGTAATTATATGTACTTTCGGGTAAAATATGCACTGAAAAGTCGTTTTTTGGCACTAACCGATATGAAACATGAAGATATCTTTGATTCGACTTCACAGAGTCACGTTTGGAAAATATGTAATTACATAATTATCCGGGCCCTAGTAATAAGGAACGGTAAGAAATAGGCATTACTCTCATTTTCGGGTATTATTCGTTGTTTTTTTCTGTCGAAAATTGCAAAATACTTTTCAAAACTACAAAATTAAAGATTGAGATTTTTGCCTCAGACAGTGAAAATTAGCTCAAGTACTAAATTAGCTTTTCAAAAAAGGTCATGTACATTTTTTTTAAAAAACGAGAATTTTTGCATAATTTCTGCTGGAAATTAATGGAATATATACAGGTTTCACATCAACTACGGACCACCTTCCATTTATGGCAAAAATGGCACTTTTAGGAAGAATTAATAAGAAAATTGTGCCCAGACAGAAATGCGGTATAGTATTATTACAAATCCGTTACTAAGGGGCGAGAAAGTATGTGCTGTTTTAGCTCTACTTGTTTAAGTGTGCCCTCAGGAGCTCTAAAGTCACTTGTTATTGACATCTCCATAAAAGGGGATGGAAATTCTTTAATACTTTACATACATCTATTGAGAGGCCATTTGGATCCAAACCTTGCATGCAGGAGGCCCTATCATAGGGCCTAGGTACTGTACCTAACGTGCCTTATGGTTTTATGGCCCCAATGACAGTCTTCACACAACCAAACGACTTACTGGACAAATGACGGCAGATAATAGTTCGTCCTATTAATTGTACAATTTTATTAAAATGTAGTGTTTAAACTATAAAATGTCTTAAGAATCAGGCGATAACACATCTGGGGCTCACTACCTCTCATTTAAATTAAAAAATACTAACTTTGGTTGAGTATAAAACTCAAATTCCTTTTTAACCGAAAACCCCAGAAGTTTTAAATATAAAGAACATGTTTCTTTTTTCTTTTAACGAGGTTTTAATCTACATTTTCACTGACTCTTATGAGCGAACTCTCTCGCAAAAGACTTTTACTAAAAATCTAAAGAGCATCCTTACCAGAAAACGTTTCCATGAGATTCATTCGACCTTCCATCAGACGAGAATTCACAGACACATATTTAGCACTTCCACAGAAAATGTTAAAATACAGAAATAAGCTTTCTAGTAAATTTTAGCTCATTATTCCAAATCATTAATAATAGTTGAATAATATCGATTATTATCAAAAGAGAATATAGAAACCAATAATCGAGAAAGTGAAGACAGTGCAGATGATGTTTACTGTCATGTAATCATAAAACGCAATCTATGTCATACGACGTTTGATAACACGCGCGGCTTGTGATAAGATTTACAACCAACGTTATCACAACTTTATCTCTTTTTGATTTGTTTATTTGCAATTTCTAGACCAATAATGTTCTCTCCACATCAGTACAGAAATCATCCGAAAATAATGAATTTGTCTAGTGTGCTATAATGGTACTAAAACATGGCACAAACTTTCTCACCCAGTTTGTAGCAGTTTCAATTTCTTTAAATAATTTATTAACATTTTGATGTTTCGACCATCACTTGGGGCTTTTTATAAAATTAATACAATTAGCTCATGAAGATTATATGAATACACGTAGCAAAACATCATGTAAATGCAATAGAACATAAAACTAAAACAATAAAGCATATCGTGAAATACAGAATCAGGTTTGTTAAAAGTACTTAGTAAAGTAGTGAAGCTATAACACCACCTACATTATCACATTATTTGTAACGGGTTCACAATATTACACTACTACATGGACCGATGAACGTATTTTTAACCAGCAAAAACGTTTTTCTCAGATCCATTGAGATAACTCGCCTTGCGCTTTACTTCTACACCATCCAGTCGCTCTGACGATCATCAATATTCTAGTTGTATGATGACTCCGAAAACTATAAACGGTTGCAATTTTCGTAATATCAGGAAAATCAACGAAAATTAGACTTCGCCTTTCTTTTAACCGTACTTTACGTTCTCTGATATCAAAGTATAATCAACAAAAAATCGGAGCCATTTTTAAGAAAATTTTGAAAATGATTTTGAAGTTTTATGTACGTAAAGTAGGTACCCCAAAAATAAAAATATCTGCTTCAAACACAAAAAGTCTCGAGTTCTTTTAAGTCGACCGAGAGCTATCAATTACGACAACAATCAGAAAATCAGCAGCTGTTTAGACGATAGCGTTGATCGTAGACAAACATACGTTTTGCCGTCAATACCAACAAAACTAGTGCCCCTTAGTAACGGTTATGTAATAATATTATATCTCATTTCTGTCGATATCAACACATCTCAGTCAATGAGCGCTGGCAACAAAGCGCGCTTGCAGCGATGGGCGCTGCCAACAATGGGCACAATTTTCTCATCAGTTCTTGCTAAAAGCGCCATTTTACAATAAACAGAACTGCTTTCAGTTTTCATTGTTGAGGTTTTATGGAACTTCTCCTAAGGCGTTCTTTATGGAACACTATTACTTGTTTCGAATATATACAATTATTTTTCACCATGCCCCCAAGATATTTTAAGTTCATTCTTAAATGTTTTATTTTATTTTAAATGAAGACTTACAACCAATCAAAACCATAATTAGCCTCTTCATAATTCATTAAGCGATAAACAGTTATAGATGCTTCGGAGAGCAGTAAACCAGAAAGCCCACTAAAACGTTTCACCTTTGCTAACAAGTTCGTACGTTAGTTCCTTAAAAAATGAAATAGTAAACGAACGAAAATTATTATAAACATTTTTTATTTCTAGCACATCGTACAGAAAGGCAATGATAATTTTACAAACAAGTGGAATATCCATAAATAAATTCAATCCAATATATCCCATTATGAATGCATTCGAAACAACGAATTCATTACCTTAAAAAATGTTTTATTTTCTCGTCGCTTCAAACAATTAATTTGTAAATATAATGTTGATATTAATCCCTTTAATATTCGTAAAAACGTAGTATCAGACAAGTAATTTCTTGGTCCTGCTGAATTACATTCTTTAAATACAAAAATAAATAAATACTAGAAAAATCAGATGTAAACAACATACACAATGTTACTTGTTAATTATCGATTCTTTCCTAATTTATAATTTAATCATTAACACGAAATATTTCGTTCTGAAGCAATTGAAAAAGATGAGCTTTTAAGCGCAGTGCAGAGATGCCACATTAGGCGAAATTACTAGAAGTGGGTCGAAGTGGTGTGACCATAGAATCCACATATATACGTTTTCAAGTGACGTGTTTCTGATTTAATCTATCCAATGGTTCTCTCTTATTAAAGATGCGAAAAATAAATAACAACTAAATAGACAGTTAATAATCATTAATAAGTGATATAATAGCCCATTTTTATTTTGCATATTATAATTAAAATAAAAATAAAAGTCGGCAACACCGCGCGCGTATCCATCAAGATAAATCTCTTAAATCTTAGAAATTAGAATGGTCTCTAGGCCCTGAAAACGCTTAAATTAATAAATATTCCAAATTAATCACCTGGATATTACTTCTGGAATTAATCAATTAATAAATAATTGCCATCTTATTAAATAATCTAATTAATAAATTATTAATCACCTGGATATAGTGTCAGCGCCGTCGCGTCCCTGATTCGAGAGATACAATGAACCAGGGCGGCAAAAAATAGAATACTTATTTAAAACTTTCAACGAAAGCATCTAAATTTGTAATACATATCAGAGAACAATACACTTTGGGCCCTGCGAGTTAGTAATCTACGTAGAAGTAAAACCACAGATACAGCTTCATATTCCACCGGTCACAGGAAACAAACAGAACAGCTTATAGGGCGGCATTACTCTGTCCGTCCATCCGCCTGTCTGTGGTCAACGCTAGTGCCTAAACCGCAGTCTGTTTTCTGGAAAATTGCTATTAATCTCTTAACTTCCTACGATAAATCATGTATCAATAAATATTAACAGACCTAGCTACTATTTCAATTGGAAATTACGCAATATTTATTCAGAGTATCATAAAAAAATTGCAAGTTCGAAGTGCCTTATTTTATACTGTACGTAGATATTATTTAATAAATCTGTAATAACACTTCAGTAAATAATATTTTAAACCACTAAACTTTTCTACCATTAAAATTAAAGTTGCCACCTCTTCGGGTTTCACCCGCAGACTTCGGGTTTCGTGGCCAATCTCCGGGCTCCGGGTTTACTACTTTCTTCTCCAGGTCATGCACATATATACTCTCTGCTCCAGGTCATGCACAATATTGAATGTACCACGCGTTCAAATGTTTCTGATTCTTGGATTTCAAGAGTTTGCACGCATTTTCTGTATTTTCAATTTTTTTTATTATTGTTTTACTTAATGATATTCGTAGAAATAAATAAAAATTGTTGGTGTTTTCTCTTTTTTTACATTACAAATAAATATTAAATGAATTTACATATTTCTACATGTTTTACTGGCTCACTATAGATACAGTTCTTAAATATAAGTTATTAGAAATTAGTTTAATCTCATAAATAATTATGTCATAAATAAAGTCATAAATATTAATGTTATTTGTTTAAATATTATTTAATTATAGTAATAATATGAAAAATTCTTCGAATTTTTTTTCTATCAGAGTTGGTCAATAATTTAACCGTACAAATTTTGAATTTATTGCCAATCAAGTATATAACCCTAAAGATACATGAATATTCTATATATACTTCTACGAATCAAGAGTCTGTCTTGCGCCGAATTTCACAAATTCATAAACAATAAAAAGCAAGTATGCTTACTAAAGAAAGCCGTTTCAAATGAGAAATATATTTGGAAGAAAAGTTAGTTTTTAAAAATAAATATTACGGACAAGTAACATAGAGATTCTATTTTTAATGTAATCATTTATTATTTGTTTTATAGATTGTTGACTATGAAAATGTAATTTATTTGATTGTTTCTAAACTAATAAATTAAGATTGTACCATTAAAGAAATATGTGTAAACGTTAAATAAAACATACCCTACCCCCCCCCCCCCCGCTCATGAAAATCTCCGGGTGAGTATGTGTCAATAGGTGGCAACTCTAATTGAAAGTATGTAATTAAAGTATTCCTTTTGAAAGCGGCAAAATGTACTTGCACCAGGGCGGCTAACCAGTGCGCAATACGTGGTCCTGTATACTATCACCTAGATACAAAGTTTTTAGGTGGCGATCCTTGTACTCCACAGTTGTATGGTATCATAAACCGAACAATATTATAATTTCATGAATGGCGACCTAAATAACACAGGTCTTTAAGAATGATTTGCCTCTGGTATGAGGGAACGATGAAAGCCATTATGCCGCCGGCAGACCGTCAACTTTATGTACATGAACATTGAGAATACAAATTGTAGAATTAAGTAAAGTAAATGTGCGAGAAAGCAAAAATGGAATAAATATCGGCATTTTCAATACGAAATTATAATTAAAATTAAATAAATTATTTTTCATATCAATTATTCAATTTTTTTCGTGTCCCGTAGTAGGTGTGAAACCTGTACATATTTCATTAATTTCAAGCAGACATAAAGCAAAAACTACGCGTTTTATCAAAAAATTGTACGTGACCTATTCAAAGACCTAATTTTGTACAACAGACTTTGTCTCATGCAAGAACCTCTATCTTCAATTTTGTTGAGTTATATAACTTTTTTTTTAATTTTTCAAAAAACAGAGCATTACCCTACAATATGACTACCACCATGTTCTTTAGTAGTGGTTTTGAGTATTTTTTTGTCATCGCAAAATACGCAAAAACCTCGTTTATTCAAAAAATTGTCCAGAACCTTTTTTAAATAGCTAATTTTATACAACAGACTTTGTCTGAAACAAAAATCTTTATTTCCAATATTGATGATTTAGTGTTGTTTTTCGAAACGTCCTTAGAATTATTAAAAACCAATATTTAATAAGAAAATTTGAAGCAATTTTTTTGAAAATTTTGTAAGTTCCCAAGGGGCTTCATGTAAAGTATCTCCCAAAATAAAAATTTCGGTTTCAAATTCGAGGGTTCGCGACACCAGCAAGAACGATCGGAGAATATCAATTTTAGAGAAAATCGGCTGAACGGTTTATGCGTTGTGCACAGACAGACGGACAGACACGTTTTGCCGTCAATCGATTTTTCAGTATGAAGGACGCACAAAA
Organism: Gryllus longicercus; assembly: GCA_038098605.1. Lineage (NCBI taxonomy): Eukaryota > Metazoa > Arthropoda > Insecta > Orthoptera > Gryllidae > Gryllus > Gryllus longicercus. The sequence goes on from JAZDUA010000416.1 coordinate 521,193, forward strand.
CATGGATTCTTGCTACACCACGTGTTAGAGGAATTTTTTCTATGTTTAGCAATTGGATTTAGCCACTTTCTCCTTACCAGGACCCGGCAATAGGAGTTTTTGTGCAGAAAATTTGCCGTTTTCCAGGGCACGATTACAGTACTTCATACGTTAGTAAACGCGAGAAAGTAAAAATTTGTTTTTCTGGTGTCAAAATAAAAGCAGCCGTGAAGAGATGGAGGCTTGTCGTAAAAGCTAGTCGAGAGTAGAGAGATTAGAAAACTAACTAGGGCGAGAAAGTCTTTGTCATTCTATAGCACCACTAGTTTCTTTATTATTTAGTTTCGTTAATATTTTTATTTATTTATTTAAATAGCTAATTTTCTACAACAAACTTTTTTGAGGAAAAAATATCTTCAATTATGTAGTTTTGAAATAATTTTGCAATTTTCGAAAATACCGTGCAATACCCGAAATTGGGACTAACATCATATTTCTTACCGTCCTTTATTGCATATGTGAAGAAAATTTAAAGAACAAACTTGGAGCGGTTATGGTAAATACATTTTTTCGTATTTGCAAATGCAAATTATGCAAAAACTACTCGTGTTTTCAAAATAATTGAAATTGACATTTTTTAGAGGTCACTTTGTTCAACAAACATTACAACAAAAAACTCAATCATTAATTTTGTACTTTTAAATTTTTTGGACATAGACTACACCACGTGTTAGAGGAATTTTTTTCTGTATTTAGTAACTAAATTTAGCCACTTTTTCATTACCAATAGGGCTCGGCAATAGGAGGTTTGGGTCGAAAATTCCCCGTTTTCCGGCGCACGATTAGAATTCTATCTCTTGTTATGTTAGTAAGTGCGAGAATAAAATTGATTCTCACTAAAAAAACGTGTTAGATTAAGTAATTTACTATACATAGGAATAAAAATTATCCAATTTTTCGTTATCAGGGCCCGGCAATAAGGGGCTGCTTCACCGGTGCCTGATAAAGTTCCAAATACTAATTCGACAGAACGTATCTGTCAGATACAAGTGTCTGATATTTATTTTTCGCTTCACCAAGGTCTTGTTAAATATCTGACAGATATCTTGCTGATTGCTATTTCACCAGCGGCAACGCTGCATTTTCGAGACAAACGCGCTCTGTGCGCGAATTCGAATGTGTTTTACTAATGGAGTGTGAGGTGCTTTTCCCTTCATTCGTTGTTATTTTGTGGTATATTTTACTTCAGCATAATCTGTTTGCGAGTAAGTTTGCGTGTAAACTTTTGTTTTAATGCATCGTACTTCGTGTGTAGGAGTGTCAAAATGGAAAGGGCAAAGAAAGAGGAGTTAATTTTACACGTGAAGAAAAAGATTTGTAACTTTCGGTGCAGAGAGGAAAAATTATTGAATGTAAAGTAAATGGTGCTACCATGTGGCAGGATAGGGACATGACATGGATAGGTATTGAAAAGGCTTTCAATAGCTCGGTGGGGAATGCTTTTTGCGAAGGGAAACATCTTAAATAAAAGTATGAAGCTCTGAAGAGAGATGAAGAAAATCTCATTATAACTGTTCAAAGTTTAAAAAAATATAATGGAAATGATGCTTACTAAAAATGACCGATTCTGAAATCATAAATGTGGAGTATGGCAAGGAATACATTGCAATTTTGACGTGATTATGGAGGATAACATTGAAAATGGATTCTTTAATTTCTACTACCTATTTCTCATAAATTACTCAATATTGAGACTTTTCTCTGGTGTCCAGCCTATTATATATTATAATAATAAATTTCTCAATACTATTCACTCCTTGAACAGAACTTTAGAGTGTATAATTTACAATTAAATTAAGAAAATAAAAATCATAGTAAATTGACTTAAACGTCTCAACAGAATGAAGTGCGATTCTCGATTAAAATCCTGCTGAGAGAAGTGAGGAAAGCTCAATGAAACGTGAGTGATCTATTTTAAATACTGACAACGCCTAAACAAATTGTACAAAAACTCCAAAGGTTAGATAGATTTAACAGATAAAAATATGATTGTTACTTAAATAATAATTATTATTCAAGTATTCTTTTGCTTTTTAATAATCAATGAAAATATTTCTGTTCAAAAATATTTTATGGTATTTTTTAGAACGAATATTGTCATAAATGTTAAAGATTTGACTCTGACATGGTATTAATCCATTATGTTTCTAAAAGGGTATTAATACATTTTAACATGTTATTAATATCATGTTAGAATCAAATCTTTTCACAAACATTTGTTACAATGTTCTCTAAAATAAAATATTAATCTTGCATAATGAATTCAGAAAATATAATTTCATAATTTTATAAATAATTTCATCAATTTGTATATACGTAAAAAAGAGAGAGAGGGGGAGAGGGACAGAGAGAGGGAGGGAGAGAGAGGGACAGATTATATATATATATATATATATATATATATATATATATATATATATATATATTGAAACACAGAATGTGTTCCCTTACACTAATTAAAACATTAGTGTAAGTAATCAATATATATTTTGGACTGCGCGGTACGTACGCCAAGCGCTGCGAACAACGACGGGAGCTAGCAACGGTCGCTACCGCCACCGGTGCCACCGCCGGGAGGCCAGCGTGAGAATGTCGGTTACAAACTGGGCAGCGAGCACGTGCGGGCAGTCGTTAGGAGAATTGCGAAGAGGACAGACGTTAGCGGAGCGGCGAAGAGTTCAGACGTGTGGCGAAAAGCTTGCCGTTAGCGCATGGACAAAAGGGAACATGCAATGTGTTCGTAAAGTACTAGCAACTGTGAAGCAGTAAATACGTGAAGTAGATAATGAGAGTATCATTAGAATAAAAGATTCGTGTTGATAGAACAATCGATCGCGCTGGTATTAATTAGTGTAGTGGAAGCCTTATCGAAACTGTGTGGTACGGAACTGAGACCAGTACGCGTGATAGGTGCGGGTTGAGTAATTAACTCCATCGACGGAAGGTGACTCGAGAGAGGTGCAACGCCGTGGTATCAAGATCCGAGTCGGGGAGGAGTCGCAAGGTCACCAGCCCAGGACGACCGCCACGCCATCAGCGATGGCGGCGGCGATGGTGTGACGGTTAGCGTACCGGACTGTTATACCCAAGCTCGCGGGTTCAAACCCGATCAAAGCCGTGGATTTTTAGGGCGACAAAATCCTTCGTACGCCTTCCTTCGGAGGGGAAGTAAAGCCGGCTGTCCCATGTTAGTAGATTTACTTGCATGTAAAAGATCCTCAAGCCTAAATTACGCCTCTGAGCTAAATTCAAAATCGCCTGTTTCTCGCCCAAGAAATACCTCCTTCCTCTGCTAGTTGGTGAAAGGAGCGTAACGAAATTTGCGTGGTCAGACGGAAGAGCGGGCCTGATGGCCCGAGTCTCGCCACGTAAAATAAGGCAAATTCAATTCAATTCAATTCAATCAGCCGCCGACGGCCCACCGCTGCTGCCGAGGTCGGCAAGCCTGTCGATACGAGCTGTTCTACGAGCATCGAAGGTATTTGGTCGGGGCCCCGAAGGTATGATAAATGCATATTACACCTAATCTTGGTACCAAGGCAGAGTGCATAAATGTTATCAGGTCATGTAATTAACAAATTTGATTTGCAAATAAATCTTGTTCATGATTGTATTTCCATTTCTGATTAACTTTCCCAATATTATACCAACTTATCCAGGGACCCATTCACGGAAAAGATACCCTCCTTTAGTGTTATATTGCAGTGAAATACCCGGCATCACCAGGTACGTCACAGCTGGCGCCCGAACAAGTCTGGAAAGCGTGTAATTAAGAAATGTGGCCTTAGGAAAGTTGGTAAAATATTGGAAAGCACTGTGTATGTATTGGATGTATAGTAATGCAGGTTAAAGATAATAGGCAGGCAATGTAAAGTTTATTATTATAGGGAACAAAAAGTAACAGTACATGTATTAACAAAGCATGCATAAGTCAAATAAGCATAATGAATATTTGATAATGACAGAAATTTTGTTGTGTAATTAATTGTGGGCAGATATAGGAAATTATTTGAGAGTAACCAGTATAAAATTACTACTACAGTTACTGGGTTTATGAAAGCTACACATGTACATATTGTAAATGATATAATGTAATATAATTTCAAATTTTGTAAGACATGTTAATAATGTTTGAATTGCTTGGTAGTTTTTAATAACATGGAAATTAAAGAATTAGGAAGCAATAATAATTCTTGTGGAAATATAAGGGTGGTTAATATTATTGTATAAATTGTGCACATTACTTGCTGGGAATGTTCATTCAGCAGTGCATTATCCATTGGTGATGGTAAAGCTTGTGGAATTCAATGGAAAGGATACTAGGTTGGGGAATGTATAGCAGTATTGTGAATGTATATTGTTAATATTTATATGGTACTATTGAGGAAAATTTAGGGAGAAGATATGACATGTAATTGTGAGTGATTATTGTGTACATAATATAGCAATAATTGTGTTGAGAAGTAATTTCAAATTAATAGTGGATTTACTAAAATTTGAGAGCATTTTTGGAATAATGTTAATAAGTTTGTCAGCGGCATATATGTATTCAAGTGGTAATAATAGTACTGATTGTAGAAAATATGTTTATGGTGTTTTTGTGGTGAGTGAGGGTGTGTTCGTCATCATTCAGCATTTGATATATTAGTGCATTATAACAGTTATAAAGAGTATACAGTGCTGTGGCGGACATAGTAAATTCATAGGATGACTGTTGTACTGTTGTTAGGTGAGGCAAAAGGAAAATTTGTGCGAGTATTTTAGCGAAGTGAGGATCGAACGGATAGCTCAAAGCAACAGAATGGAGGCGCAAAATGTAGTGCTGGACCAGGAGGAGAAGGCGGATGAAGTAAGGGAGATAGATGTAGGAATCGATAATAGCATTTCATCGGAAAGCAGGGATAGTGGAATTGGGAGCCGGTTGGATGATACGTCAGGGGATAGCTTTAATAAAGAAGTAGAAGTTACATCAACACCGATGATCCAGGCAACAAGAAATCCAAGTTTGGGGGGTGGGGAAAATACCATTATAGATTTCATGCAGATAATCATGATAAAATTAGATGAAACGAATAGGAAAGTAGAGGAACAGAATAGGACGTTGGCTGAAGAATTGAATGGGAGATTAGATGAACAGGATAGGAAAGCAGAGGAACGGAGTAAGAAGTCGGCTGAAGAACAGAATAGGAAATTAGATGAACAGAAAATATTCACAGAGGAGCAGAACAGGAAGTTGGCTGAAGAACTGAATAGGAAAGTAGAGGAACAGAATAGGAAGTTGGCTGAAGAATTGAATGGGAGATTAGATGAACAGGATAGGAAATTCGAGGAACGGATCAGCAAATTACAAGAGGAATTAAGTGGGAGAATAGGACGCGCCGAAGAACAAATTGAGTCAACGAAGAATGAGATAACCAAAATTGCGGAGCGGGTAGAAAGTCATGAGCAATGGACTGCCGAAGAATTAGGGAAACAGAAAAAGGAGTTAGAATCCCAAGTAATTAGTCTGGGGGGAGAATTAGAGAATAAGTTATACCAGCAATTAGATGCTAAAACCGCTAAGCAGGACGAGAAAATTGAAAGGATGCAGTTGGTAGTCAAGGAAGAAATGCAGGAGAATAAGCGGGAATGCGAAGAGAAGGTTGTGTTACTATGAACAGAGATCGAACAAATAAAAGAATGCAAGGCATCCCCAATTGCAGCAAGCGGGACGGTACCATTCACCCCTCCAAGATCACTGAAATTTTCAGGAGACGGTAAAGAAAATCCGTGCATATTCATGAGGGCGGCAGAACGACATTTAGCTGTCACCAATACCTCGGAAAGGTGTAAGATACAATTGTTATATTTAATGCTGGAAGGGAACGCAAGGATATGGGCCGATACATTTGATGAGTTTCCCGAATCAGTAAAGGCATTTAAAGATCGGTTCTTTGAGCGGTACTGGAATGAGGAGATTCAAATCAATTTTAAAATCAGCTTGATGAATAACCACTACAACCAGTCAATGGGAAGCTTGCGGGAATACGCAACAAGGCGTATCATGGAATACAAAACGTTATCCCCACCGATGAGCGATCAAGAAATTATATGTGTACTAACGAGACAATTCCCAGTTACGGTGCAGAATCTATTACGTAGCGTGCAGCACACTAACTTGGAGAGATTTCAGAATGTGTTAGGAGGGTACGACCTAACTTTTGCAGGCGCACCAAAGAACAGGAATGAGGGGAACATTAATATGATAAGAACAGAACGGAATCAGGGGCAAGGAAGTGATAGGAGCATTAATTACCAGGGAAATCAACGCGGAAGAGGGGGAGATGGATGGAGACCTGAGCCGAGAAACCAAAGACCGGTTTGGAGCGGACCCAACCTAAACCGCACGGAGTCAAGAGGCGGGGGCGGAAGCGCATCTGACCAACCAGCACAGCCTAGCACAAGTAGAGAACAAGAGCACTATTTAAACCAATAAAGTCCGTGGTGAAAGGTGGCCCCATTACGGACGCGGAAATTGTGAAAGTTAACGTGGTCTCCATAAATACTATACAGCCAGTAACTCACGATGCCCAACCGTGGCAGAGAAGTAAGAGCTCAGCGATCAGAATCAGGAAATGTCCCACGATTACGATGGAATGTGAGGGAGTAGTTAAAGAAGCATTAGTAGACACAGGGTGCACGACTACAGTAGTGTCGGAGGAAATGTACGAGGAATTAAAAGCAAAAGGAAAAGAAATAATGTGTTTGCCTATGAATAGGGCGTATGTGATTGGAGCTACTCAGAAGAAGTCAAGCCCCATCACAAAACAAATAATGTTCCGAGCCATGATTGGCGACCAAGTATACGAGATAGTGGCCCTGGTAGTCAAAAAGTTATTACACCCGGTAATCATAGGGACGGATTTTCTGGTCGATCACAGAGCAATTATTGATCTAGAACGGCAAGTGGTGGAGCTGGGGAGCCAGGCGATAGGATTCGACTTGGGGATGGACGAAGGATACGAAGCATGTACGGGTGTAGTGGCCGAAGAATCATTAGAAGAACAGCTGAGGCAGCAGACGGAGAAGATAGAGATATTAAATACGCGTCACAAGGAGCAACTGTTGCAGCTGTTGATGGAGAATAAAGAAGTATTCCAGAAGAATCGCGCCCCAATAAAGGGATTCACATTTCGAATCCAACTTAAAGATACAACACCATTTCGACAGCGTAACTATCCGATACCTGCAGCGCTGAAGCAAGATGTTTCTGAACTATTAGCATCAATGATAAATGATGGAATCATAAGAAAGGCACAGACATCCTACACTAACCCAATCGTGATCGTCAAAAAGAAAGATGGAGGAATACGATTATGCCTAGATGCACGAAGACTAAATGCAGTAACACAACCATACAGGGATGCTCCGTTATCGGTGGAAGAAGCATTGCAGAGGTTTGGAGGGAACATCATTTTCTCTAGTACTGATTTTAGTAAAGCTTATTGGCAAATGCAAGTGGCGGAAGAGGACCAGCAGTATACAGGATTCGCATTTGAGGGAATATGTTATGTGTTTTGTAGAGTGCCATTCGGGTTACGCAATAGCGGAGCTGCGTTGATTCAATGCGTGGACAAGATTTTGCAAGGAAAGCTGCAGAACAGGGTTACAACATATGTGGATGACATAGTTTTACAAGCTAGATCAATAGAACAGCATTTTGAAGACCTACGAGAATTATTTCACATATTAAAGGAAAATAATTTAGTACTGAATGTGAAGAAATCAACTTGGTTCACTAAGAAAATAGAGTTCTTGGGTTACGTAATAACCACAGAAGGAATCAGCATGAAGCCGGAAACCATCGAGGAAATCAAGAACATACCACCACCGAAAACCGTTAAACAGGTACGCAGATTCATCGGCACCTGTAACTACTACGCCAGATTTTGCCCACGATTCGCAGAAGCAATGCATCCATTCTACCAACTAACAAAAAAGGACCGAAAATGGAAGTGGGATGAAAAGTATCAAGAAGCATTCGAGAAAGTAAAGGAAATGTTTTATAACAGTTGCTTTATTGCACATCCGGACTTTTCAAAAAAGTGCGTGGTACAGACAGACAGTAGTGATTTCGGGATGGGAGCAATGCTATATCAGGTGATCGACAAACAGGAGAAAATAGTGGCAATAGCTAGCAGAACCTTGAAAGGACCCGAACTCCGATTTTCGGCTACAGAAAAGGAGGCGAACGCCATCATCATTGCAGTAGCAAAATTCAAACCATACCTAAAAGGAAGACATTTTACAATAAGAACTGATCACCAAGCTCTAACATTTTTAAGCAAATGTCATCTGCAGAACGACAGATTGCATAGATGGGTATTAGCATTACAGGAGTTTTCCTTTGACATAGAACATTGTCGCGGGACTCAAAATTATTTACCAGACCTTTTAAGTAGACACGAACCAGGCAGGGACAGTAAATACGCCAACGCCAGGGAATTCCACGTAATGGCGATTGATCTAGGAATCTCGAGATCACCGGTATTCGACTGGAATGATCTCGTCAGACTACAGGAAAGTGACGACGAGATTTGCAAAATTAAAAGATTCAAGCAAGGACAGATGGCGGAAGAAGAGGCGGAATTCGCAATGTTACAGCAAAAGGAGGACAGGTGGAAAGTGGTACAGGAAGCAGTACTGATTAAAACCAAAGATAACCCGGAAATATGGAGGATTTGGATACCTCAGGATTGCACTAAGGAATTAATCAGATTTGCACACACATCACTGGCACACTTTGGTGCGGAAAAAATCCATCAAATATTACAGTCTCTATGTTATTGGAAAGGAATGCGGAAACAAATCCGAAAGGTGATAAACTCATGCATGACATGTTTGAAGGCAAAACATCCGAATCGGAAATATGACGGCCCGATGCAGAACATAATACCAACAGAGAAAAACGATTTGGCTGCACTGGACGTGTACGGACCACTGCCTCGTACAAACCACGGCAATAAATACATATTCGTAATCCTGGATGTATTTTCAAAGTTTGTCCAAGTGTACCCAATCAATAAGGTAAATTCAAGGAACTGCTTAAAACTAGTGGAGAGGTTTATTCAAATCGCCGGATCATATAAAAGGATATTATCCGACCATGGAACGATGTTCACGAGTGAAAAGTGGGAAAAAGGAATACGCAGAATGGGGGCAATTCCCATCCACTCGACGGTGCGTCATCCTCAATCTAATCCGTCTGAACGGATAATGAGAGAGCTATCGAGGTTATTCAGAACTTACTGCAAGAATGACCATACAACATGGAACAAATTAATTCCGGACATTAACCGCTGGCTGAACCACATCCCTCACGATAGCACAGGAATCTCCCCGTGGGAAGCACACTTTCAAAACAAACCGCCCCACATCTTACACGCGTTGGAGAGACCCGAAATATCGCAAGAACCAACTAAAACATCAGAACAGATATACCAAGCATTAGTGAAGTCAGGGAAGGAAAGGAAATCGAAATTAAAGAAGAAGATTTACAAGTTCAGTGAAGGGCAACTAGTGTTACTACGAGTTCCCAAGGTATCAAACCCAAATTTGAAGCTGTATGCAAAATTTTTCCCATTATATGAGGGACCATATGTGATAGATAAGGTTACGGATAAAAATGTGGCTAAGTTACTAAATGACAAACAAGAAGTGGTGGGGCACTACAATTTCCATAACCTAAGACCCTGTCCCATAGGTATGGAAAATAGTGAAGTGTAAATAAGTGTAATCTTAGTGTTAATCTAAACAATCACGTGCTAATTCGATTTTAGGGTATAAGTGTATATAGGGTTCATGTAATATACAAGACAGTGCAACCATCGGCAGAGACGATGATACTAAAGTGAATTTTTCCGGAGGCGGGAAAAATCCAAAAAAAAGAAAGGAGGGGGGTGATGAAACACAGAATGTGTTCCCTTACACTAATTAAAACATTAGTGTAAGTAATCAATATATATTTTGGACTGCGCGGTACGTACGCCAAGCGCTGCGAACAACGACGGGAGCTAGCAACGGTCGCTACCGCCACCGGTGCCACCGCCGGGAGGCCAGCGTGAGAATGTCGGTTACAAACTGGGCAGCGAGCACGTGCGGGCAGTCGTTAGGAGAATTGCGAAGAGGACAGACGTTAGCGGAGCGGCGAAGAGTTCAGACGTGTGGCGAAAAGCTTGCCGTTAGCGCATGGACAAAAGGGAACATGCAATGTGTTCGTAAAGTACTAGCAACTGTGAAGCAGTAAATACGTGAAGTAGATAATGAGAGTATCATTAGAATAAAAGATTCGTGTTGATAGAACAATCGATCGCGCTGGTATTAATTAGTGTAGTGGAAGCCTTATCGAAACTGTGTGGTACGGAACTGAGACCAGTACGCGTGATAGGTGCGGGTTGAGTAATTAACTCCATCGACGGAAGGTGACTCGAGAGAGGTGCAACGCCGTGGTATCAAGATCCGAGTCGGGGAGGAGTCGCAAGGTCACCAGCCCAGGACGACCGCCACGCCATCAGCCGCCGACGGCCCACCGCTGCTGCCGAGGTCGGCAACCCTGTCGATACGAGCTGTTCTACGAGCATCGAAGGTATTTGGTCGGGGCCCCGAAGGTATGATAAATGCATATTACACCTAATCTTGGTACCAAGGCAGAGTGCATAAATGTTATCAGGTCATGTAATTAACAAATTTGATTTGCAAATAAATCTTGTTCATGATTGTATTTCCATTTCTGATTAACTTTCCCAATATTATACCAACTTATCCAGGGACCCATTCACGGAAAAGATACCCTCCTTTAGTGTTATATTGCAGTGAAATACCCGGCATCACCAGGTACGTCACAATATATATATATATATATATATATATATATATATATATATATATATATATATATATATATCTTTCGCGGCACAGTGGCGAAATCGCTTGCCTTTCACCACTGAGATTCCGGGTTCAATTTCCGTAGGATCCCAGTAGAACTTCATATAAAGTTTGTTACGACAAAACAAGTTAGCATGATTCACAGGGGCTCATTGGATAAGTAATGTAGTAAGTAATTGGGTAAAGTGTTCTAATCCTTACTCCTGTCCTTATTCCTTTCAATTCTGACCGATAAGTAGATTACGTTGAGCGCGTGAGAGACGCGCCCGCGAAGACGCTACCTATCGGCGATTCCCTGACTTGACTGCGACTGACGTGACTTCATTACCCAGCGGCCCCTAGAGGGTGCTGGGAGCATAATTAAATGGAGTATTACTCCTACAGTAATTAACGGAGGATTACTTCTCGGTGCGCTCAACGCTCCTAGGAGCTAGGAAACGCGTTGCGTTTATAGACGTAAAATCCATCATTACATTAACATAAGTGTCATAACATGTATAATTGTATATCCTAATATTGTATGTCACCACATATTATTATATATTGTTCTGCCCTTCATCCCTCTCTTTCTCCTTCCCTCTCCCTTTATTTCTTCTTTCTCTCTGTCTCTATCTCCGTCTCTGTCCCAGCCCCTCCCTTTATCCGTCTCTCCATATCTCTCTGTATCTGTCTGTCCCTCTCCGTCTATCTCTGTGTGTCTGTCTGTCTCTGTCTCTCTCTGTATGCCTCTGTGTATGCTCCTGTCTGCCTCAGTTTGCCTCTGTCAGTCTGTGTGTTTGTCTCTATCCCTTTCTGTCTCTCAGAGTCCTTCCCCGTCTGTCTGTCCCTCTCTGTCTGCCTGTCTGTCTGTCTGTCTCTCTCTGTCTGTCTGTCTGTCTCTCTGTCTGTCTGTCTGTCTCTCTCTCTGTGTCTGTCTGTCTGTCTCTCTCTCTCTGTCTGTCTGTCTGTCTCTCTCTCTGTGTCTGTCTGTCTGTCTCTCTCTCTGTCTGTCTGTCTGTCTGTGTCTGTCTGTGTCTCTCTGTGTCTGTCTGTATCTGTCTGTCTGTGTCTGTCTGGCTGTCTGTCTGATTGTCTGTCTGACTGCCTGACTGTCTGTCTGACTGTCTGTCTGTCTGTCTAAAAAGTAAAACTTTACAACAGATACCATTTTATATAAAAACAAGTGGTGATATAAAATGCACAGACTTTCTCTTACTAAGTATGTTTTTAATTTCTTTAGTCTGGGCTAGCTTTTCGGATTTGGTAGGGATATTGCATCATAAACGTCATCTATTCTTTTTATGTTTTTTTTTCTTCAAAAATTACAAAAAATATAATATTTTTGACGTGTCACTCACGTCATTTATAATATATATTAATGAAGATTTGTTCACAATATTGTACTTATGACTACTTGTGCTTTAAATAATGTCACATAGTTTCTTAGATATTCAACATTTTCTGTGAAAATGAGATTAAAATACCGCATTTTCTGAAACACTCAAACGCCATTTTCTCAAAAATGGTTCCAAATATTTTCTTCAAACTTTTCCAACGGATAGGGAAAATTCTACTATTTAATATGATATAAAGTTTATTTTTCTACATTCTTCTGTTTTTACTTTCTCGCCATACGAATTCTTCGTAAGAAGATTTAGATTTATTCAGTAAAAAAAACCAACAACAACAACAACAAACAACAACAACAGTAATAACTGTATGCGACGTAAGGGGGGAAAGATTATCTGTGCACGTTTTCTTGAGTTCCAGAATCCTTCCCGTCTTTTTAACTATAAATAGTGGAAAGATGAGTAAAAATTTAACATAAATATATAAAAATAAATTATTAAAATCGCAAGATTAGCAATATTTGAAAAATAGTCATTTTCGTTTCTGACTTATAGAAATTTATTTACATCGTTACACGAACACATGATTTTTCTGCATTGCTATCAAAATAGCAACTCGTCCTTACCTCTGATCTTACCATTACAAGCAAAAGGAGAGTTCAACAAAACGTGCGCATAGTGAAGATACATTTACATCCAGAAGAAAAACAAGGGGCCATCTCAGCATTTGCTCAATGGATCAGGGAAGCTGGACAAAAACGTGATCGAGATGGGGGTCATTGACCCGGAAGCTGAAGTACTTTATTTGTTACAAACATATTAAGAAGAGAAATAATCGTGCGCCGGAAAACGAATCTTATAACCAGGCTCGCCACGCTCTGGTAACGAAAAAGTGATTGAACCCTGTTGTTACTATTGTATACTACCACACTAGTAGCTTGCCCCACGAAGCCGCTTCGAGGAGTCCTGCCCTCCCACCGCGGTTGCTTGTCGGAGAGATCGAGAGAGTACCGCTGCACGACAGCGTTGCGCTGCGTCACAATGAGCAGTTCGTTTTATGTAGCAAGCATTTCGCTACTCGGAAGGCGTTAATTTTCTGGGCTCGAAGGATCAAGGCTACCTCAGAAGGTAAGAGTACACCTTCATGTGCGTGCCTGTGGACAGTCTGGCGTACACTGGCGATTGTGAAGAACTCAGAAACTATCATAGTTTCTCCGTTTGCTTCTATTTGCTATAATACATGTAAGTAGAATTATCCTAGCTTAATAAATACGTAAGACTTTAGTAAGGCCGAAGAACTTCAGGAATCCAGAAAGGAGGTGTTTTTAGTGGAGGGACGGTAACATAATCTTTGGTAGTGAAAACATATCTAGGTGTTGCTAAATGTAGGATTCGCAACACGCCTACCAGAACAATAAATATTTCAAACCTTATTTCAAAAATTGAATAGTAATAAATTTGCCTCTTATTACCAGATTATACTGAGACACGATCTGCAACGCACCAAAATGATGTCAGAAGACGGTGTATTACTAAATAAATAAAATAAATATTTTCGGACAATCATACATCTTCTTTACGAGTAACTTTATAATGCGGATTTTGTGTTTTATGATTCTTGTAATGTCCATTCATTTGTTCTGAGGCATAATGGACTTTACAAGAATCAAAAAACATATCAAGAAATGCAGTTAATAATTTGTTCAAGTAATTTCAAAACTTTGTTTTATCGTACGAATATATATTGAAAAGACTTGAAATTGATGGGAACAGCGGATCCGTCCGCCCGGGATGATACCATACAGGGGATGTCACCAATTGAGTAATTTAATTTAAAATTTGAATGTTTGAAAAATTACTTGTTTTAAGTCCAAATAAATACGCGTTTTAAGTCCATTGTCCTTGTTTTAAGTTCGTAAACGTTTATTTAATAAGACTGTTGATGCAAAAAGAGCAACGTACCGAATTGAAATACATTTTTGCTTTATCGCCATTAAAATTCGTCTGTCAAGTTACGTTTGCGTTTCTAAATTCTCGAAAAACATTCGTCACAGAGGCAATCCTTTGTTCAATAGTAAAATTATATTATAAATAATTAAAAGTAATGTAAAAAATATTTATTTACTCTGGCCCGAAATTTAAGACTACAAAACGTTTTAAAGATTTATGCTATTTTTTCCGTCTACGCCCTTCGTACACGAAATAATAATACATCTGCGAATTATTAATTCGTAAATAAGCGCGAAGATCCTATATACACTATACACGAAAAGTTTTGCAATGATTTGCGGAAAGTCAATTTCGTGATTTCAACACAAATACACATTAAGGCACAGAAATAATGTGCCACAGATTTATTTTTTTTTGCAATTTTTGGAAATGTAGTGCGCGCCGAAAATAGGACGATCACAACTATCTTTAACAGTTCTTTGCTACATACGGGGATAAAAATGAAATACAAAATTTGAAGCCGTTTTTGAGAAAATTGTTTAAAATGGTTTTAAAATGCCTATGTTCTATCTAAAATTGCGCAAAAATGTAGAGTTCAACATAATAAAAACGTGCGACATTCTTAAACGCTCTTTGTTTTATCCGAAAAAAATATCCTAGAACTGCTGCAACAGCACATACTTTCTCGCTCTACTGTAAATTGTTACATAATTTTGAAATATTGCAATTTCTGTCCTACTAGCACCTCAGCTACAACTTGAAAAGGTCCAGTTCAACAAATTCAAACAAAGCGCCTCTGGTGCATTTATTTCGATTGTCCGGAATAGTAGTCATTTCTTAGTATTACTAAGAAACAAACATGAATAAATTAAATATTTGCATCACAGTAACAAAAAAGCAAGAATAATTTCATATAAGTCTGCTTTGACTACATTAAAATGAGTTTTCAAATTTTGAATAACATAATCAGCGATCAAGCGAGATGAGTTCGTATAATTTTGAAACCACAGTGTTGCCAGTTTGCGAAATGAAAACGCGCCAAACAAAGAGCACGAAATTCGAATTTACAATTCCGGATCCAATTTTCGAAAATACACGGAGCGCGCCAAAAATGGGACCATCACAACTCTCTTTACAGTTCTTTGCGGCGTATTGTGATATTTCCTTCGATTCCTCATCTCCTTCTTGGTGTTGCAATTTTCACAAACATCAATGTATAAGTATGATATGAAAAAGAAATTATTTGAACAATTAAACTTCGACTCAATTAAACTTCATTGGATAATAAGAAATAAGGTACCAAAAATTAATCTCCAGCAAAGGTAAATTTATGGACAGACATTACTGAAAAGCGTTTTGCCGCTATTTGTCGCATTTTTACTTTCTCGTCCTTAAGAAGGTGCTTCGTAAGAAGAGAAAGTTATGTAATCATGCAACAAAAAGCTTATTATATATTGGCGCTATGAGACGCGACGGCCTTATTATATATTTACACCGCCTCAAACAGATCGCAGGAAATTCAAATTTACCATTTCGAACCTTTTTCCAATTTTCTAAAATACAAGGAGTAACGAAAAATGAAGAAGCACCACTTCCTTCAACTTTATTTGCTACATACGTAAAAAAAAATAAAGAAAAAAATTGGAGCCGTTTCTGAGTAAATAATTAGTATAATTTTTCATTAAATTGCATATATTTCTCAAAAAATAGCTCAAAAATTAATCACATTTTTGCAAACTTGTACATGGCCTTATTTCAAGACCTGTCTTTAAAGAACAGGTTTAATTAAGAAAAATCTCAGTCTTCAATATTGTAGTTGTAGGAAGACACTGAAAAAAATGAACTTAAACAATTTTCGAAAAGTCAGTTATTTCAATGAACATGAGATGAGCGCCATTTTCTTAAGCGTCCTTGAAGCTATCGGAAGACAGTGTGTAAAAAATGTCTAGCCACGTTTGAGAAAATTTTGAAGCTGTAGTTAATGCTTTATATAAAGTACCTCCCAAAATCAAAATATTCATTTTAATCTCAGAAGGCCTGGAATTCATTTAAATTGATCGGGGAATATCAATTTTGGAGAAAATCGGCCGAACTGATTAGGCGCTAGCGTTGAACACATACAGACGGACAGACAGACGTTTTGCCACCAATCGATTTTCGGGATCAAGGACCCACAAAACATGAATTCTGACTACACAATGAGATAGAGGAACTAATTGACTGTATTCAAGAACGAAATTTATCCACTTTTTCGTTACCAGGGCATGCCCGCCGTTTTCTGGTGCACGATTACAATACTTTCTTTTCTTACGAAATAAGGGAGAGAAAGCAAAAGATGTCAAATAATTAAATATTTTTTAAACTTAATTTTTACTTTTTTTAATTAACTTGTCTGAATATCAAGGACCCACAAAACATAGATACTGACTACCCAAACAGTTAGAGGAAGTTATTTACTGTATACACGGTACATTACAAAAGTCAGGCGCATTTCTGGGGAAAATAGATTTATTGATTGGACCTGCAAAAATGCTGAAAGTTCTTCAAAACACTCTCCTCATGCATCAATACTCTTGCAGCCGTTTCTGCCACGCCTGGAAGGCAGCCTAAAAGTCCTTGGCGGAAATGCCTCTCAGGAACATTGTAACATACTTTTTGGATGTTTTCCACAGTCTTCCAATGCTTTCCTTTCAGCTCACTCTTCAGTCAGGGAAACAAAAAAGAAAAGTCGCACTTTGGGACTGAACTGGGGATGGCAGACAAGAGAAAGATCAGGAGGACACAATGAGCATCATTTTGGTGCGAGGCTTGCTCATTCGCGCCATCTTGGGGCGGGAGGGATGATTCTGTGTACCACTCGCTACTCTGCCTTTTCCATTCTGGATCGTACTCGAACATCCAGGATTCGTCTCCGGTTACGACAGAGTTAAGAAAGTCCGGATGATTTTGAATCAAATCCAAAAATTCTTGACAGCGAGAAACTCTTTCGAGAAGTTCTTTCGACAGAAACTTCGCGCAGACCTTGCGCATTTGCAGGTCCTCGGTTACTATCCCATATTTCGCACATGTAGGCATGTGCAGGGTGTCAGGAATTTGTTGTATGCTCAATTGACGGTGGTAACGGAAAAATCGCAAACACGATCCACGTTTTCGTCGAATCTGGCCGTTGTTGGGCGTCCAGAACGGAGTTCGTCGGTGACCTCCTCCCGCCCCTCCTTGAACGCCTTGTGCCACCTCACGGACTGTGGCCTTGAAATTCAATCACCCTTGAATGCCTCTTGAAGCATCAGGAATGTTTCGGTTGCATTCTTTCCTAGCTTCACGCAAACCTTGATGGCGTACACACGGAGACATGTCTTTCCACCAGCACTGCTCGGAGCAAACTAGCGAACCGCTGCGTTGGAAGGGCTGCCCCTCCGTAACATTTCCCGATAGGTTTTACCGCGCTACCATGATTAGTCGCGTCACAATAAAATCATGCGCATTACTTTCATAATGGAACCTGTATATAGGGACAAGATTTACCCACTTTTTCGTTACCAAGGCCCGGCAATACGAGTTTTTGTGTCGAATATTCGCTGTGCAATTCCCCAAAGCATTTCAATACTTTTTCTATTCCATGTAAGAAATAGTGAGAAAGTAAAAACATGTTTTTGCACGCTTTTAATCCACTAAAACCAATAAAACATTAAACTACTGCCGTTGAAAATCGCACTTTCTGGAATACTCCATCTACAGGTTACTTTTAAGCAATTTAATTATTTTTTTTATATTTTTAAACACTGAAAGAGAAATGAAGAATCTCAGAATCGATGTATTTTTTTAAATAATTTTATTATTTTTTCGAATCAAGTACTTTTTTCTTCCAGGAAGAAAGAATTATAAAGACATATTTTCATTAGATTAATCGCGATTTCATTACAAAGTAATTGCACATCACTTATTTTTAAATCCCATGCATTGAACCATGCCCTCTCCTTAAGAAAGGGTAGGATTATTTTGACGCTTTGTGCGTTTTAATTAATTGTACTAATATATTGAAATCACGGTGTAATTGAAACGTTTATATCCTTGGCGGGCTGTTTGAAACGACGCTTCAGTAGGCACAATGGCCGTGCAAATGATCTATATCGCTGTCAGGTATAAATGTTCATGGAATGGGCGACTGTTTTAATCTTAGCTATCGTTCTTATTCAATTTGAGCGAACTCCGTGTTTTGCAGAGATGAATGTATTTTACACCAGAAATGAGCAAAAACGTAATGTTACCTAATGCTATGCCGTTTCTTATTAGGCAACCCCAAATCTTGTACTCGCATATTCCCGGAGAAATGTTGTTACTCTCAATTTGGCAGCATCGTGTGGTTGCCTCAACTGGTTTCTGGGAAATGTGGTTCTCACGATCTCGTGAAAAAACAAAAACAAAAAACGGACAAGCAGCTGGCTGCCCGTGGTAACAACTAATTGGAACGCAGATGGAGAACCTTCTGTGGAGAATAATTTTTGCGTTTTTTCTAGCGTATCTTTCACAAGTCATGACTGAATCGGTTACATCAGATATGCTTCTAAATTATGAAGATATAGTACGTCTGACTGGCGAAAAGAGCATTATATTGATTGATGTGAGGCAACCACATGAACTACAAGAAACAGGTGTTCTGCCCACAAGTATTAACATTCCTTGTAAGTTATTGACAATACTAAATAAACGTTTCCTATATTTATGTTGTACAAGGATGTTTTGTGAATATTTACCCTTTCATTTTTATGTAGTAAATAATCTGAAGACAGCATTGGAATCCCTTTCTTCTGAAGAATTTCAGAAAAAATATGGCATTCCACTTCCAGATAAAAATGCACCTTTAGTGTTCACATGTCGTTCTGGAAATCGAAGTATGAAAGCACTTCTCACAGCTCTGGAATTAGGGTTCAAGGAGTAAGTTTTCTCAAGCAATCGATTTGCTTTGATTGTAGGTACTGAACTCAATTAACTAAATTTATTTTTATTTTTCAGTGCAAAACACTATGCTGGAGGTTATTTAGATTGGGAAAAAAACAAAGGACTTTCAGAGAAAAAGGAAAAACACTAGCACATTCAGATGTTTGTAATAAAATAGTATGTACTGTTATTGCTATTCACTGTGAAAAGTTCAGTTATTGTATTAGTGCAATTTACAAACAGAAATTTAACAATTATATGTGAATTTTTAAAGAATGCATTGTAAATTATATTTTTTTAAGCAAAGTAAAAATATTGCCAACCTTTTGAGTTGGTAAGCAGATAGTGCTTTGTGCACCTTGTGCAAGAGATGTTCCTTCATTAGAAACACATAAGCCTTGTATGCTTTCCTCTTCCAACAGTAAATCTTTTTTTATTATACTAATACAAACAAAAAAGTATGATGGACATAATTTTTTGTACTTGCAAGACATATTTTATAAACTATTTACTTTTAAATCACAATACAATATTTATAAAACGCTGTTAAGTGCACATGGCTTGTGATTTGTTTGTGTTATTGGGAATTACTTGTGGAACCCACCCTTGTGGAATCAGCCCTTCACAAGCTATTTCTTGATTATTTTCTCTCACATTCTGAACAGAAGACAATAATCTTTGTTTCTGAAGAACCTTTCAGGATTTTAAATGCTGACCTACATTGACTGGTAAGTTTAAAACATTACATTGCTGTGCTCAGAATGTAATTTTTGAAATTTGCATAGTTACCTGCACATTACTGGTGTAATATTAAGCACTAATTCATTTTCATAAGTTCTCACTAACTGTTTCATTATTACAACTGGTCTCAATCCTAAATGTTTGATGAACCAATAAATAGTAATTTTCAAGCGAAAAACATATGGGGGGAAAACTGTGGTAACTTGACCCAGGCCTCAACGATTGTTTATCTTCATTGAAAAGAAATACAAATTGTATCAATCTCTAATCCAAATTTAATGATATAAGTTATTTCTGATGCATGGAGAAATGAACTATATATGAATTGGGGAAGAGGGTATATTTTGTTTGAAATGAATAGCCCCATGGACCTACTTCCCCAGGTCCCTGATTTCTTCAATAAAGAAATACATTTCTTGGTTTAAAAAACCACAACTAATGTTGTACTTAGTTTAAATAAGTCCTTAAATTTGGCAGTGCAATAAACAACTCAATCATAATAAAATGATCCCCCATTTATTAAACAATCTTATGTTAATTAAAGTCATCTGTTTGATAGAAAAGGAATGAATTCTGTATATTGTAAAACGGAAGTAATTCAAGTAATTTTATATTCATACTTGCAGCACTGCAAGAAAATTTTGCATTAATCCGTAGACTCTTGTTTGGGGTCATTTTTAACCTCCTGAACAAATGTTTTACAACATTATGAAAATTATTCACATGAACTTTTCCTTTTAGATATGCAATTTACATTGTTTTACATATGTTGTAATTTTTTTAGTTTTCTAAGTTAGTTTCTTTGTAGGGAATAATTTGATTTTTATACAGTTGGAGTCAAAACTGCCACATTTGACATTAAATTACAAGAAAAATTCTAAAAACATGTCCACTGCCATTTCATAACATTATGTAGGGGTTCCCAAGTGATAATTTGGTGTATTTGTGTATTCGAAATGGTAGCCCTGTTTCAAACATTCTCAGGCTTGTAAGATAGATGCCTATGTATAACAATGAGGATATGCTAGAATTTTATTTTTGGAAATACCATTATTCTTAGTTATTTAATCTAATATAGTCAATATAGCTAATAAATAGCATTGTTTTTTTCAATTAATAATTCCAAATAACATTCCTTCATGAAATAATTGTTTATTATTGTGGAAAACATTTGGGGTCAAAAAAAACCCCAAAAGTATTTGAGAAACAAAGTCAAAGGGTTAAATAAAAATAGTCCTATTTTACCTCAGGGAAACACCTAGGAAAAATTTTGAAAAATCCTTTCTTAGAGGTAAAATATGTTGAAATAGAAACCTATGTTCCAAAGATCACATTTCTAGATTCACTAATTTTGGCTTTGTACGTCTCATTTGGATTCTGATCTTACATGTCAAATAATACTGTTTAACATGCTTATGTAACAAGGAATTGCTTGAATTAATAAATTCAGTGTGCTAGGAAAGTTCACAACATATTGAAATGGATATTATGTAAAATACTATAGAAATCTTTTTCCATCGTTCTGCATGTAGACTGTCCAGAATTTGTCAATCCATTACTTCATTCCTATTGAAGAAGACTAGAAATTTCTAATGAAATAATACCATTTTTTTATTATGCTCTTAATCATTTTAATTTATTCTTTTTAACATTTCTCTTGTAAATAATTCAAAAAAGTTTGTGAACAACCACTTATATTAATACCTATGGCCCATTTGTTTGCATTTTGCAATATTTTTTCATAGTTTAGAAAAACCTTGTCACAATTTGTTCATAACACTTATACATTTGCACAAGCCTGATAAATGCTTAACTTTGTTTTACTATTTATTGTGAGCTGCTCTTTTGAAGAAAGAAATACAATTGAACCAGGATTCAATTCTGCGGCACCACAATTCCCATGTCCCTCTACCACCAGAAGAATACTTGCTGAATTGCGAGGTTTGGTTGTATATTCTGTAACCTCCTGAGGTAACTGTGGAAAAATTTACATTTGCTCATCAAAATTATTATTCATTTCTCAATGAAAATGATAAATACACTACATGATCATACCCTTATACTGGCAACAGCAAAATCCGGGATTGGTGGTTTGTACAATGAAGTATAACAATCCTCAACGACAGGTTGAAATTTTGCTGACGATGCAGGCATGCCACAGTATTCAAGCATTTCACATAATGTGTTAACGTCTCTGAACTTTGGTGTGAGACCAGCACGAACCACATTATCAGAGCATGCCATACACTCTATACAATCTAGAAAATAATAGCTGTTATTAATATTTTTAATTATGAAATTCTTGTCCGAGAGAATTTCTTCAATTGTATTTCTACTTTTCAGATTTAATTTCAGACATTTAGGAAAAACTAAAAGAAATTTCTAATTTTCTGCTGATTTGATAATGTTTTACAAAACAATTTAATTATGTTGTTTACCACTTTAATAATTCATATCCAATACTTTCCT
The DNA here is from genome assembly GCA_038098605.1 of Gryllus longicercus. NCBI lineage: Eukaryota > Metazoa > Arthropoda > Insecta > Orthoptera > Gryllidae > Gryllus > Gryllus longicercus. Next base: position 543,581 of record JAZDUA010000416.1, read on the forward strand.
GTCACTTAAATTTTCTGATACAAATTTGCTTAACATATTCCAGTAAAAAATTACCTTGAATGTGCCATCTTCAAGTAATTTTTCAGTTTGGAACAACAAACTTGACAAATCAGAATTATCCCTTAATTTTTGATCTCCCAGGGAGCTGGCTACTTGGCTGGCCACTTACAAGGCACAGTTGCCTAAGGGCAATTACGACTAGAACACAGCAACTACCGGGCATCCAAGTAATGACTCTGGCCATGGAAGCTTACGCTCTCTTTTGCTAGGCAACTGTTCAGCGTTTATGATCAACATTTTCACTGTATTTGGTAAACCATTCATTCTAATATAAATTTCTAGTTAAGTAAAATATAATGTTGTACTAACCACCTGACAAGTATGCATGAGGGACATTTGGCCCCAAATATATGCTTTCTCCAGGGTTTAAAATAACATGGTTCAAAAAATATATACAGAAACATCCAACATCACCAGGAAAATCTAAATGTAATGTTGTCAGTAACTGATTCAATCTTGATGCATCGCCTTCTGTGAAAATAATATTTAGTTGATCTTTCATGAGACCTCATAAAAGACAAATGCACAAAAAAAGAAAATAATGCGATAGATTTCCATGATTTGAATAATTCATTATTCTTGCCTCTCACTTATTTTGTTCCTTTCTTTATCTTTCCTCATAATTTACATCTCATAAATTAAATAAATGTAAATCATAAATTTGAGAAAAAAATCATTATACTCTATAATAAATTATTACCTGTTTTTATCTTGTTTACTAGTAATGTCAATTGTTCAACCACTACATCTTTGGAACACGTCATCAAACATTGGAAACAGCTTTTCAGCAGTTGTTTGTCATCTTCAGGTTCTTTGGTCTTCAAAAATCTAGAGACCAAATCTTCCCCAATCACTCTCCGAAGCTCAGGTATGTCTGAAACGTTGTTCACTAAATGATTATTTCTTCAAAGAGAAAAACAAAGAAACAGTAATGTGCATGGGAAAACAACATAAATATTTCTTCTTTTGCAAGTTATGATTCTTTTCCATTAAAGACAAGGAAATAGTATCTTCCAATTCTTAAAAGTTGAATTTTAATTATTCACATACACAAATATTTTAATACATTTTTCTAACAACAATTTTCTTTATCTTCCTGACAAACCTTTTTTTCATAATTGCACAAGGACAAGATAAATTATTCATTGCCAAGCTACTGCTCTCACACTAACAAGAAATGTTTAGTTTAAATTGTATTTACAATTGTGAGTTTAATTTAACTTGAGGTTGGCCACTCTATCTGTAGCTGAATAAAAGATCCTAAAATATATTCTTTATGGATTACCTGCAACATATCCTTTGATTTCAGCAATAGGGCGAAATCCACACAAAGCTTCAAATTGAGTTAAGGCAATTGCTAGTTCAGGTTTATGGTTAGGATCTTTGTAGATGTCAGGGTATAATTTGTGAAGCTGCTCAGCATGAGTCTGTAAGAAGCCAATGTTTGTTTTCTAGAACTATCTCTAGTCATCAAGAAAATATATATCTTCATAATCATAAGATCTTGATTCACCTTTGTGGGATGTGCCTGAATTGACAGAGCTTTGTTCACGGATAAAACCTTAAATAAGTAAGGCAATGTTTCACCAAACTGAGTTATTACTTCATTTCCAAGCGAATTTTTGTTCTCGTTAATCCATTCTTCAAGCTTTTGTCCAGTTTTCTTTAATGTAGATGGTCCGTTACAATGAGTTCCCATCCACAACTCAGCATAAGGAATTTTATCGTCAATGATAAACTCCGGTATATTAGCGGCATGTAATAATGCAACCTTACTCGTTTTTCCCGTCTTTCCCCACGCATATGTTTGAACAACACCCCTCAATTCCATTTCTTACGCCACAAATTACGATACGGTGAATTCGATCCAATACACATACGGATAAAATAAGCTAGCACTTCATACTATATGTAAAGTTTAATAAAAATGTTAACTAAAGGTAAACTCAACGTTCAAAATTTTTATCAACGTTCAAACTGAACACTTGCAATATCTTCGAAAGCCACCTATAAGGAAACTGATAAAACGTGTGCATAAACAACAACCACTAACTGACGTGTCACAGAAACCATAAGGTGACCTTGACCGCGTCACGTCACGTAAGTCAATCACGAAGACAAGACCAGAGAGTATTATAATATGAAACTAAATGATAGCTGTGCCCTCTTTCTGCAGTTTTGTGAACGCCCGGAAAGTGCAATGCACGTTCACGCCAGAGAGTATATATCGTTCACGCCACTACGTTGCAACCATTTCTACCCTTACGGGCACTTATGGCCAATCCTGCAACACAGAGAAAAACAGAGGGTCAAAAATGACTTAGGCCAACTGGCGCGCGCATTGCGTGTGCAGAAATACTAAGTTAATGTTTCCAGTCTCATTTCTGTTTCAGATTACTCTTACTCCTTACTCTTACTTCGGTCGCCTATAAGTACTTCACCCGTCGATAGGATTTGTATGAGGCGCTCAAGGAAATTAGTGTTTTCCGAGTCAACTACTTTAACAAAAAATTTAGACACAATATTTTTGATATGTTCAATCAGCAGTGGCATTGATAAATCGCGATGTAAATCCTTAATAGAAATGTACTTAGGGGCTCAGAGGGCGGCCCTGAAGCATTCATTTTGAACTACTTGTAATTTTTTCGAACGTGTATTTGCTTCAATTGTCCAACTGGGGCATACGTAGTCCACCTGCGGCGTAATAATTGCTTCATAAAGCGTGAAGCAGTTTGCCGTTGACAGTTTGCTCCGCTTGTGACACATGCTTCGCAATCTTCCTCTGGTCTGCCGCGCTTCCGCAAGTTTTCCATGAGCAGATTAAAAGTAAGTGGGCTATCTTATGTGACATCTAAATATTTTACATGTTTTGCCCAATTAATCGCGTCTCCGCATTGCGTGAAGGGCTTCGGCTGTGTGAATCGCCGTCTCCGTGTGAAGAGTATATACAGTTACACTCTTTCTCCCATTGACTTTGACCCGCCACAACTTCAAACACTCCTGAATCTGAAGTAAATGCTGATTCAAGTACTTCTGCAGAAGCTCTATATTTTTCGACGTGGCTATTACAGCCGTATCGTCGGCGTACAAGGCGTGTTCCGTTTGTGGGTGCATGAGAATAGCACGTACGTGGAGGCTGAAGAGCGTAGGAGCAATGACGCTCCCTTGCGGCACTCCGGACCGTATGGCGCGGCGGGTAGATGTAGCATTTAGATGCGCCACTTGAAACGTTGTTTGCTACGTAAGAGTGGAAAAGGTGCACAAGATACAAAAGAAAGTTCATGGGTTGGAGTTTGTAAAGGAGACCGACGTGCCAAACCTTGTCAAAGGCGCTGGCAACGTCGAGGAACACTTCACCTGTAAATCGGTCCTCGAAGTTGCGGTCCGCGATTTGCACAAGCTGATGCGTTGTGCTATGACCCGCGCGAAAGCCAAACTGCTTATTTATAAGTGAATTATCTAAAACAAATTTAAGAATTCTGTTTTGAATGCGTTTTTCACATAGTTTTCCGAGCGTGTTTAGTAGGCTTATGGGCCTGTACGACTCGGGCAATTTCGGGGTTTCCCCCTGCACATGCACATGTTTCCGTGCACTGACTCGAAAAGTGCTGAAACATAATTATAGCATTAAACAAAGCGACTCAGTACACTATGGCTAGTTGCGGCAGCTTCTTAAGACTCCGTTAGAGGTGCCGTCGGGACCGCGAGCTTTTTTAGCTTTTAGCTCCGTGATGGCCGCTTTAACTTCTGTTTTTGTAGTGAAACTCAACTCGTCGGTAGGTGGGTGCAGTGCCGCCATTACCGTCTGTTGCACTTCGAAATCGCGTGGTATTGACGGCGCCTCCTCGACCGGCTGAAACATAGATTCTAAAACATTTGCTGGGGGTTTCGCTCTCGCCTCATTCGATTCTGCGTACTCTCCTGTGCTGGTCTGAAGCGGCGGCACAGTTATTGGACTCCTAGAAAGCATGCGAGAGAATTCCCACAGAGAATTATCTTCAGGTTTGAGACCAGATAACAATTTATTCCATTCCTGATTGCGGTATTGAACTAGTTCAATTTCCACCTACGTTTCAACCGATTTAGCTCCAGCTTGTCAGCTGGGTGTCGCGTACTCTGCCACACTGCGCGCTCTGTTTTTCCTGGAAATTAAATTGATTAAAAAAGGGGTCAATAGCTGCTCCTTAGAGGAACGTTGCTTCTCAGCTGCTGAGTTGAGGCTGTCAGTCACAGCTTCAGCGAATTTTTCAGCTCCATCTTCTATCTGCTGCGGTCCTGTCAGAGCAAAGGCGTCCGGGATGCGCTGCTGCAGCTCCGTCTGAAATTGTTTCCTATTTTTGCGCCGCTTCTGCGTCGTGGGTGAGGTAGACAGCGACAGGCTGCCGTGTCTCATATCTTCTACCACTGGAAAGTGGTCAGAGGAAACCTCATAATTAATTGCGAGTGTAGGAGGGCAATGGAATTTTTGGCAAAGCGCAAAATCTAAAGCATCGGCCTTGACGTTAGTTTTATGAGAGTAATAGGTAGGTGCAATGGGAAGCGTAAATTTCACAGCCGCGTTTGCGTCAGCGATTGCTTTCAGCTTACGGCCGTGATGGCAGATGATGCAGTACCTCCTGGCCGTGTGTTTGGCATTAAAATCACCTGACACGAGTGTTTTAGTAGTGTTTACCTGAACTAGTTTTGCAATATATGCATCTAGTAGGGTGCACGTTTCCGCAGAACGGTCAGGGCGAGCGTATAGAGAGACCAGACGCAACGGCCCGCGTTCCATTTGAACAACACCAGTGGCCCCTGCGTGCTGCAGCTGCGAAAGAACTGTAACATTATGCTGCGTCGTATTAATATTGTAGTACGTCAGTCAGTCACGTTTGCTGCTTATGCTGCTCTGTCGTTTCTGCAGCATATTAAACCTAGAATATTGAGAGAAAGATGCGGGTTAAGCCATATCTCTCCCAGCATCATGACCGAAATATTGTGCCGAGCAAGAAAACTGTAGTGTTCTGACTGCTTCGCTCGCGACAGATGCCGTTGCAGTTCCAAAATGCAACGGTGGCGCTGTTCGTGTAAAAAGGAGAACTAACCATATTTAAGGTTAGGATGGGCATGGTGAGGGCGAGGAAGAACGTGTCTCCCCGTCGCTTCCGCCGCGGTCGCCTCATTTGAGTGCGCAAGAAGTTGTGCTACGATCACCTTGTGTATGCCCGCCGGCCTCTCGGCTGCACTGCGGCCGGAGATGGCTCGCAGAGGCCCCTGCGTCACGCGCTCCAGAGCGATCCCGTTTCGGGCGAGCTGGTCTGCGGCGGCGTGCAGCACGCGCTCCTGCTCGCCCAGAGGGAGGGTAGAGGGCTCGTGTCCGCCGTCCGCCTGCAGAGCGGCCGGCGGCTGGCGCTCTCGGACATGGCGAGGGCGTTGCGCCAGAGCGTCCGAGTATGGACGCTCCTGGCGTCACTGCTGTCGCTGGGCGCGTGGGTGTTCGCGTCTGGGCGAACGCGGAGTTCGCGGCGGCGGTGGTGTGCGTGCCGCGAAGGTTCACATGTCCTTTTTTTGGTTTGTTTATGTTGTTGCACAAATGTGGAAAATCTACAAACGTTTACAGGGGAAACACATGAAAATGACAGGGAAATGTTTAGATATTTGGTCGATTGAACTGCGAATTTTGAAGATAGTGTTACCTGTATGTGGCCACCAGGTACGTGCATTTCATAAACGCAAGGTAAGCACCTTGAATATCTAGTATTCCTAGCTCCGTGGGAAATTTTGAAAATGTCCGGAGGGCTTAATGTAAAGTACCCCCAAAAATTAATGAATGTTTTTCAAAATCGCCGCTCCTCGAGTGGAGCCAGGTTGACAGAGGAATATCCATTTTGGAAAAAATCGTAATTATGGTTTAGGCGCTAGGGGTGTTCACAGACTGACGGACAGAGAGAGAGAGAGAGAGAGAGAGAGAGAGAGAGAGAGAGAGAGAGAGAGAGAGACGGACGGACTTTTTGAAAATAACAACAAAACTTTATCGGTATCAAGGGACCCCAAAACGTGTATTTGCGTTGAAATCTCGAAATCTATTTTCCGCAGTATTTCACAACTTTCCTTATACTACGTATATGTGCGTACGTATATGGGAAAGTAAAAATGTTGGAACTCGGAAACTATAATAAGTCGAGACAATATCTTAACATCTTTGATTCTGGGGTGAAGACATGGTCATCCTAAAGTCAATTACATACTACTTTATTCAAATGCAGATAGAATTATTTTTCTAATTTGTTGTCTCTGGATATCACGCAACGCGTTTCCAAGCCTCTTGGGGGCGTTCAGCGCTTTGTGCTTGGGAGCACTCCTCCGTTAATTAGTGCGCGTCCTCCTCCATTACCCGGGTACGTTTTTATACGTCACGTCTCGTCACAGGTGTCAAGAAAACCGCCAGGTAGCATCTCCGTGTACGCGCCTCTTACTACGCGCTCCTGCGTCACTAACCAGCGGCCAGGATTGGTCAGTAATTAGGATAGGGGCTGGGTTTAGGACACTGCACAGTGGTTGGACTAGCCCTTGTGAAGCAGCCAAACTCATTTTATAGAACAAATTTCACATGGGATTATCCGGGAATCGAACTACGGAGTTCCTTGGTGAATTGCAAGAAGCTTCACTCTGAGCCATCGAGACAACTTTTCAGAGCAAAAAAGATGAAAATAGCCGGAACTAGATGCGGACTTAAATGACATCAAACGTCGACAAAATGCTCTCAAATGTTTTTAAAACGCCCTAAAAGCAAAGAAAATGTAACAAGTTTGTTCAAAAGCAGTTCAATTGAATAACTTAAACTTTTGGATATGTTACTGGTATATACGAGACTTCTTTCTTTCATTCAAGTGAACTCAGTTTGCAAACTTTTTATTTGGACTGTTCTTTTCAAGAAAATAGGTTATCTGCCTTTACATAATTATCGCGAAATCGGCCAGCAGTGGAGTGGATTGGCGTCACAGGAACCATAGATTACCTACTTTCATATTCTCATCTATAAATTCCACCTCTTCTCTCCCCCCCCCGTCCCTTCTCTCAGAACCCCGTCATGTACGGGGTAGCGAGAGATTCCTTTCCACCTCCCTCCACCCCCTTTCCTTTTTATTACACGCTAGTGCCATTAACCCAAACTGGGAAGAGCAAAGAGCAGGCCCAGAACGACGCCCACCAACGAAGACGTGACCTACTTTCAACGGCTGAGATTACAATTTCTGGGTGAAGAAATAGAATAGGCTACTCAGGAATACTGTGGAGAATTTGTTACATCTCGTAAATATTATTTGAAGCAAGCAACATACTGTGAAGGTTTATGTTAAAATGTAAATGTTATGTTGCAATAGGCAGAAAATGCTTTAAAATGGCGGAAAAATATATGAAATAAATGGCGGAATATTGTCCCGTTTAAGGTATCATATAACTGTGGAGTGCAAGCAACACCACCCAGAAAATGTAGATCTAGGTGAGAGTATACACAGGTGATTAATCATTTATTAATTAATTTAATTAATAAGATGGTAATTACTTATTAATTGATTAATTCCAGAAGTAATATCCAGTTGATTAATTTGGAACATTTATTAATTTAAGCGTTTCTAATTTCTAAGATTTAAGAGATTTATCTTGATGGATACACGCGCGGTGTTGCCGACTTTTATTTCTCTTTTAATTATAATATACAAAATAAAATCGGCTATTATATCTGTTATTAATGTTTATTGATTGTCTATTTAGATGGTATTTGCTGTTCGTATCTTTTAATTGGAGACAATGATTGGATAGATTGAATCAGAAACACGTGACTTGAAAACGTATTCATGGGTCATTCCACGTCAAATCGCACAAATGTAAGGAAAATTTGACCTTTATATCCCTGATTTTAAAACTTTTGTCTGTGAAGAGTATAAGCAAAATTATGAAACACGTGTTTTTCATTTTTTTCAAAAATAATTTTTCGAGATTATATTGTTTTCAAAATTTTCGAAAAAATGCTCGCTTCGCTAAAGTTAATCATTTTTTACTTCTGTTGCCATTGTGAAATTTAATATTTTGCTACATTGAAGAACAAAAAAATGCTCTTTATTTGATGTATGTATTGAATTCATTAAAAAAATTTTGTAAACATTTTGTGGCCTACTTTTTTTAAATTTCTTCCAAAACTCGACAGTTAAAAAATTTGAAAAAAATACCATTAAAATCTCTGAAAAGTTCTACATAAGTTTGGCAAATTTCAAAGTGTAACATTTAGATGATTCTGAGAAATAAAACACAATGTAAATGTTTACTCCCTGTTTTTCTGCGGCGTCTGCTAGAGCGACACCCCTCAAGAACGTGCCAATCACCAGTAGAATGTACCATCAATATACTTTCACAGAGCAATAAACAGAAGTATCGCTTCACATTTTAGTATGTGCCATTAGCATACATATGATCTTCATACCCGATTAAATTCAAATTAAAAAAGGTCAAACAGATTCAATTTAATATTAAACGGAGCGAATATTTATATGAATAAGTGTATGTGAAACAGTTTATTACGTTGATATTTCTTTTACTTCACTTTGCAGAGAATATCGTTAGTTTACCTTTTCATAAGAAATGAAACTACGTATTTTCTTTGTACCTTCTACTTTTATTTATTATATCATTAAAATGGACCTCTTTCTAAGTATTGTTCAGCGTTGCTAAAAATGTTAAGGTAATGTTCTTCACACTGTCACCAGCCCACTTACACAACTTCCTTGGTAAATTAATAGATTACTGTCAGGAATTCCTTAAGGTTAGCTTTTATTGAGAATATAACAACCACATTTTAGTAGGGGGGATATGAGGTTTCTGGAACAGGAAGTGCTTATCTTATCAGCTTATCTTATCTACTTCCTGGCCCCGCCCCCACATCCGGTGTCAACAACCGGCGCCACCAATTATAATGGCAGGAAGTGCTTATCTTATCTGGTGTTCTTATCAGCTTATCTTATCTACTTCCGCCCACCCCTCCTCCTCCCCCCGCCCCTCCCCCTCCCCCCGCCCCCACCCCACTTCCGATGTCAACAACCGGCGCCACCCATTATAATGCCCCGCCGAATGTCAACAACCCACCACCCCCTCCCCCCTCCCCCTCCCCTCCGATGTAAACAACCGGCGCCACCCATTATAATGCCCCCCCTCCCCCTCCCACCCACCCCTCCGATGTAAACAACCGGCGCCACCAATTATAATCTCCCCCCCCCGCCCACCCGATGTAAACAACCGGCGCCACCATTTATAATGTCCCCACCGACCGAGGTCAATGACCCCACCCTTGCGACCTCTGGCGGCGAATGGTGGAAGTGTGTGCGCACTCTGGCGGCGAATTGTGGAAGCGTATGTGTCTGCGCTCTGGCGGTGAATTGTGGAAGCGTGTGTGTGTGTGTATATGTTTCAAAAATGCTCCTGCCTGAAGCGGATTCGAACCAACCTCAATTCCCATTTCCTGTGTGGGAGGCGACCAGCACTTTGGCTCTGAGCTACGGTGACATCTCGAGTCAAGCTGTCTGCTTTGGGCTACTGATAGTACACGCGGTCGGGAGGGCGCCGCGCGCTGGCGGCAACGGCCGGGTGGCTGATAAGATAGCGGCGGGCAGGGGGCGCTGAGGGTGCGCGCTGCCGACCGGATGTTGATAAGATAGCGGCGGGCAGGGCCCGGCGCGGGTGGCAGAGGACGCGCGCTGCGCAGACTAATGAGTATAGAGATACGCGCGCTCTCTAGGAGCCGGAGAACGAGATGGAGTTGTGAGCGACGTCGGGGCGCGCATTTTGAATGCACTCTATATAAGATAGCCAGCCGCACGTCTCTCACTCTCTCTCTCTCTCTCGAGAGCGCTGACGCTCGCTGCCCCGCTGAAAAGACTTTCATAATAGAAGAAAGGGAAACCCTAAAAGGCGGTGATAGGAAAAACAAATGAAAAACAATACAAATTGAAAGAATGTTTTTTGTTTATTGAAATCAAATAAAAATCAAATTATACATAGAATAAATAACATTCATGTTTGTTTGCCTGTTAGATATTTAGCGATTTCCCCACACAATTTCACCGTTAAACTGCGGTGGACTTATCACCAGTGACAACACATCCCCCTCTTGTCGACATATCACACCACCCCTCGTCGACCTATTGCCTCGGCGGTACGTCGTCGACATATTTCATCACAGAGAGCCTCCAGGACCTGTCGAACCGCTACTCTCTCGTTGGCGGGAAGTGTGCACATGACGTTGCAGAGATAAATGTACGCCTGCATAATGATTCTGTCATCCACCATCGATGCCATAATGTATTCATCTAGATTCAGATAAGCTTCGGGTGGGGGAGGTTTTAATTCGCGTCGACACATAGGACATGTATTGTTCACGTCTAGCCACGTTTGTATACACTCAAGACAAAAAAAGTGATTGCACAGTGTGCGCGCCATCACAGGAGGGGGAGTGTCATCGTTTTGACAAATGGTGCAACATAGAGGAGGGGATGCAGTGGATCGAACTTCCACAAAAGGAGGTGGAGGCGGTGATGGTGGCGGTGTGTCACTTGTCCATTGGTCTTCCATTTTTCTTCTTTTTGTTTCACGTCAAAATATTAAACAGATAAAAGCAGCGAACACGAAAGCAAAGTTCAGGAGGGCTACACCAACAATGATGCTATCCATCCAATTCATAGCACACACACGTCACAATATTCCTCTTACAAAACACACACACACATCATTCCGTTTCAATGGCCGAGATCCGTTGTCGTGTTGAGCGTAGTGCTGCGTGCAGACGAGAAGGGTGACGGTTTGTCACGACGGGCAGCCCGACGGTGCGGCAGCGTCCTCCTCCTCAGAGTAGTGTTGGATGCAAGGCTGGCGGAGATAGATGCAAAAGCGACAATTCCGCTTCGACGGCGGCGGTCCATCGATGTGCGTGCGTCCGCGATTCCAATGCTCTTTACACGAACGAAGTTCTTCAATACACGGTAGTTTTTTGATGTCTTCAGGGAGTTTCTCGAAAACGCGCTCAACCTCGTGAGACGCGGGCCAATGACACAAAAATTCGACCGGCAATTGACTCAATGTATCCGAGTCGAGAAGTGTAAGCTTGTAATCGGCTTCATACAACTTTCTGAAAGCGCGCTCGATGTTTTCGCGCGTCTCTCGCCTGATCTCTTGTCTGGTATGCTCCAATACTTCGGCAACGTAGCAGATGAGCGGATGAGCGGATGCGTACGACGGAACAGTCGACATCGTACTGATGAGCGACGCGGTGGAGAGCGTGATTATAACATGCACGAACCTGTTCATCTTATCGTTCTCGAACGGAAGAGGCCGACAATCTCCCTTTTCGACTCCTCCCCTTCATGATGCAACATGCAGGAACTTGTTTATCTTATCGTCCTTGAACTGAAGAAACCGATTACACAATCTCACTTTTCGGGTCCTCCCCTTCATGTTGCAACATGCAGGAACTTGTTCATCTTATCGTCCTTGAATGGAAGAGGTCGATTACACAATCTTCCTTTTCGACTCCTCCCATTCATGATGCAATAAGTGCGGTCGATTGACACTCATCCAGTCGTACAGGGCGATGACGTGCTGCCCTGCTAAGCTAACATCACCGCAAGCGTAGAGTTCGCGGTACGCGCGTAAACACTCCTTCAGCGGAGGGCATCCGATCGACTCCAGATCAACAATACGTTTTCCTTGAATAACATCCAGCAGCCACTCTTTCTTCTGTGCTCCCTTAACGTATATCGTTGTGACACCTTCGAAAGCTTTCAACATCACAAACGTCCTGTCTCGATAATCGTAACGGCCGCTACTCCACGGCGGTGTGGCGTGATGGCAGCTTTTGATCCACCACACTTGTCTCTTGTCGTCGCTGTTCAAAGTATAGAAAGGTCGCGGTGGACGAAAGGTGAATTTCTGAACGAACCGTTCCTCAGGATCATCTTTGGGGGCCCGGATGACGGTTAGCACTTTGATAATGAATTGTCCACCTATCCAAAACCCTTGAAGATCAGCGACAGCTGTGAGCACACGTCTTCTTCTTCTTCTACCGGATTCGTTTTCGCGCCACGGGGTGGTCGGCTGTGTTGACCACAAAGTCCCCTCCCCCTCGTTCTCGTTTCGAAATGATTTTTCTTCTTGCGAACTGTTCTGTTCAGGTGAAGAAGAAGCATTGTCTCGCTGTTCGTCTTCTTCTTCTTCTTCTTCTTCTTTCAATAGTCTGTATAAAGAATGTTTCACGTAGCGCAACATGATCAAAGAAGCGCACACACAGTCACAGAGGAAAACAAAAAATCGAATGACACAGCGCAATGATCATCGACCGGTGTAGCAGCGACTCGCTTTCGCACGCGACAAGAACTGACGATTGTCGTGCTTTCGTCGTCCTTCTTATACAAGACTGTGACGTCAGCAAACATGTCGAAGTGTGATTGTCCGCGCGAGGATGCAAATCCCTCTTAAGCTTCAATGTCTCTCGCATGTACCCACGAATTATGGCGTGAGTCGAAACCGAGCCATTTCACGAGGCGAAGCGGACCCTTTTTCCGTACGACACGCTCGACTAAATATCGATCGAGATATCGCGTGCGATGCAATTCCTCGGTATAGAAGCGGCCCTTGATTGTTTCACCTTGCAGATCTTCTAGCGAGTACGTGACGGGATTCGAGAGATGCACACGAACGATTTTGAAGAGTTCGGTTCCCCATCGCGCTTCGTAGCCTTTCCGAAACGGTGAGCTTTTGTACGTACTCACCCGAACAATGTCCCCGACGCGAAATCGATTTGTCCTCAGGAGACGCGGGTCGAGCGTTTTCACTTGCCCGTACACCGTGCGCATGAGTCTATCGTCCTTGACGTCCTTCGGCTTCATGTCGATTGTTCGATGTTTAGTATTGTTGTAATCTCGGAGGAGGGTGGGGAGCATAAGGGTCCACCGTCGCGTCCCCTCGGCGGTGAAGCGTCTCCACATCCGCTCCTTGAGCGTTCGATTGAAACGTTCGACAACGCCGGCTTTCACGTTGGAAAAGGTGGAATAATGACGAATGTCACGCTCTCGGAGCCACTTGTTTAGTGCGGTATTGTAAAACTCGGTGCCTTGGTCGGTTTGTAGGAAGTGAGGCACTCGCCCGCTCGACGTCACGATGCTGTTGAAAGCCTTGACGACTTCCGCTCCCGTCTTTTTCTTTATCGCTTCCGCCCAGGCGTACTTGCTATACACGTCGATGACGGTGAGAATGTATCGCATTCCTCTATTGCTTTTGGAGTACGGTTGCATGTCGACCAAATCGGCTTGCCATAGATCATCGAGTCCTTTCGTTATCACCCGCCGTCTCGCGTAACGGCGTCGGGCAGGCGCATGCAATTCATCAGCGAGTCCTTGTCGAACGGTCGGCAATACGGTCGTCTTCTTCTTGTTCTGCATGGTTAGAGGCACTAGCCGATAATACCGGCGTCACGCAATTCATCTTCTATTTCTACTATTTCACCATCGAGCCCATTGTTACCGGCCGTTTTCGAAGCGTGTAACAGACTTAACCTCTCCACAAGTGTGTTCGGATCGCGCCAATATTTGTAGTCTGGTGCCGTCACAAAACGTAGACCGCTCCCCTTCTTCTTCTTCTTCTTCTTCTTCTTCCTTTCTTCAAGTCTTTTGCTTTGTCTTTCCCCTCCACCGAAAAGATGTGAGATAATTGTACGATATTTCCATCGATTTCCTTTCGTGTTAAACGGACAACTCGATTTGAAGCTCTTCTTGTGCGCGGAAGTGAGTTCGAGAATTGTTTTGTATTTTTTCAAATCGTCTTCCGTGACATCCTCTAAGTTGGGGCGTTTTTCAAAAAGGAGTTCGAGAAGACCAGGTTCTGGATAGAATGTGTGACCCTGAACAGAGAATGTTCCATCTTCCGGGTCAAGTTCTAGGATGGAGTTACCGATGTGAGGTCGCCCTCCTTTATAGTACGGTTCGAAAGTCGTATCGCCTATGTCGAGCGCAGCATTCGACAAGTAGCTCCGTAATTGCTCATAATGTTGACTGTGATCATCTCTATTTCTTTCTGTGTTCCCTTCTTCTTCGTCTTCGACCTCTGGGAGAGTTTGGAAGGAGGACCCTTCTTCTTTTTCTTCTACTCTTGATTCCGATTTGATACGCGTGGACGATGGGTTGTTCTTTTTTCCCTCTCTTTGAGAGCGGTGCAGCGCTTTCGAGACGGGCGTTGTGAGATAAGTATCGAGTATTCGATTGCGCATCGTTTCGGCGTCTTTCAAGATGCTCATTTTGTTGCGAATGTTTTCGCGTGCCTTCTCCAACTCCGTTGTCAACCTCTCTTCCGACGTGACGAGTCGAGGGGGAGCGGGTGGTGAGGAAGGACGAGGACGCGCTGTCTTTCCACGCAAGCTCTTTTTCGTTTTCTCAAGTGCATACAGCGTTTTCAAGTCTATGTTTGATTGTTTGTTATATTTTTTAGTTGTTTCACTGTCTACGTTTCTTCTTCTCAAGTTTTCGCGAATCTGTTTTATTTTTTTCACACGTCCTCCTATTTTGGATTTCACTTTCATCACTCCCGCCACACCGAGCGCGGCCGCTCTTTCACCGACACTCGCGTCTCTGGACGTGACGCGCTCCCACGCTGTCTTGGCGAGTGCTTCGTCTGCCCTTTTGCGTTCCTCACCGCTTTTGTAGTTGTGGTAAGCGATGTCATGTTCCCTACACGCTTCGTCCAAAGGATTAATACCGCGGTCACCTCTTTGCAGTCTCTTCATGAGCTTTGTACCGGGCCCACAAAATTGATATCCGCCGGGAATGTGAAGTTCGAAGGGCAGTTTGTCTATCGCCCGATTCAACATCCGTCCTATAAATCCTCTTCCGCGATAGTGTCGGTCCCCCCGTCCCGCGACATTGAAATGCTGTCGCACGTACAGCATGGCGTAGAGTGAAGACTATAGCGAAAGAAAAGATATTATATAACCTTAAAATCAACACCACCATCGTCCGTCGGCACGAGAAACCGGTCGAAGCCCGATCGGTATCGACCATTATGAAGTGCACTTGGTTTACAGATGACCACAAATGCAAAACGGTCGGCGTTCCACACGTTGGAACACACCGCCTTAAAATCGTTGAATGTACGGAAATCGTTTCCGACGTGTTCTTTGTAGATATAATCGAGGTTGTTATCGTCTTGCCGGAAGATGAGAATCATATTCGCGTTATCGCGAATCAACTGCTTGGGAATTTTGGTGTACGTTTGACACAAATAGAGCACGTCCGTGTGTTTATGTCTCCCGGCCGCGAAGTAGGCTTTGATGCAGTCTTGTTTTTCGGTGGCGATGTCGTCGAAAATGAAAACACTGTCGGGCGACGCCTCGGCTGGCGGCACGATGCTATCGTGTTGCGAAAACGAACGAAAAGGAAGGAGTCCGTCGCAGACTTGCTTCAAGTACATGTACATGGGCTGCGTGTCTGTGGTGGAATATAAATACACGTTGCGGAACGCCAGTCCGAACTGTCCGGTGAGAAGCGAGACGACCACGTTTGTCTTTCCACATCCGGAAGGTCCCACGATAAGAGCGCGCACGCTATCTGGGAAAAGCGGGCCGTGTCGACTCTTGTTCTCGTCATCTTGCCCACGCCATAAGGCCGTCACGTTCACGACGGGCAGTGTCACCGATTGTTGAACAACGTTCATCGCCTTGCGAAGAAAGAGAGAGACTGTTTGCATGCTAGCGAAGGAGACTGTTTTTAAAACCAACAAAGGAGAGTGGGAGGGGGAAAGGGATACCCTACTCGGTGTGTGATAAGGATAAGAAATGAAAAAAAAATATGAATAGAAATACATCATTTTATTGATAATTAAAAAATACAAATGTGACACATTACACATGACAGTTATGGTTGTCTGTTGGGGTAGACATCGATACAATTGCCATCTGCACAGCTCTCGCTAACCAATTTGCTGCGTTGCGCGCACATTCGCCGACGTCCAGTGGAAGAAGAAGATCGCAGCAGACCGTATCCGGTGAAGTGGATGTTGATCGTTCTGTCGTCGTCTTGCGGCGTCGCGATGATGCTGTTTTTTTTGATCTTTCGCTCTTTTGGTTTCTCGTCCTTTCTGTTTTTCTTCTTTTTTTTCGATGTGCAATGCATCGGACAGGGATGACCGCATGCAGAAGGAAAATCAGTTGATGCCGCTCTCACCTCCATGTCCTCCTCCCCCTCCTCCATGTTTTCTTTGATGTCAATAAAAACTGCGAGTTGCGAATCGCGAGACGAAGAAGAATCAACATCGTCTTCACCGGGCGAAACAGATGGAGCTTCTTCTTCTTCGTTCATCATCTCATGAAGGAAAGACACGGAATGATGGTAGTGCACGAAACACGCGACGTCTTATACGATCACGTTTTTCTTCACCACAAAGTCGTCGATTGGTGCGTATTGCACTTCCGTTTTGTAGATAATGACACAATAGGCTGTGACGTCGGCAGGCATGGCTGTACCCGTTTCCCACGTGATCTTGATGTCGGTTTGCGAGGGGAGTACGGCAGACGCTCTGGCGGAGACGTCCCACACAATAATAGGAAACCAAGTATTCAGATACCAATATTCCATGCTCGAGATGGGATTGCGATTGTAGTAAGAACGTTCAGCTTTTTGCATCATTTCAAAAAGATACGGGTGCCATTTTTCATCGCCAGTATAAAATTTTACATTGCATTGAAGTTCGGAATAAGGGTAAAACTCGTCGTTTAAATACAGTTTTGCTCTTGTCATATCGTTACCATCGAATTCACCCGAATTCTGTTTCAGATCCTTGTCTCTCCCCGTTTGCATCCCAAAGAAAATGTACAAGGGATGATCCTCTTTTGCGGCAGTCTTCACCGTCCACTGAAACGGTCCCATGCCTCCACTTGGAACGTTGGGGTATTCGTGAAGTTCCCATCGTCTGAATTGCACGGGGATCGGTCGCCGACTGTCCAGCGTTCGCGTCACCGCGAGGGAAGCTGCATCGTTCAGTGTCAAATGAGGCATTCTCCAAATCACATCCGTCACGGTAATCGTTGTTTCGTCTGGTGTGTCGTTTTTCGTTGTGAGACATCGATTATCGTGACGACCTCGAATGAGGACGAGGTCATGTTTCACGCCAGTCATGATACGCGTGTGATCTTCGAAAAATCCCATCCACAGTCGCAATGGCACGATACCGTAAAATTTTCCCCCGGTCTTACTGAGCATGAATTTGGTGTTGCTGACAGCAGACTCGTATAATAGAAGGTCTTCGGTCCAACATGCGTTGCCGAATGATCTTCTTTCTGCCGGCGAAAGGAAACACACGTTCTTCATCGTGCTCGTGATGCCCGGATTTTTCACAACGTCGACGATCACGTTGTTGATTTCGTAACGAATTTCGCTAAAAAGAAAGGCGAAAGCATTGTTGACCAATTCACAGTTGGTGCGCGTGGCGGTGCCCGTTTTGACAACAGATCCCGTGATGACGAGCGAACTCTCGCAAGGTAAGAGAACGGCGTCCTTATTCACGATAGTAATGCGAATTTCATCGTTTTGACCAAACGATTTAATGTATGGAAAGTGTTCGTGAACAGCTTCGTTGACGATGTGGTGTTTTATATTCTCCTTGCGGAGAATGTCGATCGCGTGTTCGTCCACAAATTCAGTTGAAGAATGATGATTGGTCTTCATTTTCTTGGACGACATTCTTCGGTCTTCTTCTTTTTAGAAAAAATACAGTAACCCAACGCTCGTAAGGTTTGTCGACTGGATGGTGTTAACGTGGTGAGCGGACAAAGCACTCTGTGCCTCGGTCGCGGTACGACCTGCATTTTATAGTGCTTTTTCAATGTTCTTTTAGAAGAAAGCGGCATTGGGATTGCTTCTGGGGCGTACGAGTAAGGTGCACGTCAACGGTGTTTCCGAGTACAATGGAATCAGATGACCGTCCGCATTCTCCAGTCGAATCGATATCTCATCGATCGAACGGCGCGTGACGCGGTGAAAGATTTTTTCAGCCGGCCTTTCTTCGACGATGGCGGCGGGTAAATCGTTCACGTGAAACTGATACAGCACGTGCGCTATGCGATGGTTTATATATCCACTTTCGATCACGTTACACGTCACGAACACCTCGAAATCTTTTACAATCGTCGGCGCAGCATCAGCCGCCACGTACACCCCGAAAGGTGTGGGTGACACGGTCTTTGAAAATCCGAGGAGAGGACCGATGGACTCGGCGTGATCGAAACGCAGCGTGAATGACGTGTTGACGCGCACTTTGTTCGTCTGCGGGTCCGCTTCCAATTCGAAAAAGTGCTTCTTCGCCGCAAAGTCGCCGGGAAACTGTTGCTGTAGATTGTTTGATATACGATGATAGATGTCTTCTAAAGTATACGTACCCGGAGAGACGGACAGACTATAGCTTGCTGGAGCCCCATCCCCCTCGACAACTTCGTAGTGGAGTCGGTTGTGACCGTCCTTCACGTTGCGAATGGTGTGAACGGTGCTGAGATGCACTAAGGCAATCTCATATACATCATTCGAGAGGTCGACACCCGGCGCAAACTTCACCGAGACCTCTGGACCCTTCCCGATTAAGGTGTACGTGCGCATGACACAATCGTCAAAAGCAAAATGACAATGTCTGGTGTTTAATCTTCCTTTTTCTTCTTCCATTCGTGAAAAAGAAATTGCAAACATAACTTGCCGCAATTGTTCGCGTTGTATTGTTGAACTTGACGTGTGTTGTACGTCACGTGCTGTCTTTGCATGTATCGAAGGAATTCGGGAGGGGGCGGAAGTCCGAACGAATCGAAATAACGCACCGTTCGGCCTCGTTTCGCGTACGCGACGAAATGAGTACCGTCGCCGCTGACGTCGTCGAGGTTGATGACGCCGCACTCACGCTCCGCCCTTGTTCTTTTGGGCAGCGCATCCCGCGTAAACACACCACGAAAATGAGGAATATTCAAAATCTTCGCAAAACGTGACATTTCCTCATGCGTGAGCGCTCGACGCGGTACTCCACTCATTCGTTTTTTTGAGGCCTCCCCCTCCTCCCCTTCGTCTTCCTGCTCGTTCGAAGCATTTTCGCGGCCCTTAGCAACACGCCCGAGCCTTTTCTGGTCTCTTCCATGACCTTGTTATGACGCACCATTTCCGATAATTCTTTGTTTTTATTTTTGGCGTTTTTCACAGCGTTTGCGATAGCGGTCGCGCCGCCTGCGACAGTCCCGAGCGCGCTCAGTCCGCTGAGGATGGTTGGAATCAGAGGTATGAGGGCGGGCAGAAAGCCACCTCTCTTACTCTTTCTACCGCCACGCGCCGTACTCGTCGTCTTCCGTCCTCGTACGCCACTCCCCTGCAGACGACGATTCCCCCTCCTACAGGGACCGCCGACGCACCGACCTCGCAAAGAAGTGCCGCGACCCATCGCGGTCGGAGTAATCACCGCGTCGGAAACAGGAAAAGAATCAGTTCTTCTCTCTCTCTGTGCACCTCTTTGTCGTAACTCCCTATCAGGTTGTCTCCTACAATCTCTCGTCGTTGTTGTTCTACACACGGTGCGAACCATGACAGTACTAATACACGAGCGCAAGTGTCGAAATATATATACAAATCTGATCGATCTTTTTTCAACCATCACTCGGGAATGACGCCCATCAAGGACGTCATGGGAATGGTGCTAAGCAAAGACGTCAATGATGAGTTTGAGGTGCCACCAATCATTTTCCCCATTATCTTTGTAAGACTGGACTGTATTGAGGTTTTTCAAACTTTCTTTATCGTTATTGAAGACATCACGCAACTTACGGAATTGACTTACCATTTGCTCATATGTTACTTACGTTAAGGACCTTACGGAGCTTAATCTTGAGAACAGTAACATCGTTCACCACTTCCAACACTCGGCTCTGAGAGCTGTTAAAGAGTTTCTCGAGATTAGAATAATCTGCCTCGAGCTTTTTCAATTTTTCTTCGCAAACGGCTGCGTTTATGCGCTTATCGACTTCCTCACGCAATGCATTTAAACGACTCGTCAGAGTTTTACCTAAACTCGTCTTGCGTTTATCGACTTCCTCCTGCAATACTTTCTTCACATCGAGCATTTCCAATTCTTCTATCTTTGTTTCGAGATTAGAAAAATCGTTTTTGACTAGTTCTTTATGTATATGAAAAAGATTCTCCGCGTGTTTCTTCGCATCCGCCAGCGTGCCATCCAATTGCGACTTAATCACAACGTCCGAGCTGTTTGTGCCAGGGCCTACTTTGCGAATAAGTTTGTCATGAAAATTGAAATTACCGGACGAACCGACTTGCGGTAACGTGTCCAAGAGCCTGGGAGGAATTTTACTTTCGAGCGCCTTGCATTCGTTTTTCGCGAACGCCTTTAATTGATTTTCCTGTTCTCCGAAACGCGTAGAGAGCTTCTGCTCGAGAGCATCGAGGTCGCTTTCTTTGATCACGGTTTCCATAGTCTCATCAACTCTCCTTATACGCTTCACAACGTCATCGATTTGTTCATCGATGTATCGCTTTGTGACGGCGTGACGCGCCCGAACCGCATGTCCGAAGACATCCATCGCATCGATACGACTGAGAGTTTTGTTTTCGACTTGCGAGTTTTATATAAACATTTGATTTAAATAAAGAAAATCTTTTCAAATGCACTATTTGATATCCTGTCACAACCTTGTATGGTAAATTTTGAAATGAATGTAATAATTTACATTATAAATATTTGATGCATTTTCCTGTGTAATTTTATCACCTTCATATTGTATTTTTAAGTTTGAGGATTTGGGGAATGGAGTAGGAAAATAAGAAGAACTCTGCACTTATATTTAATATTTTGTTTTATTCTGTAATATATATACATCATTTTTTCAGTTGTGCAATAAACATTTTGGCAACAATTATTGAATGTATTAAAAAATTGATATAAATATAAGAGAGACAATCATTTTGTTTTATTTATTAAGTTGTACATTATTTCCTTTTTTTCTAGAAGTCCATATTGCTTGAACCATATTAAGAGATTTTCCCAACTTGTTTGTTTCAATAAATCTTTGTACTTGTATATAAGTACAACACTTGCTTTATTCTTAGGATGAATCCCAAGAAAAGTTAAATGCGGCCTTTCCGCTAAAAATTCTTCTTTGCCTATGGCTTCAATTTCTGATGTAAATCTATAAAGAAAAGTATTATTGCATGATTTAAAAAAAAAAAAAACCTTTTTACAAACATATTAAAACATATTTTACATACCTTGTTGGGAGAAATACATCGAATGTATTGTGCAGAGTCGCTACATACGATGATTTTTTATATGCCTCACTGACAGTGAGGTGTATGTCTGTAATTTCGAAGAAAATACCTTTCGGCAACTGCCTCATGTTTACTCGAATTGTAGTGGCTTCCATCTTTTTTATTAATGCTTCCCACGAACTAAACAATGAAAACAAACATTTTTAATGACAACTCAGAGTAAAACAGCTACAAGGAAAATTATTTCACTTACTCGGTCGTTCTTTTCGACGTGTATATAAATACAGCACTATTACTAATCTGTATGCAGTCTGTGTTGACATTCATTTGTACTGCTTGCATTGCATTGTCTTCCTGTCTTGAAGAGAACGGGAGAAGCATGTTGTTTTTTGATGTTTCTTCTACCTGAGCAATTGTCTGATCCCCCTCATCATCATATAATAACTTCAATGTCTCTTCACACGCTTGTTTCTTTATCACTTTTCTTTTTTCTTTTACCTCTTCTGATATACTTTAAAAAAAAGAAACACTTTGAAACTACTCACTGAATGTATGATATATGAAATTGAAAAAATTGAAAAAGACTTACAGTTTTCGTTTTCGAAGTGCTGGTGGCGATGTTTCAACCAATTCTCCACCGAAGTCCATGGAGTCTTCTGGCATCCCGTTCATGACGTGTTGCGAGCTGCTCATGGTGTCTAGCTAGTTGGGGCACGCGAGCGAGTGAGCGTTTTCGAATGGAACCCCTTTTTAAGTCGGCGCGTTGAGATTATTAAATTATCAGTGACTCCACTCTCTCTTCCGATGCTCCAATTAGAATGTCCGCTGGACCGCCGAATGCTTCCACTATCTCTTCCGGCGCACCAATTAGAATGTCCGCTGGATCGGCGGATGCTTCCACTATCTCTTCCGGCGCTCGAGGGATATCAATACATCCTGTTTTCCTAATTATCTCTTCCGGCGCTCGAGTGATATCAATACATCCTGTTTTCCTAATTATAACTTCCGACCCTCGAGTGATATCAACACATCCTGTTTTCCTAATTATCTCTTCCGGCCCTCGAGTGATATCAATGACATCCTGTTTTCCTAATTATAACTTCCGGCTGTGGTCGACTGCTGTTCTTATCACTATCGCTTGGGGGAGTGATGAATGGCTTCTGCGCATGCGCACTGCACGTGCTGGATGTGATAGTGTGAGATAACATAGGGTTTAAAACTCCATGTCCACAGAGCTCTGCCATTAGTCTGCCATTGCTCTTGAAGCGTGCGGACCTTCTTGTGTACTGCTATTTCAGTGTTGACGTCGTGTTAGTCACGTGTGATTCAACTCTGTCTTGTGTACTGCTATTTGAGTGTTAGTCACGTGTGATTGTTAGCATTCAGTGATTCGATTTGAGATGAAGAAATTTCTGTTAAATCGGCACATTCGTGACGAAAGTGAGTCTCATGCAGGTCGACAAGCGGAAGTGTCTTCTCCGCAGCGTGAGGATGGTAAAATAAATTTCTTTTAATAGGAGTGCTTAGTGATGTGTTGAATGATTATCATTTATGTATGTGTTTTCATGGATTCTATAGATGTCCCGTTTCTATTCAATCGTCGTGACGAAAGTGAGTCTCATGCAGGTCGACAAGCGGTAGTGTCTTCTCCGCAGCGTGAGGATGGTAAAATAAATTTATTTTAATAGGAGTGCTTAGTGATGTGTTGTATGATTATCATTTATGTATGTGTTTTCATGGATTCTATAGATGTCCCGTTTCTATTCAATCGTCGTGACGAAAGTGAGTCTCATGCAGGTCGACAAGCGGAAGTGTCTTCTCCGCAGCGTGAGGATGGTAAAATAAATTTCTTTTAATAGGAGTGGTTAGTGCTGTGTTGAATGATTATCATTTATGTGTGTGTGTGTTTTGTTTGATTCTATAGATTGCCCGTACCAACAACAACAACAACGAGACATTGCAAACGCTCCCCAATGGACGGACGTCGTTCAGTCTTTAAACGCCCGTGTATTTCGAGGTGTCATTTTGAATCCTCCTCCCCCACATGACATTGCGGATCCCGTCGAGTTTCTCAACCGTTGTCGTGTTCCCTTCCATCGTAAGATGTTTGAAGAGCTCAACAACACTCTCGGTCGATCTAATTTCAAAATTTTCGCGCAACTCGAGTGTCAATTTTTAATTGAGAAAGAGAACGTCGAGACGCACGAAATTGTAGGGGTGCTGCAGCCTATCTTTCTTTCGGCACGAACGGCTGTGTTAACGCAAGCGGATGACATTTCGGAATTTTTCCTTTCTCATATAGCACAACCTATAAATTCCAAATTCGACGAGTTTTCCGAGAGAGATTCCGGGAAATCGTTGGCCTCTATCGTCGCTCTTCATGTTTCGGCTCACTTATTTGAACCTATCGCTCATTCTGCCTCATCTTATCTTCCTCTTCCGGCGTCCATCGCGAGTCGTCATGCTGTGATCAACGTGCAAAATCGAGACGAGAAATGTTTCCTGTGGGCGGTGGCTTCGGCTCTTTTTCATAAACGTCAGCCCCCACACATCAAAATTTTGAGTTCCCACCGTACCAGTAACTATCAAACCCTTTTCGATCAGTTGGAAAACAGTCTCGATTTGCGCGGCATCTCCTGGCCCCTGCCCGTTCACGAGATCAAACGTTTCGAACGTCAAAATTCTAGCTTTTCATTCAATGTTTTCACGTTAGACTATGATTCGGCCAACAAAACTTGGAAAATCGTAGGTCCTGTACACTTTTCGGGGTCGAAGAAAGAGAACCATTTCAATTTCTTGTTGATTCATGGCGATGGCGGACAGTCCCATTACGTTTGGATCAAAAATTTAAGTAGACTAGTGAAGTCTCAACATACGGCTCACAAGAATAGGATTTTCGTTTGCGACAGATGTTTGAATGTGTTTTACTCGCAAGCGCATCTCGAGGCTCACGAAATTGATTGTCGATCCGTGGGGTCCCCCGCACGTTTGATCCTTCCGTCGGAGACGAGCAAAGAGGAGGAGCGCTTCATGCAATTTCAACATCTCGAAAGACAACAACGATGCCCGATTGCGGTTTATGTTGACTTCGAAGCGCTCACGGTCCCCGTGTCTTCGTGTGAGCCGTCGTTGAATGGATCCTTCCTTCAACCATATCAAATTCACAAACCCTTTTCGGCCGCGCTTCAAGTGGTGTGCTCGTTTGATGAGTCGCGAAATCAACTGGTCAACTTTCATGGTCCCGACGTCGCGATACAATTATTAGCATTCTTAGAAGGTCTCGCGAAAGATTATGAGCAACTTTTGAGTCATCCTTCTCCCCTCGTGATGAACAACGAAAACGAGGCGTCTTTTCAAAATTCCGATATATGCCACATATGCAAAGGACCTTTTCTTCCAAATTCCGTTCGCGTCAGGGACCACGATCATTTTTCGGGTGTCTTTCGCGGCGCGGCTCATCAAGCGTACAACTTTCCAGCACCAAAGTTCATCCCCGTCGTCATGCACAACGGGAGCGGTTACGATTGGCATTTTCTCCTTCAGGCCTGGGGCGAAAAGAACTGTATGAACAACGACGGGCTGCGCGTGGTTCCACACAATCACGAGAGATTCGTGGCGATTTCCCAGAGAATCGGGAAAGTGGAACTACGCTTTTTAGATTCATTGAAATTTTTAGGTGCATCGCTCGACTCTTTAAGTCGATCGCTCGATTCGGCCGATTTGAAGTTCACCCGTGCAGCCTTTCCCGACGATCGCCTTTTCGAGTTGGCCAGAAGGAAGGGGGTGTTTCCCTACGATTATGTCAATGACATGTCCAAATTGGACGACACGAGGTTACCGTCGCCCGAGGCCTTTTACAGTCGCCTCACAGACACACCCGTGTCGGACTCGGAGTACGCGCACGCGCAGGCCGTGTGGGACGCGTTCTCCATTCAAAATTTGCTGCAGTACGCCGATTTGTACTTGAAAGTCGACGTGCTGTTAGAAACCGACACGATGGAAACCTTTCGAAATTTGTGTTTGGAGGTGTACGGGCTCGATCCTCTCTTTTACTACACCGCTCCCGGGCTTTCGTGGGACGCCATGTTGAAAACCACCGGCGTTCGACTAGAGCTACTCACAGACATCGACATGGTTCTCTTTTTCGAACGGGGCATCCGGGGGGGACTCGTGCAAGTGATCGGTCGTCACGCTGAGGCCAATCATCCCTTTGCGGGTGAACGCTTCCGGCCAAGCGATAAGGCATCTTATCTCGCCTACGTTGACGCGAATAACTTATATGGTTTCTCGATGTCACATCCGCTTCCGGTGGGCGACTTCCGGTGGATGCCGGAAACCGACATCGAGCGGTTGAACATCGCAGAGGCGGCTGCGGAAGTCGACCGGGGATACGTTTTGGAGGTCGACCTCGACTATCCTGACGCCATCCACGATCGCTTGAGCGATTTGCCGCCCTGTCCGGAAACCCGCGTCCCCCCCGACTCGAAGAGCAGGCAAGCCAAGTTGCTAGCGACGCTGCTCCCCAAGCGTCGTTACATCATTCACATTCGAAATTTAGTTCAGGCCCTCGAGTTGGGAGTGCAACTCACGAAAATTCACCGCGTTCTCTCTTTTTCGCAACGACCTTGGCTTGCCACGTACATGGACCTGAACAACGCACGTCGACAGCGCGCGTCCTCCGATTTCGAGGATAAATTTTTCAAACTCATGAACAATTCAATTTACGGCAAGTCGATGGAGGACGTGCGCAACCACCGACGCATTTACCTCGTGAACAAGTGGGAGGGGAGGTGCGGGGCCAGACGACTCATCGCCGATCCCGCTTTCGTGTGTAGTCACCACGTGAATGGCGATCTCATGACCATCGAGTTGCGAAAAACGGAGGTGAAGTTCACAAAGCCCATCTATTTGGGGTTTTGTATATTAGAAATTTCGAAGCATAGAATGTATGACTTTTTTTATAATTACTGTCAAAAACATCTTTGTGATCTTCACCTTCTCTACATGGATACCGATTCATTCATTCTTTCTACTTCCACGAGTGTGTACGCTGAGATGAATCGGCATCCATCTTGGTTTGATACATCCTGTTTCGCTCCCGATAACGCATTTGGCGTGACACCTCGCAATAAAAAGGTCTTAGGGTTGTTTAAGGACGAATGCGGAAGTGATCCCCTGCTCGGCTATGTTGGTTTACGTCCAAAAATGTACTCCATCGAAACCCGATCTCGGGCATGTTCTTCTCGGGCGAAGGGAGTACAACGTTCGGTCGTCAAACGCTATAAATTTCAAAATTATTTGGACTGTTTATTTCGAAACGAAAATAGAATTGACAAACAATGTACTATTCGGTCCAAATCACATATTAATTATTCATTTGTTCAAAACAAGCGTTCGTTGTCCGTGTCCGACGACAAACGCTATTGGATCGATAAATTTACAAGTCTTCCATGGGGTCATTTCCGCATCCTGCGTACGCGTCCGTCCGTTTCTTCTTCTTCTTCTTCAGCGTGCACGCTCGTCCCTGCAGGCGGGGTTCAGTTAGACTAGCATTCATTTTTATTTATTTTATGATTTTTTATTTATTTTATGATTTTTGTTAACACTTTTAGTAGTATTTTTCAATTTTTTATATATTTTATGGTTAGACTCTTTTAGTAGTATTTTTAAAATTTTTTATATTATTTATGGTTAGACTCTTTTAGTAGGTGGGAGATTTATGATGAATCACTTTCAACTAGTAGTAGGGGGAGCGTTTGCAAACACGTTGAGACGGGTCTCAACACGTTTAGACAGGTCTCAACATGTTGAGACAGGTCTCGACACGTTGAAACAGGTCTCAACACTCGTCCATCGCCTGTCGCCATGGAACAAACTCACTTCGACGAAGAAGCTTATGATGATTGGAAGAAGCTGATGATGATGAACTGGGACAGCCTCCGCGACGCCGCCGCCGATCTCGCCATCATTGCACACAATAGCAGTCTTCAGCGCCCCTACTACGCTGCAGCCTATCACTCGATTATCGACGTCGCCGTTGATGTGGCGTGTGCTGCCCGACGCTGTCACGAGGAAGAACCATCAGATGTCGAAGAAGATAAGGAAAAAACTCTTCACAATCTCGCGATTACATGTCACGAGAAAGTGCTATGGATGATGATGGTTCTCGGTGAAGTGAACTCCTCTCTGTGCTGTGAGTGTCAAACTGATGATTTATTCGTGCGCTATTGCGTCATCCAGAAAGCTTTGAATGCTCCCTGTGATTCCTTCAACATGGGGGACCCCCCTCCCTTTATCATAGACAATGATAAGCAATCACCACCACCCCACAATTCATACGGGGCGGAAGGAGTCGCTAAAAAGAGACCGGCTCAACCGGAAGAGTTTATTCTCACGGTGCACGCTGAAGTGTTAGCTGTCCTCGAAGCTCTCGGTCATCTCCTTCAAGATCCGTACGGTGAAGCACTGCGACAGCGCGTCTCTCGCGTTCGTCAAATCATTCAGACGCTGCGTTGTCCATTTGAAAATACGCCTCCGGCGTACTCTCCAGTCCACAGTGATAGTGACAGTGACGAAGTTTGACGTCCATCTACGTCAGCGCCATTTCGAGATGGAACGTGCCATACAACGTTTCATCAATGACGGGTGTTCTCTTCTCGGACTTGATGATCGGTCTCTGCAGCTTCTTCCTATGGACTTGCTATTACATTGGGCCGCGAAGGACGTGCCTTCTGTCTTCCATCGCCTGTCGAAAGACGTGCAGCGGAACCGAGACATTCGTCGCCTCCTTCCTTGTCTTCGTCATTACAAAAATGGATACACGCATGTCGACAACAAACAACCGTTGCCGAAGTGGAAGTGTTTGCGGTGTCGGCGAGAAGAAGTGCTACCTTGTTTCGAGCACGCGCATATCGAGTCGCCGCCGAAGTGGAAGTGCATCGAGTGTAGAAGAGAGGACTTTTAAGATGGAGAATTCTATGTATAATTTGATTTTTATTTGATTTCAATAAACAAAAAAAAACATTCTTTCATTTTGTATTGTTTTTCATATGTGTTGTCACTGGTGATAAGTCCACCGCAGTTTAACGGTGAAATTGTGTGGGGAAATCGCTAAATATCTAACAGGCAAACAAACATGAATGTTATTTATTCTATGTATAATTTGATTTTTATTTGATTTCAATAAACAAAAAACATTCTTTCAATTTGTATTGTTTTTCATTTGTTTTTCCTATCACCGCCTTTTAGGGTTTCCCTTTCTTCTATTATGAAAGTCTTTTCAGCGGGGCAGCGAGCGTCAGCGCTCTCTCTCGAGAGAGAGAGTGAGAGACGTGCGGCTGGCTATCTTATATAGAGTGCATTCAAAATGCGCGCCCCGACGTCGCTCACAACTCCATCTCGTTCTCCGGCTCCTAGAGAGCGCGCGTATCTCTATACTCATTAGTCTGCGCAGCGCGCGTCCTCTGCCACCCGCGCCGGGCCCTGCCCGCCGCTATCTTATCAACATCCGGTCGGCAGCGCGCACCCTCAGCGCCCCCTGCCCGCCGCTATCTTATCAGCCACCCGGCCGTTGCCGCCAGCGCGCGGCGCCCTCCCGACCGCGTGTACTATCAGTAGCCCAAAGCAGACAGCTTGACTCGAGATGTCACCGTAGCTCAGAGCCAAAGTGCTGGTCGCCTCCCACACAGGAAATGGGAATTGAGGTTGGTTCGAATCCGCTTCAGGCAGGAGCATTTTTGAAACATATACACACACACACACGCTTCCACAATTCACCGCCAGAGCGCAGACACATACGCTTCCACAATTCGCCGCCAGAGTGCGCACACACTTCCACCATTCGCCGCCAGAGGTCGCAAGGGTGGGGTCATTGACCTCGGTCGGTGGGGACATTATAAATGGTGGCGCCGGTTGTTTACATCGGGTGGGCGGGGGGGGGGAGATTATAATTGGTGGCGCCGGTTGTTTACATCGGAGGGGTGGGTGGGAGGGGGAGGGGGGGCATTATAATGGGTGGCGCCGGTTGTTTACATCGGAGGGGAGGGGGAGGGGGGAGGGGGTGGTGGGTTGTTGACATTCGGCGGGGCATTATAATGGGTGGCGCCGGTTGTTGACATCGGAAGTGGGGTGGGGGCGGGGGGGAGGGGGAGGGGCGGGGGGAGGAGGAGGGGTGGGCGGAAGTAGATAAGATAAGCTGATAAGAACACCAGATAAGATAAGCACTTCCTGCCATTATAATTGGTGGCGCCGGTTGTTGACACCGGATGTGGGGGCGGGGCCAGGAAGTAGATAAGATAAGCTGATAAGATAAGCACTTCCTGTTCCAGAAACCTCATATCCCCCCTACTAAAATGTGGTTGTTATATTCTCAATAAAAGCTAACCTTAAGGAATTCCTGACAGTAATCTATTAATTTACCAAGGAAGTTGTGTAAGTGGGCTGGTGACAGTGTGAAGAACATTACCTTAACATTTTTAGCAACGCTGAACAATACTTAGAAAGAGGTCCATTTTAATGATATAATAAATAAAAGTAGAAGGTACAAAGAAAATACGTAGTTTCATTTCTTATGAAAAGGTAAACTAACGATATTCTCTGCAAAGTGAAGTAAAAGAAATATCAACGTAATAAACTGTTTCACATACACTTATTCATATAAATATTCGCTCCGTTTAATATTAAATTGAATCTGTTTGACCTTTTTTAATTTGAATTTAATCGGGTATGAAGATCATATGTATGCTAATGGCACATACTAAAATGTGAAGCGATACTTCTGTTTATTGCTCTGTGAAAGTATATTGATGGTACATTCTACTGGTGATTGGCACGTTCTTGAGGGGTGTCGCTCTAGCAGACGCCGCAGAAAAACAGGGAGTAAACATTTACATTGTGTTTTATTTCTCAGAATCATCTAAATGTTACACTTTGAAATTTGCCAAACTTATGTAGAACTTTTCAGAGATTTTAATGGTATTTTTTTAAATTTTTTAACTGTCGAGTTTTGGAAGAAATTTAAAAAAAGTAGGCCACAAAATGTTTACAAAATTTTTTTAATGAATTCAATACATACATCAAATAAAGAGCATTTTTTTGTTCTTCAATGTAGCAAAATATTAAATTTCACAATGGCAACAGAAGTAAAAAATGATTAACTTTAGCGAAGCGAGCATTTTTTCGAAAATTTTGAAAACAATATAATCTCGAAAAATTATTTTTGAAAAAAAATGAAAAACACGTGTTTCATAATTTTGCTTATACTCTTCACAGACAAAAGTTTTAAAATCAGGGATATAAAGGTCAAATTTTCCTTACATTTGTGCGATTTGACGTGGAATGACCCATGAATACGTTTTCAAGTCACGTGTTTCTGATTCAATCTATCCAATCATTGTCTCCAATTAAAAGATACGAACAGCAAATACCATCTAAATAGACAATCAATAAACATTAATAACAGATATAATAGCCGATTTTATTTTGTATATTATAATTAAAAGAGAAATAAAAGTCGGCAACACCGCGCGTGTATCCATCAAGATAAATCTCTTAAATCTTAGAAATTAGAAACGCTTAAATTAATAAATGTTCCAAATTAATCAACTGGATATTACTTCTGGAATTAATCAATTAATAAGTAATTACCATCTTATTAATTAAATTAATTAATAAATGATTAATCACCTGTGTATACTCTCACCTAGATCTACATTTTCTGGGTGGTGTTGCTTGCACTCCACAGTTATATGATACCTTAAACGGGACAATATTATAATTTTATGAATGATGGCCTAAGTAACACAGCACTTTAAGAATTATTTGCCTCCGGCATGCAGGAACGATGAAAGCCAATATACCGACGGCAGACCGTCAATTTTATGTACTCGTATATCAATACATTGAGAATTCTAATTGTAGAATTGAGTAAAGTAAAAGTACGAGAAAGCAAAAAAAATAATTAATATTGGCATTTTCAATAGAAAATTATGATTTAAATTAAATTAATTATTTTTCATATTCATTCAATTTTTTTCGTGGCGCGTAGTTGGTGTGAAACCTGTATATACTTCATTAATTTCAAGCAGAAATTACGCAAAACCACTCGTGTTTTCAAAAAATGCATGCATTGCATTTTATCTCGAGTCAAAAATCACTATCTTCAGTTTTGTATTTTATTTTTTTTTAATTTTCCAAAAACCGAGCAATACCGGAAAATATGACTAGCACCATATTTTTATAGTCTTTTATTACATAAGTGAAAAAAAAGAAAAGAAAAACATTAGAGAGGTTTTCGAGATAAAAATCGCACATTTTAATCGCAAGTAATGCAAAACCTACTCGTTTTTTTTTAAAATAATTGTACTTGACCTTTTCTAAAGAGCTAGTTTTGAACAACAGACATTGAGGCAAAAATCTTAACTCCAATTTTGGAGGGCTTCCCCCCCCCCCCCCCCCCCCGCAATGTCCTAGGAGCTTCATGTACTCCCAAAACTTAAAATATCGGCTTCAAATTCCAGGGTCCGCGACATCAGCAAGAACGATTGGGGAATATCAATTTGAGAGAAAATCGCCTGAACGGTCTCTGCGCTATGCTGCGTTGTGCACAGACGGGATGACGTTTTTCCGTCAATCGATTTTCGGTATGAAGGACGCATAAAAGATAAAATTCTGGTTAAACAGCGTGTTAGAGGATTGTTTTCTATATTTAGCAACTGAATTTATCCCTTTTTCCTAACAAGGGCCCGGCAACAAGAGTTTTTGAGTCGAAAATTAGCCGTTTTCCGGCGCACGATTGCAATTCTCTCTCCTTACGTTTGTAAGCGCGAGAAAGTAAAAATATCAATTCATTAAAATCCTCCTTAGCTATAACAATCATTAAAATACACAAATATTATACTTTTGTGTCCGTATATTGCTTCACAAAAGCGATTAATCATTAAAAATTATTAAAAACTCTTATATTACATTTTTAATGAATGCTAATTTAATGAAAGATTTAATGAAAAATATGCATTGTCATAGTCCACTTCATTCTGTTAATTGTTTTTCTATTCACCATTGTAACTAACAACATCAATGTTTTTATCGATATTGCGAGGGAAGACAGACTAATTTGAATTTTGCTGTGTCTCTTATTGTACACTTAAGCAATCTGGTCTTCCCAGCTGTTCAGTATAATATTTGTATTTTAAACTTCCCGCTTCGAACCAGAAGGTACGTAGAAAATATATAGATTCTCTCTCAGTTGTCGTGCATCATTTTACTAATTGAAACGTTGTTCCTCGGGACCTGTAATCGTGAGGATTGTTTATTAAGATGATTCGGACGCATGGGATCTATTATTTTACCTCTTTCTTATCGGTTGCCTCAGTTACAGAGGTTACAGAACCCATACTGGTGTGCACGAAACGAGCGTCAAGCGTCAATCAAACTTTTTCAAGTTAATATTTTAGGTACAGTTATCGGTGGTCACATTTGATCAAATAAATACTATTACTTAATAAAAATAAGCGCTCATTAGGAGAGCGTTAGTTCTATATCTTGTGTTTCGAATTGTATTTTTTTCTTACTGGGTTAACAATGAAGTGGGAAATTTTATAAGACATTGAAAAGATGTCATTAATGTTTATTTTGTTATTTACAGCTCCTCATTCTCAAGCAATGTCCACGACTGTGACACCTGAAATGAATCTGAATTATCAAGATATTTTACAACTTACTGGCGACAATAAGATTATTTTGATTGATGTCAGGGAACCCAAGGAACTTCAGGACAATGGAGTACTTCCTAACAGCGTCAACATACCTCGTAAATTAATCATTCTCAATTTCAGAGTTACTTTATTTTAATCCTGATCTAAATACAATGTATTCTTGTCTATAATATCTTACAGTGGGTACTGTTAAAGAAGCGCTACAATCTTCACCCCAATCGTTTGAGGACCAATACGGCATTCCACTTCCTGACAAAAATGCTCCTATAGTTTTTTCTTGCCATGCAGGTGGGCGAAGTATGAAAGCTCTTCTTGCTGCACTTGAAATAGGATATAAGAAGTAAGTTTATAATGTTTTTTCAAAAAGTAATGTATACATTTTTACCAAAAACGTGTAATGAAATATTTTTCCTACCCTCTTCAGTGCAAGACATTATGCTGGAGGTTTTTCAGATTGGAAAAAGAATACAGAAAATCCACAGTGATTAAAACAAGACCTGAAGCATGGACATACAATCACTAATGATGTTTATGTTTTAGATATTATATTTCACAGACACTTAGTAGCCGTATTTAGTAAATTATTTACATTTGGAAAAATCAAAATGATACAAACTGGTTCAAAGGACATGGTTATGGAATCATTATATAAAGCTGTACATTTAAAAAAATATTTATGGGTTTTTTAAAATAATGTAAATCAGAGTATGATACATCATTTGTCTGTTGTAAATTTGCACATGTTTTTGTCAGCAGAAAAAATAAATTTAAAATAACTTTTCATTAAATCCAAATTATTTTCGAAATTTAAAAAGATTTCATGATCTGGCTGGTTTCTTCAAAAGTTGTTATCCACTTTGGAAATTTAAGAAGCGAAATAAAAATTTTGTTTAAGTCAAATTTATCTGAAGATGAAACAATTTGTTCAGTAACCTAGGTTTGAACTAGAAACTGTTTTCTGTGAAAAGGAAATAATGTATTCCAAGTTTAGTAAGTTATTATTTCATCCTCAGAGGCAAATGTTTCATTGTTTGTATTTATTTGTTAAAAATTTTCCAAAGTTCATGATAATCATTGATTAAGTATTTAGCTAGCAACATTATACATCACAAAATATCCTTAAAAGAGATGGTCACTACATTTTTGTGAAGATCAGTCAACTTGTAACTTTGATGCTTTGTTTAAATCCAAGAATGTCCTATCAGAATTTTGTTTATTTTTCCATGCAATAACAGTTACATGATTTGCTCAACTCACAGTTAATGAGCCGAGTGTTAAATATTCCTGATGTCAATAATGTATTTGATAATTAAAAAATTAGTAATGAATGTGATTAAAATATAGATATTGTACTATCAGTGGTTATGTTGTATTTATTTTACTTATAAGAGTATGTTAACGTGTTCTTGGCCTGATAAAAAACGTCCAAACGATTCACAGTGTCAAGTACAATGTTATTTCCAAAGTTCCTCTAGGTTCACAACTAGCTCCATTATTTTTCTTAGGTTAGTAAATGACTTGAGTACCTGATTATAGATTGTTATTTTTTGACTATTATTTTAAAATACTTAATGAAATAAAATGTGTGAATGATTGAAACAAATTACAAGATTGTCTCAATATATATTT
Source organism: Gryllus longicercus (assembly GCA_038098605.1). Taxonomy (NCBI): domain Eukaryota; kingdom Metazoa; phylum Arthropoda; class Insecta; order Orthoptera; family Gryllidae; genus Gryllus; species Gryllus longicercus. Next base: position 578,295 of record JAZDUA010000416.1, read on the forward strand.
TGCTGAAGAAAGCTAACAGACTGTCTAAACATTTCAAAATTTTGAGATTCTTTAATTTTCATAATGATTTTTTATTTTAATTACTTCACCTTACTCTATTGATAATTTGAAATTAGAAGAGCTGCTTGATTATAAAAATTTAGGACTAGTTTATGATTTAAGTCTAAAATTTGATAAACGTATGCAATATATTATAAACAAGGTCAACCCAAAAGTTGCATTTCACAGAAGGTCATATGACTTTAAAGACCCATTTATACTGGAAAAGTGTCACATTTCTTTGGTGAAACAAAAAATGTGAAAATTGTTAATACTTACTGGAAATATTTCATTGTTTATTTACAATTTATTCCTCTACCAGCAGCACATTATTAAATGCAAATTCTATTGTATGTGAAATTCTGATGTACGTGAAATTAACTTATTTATGATATTGTGCAAAATCTCTTCCATAACGATTTGTAGGAACACTTTCATGTATTTTGAAATGTAAACAGTCATGAAATATAAATTTTGAAATGAAGGGGAGCTTTACAAAATGTTTGATTGTGTAAGGAAACTGTATTTATTGAACACTGAAGGCCTACATTATTGAAAATGATTTTGAACAAAACCTCACAATTTGTTTACCAAAGAGTAGCATGTATTCTTCTCAAGATCAACGAATAATCTTGTATAAAAGTGCAATAAATTAAATATTTTAACAAAAATAGTCTTCATGAATACTGCAATAACCTAGTATATTCTGTATACTGTATTCTTTTCGTAACAAAAATATTTAAAAAAGTTGCTGATTAGTGACACCATGTAAAAACCGAAAACTGAGAGCTGCCTCGTCCTTGGAGCCTTGGAAACAATTTATTTTAACAACTATTCCAAATTTGAAACTTTTTTTAGATGATAACAGTTTCTTGTGTTTCTGTATTTATGAAAAGCTCTAGTGGATCCATGCTATTTTTGAAGTTACTGTTAAATAAAATTTGATATAATTCATACATCTCCATTGCCCAGTTCATTCCTTTTATTGGCCATGTAGGAAAGGTTGAGTTTAGAGCAATGTTGGTATGTTTTCTGCTGCTTGAACATCTGGTTGCAAAAATCACCAGATTCATAAAATACATTGAAGGATTTGTCTCCAAACTATAACAAAACATTGTTTGCAGTTAAATGTGACCTTCAAACATCTGCTTTAGAATCATAAGATAGAATCATCAGAAAGCTTGAGAATGGAGCTTTCTGATAATTCTGCAGTTATATACCAGAGATATCAAATAAATCCACTTTTCTAGGGACTTGAAAATGCGTTATTTCTAATTAGATTTGTTTTCAATAATTTCATAAGTACTTTTCTGTAAACATGAGTTGAATATACACTATGTATTAAGATGTTTTTTTTGAAAAATTATCAACTCTACACTTAATTTTTACAGTAATTGTAAAAGTTAAGAGGATGAAATTGTGCTCACAAACAGTATTATTTTGAGAAATTATGTGCTAAATTTCAATCTTCTTACTTGAATATTGAAGAAACTGTCAAACAACAATAAACTGTGTCATTTTTATTAAACACTTATTTTTTTGTCTACATAGCTGCACTTTTTTTAATTTCTTGAGTTTTGTTTGCCTTAATGATAATCATATTAACATTTTTAGAAGAAAAAATTTTATATTTCATTTGTTTAACAATAACAAAGAAGGAAATACTCCATTCTGAAATTCAAAAATCTTGTAGACATTATATACAGTTACTCTGAATGGGGCCAAACCAACCACTATATCTCAAAAACCATTTCACTTATGAAGCCACTACTTCACAAAAGTTCCTGTGAGACATGTGGGATTAAGGAAACAAAATTTCATAAAAATCTGATGGGTAATGCAAGGAGCCCTGGTCCACTTGATATGGAATAATCTTGTAGGAAAATGTGAGTAATATGCCACATTTGGATATCTCAGTAGAGTTGTTGTATTATATTTTTGTTCTAAATGATGTTCACTAAAATGAAATGAGATTAATTAAGAATATATCCTACATGATTATCTTTCATAACTGGGTCACAATACAGAAAGTCTTAATATTTAAACTGCGGATTTTTACCTCTTTACCTATTTTTTTTTCTTCAATTGAAATCTTAAACTTTTAGGTTACATACTCATTTTTAAGCATTAGGAGTATTATATGTGAATTTTATAGTGTCTATAAATGCCTATTTCACTAATAAATCCCTTTTTTATTTTTAAATCGTAAATGTTGCCTATTCTCGTATTTATTGATGTAAAGCAAATATCCTCAATAATTTTTTTTATTGTACTTTTTTAATTTTTATCCTGCAAAATACAGAGGAATTGAACAATTGTCTATAAATCTATTATGTTTTACTACCACCACTATGTAGGTATTTTGTATCATGAAGCGCATACAAAATCTCTGGTAGTCACATTATTTTTTACCTCAAATTTGTAAACAATTTTTTACTCAAAATGCGCTCCTAACTTTTTCTTAAAATTTGCGCCTTGTATGTATCAAAGGACAATACAAAAATTGGTATGTGTTCTGTTCTTTGCAAATTTTGTAGTTACAAAAATTGAAAAAAGTTAACATTGCAAAAGTACAATATTGAATTCAGAGATTTTTGTCTGAAATGAAATCTGTTCTTAAAAAATCAGATGTTTGAAGAGCTCATGTATATATATATATATATATATATATATATATATATATATATATATATATATATATATATATATATATATATATATATATATATATATATTTTAATTTTCTTTTGCAGAATTTGTACTTGAAATTAATGCACATCATAAAAAAATTCTCAAAACCCACTACAAATTTTTGCTTCATGTTTTTTCCATTGATAGAACAAGGGATGCTTAAAATAGTGGTGCAGGTTTTATTTTCATTGAACTATTGACTTTTTGAAAATTGCAAATTTTGATTGAATGTTTTTTCAGACATAATGCGAGAAGGTATGTGCTTTTGTAACACCACCAGGTACATTTGTGTTATGCATGGCAATTAAAACAAATCATACAAGATTTTCAAGTATGTTTAAATTAAAAGTGAAAAAAAGAAACGTATTATGCAGCATTAGTGTCAGCTTGTAGTGTCAAAAGCTAAAAGGAAACTTCTGCGATTCAGCCTTTTTGCCTGAATCGCCCAGCAATGAAAGAAAGGATTTCTACTAGGATTTGTTAGAACAATGATGAGAGCAAACATTCCATATTATTATAGTTACTCCAGAAACTTCCGTATACTAGCACATAAATAAGGGTAAGAAAAATGCATAGTGCCTTTTTAAATACGAATTTTACACTTTTAAATCCCTACTTTGCCTGCCTATTTCTACAGTTTGGTGCCTATAAATCCGCAGCTTATTAATTATATTTATGCCCCATATAATAATAATATTTTATTGCTTGTAGGCTTATAATAAGTATCAAGTAGTCAGTGATGAAACTAATAAAATTATTTAATATTCTTATGTCTGTTTAATAATTTAATTTATATAGGTTCATAATTTGCCCTTTAATTTGGATCAGACCTATTTTGTGGAAGGTAAGCTCTATACAACTTATAATGAGTAATTATTAATTTTAATGTATTTCTTATTTAGATACTATCTAGTTTTTGTAATGAATTCTTGTAAAGTAACTTCAATTTTGTTAATTCTTTAGCTAATTGCTCATTATTACCTTAAAAAAATTATTTTTTAAAACATTTTTACTATTATTTTTTTTATAGCCTAATGATGAGTACAACAATACCTCAAAACTGTTGTACAAAATAAACAAAATACAACATGTACAATAACTTGAATATATTAGATGTTAATAATAAATTTAAGTGCTTACAATATGTACAATGAAATGTAATTACTTGGGCTCGGATGTTTATGACCTATAAATATAAGAAATATACCTCAAAAATATGAAAATATGACCACAAATAGGACTTAAAAAATTTTTGGTTTCATTTGCAAAACGTTCAAAGTCTTGCCGTTGTTTTAATAACCATTATATTGAAAATGTACTTTTAAATTTCAGCACAATCATAATTCCACCTTTCTACTTTTGAAGACATTTCTACCTGCCTAAGCTATTTATAGAAGCGATTACCTTGGCACAAACCCTCACGAAACTAAACTAACACTTCCTTCGCTTCGGGTTCTTTCTATGCTTTCTTTTTCTTGCTCTTTATAGCCTATCCTCTCAAATCACATTATACAAATTAAATAACAGTGAAATGGAATTTGGAACAGTGAAAATTCCCTTTGAGATGGCTGCAAGCAAGGAACTGAAAATTGAAGAAAAAATTTGAAACTGTTTTTTGAGAAAATAGCTTTTGAGCATTTATGAAAATGCGAAATTTTGAGTTGTCTCATTTTCACAAAAATCTTTTCGGGTTTCAAGAAACTTGATAAGACATCATTTAAAGCACATGTACTCGTAAATGCAAGAATGTGAATGAATCACTTATAATGTAAGTATTAACAACATGAGATGCCAGTCAAAAAAATTACATTTTTCTAATTTTTGAAAAAACAAATTAATAGAGCAAAATGGCATGTATGTGACTGAATAGAGTTAATTTAATACTATCCCTACCAAAAGTTTAAAGACAAAATTTGGAGTAGTTTTTAGAGATCAATGAATATACTTGTTTTCCTTGTTTGATTTCAAATTTCCAATGATTTCATGTATGAATTCGACAACAGCGGTGGTGGTGGTGGAGAAGCCCTTTCTGAAGCCAAGTTGTGAATTATCAAGAATATTATTAGATTCAAGAAAACAATCAAGTCTTGCTAATGTAACTTTTTCATAGAGTTTGCCAAATACTGAAGTTACGGTTATAGGTCGATAATTCCTAACATCTTGTATACTATTATTCATAGCAAGTTGTCTCACAATACTAATTTTTAGAGATACTGGGAAAGTGAATACAGATAGAGATTCATTTATTCAATAAACTAATTGGTTAAGAAGAGCAGGATTACATAGTTTAAGTCTGATTGAAGATATTTCATCATTCTCAGATGAGCAACTATTTTTGAAGGAATTTATCAATTCATTAACTTCCAAATCATTTATGTGATGGAGAAACGTAAATTTTTAAGTTCTAGAAGATAAGGATTATTAGTATTACTGGATACCATGTCCTGCTTTAAATTTAAGAAATGATGGTTAAAGGTCCCACAAATATCAGGAGAATCAAAAACATGCCTTCATGTAAGAGGTATATGCTTTGGTGTCAGTTTTCCCATTTTAAATTCTGTTCTACAATGTTTTAGATTTCTTTGTTGAACTTTATGATTTAATTGATAAGCTTTCTTAGTCTTAAATTTAGACTATAATGGTTTTTAATCTGCTTGTACTTCTCATTATAATGTGGATTCTTAGTTTCTTTGAGCAGGTCATACATGTTTCATTAGGAAGCTTGATTTAGGGTATCTTCACTACATTAATTTGCCTTTTAATAATGGTACGTGCAATATTCAAATGATATTTAATGAACTCAAGAACAAGTTCCATTTCTCATTGATCTCATTACCATTGAGTACTTCAGTCCATTCCTCTTTTAGGAGACATTTATTTAGCAATTGTAGTTTAGTATTGTTTGTATCATGGGAAAATGTGTATTTAGGTTGTTCGTGGCGAACAGGCCAATTGATTATTTCAATGATTTGTGCAGTGTGATCAGATAGATGAAAATCAATATTGAAAGAAGAATATTTTAGAATATTTTTTTCAATGTTTGTAATGATGTGATTTATAGTAGAGCTGGAGAGGGTTGTAGCACGTGTTGGCCCTCACACTACGTCATTGAGATTGAACTCTTTTTTTTAAATCAAGTAATTCATTACGTTCAATATTAATGTTCAGATCTCCCAAAATAATTAAATTGATTTTCTAAGAGCATAGTTAATAGTTCTTCAAATCTGAATAGAAAGTCATTAACACTAGAATTTGGGAATCTGTAGGTACCAATGATTTTATGTTCCCTTTCATTTTGTTTACATTTACACCTTCTACTTCAAATGTCTTTTCGATTCTCATATATCTTATTCAGTGTATTTATTTGCGAATTAAATTACTCTGTACTTTTATTGCAATACCGCTATGTTTATTGAATTCCCTACAGCACGAAGTTTATAGTTGGAAAAACTCAAAGTTTACAGTTGGAGTTAATTTCATTGTACTTAAGACCATGTTCAGTAATGACTCCTACATGTATAAAAGTTTCTTTTAGTATTGTATCAAACTTCAATTTTGTTGTGAATGTATTGAATATTTTGGTGAAATACTTTGAGGACGCTATCTTTTTTAAAAATGTCCATCACAAGTGTGTTGTCTTAATTGCTAATAATATCCAATATATTAACTTTTTTACTTTTCAAACCTGTAAAGTAGGGTAAGGGGGAAAAAAATATTAGAATCGATCAAGAAAACAATCTCCAATTTTTGGTCATTAAATGTGTATTTAAGTTCTTTTTTGAGATGTAAATTTGCACGCACACACACACACATCATGGTTAAGATCTGTTAGTGCTGTACCAAAGATGATTAAGTTTGGTGCAGATGTTGAGGAGATATGCACAATTTTGTACCTGAAAATCAGGTGGTCTAGATGGACAGATGTGGTACAAAACTGTCGAGATTTGAAGCTTTTGAGTTGAAACTTGGTAAATAGGTATATCAGAAATTGTTGTGCCATTCTGCTCCATTCTGTGCCATTCAGGTTCCATTTGCACTTTCTACCCTGGGCTCCTTAGGAATAAAGCTGTGCCTCTGACAGATGATGAGGTACCATTTATGTGTACCTGACCCCATGAGGTACCATCCCCTTTGTGCTGCGGGAGGACAAATGGAAGGAGGCCTGTACCCTTGAGATGATATTTCATTGAAAGTTTCTTGCATCATATAGCTGAAAGTATTTATGAAAATTGAAAGCTTGTAACCTCTTGCAAATTAAATAAGCCAAATATTCTATTGATTAAATTAGTATTTTGGTGTGTATGCAATAGTTCAAAGTTTATTCATGAAAATTAATGAGGAATTTAAATATCTGCTCACATTAAAGAAAAGTCCTCTTGATATCACTCTTTCTTTTAAATTTAAATTTTTAGACAAAATAATACTGACTTCAATTTTTGCAGAGACGCAAACTTGCAACAATCCTACCATCTTTCAATTATTATGTATTGTTTTTAAGTTATTTGATTGTTTGGTTTCCTTTCTTATTAGTGCATGCTTCTAAAATCTAATTTTGATGTCACATACATTTTTTGAACTAACCTGAAATAGCACTTTAGGAAAAATAAAAAAAAATAGATAATGTTTATTATTTGTAGGCCTTGATTAATTTGTGATTCTTAACCAAATTATCATATCAAAAGGCTTGGGAACTTGTAATTACTAGCATTTGACCTGTTGTAATAAAAAATGAATGCTGTAATTTTTCTATTCCACTTCTCTTTTTGTATTTACTATAAACAATTTAATTATACATTTATTGAAATTAATAAAATGAAAATTCTCTTACAATATCCAATATTTTAATACATCATTTACTAGACTTATTAAAAGAAATTGCATTTGATTAACAGCATTCAACCACACCACATTGTGTAACATTTTTGTTGGGAAATTGTGCTTTAAAGAAATTGAAAATTATCTATTATTTTTTCATTTTGATATTTTTTAATGAAGTAACTGAAATAATATCTTAAGAATAAAATTTTGAATTTATATTTCATAAAGTTATAATTTTACCTCTTGCAAAACTTGTGGATTCTTTTCTTTATTATCAGCTTGTTGATTTCTAAATTAAACAATAGTAATATATTTTCAATTTTTTTGCCATTAATTCTGAAATAGTACATTTTTCTCATGAAAATTGTTTGAGTTTTTCTCTTAGTTGCTCTCTTTCTTCATGAAAATCTATATATAGATATTAACAATATAATGAAAAATAGGTACTGTAGTAACATAATTCATAATTATTTACTCACCGATGTCAAGTCACTCTACTAATCTTGAAGTGCCGTTTATCCTAATGCTTTCACGACTCTTCATTAGTATTGCAGGACGCATCATTGTTCGATTTTCTTGAGCTCCGAACATCGTAAGCATTCGTCCTTACATTCTGTTGTTAATGCATAAGACACACCGCCTAATTTCTTTGGTACACCGGTCGAGGATTCGGGGTCGCTTCGTCAGTTAGGATAGTTTGTTTCATGAGGCTGCTCAATCCCACATAAGAAGAAAACAAAATTCATGATATTAAAAGTTTTGCCGCCACGGTTAGAGCAGAATTATATTCTGACGGATATTTTTGTTTCCTCTCAAATTTTCAAGCAAGTCGCAAATTTGGTTGCTATTTAGGTAGCATATACTTTTTTTAAAAAAACCCGTGAAGACTTTATTTACTGTCTCAATTCGCAAATTCATTGCCTTTACTGTAGGAAAACGTCCATTACAGTAGTGTCTGCGATGAATTTTCATGATGGTGTAGTAGGAAGATTTTGAAAATGGATTTTCTGTAGCACTGGGTAGCATCTATGGTGAGTGTTTTGAATATAAACTCGAAAAACAGTAGGCTAGATAACCTGACATACTTTTTCCGTGTTTTTCCACGTAAGGTAAGTGGCCTTCCTCCTTTTTCAACGCACGAACGGGGCTGATTTTGAGAGGAACGTTAATATCAGTAGAGCATTTCATTCGTAAAGTAATCGAACTATTTAGTTATGCAATAGCGAGGGCCTCTTTCCACCATGGGGAGGGTATATCAGTAGTAGGGGAAGCAGGGGTAATGGGGTCACGGGGTAATGGGAGCCAGCGGTAAACCACCCTGGCTTACGTTTTAAAAAAAATTGTTTAAGAAGTTTAAATATTTTCAAAGTTTTCTTTAGGAACTGACCACACTGAACTCGAAAACATTAGTTTTCCTCAATATTGTATAGTTTTTGTGCTGTGGGTCCTAAGACTATTACGCATATTGTTTTTACCATTAGGACATGTTTTTGTTTATAGAAGGTCAATAGATAACAGACGTATAAACAACAGCAGATTATATGAAGGTAACTATGCATTAAACACAAAATAGTTTCAACTTTTGTTAATAGAAAATAATGTTTTAAAAACATAAATATTGTGGAGAAAAAAAAAGTACCCTCTTACATCCTATCTGTATTATGCATCCCTCGTGAGTAATGAATGATTGAAATAAATGTAGCTATTTCACCTTTCCATTATTATATTTTGAAGTTTTTACATAAGACAATTTATTTTATAGAAATGATTACTTAAGCGCCTTTCGTTTATGTATGGCTCCAGGTTCATCTCTTTTCAGACACCAACAAAAGTCAGCCATCATATTGATGTCCCAGCGACTTTGATATCCCTGGAATATAAAATAAAGTCTCGACATTAATTACCTAGCAATTTCGTCAGGCAAAAATAGCAATATGTTAAATGATCCTTTCCTTCCCTCCACACCATAGGTATACCCAGTACTTGATTTATAAAAGTTTAGATCCCGGAATGTGTCCAAAATTAATTATTAATTTAATTGAAATAACATTTACAATATAATTTAATAATTATCCCCGAGGTTCCGTTTAGTCTGTCCGTCGCGTACTGACCGAAATCAAGGCGTGGGTACGAGTATACAAAAGGGAAATTGCCTTCAGGATTCCCTTGATACGTCGTCTAAGCCATCTTAACACATGTTCGACTCCATAACTGTGGAGCAAGGGTCTTAGCTTCATCTTTCAATTTCATATCAAAGTAAGCTTAATAGCTGGCCTTCACAAATGCTGTACTCGTATGTGTTTGATCTTTGCCCCTGGCAATGTCATTTTACCACATAAGTATCAAAACGTATTTGGCTACAAAAAGGCATATAAATGGCATCAAAACATGACGGCATCCGGAGGGAAGACACTTGAAGACCAGCGTAAAATATACGTCCTTAAGCTTACAAACATTTATTGGAAAGAAATAGGAGTTTTGGTCCACCCCGGATACTTAATTTCCCCGGTGTCCACCAGCCAGGCCAGACATCCACCTATGCAATCTGAGGAGGCGCCCGATGGAGGACCAGCAACCCCACACGGACACATCTATTAGGTTTCTTAAAAAAATGTAAATAACTGTATTGAAATATTTAATTTTTACTTTCTCGCTACTCTTTACGCAGTATAGAGAAAGTATTGTAATGTTGCGGGTGAAAAAATAGCTGCAAATTTTGCATTTACAACAATGCTCAAACGATATGTTTTTGAAACCGGATCCACAGTTTTCAACGAAAATTTTCATATGGAACGAGGTTTTACTCATGTGTAATATTCTCAAAGTAATATTTCGGTTCTACCAAAGGAAACTGAAAAATTAAGAAAATGAAGCCTACTTAGGGCAGCTTTCATGAGGATGGGGCAAAATCGAAACCTAGCCCAGACCAAAGAAATTAGAAAAATAGGAGAAAGTCCGTGCCATTATGTAACACAATTAGTAACTTTCTCGCTACTATTTAACGCAATTTCCCAATATATTTGAGGAACTGCCGAGTTTGCATGTGTGCAGATCCGTCACTCACGGTTAGACCACTTACCGTGCACCAATCGAGACATATGAGGTGCCATTCGACACGCGTTATTCTCCTGATAATTTGTTTTGGATCCGGCCAGAAGATTCTGAGGAATTCAAAAAACGTGTTTTAGCGCTGTGTGTAGACGGTTAATTTAAACCAACGCCATCTAGGTGGGCAGTGGCGGATTCGGCCGATCATTTTCTGAGGGGGGAATACATAATAGATTTGTATTAAATAATGAACATATTTGTTATTGAATTTATATTATTTTTGTACTGTGTATATACGATACAATAACATTTTTTAAATAATTACATAATTCTAACATAAATAAATATTTAAATCAATTTTGTCAAAGAAAAGACGGTAACAAATGAAAACTATTATTTGGAGGGGGAGAAGGGGGCTGGCCCCCCCCTTGGATCACCCACTAACCATAAAGACACAAGTGACCTTTATAGATTTTAAGAAGGCTTTTGATTCCATTGATAGGGGAACCATTGACAAAGTAATCTGAGAATTTGATTTAGAAAAAGTAATGATATGTATTTTTCTGTTTGAAATGGCCAGCAAAATAAACAAATTATGTCTCACTCAAAGAGTTCAACCTCTTGTCAAAGGTTGAATGTGTTCAGATTTATTGAGTGTAGGAGTTTTCAACCACATTTTGATGGAAATGGATGAGAGATTTCACTATTGTGAACATTTCAATTTTTGTGCCTTGCTGATAGCACAAAATTTGAAAAAACATTACATGATTTCTTTTAATGTACACGAAAATATACAAAATTTCTTAGGATTAATCTTTCCCCAAAACACATTGCTTAAAAATGAACTCATTTTATATACAGATGAAAAATATGGTGGACCTATTTCTAAAGAAAAGATGAGGATAAGGACTCTTTTATGGATGCTTATAAATTGTTCTTCTACATTCTGCCAATTTCCTCTGCATCATTGATGGGAAAAACTTTTTCCAGTCTGAAATGCACTAAAATATACCTAAAGAATACAATTTCAAATGAATTTTCTTCTTTGAGGAATATTGTAATTCAGAAGAAACTACTTCAGTTAGGAAGGAAACAGATGAATGAAGAGCTCACACAAAAGTCTGAATTGGAAATATTCATCTGTGGCTAATATGGAATTGGAACATTGTACAAATTGAAAAACATTTTTGAAGATTCCTCCATTTTGAAATTAAGGAACGAAAAGCAATATTCTCATTTTATTGTAATTGAAATTACATTTCAACTTCAATATGAATTTTTGAAAAACAAAAGAAAATAATTGAAAGTTTGTTTAATTCTTTTATGGAATTTTCATGTTGAGAAAATTTGAAATAATGATTGTCTTGTTGTTTAGTAGTGAATTTGCATATTGCAAAATAAATACAAACACAAAATATTTCTTAAATTTTATTTTTAGCTGACGCTATCAACTACTGCTTTACAAATACAAGATTTATGTACACTTCAATAAAATTGTGTAGTTCAATTATCTTTCTCACTGGCTAATTTATTATTAACCATCTCCTTAAACTGGCTAAGAATGCGATTTTCTCGCTTTTGCCTTTCTTCTTTACTAAACATTGCAAGTGCTCGTTTTTCGTCTGCAGAATAAATCTGGTTTTCCTTACGAATACGCACAGCTTCCATACGACGATGTCTAAAACAAACAGAAAAAATAACTTGTAAAAATGAACTTGGTAAATACAAAATCATCATGAAATATTCAAAATGTCTTACCTGCTACCACTCATGACATAACCAACAGATTCAAAGGAAGCAATCTGATCAGAGGTAAGGCCTATTTCACCTCTTCTTGGAATACGCTTGCCTTCTGCCACATATGCAGCCATAGCAGCACCTTCGCCAGGCAGCAGAGCTTTTCCATAATCTTTACTGGACAATGTGATTTGCTGTTTCTGTATGGGGCCAAACACGCCTTCTTCTTCATCAGAACCTGCAGCTTCTGTAAAAAGAGAAACATGGAAAAATTTCAGCCATTCAACTTTCTTCATAATCATAACAAGACTTGAAACAAGTGACACAAACATTTATTTCATAAATTATTTAAAATATTTTTTAAAACATTTAAAACATTAAAATATTATTTAAAACATTTTTTTACGGTAGTATTTACAAATTTTAAATTATAAGAAATAATTATGTACACCAACTACACACACTATCACTGTTCTATCACTTACTGTTCTTTTCAACCCATAATTCACACTCTTCCCCTGAAGATGAAGATGATAATGATGATGAAGATTCCTGCTTCTTCCTCTTCTTCTTCTTTGATTTTTTATCTTTCTTGTGCTTCTTGCTCTTCTGAAGAGAATTAATTTGTATTAGAGTGCAATATTATGATATACAAAAAACATGAATGACAATGAAAATACATTTAACCAAACCTTTGCTTTTTTCTCTTTCTTCCTCTTTTTCTTTTTTTTTAAATCTGATGAATCGGACTCTGCATTTTTCTTAATTCCTTCATTCACAATGGACTCCATTTCATCAGAACTACAATGAAAATATTTCATTAAATGATGAATAAAATGAAGATATTCATCTAGTAATAAACAAACACAATACTTACTCATCTGCACGAGGAGGAGATTTCCCCCAAACTTGAGGGACACCAGCTAAACCTATTCTTTCCCGCTCCTGCCTTCTTTGATCCATAAATGTTTCCGGATTACGACGATGTCTATCTCTGTAACCGTAATGCCCATAACCACTGCTGCTTGCATGTCCTGGTTGTTGATTTTCAACATATTTATCATGAGGCCAAAATTCTGCATCAAGACCCTCTCCATGAGTATGCCGTTCAATACTTTTCCTTTGAGACAAAGAGCGGGCTGGTGATGGAGACTGTGATTTGTGTTCTTTAATTAAAGGAGAACGAGTTCTTTTTTCATGGGACCGATCACGATGGGGGCTGCTATGCCTTTTGTGTTTTGAATCACTGTCTCTTTCATGTCTTCGAGACTTGTCTGATCTTTTATAATCAGGTACCTTTGAAATGCTTCGAGATCTAAAGCTCGAACTTTGAGAATGTCTATGTCTGTCACGTGATGAAGACCGAGATCTTCTTCTGCGAGGGCTTTTAGATCTAGACCTTGATCGTGACCGCATTGTCAACTATATTATAATTAGAGTTAAGCAGTCAATCAACTTCTAATTCTTTTACAATAACAAACTTATGCAAACATGTACACAAAGTTACATATTGTCAAAACACATTTACAATGAGTTTTCACTTAGAAGACAACATATTTGTTGCCAATTATTCATTAATATATGACATTAATACATGGAACTGCCAGTTGAATAGATACGAAGTATTTCAACCTACATATCTTCATTAACTAAATGTAATAATACAAAAACCATCCATAAACTAAATTCTATCTGCTCATTTCTGAACCAAAACATTCACACTACACGCACGTTACACGGAACATCGCCAACTAAAAATCGACGAGGTATCAAAAGTTTACATATAGTGATTAAACCACTGATGTCAAACCATTCACAACTTTACAACATTTACAACTTCGAACGGACTAGCAACTTGCTAGTATAGCAAGACAGCACGAAAACCAACTCGCTGCTTTTTGTTTCTATTTTAGTTTAGACAGATGGTGATACTGAAAAATATTTTCTGTTGAGTGGCAACCCTGCAAAAACAAATGAAATTTTCCTTTACGTAGTGCTGCTATCTTTGATGAACTAAGGATACTAACAAGCCTTTTGTGACAGCGAAGCTGGAAACGCGGTATCGCGCGCCGCGCAGCAGATGAGCTCAGACAGCGTAGACGAGGCACGAGCTATACGGAAAGTGCGCCCGAAGTGGACGCTGTAGGGAGAATGAGGAAACGTGGGTAACTGTGTTTTGATTGCCGAGAGAACGTGATTATTATCGGATCTCTTTAAAGCTGTGAACCTGTTCATGCTCCACGTAAGTACTATTTTATTTAGTATTATTTGTTGTTGTTTTGTCAATTGTTAACACACGACACTGAAACACTGATCTTCCGTAATTAATGAAAGAATTTCAGATATGTAGTTATTTTGACGCCTTTGGGGAAATATATTGCTACATGTATTACTGCATAGTATTTTGAGAAAACAATAGATTTTCAAAAGTGGTCTATGTAATCTGTAATGTTTACATTCATGTAAACATGTTGCAATAAAGAAAAAATACTTTACGTTTATCGGTAGAGATAGAAGTTACATATTTTAAGTTTCGATATCCGCACTAGCAATTCCGCGCTAGTCTCATCCGTCTGGAAATTAGATTTAAGTCGAAGAATTAAGAATTAAATGGGAATGAGTGCATTCAGATTAAAGCATATGCAAATTATTAACTCACAGGATTTTGAATAATACTTCATACATTTAGGGAGAAATGAATCTATCTAATTGAGTACAGTTTTTTTGGTAAAGTAGATATTATTCTGTCGTTTTCAGGAGTTCGTATTAGTAAGGAATTTAAAGAGTTTCTATATTTGCGGAAGAAATAATCACGTGAAACGTCAGGAGGTAGTTTTACGTCGGTATATTCCTGTTGACACGTATCATTATTTAGAATTGTTAGTATTCGGTACGTAATATAATTTTTCATAACTGTGTACCCTGTGTTGCATTAGTCGAACCCTGTTCCTGTCTCGGACGAAAAGCTACGGGAAAACGATTTGAAAAGATTAATAACCATTGTTAAGAGATTCTCAATAAGTGAGTTCTATACAGTTGCTTACGAAGACAGTGTTTTTCTCTTATTAGTCTCATTGGTTTATATTTTTATCGTCTATTCGTTTAATTTTATTCATCTTCTTCCTGTTAAGAATCTAAGTTTTTCAGTGAAGTGAAATTCGCATTGTGAAAAATACGTGTTTTTTGATATATGATTCACATATTTTTTTGTTTGAGAAGATAATGATGGATTCTTATAGTTTTTTTAATGAAAAATTCAAGAATAATCAAAAAAGCAATGTAAGGCTTCATCCTTTAGCTACGTTTTCCAAATCAATTTACTTCTCTTTAACACCACGCTCGATTTAATGCATGAAGTGCTACTATGTTTATTGGCGTTTCTTTTTTATTATATTTTCATGATTGCGTTTGTGAATAAAAGGATTTGTTTCCATTACATGCTTGGAAATACGTGCTAAGTAGACAGATCTCTGACAATAGTCGACAAAATTACACAAAGACTACTATCCAGAACTGTTGATGCTGATTTTTTCAAAGAAAAAATACTTCCTCTTATACTTCTAGTGTTTAGTATATGAAGTTCAATAAGATACCTTTTTGCCATAGAATTGAGATGATATAAAAATTAAGTGTCTCTCTGTGATTTCAAAATATCTACCTGCAAAGTATCTCCCTTATTTCATAAGCTTTCTTTCATTACATAAAACTAATTCCATAATTTTTATGATTTTTGTATGTCTGTTTGCCCAGGATAATCTGTCACGGCTGAATCGATTTCAATGCGTTTTTTCTGCGATAATACGTTTTGTCACGCATAATTTGGACCCATTTTTTCTTCAAATTATTATTTTAATTGATAGCAAAATATTTATTAATGTGTTTTTAATATAAATATTATTTTATTCCGATCTTATCGAAATTTTCTACCTAAACCTTCAAAAGGAAAAGTATGAGAGTTGCAATAAAAGAGATCGTAAATATTACTCCTATCCCCCTTTCGTACACCGTATAATAATATTTAAGTATGTACTATTTTCTTTTTTATCTCAATGGCGGCGAGTAAAGAGTCATAAGTGAATTAAACGTTTATTGAAAATCATAAAATTTCATGCTAGAGGCATTTTAATTCACTCCAATAGCTCAATTAGGTTCAGAGTAATTCAAGGTCGAATTTGTAACGGAAAGTTCGTCGAGAGTATGCAAGTATGGGAGTAACAAGAGAGGTACGGCGGGCCAGGTGAGGCAGGATGATTTTGATTAGTAAATTCCAGGATTCTTCAGCTAGTCTTAAATATTAACGGCACTGATCTAAGCGCGTGTCGAAGTCCAATTAGTGTTGCTAGGTTAAGGGATTCCTTCCAAATTTAGTTTATTTTTGTGTTAAGAGGATGTTTTAAAGGCAAAATGTATTTGTTTGTTTTTTGTTGTTGAGATTTTCGTTGACCTTTTTAAATTTGATTTTTTAAATAATATCTATTGTGTGTCACAAAATCACAAACCCCCAAAATAGTTCTCTATGTTTATTGCAAGGATATTTATTCAAATATAACTAAGAGTAGTAAAAACACTTAAAGGCGTGTAGAATAATTTAAATGAATTCCATCGTTTAAAATTGGGCGGTTATTTGTCATAACCAAAGATTGGTAGAAGAGGGGGAACTCATTTGATGAAAAGGAACGAATCACATCAATCAACAACGATTTCGGTTGAAGGAAAGTTTTACAAAGAGGTATTGTTATCTCTTTTTCAGTCATTACAACGAGTGAGACAAAGATACCTCTTACATTTCGTAACTCATTCACAGTGTAAAACTTCTTAAACAAAACTTGTACGATGTATATATGCATAATTGGTTATATTACAAATACAGGCGTTTACTGTAAAAATATGAATTTCATTATATATATATATATATATATATATATATATATATATATATATATATATATATATATATATATATATATATATATATATATAGTGTTTTTTTGACGTTTTGGTGATTTTTGAAGCGCTATCTAGTGGGAAATGTTTGACCGTCTGGCAACACTAGGTCCAAGTGTCATGGCTAAGACATACGTAAAAAAAATAGTGAGAGCTTTCGTTGGGTTTTCGTAAGTCATACTTGGTAAATATACACAAAGATAAAAATATCGGTCTAGTGAATTTGGATTATTTTTTAAAAATTGAGAGATGAAACATCAGACAATTGATTTCCATCAGAAAATATCGGCACGACTGTGAATTAAGTCTCTTCATTCGTCAGCAACTGTCAATTCAATCCCTTTTCGGTTAGAATTATATCTTAATATCAAACGTCACCGCTTTTCTATATTCAACATCACAACCATGACCTGTCATCTAGTCAATAAAAACAGGACTGCCCACATGTTTCCTGTAATACTGCATTATAACTATTATCCATGAACAGCTAAATTAAATTGTACTAATGTGTCTGCCATACTGCCTAACTCGCTAGAGAAAACCTATGAAGTTTAGTATTATGTATTATTCATGTGCGACATCCATTACTTATTATATGTACGTTACATGCAGACCAAAACTCCTAGATTAACATTTGCCAAAGAAACGTCTATCTAGATAGAAGTTTTGTTTTTACGACAATTAAGATATTTCTATTCGTGTCTCCAAACGTTCGGCAGTTACGATCAATTCACTTCAACAGTAAATAATATAGGATATAACAAAACTCAATGGCAGTACTTCAGAAATAGATTCTTGATGCAGATACATGGGCAGTAAGCTTGTTCATCATGCACAACAGTTGAAATACAATGATATGTGATCCCGATGTTTGGTGGAAGTGTAAAACACTATTCACGTAGACGTTGGCATATTCCTTCAAATGTCTTTCGGTGTGGCAAACTGTTGGATATCATTCCTAATACAAACGACGCGCTCTCGAAATAGTATTATCATTCGCCATTCCACATGTGAATTTCTTGTTCACGAGTTTTTGTGTGTGTACTAGACAGACAAAAACAGAAAACAAACTTCTTAACAAATCGTAGACTATTAAACCTATTCGGCATAACAACGTCTTAGGGCTGCGGGAAATCATTTGCGGGTGCTAAGATCTGGTCAATATGAAATGTTCGGTTTCTTAGTTGTAGAATGGAAATATTATTTTAAGAACAATAAAACCTCGTCCTAATTGGCAATTTCTTTTGAAAACTTTGGAGATGTTTTTAAGAAAATGGCGCTTAAGCGCTAGTGTAAATTCGAAATTTGAAGCTCTTTTTCGCAGAAAATTTTTGAGTTTTCGAAAAACTTCAATAAAAGCCCTTTTCATGCAAACACTAAAGTTTTATTAGAAATTGCAATATTACAAATTGCTTGAAATATTTAATAACGGCGTGAGAGATCTTTCAAAAACATTACATTACTGCAATTTTTGAAAAATACAAATATACCCCGAAGTGAAATTTACGTCATATTAAAGAATGCAATTAGCACTATTCGTTCCAAAAGTTCGAAAAAAATTGGAGTCGTTTTTGAGAAAAAAGAATTTGGGTGTTTCTGAAAAAGCGGATTTTTGAGCTAGTTTTCACATAAAACTGTTGAGTTTTCCGAGAAACTTTATGACATTATTTAAAGCACATGTCCTCAAAAATACAATAACGTGAGCAATTTGCCGCTATTGTAAAACGACGTGAGAGGCAAATCAAAAATTACATTTTTGTAATTTTTGAAAAAACAAAATAGAGCAATATAGCGTTTATGTCATTTCTGTTTATAGAGTGCATTTAGCACTATTCCTACCAAAAGTTGAAAGAAAAAATTGTTGCCGTTTTTGAGAAAATCTTATTAAGTAGTTTTTTAAAATTGCACATATTGCTCGCAATATTCCGCGAAAATTAGTAACATTTTCAAACGAAATGTACCCAATTTTAAGGAAATAACTAATTATGGACAATAAATTTCATTTGAAGGGAAAATCTCTCGCTTCAATTTGGAAGTTCTAGGAACACGCCGAAAAAAAAACAGATTTTTGAAATTTTCGAAAATTCAGAGTTAAGAGTGAAAATCGGAACTATGCCACCTTTATGGTTGTATTTCACTCTATTCTTACAATAAATTTAAAAAAAATTGGAGCCATTTTTGAGGAAATTTTTAAAATGCCAGAGGGGTTTCATGTAAAGTACCTTGAAATTTTAAAGGAAGTTTTTCAAAATTTCAAAGCTTTGACTCGTGTCAGATATACAGGGGTTTCTTCAAGTTGGAAAAAAATCCTACGAAAGGTTTAGGCGGTAGTAGTGTTTACAAACGGACAGGCAGACAAACAGACGGACTGACAGACAAATAGACGGACGGACAGACAAACAGACGGACTGACAGACAAACAGATGGACGGACAGACAAACAGACGGACGGACAGACAAACAGACGGACGGACAGACAAACAGACGGACGGACGGACGGACAGACAAACAGACGGACGGACAGACAGACAAACAGACGGACGGACAGACAGACAAACAGACGGACGGACAGACAAACAGACGGACGGACGGACGGACAGACAAACAGACGGACGGACGGACAGACAGACAAACAGACGGACGGACGGACAGACAAACAGACGGACGGACGGACAGACAAACAGACGGACGGACGGGCACACAAACAGACGGACGGACGGACAGACAGACAAACAGACGGACGGACAGACAGACAAACAGACGGACGGACAGACAGACAGACAGACAAACAGACGGACGGACGGACAGACAGACAGACAAACAGACGGACGGACAGACAGACAAACAGACGGACGGACAGACAGACAAACAGACGGACGGACGGACAGACAGACAGACGGACAGACAGACGGACGGACAGACAGACGGACAGACAGACAGACAGACAAACAGACGGACGGACAGACAAACAGACGGACGGACGGACAGACAAACAAACAGACGGACGGACGGACAGACAAACAGACGGACGGACGGACAAACAGACGGACGGACGGAGAGACAAACAGACGGACGGACGGACAGACAAACAGACGGACGGACGGACAGACAAACAGACGGACGGACGGACAGACAAACGGACGGACGGACGGACAGACAAACAGACGGACGGACGGACGGACAGACAGACGGACGGACGGACGGACAGACAAACGGACGGACGGACGGACAGACAAACGGACGGACGGACGGACAGACAAACAGACGGACAGACAGACAAACAGACGGACAGGCAGAGGGACAGACAGACGGAGAGACAGACGGACGGCAATCTCTTCTGTGCTTCTGACCAGGAGGTCCTAGGTTTCGAGATCCGATGGTAGCAGGATTTTCAACACTAGTCAGATAGCTAGGTCGAGTTCTGTCGCAGGACAATTCTAACGGCCGGCTGATCTGATCCGTGATTTTTCCGATGGATACCATGTGAATGCCGGAGCAGTACCCTATCAAACGGGCCACGGACCGCGCGATCTTTCCTTCTCATTCCGTGGATCCTCATCCCGTACACACACTTACATGCACTACACTACCACACATGCCGGTCGAGAGCTTAGAGCTTGTCCCAGCTGTAGCGGTGCCCCGCTGGTGGGAGATACTTGGTTATGGAAAACCCTGCCCGGATCTCGCCATCTAGCGGGGCAAGAACACCGCCACTTCCCGTGTAAAAACAGGGACTACACTTACGGGACTAATGGCCTTAGTTGCCACTCTCGGAATCACTAGTAATCAATCATTCAAGTTTTTGTCATTACCGAACGACGTACGGAGTTCATGCTAATAATTTTACGATTTTATTAATATGTAGTGTTTATTCTACAAATTTTTAAATAAGAGCAAGTTACATATGGGTGCACTTATTTTCACTTAAAGGAAAAATCACGAAAGTTGGTTGAGTAGAAAGCTCGAACCAAAAACCCATAGTTGCTTAAATGTAAGGAAGTTTTCAATTTTCAAAATGTCAGAAGTTTTACTGACAATGGGAACTATATCTGTACTTATAAATGCACTTTCTTCAGAATGTTCAAAATGCCACACATACTCAAAATCTTCTAATCTGACAGAGTTATGCGTAACATATCCGTCCAGCCAGGCAGCCATTCACGTAGATATCCGATTTCCGGGAACACAATTGCATGTCTCTCCTCGCCGCTTGCACCATTCTAAACCATCAAGGGCACTAATTGACCTTAACTCTGACGTGTGTGCAAAGTTACTATTTAAAATAACCTTAAGGATTTTACGTCAAAAATTTTTAGATGAATACTAAAGTTCGGGAAGGACAAGTAATAATCTGAAATATTGTATGTTGTAGATCCCTTTAATACAAAATTAGTTTTTATATATTTTTGAATGATTTTCATGTAGTTTTCGGTTGTAAGTTACTCTAAATTGCTGTACTGATTTTCTCCAAGAAAAATGTAGGTGTAGTCACCGAAACATGTTACAAACCTCCTTTAGCATTTACAATTAAAAAAATTGTACTGAGAATCCCAGCACCTAATATATCCTAATAATACGTACACGAGAAGAAAAAAATGACGGTGTCTTTATTTTTACATCATGTAAAGCATAATCAAAATTCGCCACAAACGTAGAATGACATCTCATGACCTTTCCTTGTCAGTTCAATATAGGATAACCTGATGTCCTGTGACTGACAAATGATTGTACAAATGGGTAAAAAATTGAAGTTGTTCTGTCTTTCAGTTTATATATATATATATATATATATATATATATATATATATATATATATATATATATATATATATTTGAAGCTAATGAATTTCTATCATTTAGAATTCAAAGTTAATTGTATTTTTTACGGCATGTGGTAAGAGAAATATATGTGATCACCTAATTTAAGTGAATTTGTTATGATTCTGAGTCATTGTAATTCACTTTCATCAAATTTAGGGCGATATAAGTTTCCTTTGTGAGTAAACGTTAAATATGGTAGAAAAATTCCTCCGCGAAGAGAAATTTAGATTATAAAAAGTTGAATAGCAGAGCATTCAAAGAAACAAACCCTACCCCAGGGTGACGTAGAACATTTAAATGGCTGATAGTGGAAACAGCAAAACATGTTGGAGGAAGCACTGAAGGGGAGGTGGCAAACATAATTGATAATAGGGGCTGGAGTGTTGGAAGAAGAAGACAAGGCAAAGTCGTGGGGGCGGAAGTGGAATTTAAAAGAACAAAAATAAAATAAATAGTCAACAGATGCGAAAGATGTTGCAGCAGAGCGACTGCAATCTGAGACGCCAGTTACGTCGGTGAAGAGGACGGAACCGCAGACTGCGGCGACTGAAGTTGGAAGGGGAGACGAAGTTGGAAGCAAGCGCTGTCGCGGGCAGAGGGTGATGGCAGAGGAGGCGGCGGCGCTGACGGAATCAGAGGCCGAGTAAGCGGGGCGCCAGCAACTCCACATCTCTGCGCGACTATCGACCGCTGGCGGCTTCGGGTCAGGCGGTCAGCTTCGCCCGCGCGCCCGTCGCTGCACGGTTCGCCGCCCGGCCCGGCCCGACCCTCCCACGCGTCGCCGCGGCTACGAGCGAGCCCACCCCCGCCAGACACAGATACTGACTTTGGAATGCGCTCTCTTACTTTGTCTCTCCCTCTCCCCTTCCATCTCCCGCTTCCTTTCCCCCTCCTCTCCCCCTCACTCTCCCCGCCCTCTCCCTCGCCCTCTCCCCCGCCCTCTCTCCCCCGCCCACTTCCCCGCCCTCTCCCCACCCTCCCACCCCGCCCTCTCCCCACCCTCCCACCCCGCCCTCTTCCCACCTTCTCCCCCGCCCTCTCTCTCCCGCCTTCTCTCTCCCGCCCTCTTTCCCCCGCCCTCCCCCCGCCAACTCTCCTCCCCCTTCCTTTTCCTCTTCCCCTCCCATTCCCTCTGCCACTTCTTCCTCTATTTCCCTCTCTTTTGTCTCGGTTACTTCTTCCCTCCGCTCTACCCTGACTCTCCACTCCATCACTCTCTATGATACTACTTTCCTTCTGTCACACATATCTTTCGGTCTTCCTTCTCTCTACATCTCAAGATTTCTCTCTTATATTCTCAACATTGGCTCAATTTACAAATTATCTGTTTTTGTATCTATCAACTTATGAAGCCATTCATTCTCTTTTACTTAACCCTTGCCAACAGGCGATGATACGTCTTGATATCACGTTGGTATACTTCGCCACAACTGGACCTTGTCGCCTCCCAAACCCGTTCAAAACGAGGCTTCGTTTTCTATTGCAATTAACGGGCCTTTCTGCAGTGCAGCCGCAACTCTACCTACAACATTGTTGATAATAATGTCCCGCCGGGCGCATTTTCAGCCTCCAAATTTTCGACAAACGTTTCACAAATTTACAAGCCTTCTGTCCGTCCGTTCGTCCGCCCGCCCGCCCGTCCGCCCGCCCGTCCGTTGACAAAACAGGTCGAAAAGTAAATATTAATGAACTTAGAGATATTTCCAAAATCTTACGTTTGTGGAATTTGTGTGTGAACTGTGATAATCGGACTTCTGTCGTTTTCATAAATGCATTTCACTCTATTTGTAGAAGAAATGTAAAGAAACAAATTGGATCATTTTTTGCGAACTACTTGATAAAGTCCTGAAGGGGGAGGTGTAAAGTAACCCCAGAATTTAAAGAATTCTATTAAAAATTGTAGGTCTTCGAGTCGGGGCAAAGTGATGAGGAAATGTGAATTTTGAAGAAGAAAAAAAATCTTCAAATAGTTTTAGACGTTATCAGACATTTTAATGGACGGGCGTGTTCTGTCTAGAAATGGACGTTGCGCTGTCAGTGCATTTGAGCGTTTGATAACATAGATTCGCACAAAGCGATAGTGGATGAATTACTTCCCAGCCATCCATTGACAAGTTTAACGAAATACAATACAGAGACGCCTAGCGGGTTGCATAACTTGGGCCCGGGAAATCGGTAAAATCAGATTCCATCAACTGTTACCGTAAAATTAGGGTTGGAAGATGAAGCCATGTGCAACATTAAATGATCGGAAATAATTTCATAGGTAATTTATAATTTTAGTTACACGAATTACCGTGCAATATCGTCTGCTTTCCATATTCTTCAGAGAAAATAAATGTGTTGGAACAAAAATAATTAGGAAAAATCACATTCATTTCATTTTGCTTATTGTTTATGCGAAAAATTATTGAATAAAACGCCATACATCAATTTTGATTTTTGAATTTGTGCTTTGAATTACCAATTAATATTATTTACAAGAATATTTTTTTTTAAATATATTTTTCAAGTAATTCACATTGACATTTGAAGACTGTTTAAAAAAAATCAATTTTCCGTAATTCGTAGATTCTAACACAGATGGCCTAGCAATAAATTGATGAGTGAAACGGCATAAATTATTTTTGCTTTCTCGCGTGTACGTACTCCGTTTACTGGAAGTTAGTATGTATTGCTGCAGGGAAGTGTATATATTTTGACAAAAATAACTTTTTGTGGGTACATGTTGCTAAATAATACTTGTTTCTCTTAAGAGTAATGCATTACTTTCTCGTGTAATTACTGTAGTCAACACACGTTTTGATGCCGAAGAAGTGTTTTTTCTCAAAACCTCTGTCCATCTACCCGTTAGTTTTACATTTGTAAAGAAGATATTTCTGTTATAATGATATTTCCTAATGCTCTTTAAAGCATTTTATTTATGAATAAAAATGTGTAGACTGTGCGTAATTTGGAGTTATAGCGTAACTATGTGTTAGAACCATTGTAACATTAAGAATTAACTATAGCATTTGAAACAGGCGCAGTGAATCGCGCAGAGGAATCGCTTTTGCCTTCGGTACCTACGTGCTCAGAGTTCAAATTCAAGCCCTGGCAACCATTTTTTTTCTTCAAACTTGTTGAATGAAAAGAGATCAATACAATGATTTGTGTTTTAATTTTATTTCATTCATTTTAATTCATTCTTTTCAATTTTCTAACAATTAAAGACATATATTTTTAGCCCTTCACGCTACATTTGTTTAGGAGTTTCTCAAGTAGTGACTGAGTTAGTAGGATAGAAGTTGCAATATTATGAGATCACGAAATCATTACCAATCTAGAAAAAGAACAGACAATTTTGAGAATTGTCTTCTTGAATATAATCTCACAAGGCAGTCACGAATATCCCCAAATTTACATATTGTCGTAGTGAAATACTTTTTTTTTATTCCTACGAAAAAAAATTCAAAATTGAACGTTTTGAAACCGATATTTAATTCTACTCCTAATGCGAAAACAATTCCAAACTTGACACTAGTGCAACATGTTGCAAAATGACACATCTGGAGCTCGTCAGTGTAGTGAGTTATTTTGAGAGTGCTAACCAAATTTGTGTTTGGTAAGTGATTTATTATTCAATATAACGATATATAAGTACTTGTATTTACTTGTATGTTCTTGTATATACTTTTTTACTCGTATATTATTGAATTTCAATATTATTTTAAACTATCAAATTATTGTAGAAATTTAAATATCTTAAAGGAATCATGGAATGTTGCGTAATAATTGAAAGCATACAGAATTCGATTATTCGTTTTCTCGCAATGTGACAGGGTAGATCAATGCATATGTTTTAAAACTTTCTTTTTTGAGAATATTAAACTAGCATCGCATTAGAAAGTAGATTTTCCTACGATACTATATAGCATCGCATTAATAGCACATACTTGAAAAGCATATTTTTATCAATGTTTGCAGCAATGCTTAATTCCAACTAGAAAGAAATCTCACACCGGAGTAGTGAACGGGATTTCACCACGAACGTACCCTTCCATAATATCAAGTGGCTGTATCCTAGAAGTGGAAAGGGCCGGCAGAGATGCGAACGGCGATCTCTCCGCTATCGATTCATCGGGTCGCGCAGTCGCGAATGTGGACTGCGAGATAAAAATATGCCGCCGCTGCCCCAATTCTCGCCGAATGCTCCGACTGGGACGTAAGCTGTTTATGCAGCTGACCCGGAAGATGCCATTCGGCGAGGTCTCCTTCACACTTCAGGGGGTTTTGGACGCTCGTAAAGCAACTCGTAACACACCACATTCGTAAAATGAGTGGAGACTGCGCTGTAATATCTGGATGGCACGCGGCTAAAAATAGCGCGCCTGTACCGGTGCTTAATGTTCAGCGAGTATCTTTTAAAATATTCTGATTTCGTAGGAACTGCGTAGGAATACTAAAAAGGAATCGCCACGATGCTAAACTCTTGGTGTGTTCACAGTTTTGATTTTTTTAAAACATGATATTTTTTCTTTAGCATCCTACGACTTGTTATAATATCATCTTAATGCTCAAAAATATTCGATTCTTGAAGAGTTTGGCGTTCAATACATGTCGAAACTGGAATTGAGTAGTCGTGTTTTGGATTGTCTATGAATTAAGATTAAAGTCTGCGTCGTTACCAAAATACCACTGACAATAATTGCCGTGTGCCAGTGACAATTATTGTTGTGGGACATTTTATAACCTGAATTAATATTCTTTGAGAGGTGCAGGTGTGGTAGTAGAGTTTCGTTTTCTGTAATCCTATGTTGTCAAAAATGATTATCACTGCTTCTCACCTAGTGAGAAGGGGGACTTGCTATTGCTCTATTGCTGTTTCAATAAAAGCTGTGTTATGTAATAGTGATGAGTTAGTGTGCAAAATTTGTTTTATGTTATGGAATTACAAACATTTCTGAAAATTATCATATGTTAAATGTTTATTTATAAGAGAAAAATGCGAAGGAAAATACGAGCTCTGTAAAATTTGCAGGTTATGAAAAAACATTTTGGAGTTCAGAATTTTGGAATTAAAGAGCGGATACGAATTTGTGTGATTTGAGATTTAACCTTTCAAGAATGTGGTTAACATAGTCGTAAGAAAAACCTATCTGTTCACAAAGTCTCGATTTTTCTAGTTATCTCGCGGAAACAGTCGGTCGAAAGGCAGGGCTCTTGATGCTCTGGACAACGCCACCGCATGTAAGACAGAAAGGCCGGTAGGGCTGGAAAGGCCGCCGGCGGTACCTTTTGTCTTAGGGGGCGGGGCGGGGCGTTCGAAGGCCATATCAAACTTGCATCTTGTCGAGACGTCCCCGTTTCGTGATGAACACTGGCTCATCTATTACTTAGGCGGTCGATCAAATATGCGCTTTGAGCAGAGGCCCGTCTCGGCGATGCGTTCCTCCCACTCCGCGCTGCCACCTGCACGCGGCATTTGCATGCCCCGCGGGCTTCCCAGAACAACCCCACGAATTATCCATGCGCCGCCTCGCCAAGGCCTCCTTGAGCAACTTGTTTTCGAGCGCCGCCGCCGCCGGTCCCGCGCCTGTGCAGCTGTCGATGTCTGCGCGACAGGAACTTGTCTTGCCTCGGCTTCCACCTCCTCTACACCAGCCTATATCATCACCACCATCTTCATTACCTCTACTTGCATTTCGGTTTTCCCTACCACCACCATCTCTGCCTTCAGCACCTCCACCTAGTGCACCTGCTTCTCCTCCTCCGCCAACGTTGCTTTCATTTGCATCTGCGGCACCCCTGCGTTCGGCATCGCCTTCTCCTCCGCGGCATGTGCCTCTCGCCGTCTCCACTGTTTGCTCATTCGCCATCCCCACCACAACCACTGTTCCCGCTCTATCTACCTCCTCGTAGTGAATGCATCCGCTTTCACGATAGCTTTCGCCGTTCCCATCATCGTCTTCATTGCCACGGCGGTTCCGCATCCACTTTGTCAACGTCGTTTTCGTTCAAGCTGCTTCTTTCTCGACCACCAATAGCTTCGCTGTGTTTATCTTCCCAATACAACCTCTCTTCTCTGGACTTCACCCAGACCATCATTGTCTCCATCACCATTGAAGATGTGTCCGATGTCCTCTACTCACTTGTAAGGGGGAGGAGGACTATGTAATATTCACACAACTCAACGTTCAAATTAAAGGGCATTGTCGAGGCTACATTTCTAGCATGAAAGGTTCTCAGTAATATTACGTAAAGATACAAATGCAATGGCGAACGTTGTTCCAATTACCATTTCCCCTAAGGTGTTGACCTTTCCTGATTTTTGTTTATAAAAGGTGTTTCTTTCCAGTTACAAGTTTTCAGAGGCGGTCTGAGAATTATAGATTTCGTTGTTTAATTTCGGCCAATATATTTATGATTAATTAAAATATGTGAACAATATTTACTCAGTTTCATTTCAAAACCTTACATTTAAGAGATAGTTACTTACTGTAAAAATCCGTTGTTTGTCTAGCTAATGAAGTATGTCCAAGAAAGAAATCGACCGGTCTAAAAAATACAAATTAAGCTCGGATTGAATAAAGAATCTCAATTCGTCGCAAATTTCTTCTTTTATTTCTGAATGTTCCATTTTGATTATAAGTAAAATATTAATTAATTTAAATTGAATTTCTCTTACCAGTACTTGTACTCGCAGTAGTACCCCACCAGTAGTAATTTTACCCACATTCATTTGACGAATATGTCGTGAAAGAAGGGTATATTGACAGTAAATGTAATTGAAAAAAATCAATATTCGAACGGACATCACTGAAGAAATTTGTTCTTTTTTCTTTAGCGTGAATGTGTGTCTGCAGTTTAAACTGCCGTGGTAACACTCTCCCATTGACAGGATGTTTCGTTTTTCTTATCTGGAAGCACAGTCGCCTCTTGAGTAGTATTCTATCGAGTCGACAGAAATACAAAGTGAAAGGGTGGCTCTCAGAATTCTTCATTTACATTCCTAATGGTCGCGCAGTTTTGAAGCGGTTTAACAATGACACAAGGCTATCCCAAAATATTGGAGGAAGGGGAAAATAAGATGGCAGCAAGCTGCTGGTAGCCCTCATTGCTTATCGATCATGCATACGTATACGGTGTACATGACAATTCTTTAATTTTCAAGAATCGTTCTAGTAAATACTATATGCGTTCTGATGAAGAGTGCCGCTTTTCGACTGAAAATCTAGTTCAAAATTCTAAAGTAAGCTTATAAAATATCACAGGTTGTATTTTTGTTGAAAGTGTTTTTCTGACATGTAAATGCGAATCATGTACATAAAAGTACTTTGACTAGTAATTAAGAGATGTTATCTTATTGAATTAAGATGCTACCTGCGGAACCTACGTAGTATCTATCATTTTGTCCTACTCTGCGTAATATTTTTGCGGGTTGGAAACGCTTTGTATTCTATTACATTCCATTCATCATATTTCGTAAATTACAAATAATACAGGATAGTATATGCTGTTGTTGCATCGTAACTTTGCTGAATCACAGTTTGCATAATGTTAGCAATTTTTAAATTATTATTATTATTATTATTATTATTATTATTATTATTATTATTATTATTACTGATATTATTGTAGTTGTTCAGTGTTGGTAAATATTGGGAACTAAAATAAAGCTTATAACACCGAAAATGTACGATATTATAAGCTCTAGAGTAGAGAGTATCAAAATAAAATGTTCTTATAGTTTTCACGTGAGTGTAAAATAAGTAATATAATGTATAGATGTTTATTAAACGGCATAAAATGTTTGTCAATTTTAAAAATTCTCTTCACTATTGCTAATGATAATTGATATTTTTAAAATTGTACATTGATACATTCTTTGAAATGGCGATTTTGATTTCTCTCATTCATCAGCTTTTCAAAAACGTCACTAGGAAATCTTGCTCATCTGCCCTTCACAAGCGAAAATTTATAAAAGTAAGTCTGTTTGTTTCTGATTCCGATTTATAGATTGAACTATCTCTTCTTTAATATGTTTTTCATTTTTGAAATTTTAATGAAAAAAAACAAACTGAACAGTGCAGGTTTCAACATCGAACGATGTAGTTTTAATCTTCGGAATGTCTCCGTGCCGAGTTTCTCAGTTCGGGAACATCAAAAGACGCGGCGGTAGCCGTCCTCGTTGCGTTATCGACTAGCCATTACGCGCGTAATGGTCGAGTGGGGTGTCGGGAGCCGTCCTCTGCCAGTGGCTGGCGGGCGAGGGCAGGGGAGCGAGCGCTGCGCGGTCTGGCGTGCCCTGGCGCGCCCTGGCGTGGGTGTGTGTGGCCCCTGCTGCGACAGGCGCGATGCCCGTCGACGCTCCTCAGTCAGTGGGCTTTCGCGCCCTCGCCCCGGGATTTGTAGGACAATGGAAGGAAGATCGCCGTGACATAATGCCTGGTTCTTACAAGAACAGTAAAGCAAAGCCTCGGTTTACAGAATGATGGATAAGAACGCTATACATGACGGTAAAAGACATGGTGCAGTGTATTAATTGTTGGAATTTTGGAAAATGAAGTCCACAATATAAACAGAATTGCTCTTTTGGCATGAATGGAGCATCCTTAAATTCCGAAATAATTATTTTACTGATCAAATTAGGAAATGCAAAACCGCTCATGTTGCTTCAGAGTTCCTGTGATGTTAGGAGAAATGAGAAATGAAGTTCAAATATTGAAGTGTCATCTTAGAATTACAATCCCAGATAATTTTCTTAATGTCACAAGAATTTTCTTCACATCAGCAATGTTCGATCTTCTTTGTCAAATTGTTCATTGTCAAATCATTTTTCTCTCTTTGTCAAATATGTTAATCAGTAAGATAACTGATGTTAATTATGGAACTTCATTGGAAGAAGCTTTTAACTTGCAAAACACGTAAATATTACATTGTTAATATTCTATCCGGTTGTTATATAAGATCGATAATAATTATGCAGTCATTTTTAACTAATGGCACTGAGACAAAATATGAATTTGCGGTAATCATGCAACATCAAACTTTAACTGCATAACGTTGGGGCGCCATTTCCCAACACAGGTATCAAAGGCTGCGTTTATAATTCCCATCACGCCTCCGGTGCGCAGCCAACCTCTTCCAACCGAGGATAATTATTGAAATTTCCGTGAGTCACTGCGGGTGTCTTCTCGACCAATTATGCAACAGCTGTCAGTGCCCCGCCAGCCAACACAGTCTGAGTTTCGACAGTCTGTTTCCTTTGTCTGTTTCACTGACAGCAGTGGTGATTGCTTTCTGTTTACATGGTTGCGGTCGAAACTTCTCTACAGAGCATCAAAGACTATCCTGTCAATATATGAAATATTGCAGTATGTACTCTGATGAAACAATTTCAGAGTTCGAAGAATATTTGAAATTATGTTCCTCACTGTTTCATTTTTACAATGAAATATGTTACATGTATAAATTGTTGCTGTTCAGAAACAGTTTAACATGAGTAAAGTAATGTACTGAGCTTGAGAGTGAAAATCTCTGAAATTGCCCAACTAGAATACATCTGAATATTGAAGTTGAGGTTTTGATCGGAGAATGAGCTCTGAAACGGCACAATTGGATCTTCCTCCTGACGCATTTACCAACTTTCAATATAGCTGAATGGCTTTCAATATAGTTGACAGTTATGCGTGACACATACTTTCATCCACCCACCCACCCATCCGTCCAGCCATCCTCCCACCCATTCTTCCACCCACCCACTCACCTATCAACCCATCCATCCATCCATCCATCCACCGATCTACCCACCCATCCATCCACCCATCCTCCCAACCACCCATCCACCCACCACGATTTTCCGGCACACAATTGCGTGCGCCTCGTCATCTGCGTCGAACTTAATCATCTTTGAAACAGTTTTAATAGTCCTTAGTTCCTATGTATATGCAAAGTTTCAGCTTAAAAGAAACTTTAATACGGACTTTATGACCGAAAATTTGATATTGAATTGTTCAGGTGATTCAAATACATATCCTCCTTTTATTGTAGTAAAGGGAGGAAAAGCAATAAAAGTAATTTATATCAGGTATTTAAGTCAAATCATCGAAACTGGTATGATTTTTTACAGAAACATTATTTCTGCTGATTATTTTCCCAAGACTAAGCATTTCCTCTCCCACAAGTACGTGAGTCTTCTTACGCACGTGTTGCATGCTTGTATACTATATTTTATCACGATGGGTGCGAAATATGTTGAAAAACTGTTTATTCTCTACTTTTCATTCTAAATTTAACCAATGTGTCACGTGTCATTACAATTATATTTTGGACAGTGTTTTTACATTAGTTTTTATTTTTCCTAGAATTTGTTCTTTGTAATCGTAGAAACACATTTGGCTGCAGAATTCCCTCTTGTCTGGAACTTTTTATTGTGAACCCCTTTCCAATGGCATCTATTTCTGTTCCCTCCCCAACGAACTATATATTCGTATAATCAGTTGTTAGTAGTGAGGTTTTGTAAATGATCGATTATAATAGCTTTCTTAATTGCTTACAATATACATTTGCTGCTCAGCAGCAATGTCTTACAATTCCTGCCATAAAATATGGGAATTTATGCCGTTTGTGGATAAACGAATTTCTATTTGCGTTCTGCGCCAAGAACTTTCGAGGACATGTAGTTTGCTTGTATATTTAGATGCACTTCATCAAGGAACTAAAATACATTTTGATGATCTTCTGTCTCGTGGAAGAAGTTGGATTTTGAACTGAATTCAATCTTCCCCAGGAAAGAGATAAAGATTGGGAAGGAGAGGTGTCGCTCAATTTATATAGTTAATCGTCTGTTAGCCATGATTGAAGGAAATTACCGGTTCAGATAAACGTCTCCTGTCGGCTTGTGGTACGAACTGAAATTTGTATTCACAGGTAAAACGCGTGCCTGGAGACAGTTGCTACAGACGGTTGTATTTGCGTCAGGCGTCATAGTTCCGCCCGACGGTTCCCGAAGCGACGCGCGTCGCCTTTTCCGTCGTCTTACTCAAGCGTAAACCGCCTCGGTGTTGCCGGACTCGGCCCGCGTGGAGAGGGTTGGAGTGTGGGAGGGCCACTCCTCCGAGGCGGTCGCAGATCGGGGATCGATGCCCGGTCCTTCCGGCGGGGCGGTCGATAGCGCGTGTGATTGGGCTGGCCCAGCGGCCGCGACAACCCACGCCGCCCACGCCGCCGCCCTCGCGTTCGCGTCCCCGGCTCTGCGGCCAATGAGCTGCGAGGGCGGGTGCCTCCCTCTCCTCGTCTTGGCAATTCGCTCCAAGAGTGGACCAGAAACAAAGAGTCGGCACTCAATGTTCTTGGAAGAATTCAGCAGATGTTAACCTAATTTCGAAATGAAAAAAATGTATGCTGGATAGTATTACTTAATTCAAATTATTATTCATTGAAATAATTCTCCAAGGTTTAATACTCTCTTTTTGCTATTTGTTTCCTATTACTATCATTTCTCATATCCGGTGTATGGGACGATTTCTTTTTACTAGTATTATGTGGCTTCACAATATTCGGATGCCGTCTTTTCTCTCACTTTTCTAATTTGTTATTCAGCTTGAATTTCACAAGTGAGCTGCCATATCAGTAGCAATTTTAAGTGTCATCACCAGTAAATGATTATTGAATATTCGCCTCTTCTGAATGGAAATAGCTTAGTGACGCACAGTAATATTGGTTTCTTCTCCATTCTGATAGATTCACACTACGTAATTACTTCTTACCCACCTATGCAAACTCTAATCTTTTCTTTCGTGGATTTGCTTATTTTACGATTAACTTTATTACGTGTTTACGTCATCTGTGTATCTGCATATTCTTATAAATATCTGTGTCCATTTGTCCTGATGTTTGCACACCACTTATTTAATGCGATGCCATGACTTCCCCGTTTCCCCGAAAGTCTCTTCAAGACTTTCCAGTTCGAACCTTGATTCGCCAAGTTTTCGTCTTTGTTACGCAAAGGATGCTCATTTGCCTGTGCATATCTCTAAATTTTGTTCGTTTACGGTCGTCACTGGGTCGTCCAAAGCCCTAGTCACTGGGCCCACGGGTGTCTGGCTTTGCGGAGATAGTCGATGGCGCGGTTGGAAAGGCGTTGACTTGGAAGCTTTTTCCGTTTTTCTTCTTTTACTTACTTGGTAGTCAACCATAATGATGTTTAGAGTTTTGCAAAAGAGCAAATAATTAACTGGGATAAGACATAGGAAGAAACATAGAGAAGTTCATTTAATGCAGTTACCTTTAACTTACAGTGTGTTTAGCTTGATGCAATGTACGTACTTGTACTTTTTTGTTTTCTTGTTTGTGTGCCAGTAAGTTTTAATATGATATGATCTTCAATTTTATTTGTTTGCTAGATACCATTTTAGACAACATTCACAGGATAATTCTGCATTGTTCGAGATTTTCTCTCGGATGGCGCTAGAATATCTTCTTGGATTTTTCATGAATGGAAACTCATCTACCTTGTTTCCTTCTTTCCCATCCTGACGCACCGGGAGGGATGCAATCGGGTTAAAAAAAGATAGCCAAAAGTGAATGGGGATTAACTCGGATGCGAATGTCAGAAGTAACTGCCAGCGTGATGCAATCGGGCGATTCTTCGTAGATTGTGTTTCTGATACCTCCCTATAAAGTGGATTAATAGGTTCTTAGAAATCTGCAACTTGCTTAATTTTCAACAACGTTATTTTATTTGGCTGTACGTTGGAAAAGGAGAAAGTTGCTAAGTGACGAATTAATCGATCTGATTTTGCTCTTCACAAAACTTTTCTTGTTCTTTGACTGAACTGACAGGTAGATAAGTTTCATTTCTCCTAATTTCCTTGGAATGTTGAGCACGCAATATAACAATCAAGTAACTTATTTTTGACAGGAACTAGCGTGTTACTATGTTCACTTTCATCAGGCTCATTTGTCATCGTTGCGAGAATTTCGCTCCTCTTTCTCCGAACTGCGATACGAAAGATGAAATGGGTAATTTGAAAGTTCATCATCGAGAATGGGTAACTACTGACAAGGATCATTCTGACAAGGAATGTAGCAGTTTTTGACACAGTTACTTTAGTGTAGGCGAAAGAAAATGAACCGAACTTGTCAAGTTTTCCGATCAAACGATTCGTTGCTGAATATTCATGCTTACTTGTGAGTGGGTGGCATTAGACATTGTTTGGAACGTGCAAAGTAAAAATATTTATTATATTAACTGTAATATTTTGAAAAAGACATTTAAAATAACGCGAATGATTCAATTTTTACGTTCTCATCAATATTCTCATCCATTTATTTGTCGGGATTTTATTTTTTTGACGACAGTTAAGTTGATTATTCATGATAACGAAATAGAAATTACATGTCGCATTTTAATTCCAACTCTAGATCATCTTTATTACCCATGTTGCTAAACTGGGACTCCTTTAAAACAATGAGATACATTGTAATAACCTTTAACTTACATTCCAGAATTTTCCCGATGGTAATTAATGAACTAAATCAAGAAGGATAGCACATATTTAAAACGGTATTCTTGAAAACATCAAATAAAACCGATTAAGAACATTGAATGGTGAAGTTTCTCGATCTATTTTAATTAATTGTTGTATGAGTAATGAATACCATCTATTAAAATATGAAAATGATTAATTGGATGCACCAAGTTTCATC
This sequence comes from Gryllus longicercus, assembly GCA_038098605.1. Classification (NCBI taxonomy): domain Eukaryota; kingdom Metazoa; phylum Arthropoda; class Insecta; order Orthoptera; family Gryllidae; genus Gryllus; species Gryllus longicercus. Next base: position 614,084 of record JAZDUA010000416.1, read on the forward strand.
TAATTCTTTTTTGATGGAATGGGCATTATTCTCTTGTGCTGGTGAAATTAGTGGTGATAATTTTGTGGAGAGGTAATGCGGTCAGGTGATTGGTGGTTGAGGTAATGTAGTTACTTTTACAAACATTTATTTTTCGACTACGCGCACAGACTTTCGGAGTATCTAAATGAATTGTACACAGTTTACGATAATGACTTTCGAGTGATCCAATAACTTGTTGCTAGTAAGTCATGTGACTTTCAGGTGTTTCAGTTCTTTCCCAGAATTGAAATTGAAATGTTAGAATGTGTTTCAACGAAATTTTAAATTATATTCTTCCGTTTAATGCTATTTAAGGACTATCCTGTTCTTTGCAATTCATTTAAAAGAGAATAAAAAGGTAAAGTTGTGTGAATGCCATGTCCGAAATCACAAGGGCATGTTTCCAGAAGAATTGCATATTATTGTAAAATAATTATTTAGGTTTTTCTGTAATCGTCTGTTCGTGCGTCCGTCTGTTCGCGCGTCCGTCTGTTCGCGCGTCCGTCTGTTCGCGCGTCCGTCTGTTCGCGCGTCCGTCTGTTCGCGCGTCCGTCTGTTCGCGCGTCCGTCTGTTCGCGCGTCCGTCTGTTCGCGCGTCCGTCTGTTCGCGCGTCCGTCTGTTCGCGCGTCCGTCTGTTCGCGCGTCCGTCTGTTCGCGCGTCCGTCTGTTCGCGCGTCCGTCTGTTCGCGCGTCCGTCTGTTCGCGCGTCCGTCTGTTCGCGCGTCCGTCTGTTCGCGCGTCCGTCTGTTCGCGCGTCCGTCTGTTCGCGCGTCCGTCTGTTCGCGCGTCCGTCTGTTCGCGCGTCCGTCTGTTCGCGCGTCCGTCTGTTCGCGCGTCCGTCTGTTCGCGCGTCCGTCTGTTCGCGCGTCCGTCTGTTCGCGCGTCCGTCTGTTCGCGCGTCCGTCTGTTCGCGCGTCCGTCTGTTCGCGCGTCCGTCTGTTCGCGCGTCCGTCTGTTCGCGCGTCCGTCTGTTCGCGCGTCCGTCTGTTCGCGCGTCCGTCTGTTCGCGCGTCCGTCTGTTCGCGCGTCCGTCTGTTCGCGCGTCCGTCTGTTCGCGCGTCCGTCTGTTCGCGCGTCCGTCTGTTCGCGCGTCCGTCTGTTCGCGCGTCCGTCTGTTCGCGCGTCCGTCTGTTCGCGCGTCCGTCTGTTCGCGCGTCCGTCTGTTCGCGCGTCCGTCTGTTCGTGTGTATGTCGTTGTGTTCGATGTTTTGAGAACATCGACATCAATGTCGTACCCCTAGTTTCAATTTTATTTACATCTTTTGATCGGCACGTACAGCTTATGGAATAAATCATGTCTTACTACGATGTACATTTGAACTCTCTTCTGTTATTGATCTGGCGTCTCAGGATAACAGAATGTGTTTTTAGAGACATTGAATCACACGTCCTGCGCCTGTACGGCTGCGCAAACCGTCAAGGTTGTCGCTTTTACGACTGTTATTCTCGATGAATAATTGGAGCGTGATAGTATGTTGAAAGACGGGTAGAAAAAAGAGCTAACTCGAAGGAAATGTGGGAGTGATATGCGAGCAGATAGGCGAACAAAGGGAACTGACATGTTGAGGGACAGATATAGGTGTGGGCGCAATGGTTCTAAGCTAACGGCTTGTCATTGTGCCTTTTTACAGAGAACGGAAAGGAAAGCATGAGTTGGCTGGCGGGGAAAGAGGCGCGTACGGGCGAGGGCGGGGGGGTGTGGGCGTGGGTGGGGAACAACGGTGAGGGGCGAGGGGAGGCCGCGGGCGCGTACCGTCGCGTGCGCGGGTGGAGTGCTGGGGGGGGGGGGGCGCCGGGACGTAAGGCGTGCCTTCCCCGCGCCTGCTTCCACGTCTCCGACGCGCGCACTAAGGGGAAATCTGTTGTGCCCTTTGGCCACAATGATCGTGAAACGGCAATTCTCTTCTCTCATGCAATATGTATGGTTTTAACTGGTTTGCTCAGCGGTTTTTCCTGAGCTATAGAGGATAACTGGTTGTGTATTTCTATGTCTCGAACCAAGACAAATTAATGGAAGTGAAAAAAAAAATTGATATTAATATGCATGCTGCCACTGCATAATGCAAAATTAATAGTATGATTCCGAAGCAAGTGATGGATCATTTGAATGATAGAATCCTCTAATTTATCAAATATTGAAAAACATTCGACGTGCTCCCACTCTTGTAAACCGTTTTTTGTATGCTCAACTTTTGAAGTTACGTACTTTCCATTAGTATTCCCAACAAGTGACAAAGTCATAAAACGTAGCATTATAATTCCATTTTCTTGAAATCATAATATAAAATAATGTGTCACGTAATTGAAGATACTAATAGAATTGGTAATCTTAAGCAAGGAATAACAGTGTCATCATTTTAGGCGTTTGCGTTTTTGTTTTTCTGTGAGTACTTACCTCTGGTATGGCTCAGAATTTTTGTCTTTCTGATGTAGCTAAAAAAAATTATCACATGGCGTTTGGTGGAAGAATTTGTGTTTTACAAAACAAATTACACGTGCTTACATGTGTTCGAAATTCATTAATTTAAATAAGTTTTAATCACCCAGTTACAATCAGTTGTCTTGTTGATAATATCCTATCAATTGTTGTAAGAAAATCAGATATAAAATTGACTTTTTTTAAAGAAAGTTGTTTTTTTAAAGAGTTTTGTTGTCCGTAATATTCTCGACAAAATTTTACTGTGAAATAAATCAGAGCTTTTAAACAACGGTGCAGTGCGCCGATGAACGAATGCATGGTGGATTCTGTACTCTAATTATAACTCCCATGTTCCTTTGCGCGGGTGTCGAGTGGTGCTGCCATCGTAACCATTTCATCCGTTTCATCCTCCCCCCCCCCCACCTGTCATATGAGCGCCGCCGCCAGCGCCGTCTATCAGCTCTTCCGGACAAAGACAGGCGTCCTGCTTGTTATGCAGAGCGCGGTGGCGCGCGGGGCCCCGCTCTGTCACCTGTCTCCGCCCCCGCCCCACCCCCGCCCCCCGCCAACGCGCTGCGCCGCCTCCGCGCACGCCGCCCTTGGAATGCTAATGGCTGTGTGCGGCAAGAATGAGAAGTGCGTATGAGAGGTACACGCCCGTTGGACTTTTCGCCTACGATACTCGTGGGTCTGTTTGCGAACAGTATTGTCATCAGCCAGGATTAGCCGATACGAGGGGGTACTGGTTTGCTTACTTGTATTTTTCTGGTTCTTGTTGTATTTTTTAATAAGTCACTTTAAGGTCATTTATATTTTCTTGTTGCAGGCATTGGATTACGACTTCCATTCTATTCTGGAACGTTCAGTTATATTTTGACTTCTGACTGACATACATCTGACTGGTGCAATAAATAAATTATCGTGAAGGAACGATATTAATATTTTAGCATTATTAGTATATTCACTTTAAGTTGTCGATCGGAAAATATGTATTGGTGAGACGAATGGATTTACATTTTCAGGGTCTTACATATTTTCTTGGGGTATTTTACGGAGGCGGGTGGGGCGCGGCTGGGCGGGGCAGGAGGGCGGACACGACGTTGGAAGAGGGCGGGAGTGGAGGGGTCGGCAAAGCGGAGGGAGCGGTCCAGCGGATAGGACGGTCGGAACGGGATGGTCTGACCAATAGTTGGTTGGGATGAATAAATATCCGAAAAAGTCTAGTGATCAGTTAGTAATATGCAAACGGATGTGTGTGTGTGTGTGTGTGTGTGTGCGTGTGCATATGTTTTGTCTAAATACGCCTTACTGTTGGAGCGATTTCTTCCGCGATGTATACGAATACTTTTGGACAGCCTGAAAAAAATTGGGGTGCGGGGCTGCGATCCGAAAATGTTCAAAACGGTTGTTAGGAGAAAAGATGCAACCCGCTGTGCATTCAGCGGTGACCTTGCTCCAGGGCGAACAGTAACCCGGAAGGGGCTGGCGCAAGGGGAAGGGAACGGAGGACGGGCAGGTCGCGCTGAGCGAAAGGGTGGAGCGGACAGAACGGACTGTGTTACAGACATGTGGTAAACGGGCAACGTTGGGTAATGAGCTAGTATGGCATAACAATTATTGTAATCACATTATTATTTTATCATAATTTTCTTTGTTTGCTCTGTAGAGCTACATCTGTAAATGTGAGTGACTTTGTAAACACCGTATATTGCGCACTAAGGAATACGATTTATCTTATTTTTCATTCTGGTAATGGCCGTGGTTTGTACAGCAGCATTCGCTTTAGAAAACGTTTCGTCATATTGGCGGAATACCCAATACCTTGTACGTAAGTATGATTTAACATGACAACAATGATCAGCATAAAACCGGTTGCCTGGTGGGGTAATTCCTTCACCTTGTATAAAAATACGATGGTCGATGAAGATGAAGTCGAAGCCCGTAACGGCCGCACCTGGTACGAGACTACAGCCAGCGAAGGATACTGTAATTCGAAGCGACCTCTCGGATTTTGGAGGTGCGCAACGTCCAGCGTGTGTTCAGGGCGCGGGCGGCAGTGGCATTGAAGTTCCAATGACGTCACATCCGCGAGCGGCCTGGCTGGGTGACGGCAGCCGTTCTATTTTCACGCATCTTGAGTGGGCAGCTGCCTTCCGCAGTTGATACATTCGTGGCTCAGAACCAAAAGCAGCCCTGGGCCCGAAGACATAGTGTTGATGACTGCACTCAATTATTGTGCTATTACGCACTTTTAGATTGCGGTGAACGTATCCGGATAGAATTTTCCTTCGAATAAACGTTTTCATTTACCCAAAGCAGAAAAACGAAGGTTAGGGAATAAAAATTAGAGAAAATTATTTTAAATACGTTACCTTTCAGAACATTCAGATAATTAATTAATCTTTTTTTATTGTTAATTTGTCGAATATTTTTAGGTTAAAATAAAACTATTAACACTAAAGTTACCGACAAAACACATCATAGAACCAACCATTACATGCAGGATGCCATGAATTAAATACTGTGGTTCACAGTACATTTTACGGTTATAATTCCAGTTCATGTGTTGCGTACCTTTCAATATCCATATTTTAGCTGCCTTCATATCTCTCTGACAAACCCACTTGTTGGTTGTTATATTGAGGGTAACGCATTGGCAACGTTGAGTTTACCTGGAAACCCAACAAAAATGTATGTAAGCAAATAATTTGTGAATATGGCCCCTTCGCCGCACGGGTGAGTTTATTTTCATGCAGGGCAATTTCGAATGTACATCATTACAATACACTATCCATCGGTCTGAAGCAATATAAAAACAACGCAAGAAGATGAAAGTGAATCCTTTAGCTTCATTCCACTTGTCGAGAGAACGGTCCATCGCACGATTTCAGAAGCTGAATGCTTCACTGAGTGCCGCTCCGCAGCCGAAGGAACGCTTTCGCGTTCTCCACCCGCAAGCTCCACGCTTTTCTCGCGCGCTGCGTGCTCGTCATCTGCAATCAGGGAGTGCTCGAACTTTCGATACGACCCCATTGAACGCACTGGCGGAGAAGAAGATAACACGAGTATTTTAGGGCACATTTTTATCGACAAAACTGTAAATAATGCTAGAGCGAAATAGAAACTAGTGGGGCTTACTTTCAACCCATACTTTCTCGCATTATTGGCGACTGTTGCGTAATATGGTACTATTTGAATTTCTGCCGTATCAACATTTCGGCGATGAATTGAAAAAGTCTGAACCAATTGGAACGAAGAGCCTGCGGTGCATCATTGCAATTGTTTCGATAGCCAGGAACAAGAGTAATATCTTACTTCTACAAAAGAAACAAACGCGAATAAATCTCAATAGTATCTGCAGTACATTTTACAGACAAGCAAGGATAATTCAACATAAGCTTGCCTTCATTACATCAAAGTGAGCTTCCAATTTGTGAATAATTGTGCCATAATCAGCGATCAGATCTTTCTAAAGTAAAATGAGTGTGTAAATTGAACATCTAAAGCTGAACGCCGTCCAATATATCGCCTTTTTTAGAGCTGACTAGCAAAATACCCAGCGTTGCCAGGGCTTTGTTCATATCCCTTCCTTGTGAAAGAGGAAAAATATCAATATTACATAAACCACTATGTTTAAGATTATTATTTTTAATGTAATTGGTTCAAATTTTTATAAAATATTTTAATTTCCTTTCATTTTATTTTACAGTACGTTGCTGTTTGCAGTGGCGTAGCCTGATTTTTGGTTTAGGGTATGTAAGAGATATAAAAAAAAATAATTTAAAACCCCTAAATATTCGTCATTTACCAGTGTACGAGATCTTACAATGTGTCTTCAGAGCTTTGTAAATATTATTTAACTACTGAAATTTAAAACTTTTATCGTTTGAGAATAGAAAATCACGAAAATAGTGTTTTAGACCCTTACCACCGTACATCCATGATTCTTGCACTTACATTTTGTTATTAAAATGCAAAAACATTCTTTTTAATGTTCTTGATGATACTGAAAGTTGATTTTTTGGACCTTCTCTAATTATATTCTTCTCTTCAGAGAATCTGAGTCTGTATACTTCTTGATTTCAATTTGTCCACGACACAACAATATGATTCCATAATTAAGAAGTGCCCTTGGATCGCGTTGTTCTCGCCATTCCACGTCACAGATGTGTATTACTCGGGCACATACCGTTCTCCATTGAACCAGCACAATCCCTAACAAATATGTAGTAGCTACATCCATTAAAATAAGATAATAAACTTGAATAAACTATACTACTCATAGATTAATGTTGTTATATTACAAACGCCGAAGAAAACAATGAAGTTTCGTAACAGGATAGCTATGTCATAATTATAGGGGATATAAAGAATTGCTGTACATCTGATTCACAGCACAGATGAGGCTGCATGTCAGAGTGAGTCGTTAATCCACGCGAAGAATCGAATCCTAAACGGCGCGATGTTTGAAATATGAAGAGGACAAAGCATAATACAAAAATAAAATAACAAATGGACAATTAACAATTAATTTAAAATCAACATTGGCTGATATTGTCAGGGTATGTAACACATTACCCACATGGACCCTACGTCCCTGGCTGTGAGATCAAAAATGTTCAACTCACGCACTGCTACTGGCCTCGAGCTCGAACCAGTTCTGCTCCACCGCTACAGATTTTTGGCGGAATATAGTTTTAGCAATCAATATTCTCTTACCGACAGGCGAAAAATAATGATCGTGGTGTACATACCAATAAATTATTTAAATAATTTATTTTTCGCATTTGTGTTCTATTAATCTTACCACACTTTGCAAGAGCTCTGCGACAATCCTGAAGAGGAGCCTGTAAACATTTCGTATCTATTCATACATTTCTTTTTGTGGTATCGCTGTCGGTGACGTGTTGTTGAATTCACTTTTATTATTATAGATTTCACTATTGTGGTTTTGAAATGTTACTTTTTCCAATTTTCGAACACAGAGAGTTTGTCGAAAATACCAGTATCGTTTTCTTCGCCTTTCTTTGCTACATGCGAGGAAAAAAATTAAAGCAAACATTTGCAGTAGTTTTTAAGAAAACTGTTTAAATATTACCTATATTTCACGCAAAATGTACTCATTTTTCGAAAAATTTTCGTGACATAATTTAAATATTTGTTTTTTATGAACACATTTTACAATGGAAAAACGGGCTGACGCACAGACTGACTCGCCGTCAGTCTGACTCGCCGTCAGTCTGACTCGCCGTCAGTCTGACTCGCCGACAGTCTGACTCGCCGACAGTCTGACTCGCCGACAGTCTGACTCGCCGACAGTCTGACTCGCCGACAGTCTGACTCGCCGACAGTCTGACTCGCCGACAGTCTGACTCGCCGACAGCCTGACTCGCCGACAGCCTGACTCGCCGACAGTCTGACTCGCCGACAGTCTGACTCGCCGACAGTCTGACTCGCCGACAGTCTGACTCGCCGACAGTCTGACTCGCCGTCAGTCTGACTCGCCGACAGTCTGACTCGCCGACAGCCTGACTCGCCGACAGTCTGACTCGCCGACAGTCTGACTCGCCGACAGTCTGACTCGCCGACAGTCTGACTCGCCGACAGTCTGACTCGCCGACAGTCTGACTCGCCGACAGTCTGACTCGCCGACAGTCTGACTCGCCGACAGTCTGACTCGCCGACAGTCTGACTCGCCGACAGTCTGACTCGCCGTCAGTCTGACTCGCCGTCAGTCTGACTCGCCGTCAGTCTGACTCGCCGTCAGTCTGACTCGCCGACAGTCTGACTCGCCGACAGTCTGACTCGCCGACAGTCTGACTCGCCGACAGTCTGACTCGCCGACAGTCTGACTCGCCGACAGTCTGACTCGCCGACAGTCTGACTCGCCGACAGCCTGACTCGCCGACAGTCTGACTCGCCGACAGTCTGACTCGCCGACAGTCTGACTCGCCGACAGTCTGACTCGCCGACAGTCTGACTCGCCGACAGTCTGACTCGCCGTCAGTCTGACTCGCCGTCAGTCTGACTCGCCGTCAGTCTGACTCGCCGTCAGTCTGACTCGCCGTCAGTCTGACTCGCCGACACTGAAAGTTGGGAAGGGGAACTCTCTATGCTAGAGGCTATGAACTCTGGAGTTGGCCGATTGGGAAAATTACTTTTCATTCCAGGGTCGGAACTTGTCCCTCTCCAATTTCAAGTTGGTCAAGAGCCAGTGCCATGGCGAAACCGGAACCCATCTGGGCACAATCCGTACGATAGTCGAGGGTATCTCTGTGAGACCTGGTGGACATTACCAATCCTTATCTAGATTGTACCGAGGTCCAGTCCCCCTCCCTTCTGCGGGGACGTAAAAAGAATTGGACTTCCTGCAATCTACCTCTAACTCCTCTCAACCATCGGCAACTGACATTGCACATTTATCCACGAGCCCGTTTACGTTTATTTATGTTCGTATTATTCTTACGTAATATTTATTGTGTAAAATGTTGTTTATTTAAATTTTATTTTGTTTAAATGTTAATTTTTATTTTTGTGCTTATTTAAGAGTTGCAAACCCCCGGGGTTTAGCTACTTCACTGACCTGCTTTCGTTCTCTTTGCTTCCGCCTGCTTCGTTTTTTGGACGAATAGCTTCTTCCCAATTCTACAACGACCGTCCCTTCATTCCGTAGCCCATGAATAATGTACGATCCCCGCGCGCCCGTTCATAATTGAATTACCAGCGGCTTCCGGGCGGCGCGACGCCACGCGGGCGGCGGCGACGGCTGCGCCCCTGGCGAGCGGGACGGACACTCGCGGAGAAAAGTGGCAGTGAACCGTCGCGTGGTGGAGAGGAAGGCGGAGAGATTGAGAGCATTGGATGGTGACGTAGATTGGCAAGCTCTTCAAAGTCTTGTTTGGCATGTGTTCCGTGTTAAATTATATGCGTGCTTAACGAAAATAAGTTTATGATAAATGAACAACTAATTGGAGACGGCATCTTGTGACACTCTTGCTGTGTTGCGGTCGTTGCATATTTCCTTTCAACACTCACTTCCGTAGCAAATTTAAAAAAAAATTAAGTATCATATTGATGATACATTCTACACACATAGAAATTTCGCATTACTGTTCCAATCGACTTGTTTTTCAAGATACTTTCTACAAATCTGATCCTGTCACAAATGTACTCCAACTTTGCCCTTGAAAATTAAGGTGGAATATTTGGAGTATGGTATAAATTGGAATATTAAAAAAACAACTAACATCATACATTGATCATATTAATGTCTATAGAATAGACGTTATATTAGTAGATTTATTTTTATTAGTTCCGTTGGAATTATGGCCCGTGACCAGAATGGCGCTCTGTGGCGAGCATTGTCAGTTCTAGTATACGAACACACTGCGGTTGTGGGAAATGCGTGATAGAAAGGACGCCGCCAATGGGAATGTATGTGCTCTTATCTGGGCCTGTCAAGGTTCTTAAACCTCTTGTGGTAATGTATAATGTGCAATATCAATGTAATTAGAGAATAAAAACAAATTTAAATGTTTTAAAGAATGTTGAAGTACTCTGCAATGTAAAAGCAAATGATATAAAAACAATAATTTCCAGGAAATGCATGTTCGTAGTTACTGTATTCAAAGTGTAAATTGTTTGCAAGACGGTAGAATAATTGCAAAACCTATGTTTTCTCCCCTCAATTAATTATGACATTCTGGCAATTTTGTATTACAACCATTCATCAAATTGTACTCAGCAGGAAGATTAATTTCTGTGTTTCTTGAGACCTTACTTCCAAGGCTCTTAATATTTCACACAATGTATATGCAAGGTCGCGGACGTTGAAAAGAAACCAAACTGTTAATTTTTCGAAGTTTCTGTACTTCACAAACAACTCTGTACTGTGACTGTATTGGTGTTACGGAAATGGTTAGGGGCTAGGCGAATGACGGGGGGATCAATCTTGGAAATATTTAGAGTCAGAGCACTGTTTAATTTGTATTAGTTTTAAGTTTCTCTACCCCTTGTCAGCCCTTTCAGACTCACTTCTAGCGTCTCCCATCCTCGCGGTGTCCAAACCACTTTCCTAAACAATTTGTTTTCTCACATATGAGGTGGTGATGATCAAATGAATAATGGGAATGAGATCCGGATGCACGAGACTGTGAAAGGCCTCCACGCCACGAACATCTGAATGTAAAATTCATGCCTTACACGGTATTCGAACCCACAGCTTTAAGCTACTTGGGCTCATTCCCCAAGTAAAGATGTTATGCCATGATCCGGTTCGACTTGGGTCTTGTAATCACTTTTATGAAATGGAAGAATAATTATTATACTTTTTTATTATAACATTCTATTTTTTATTCTATTGTAATGGGTGATCCAATTTAATTTCCTCGGACCGTACAGTCGCTATCTCAGATGTACGCTGAAAATGTTATTTTATCTCGCCCAACCTGGAAGGGGGGACTCATGGGGCTTCAGATCCCCTCCCCCCAAGCCGTTGCCGCATATTCACTAATTTTCTATATTAATGGAAGCAATTCAAATATATACATTGAATACTTTATAAGTATAAATTATCAACTATAAATTCGTGGTAAATATGAAAAATTCTTTAAGAGAAAATATCAACTGATGATGGACAGTACTCCTATTAACCCTTCCAAAGAAAAATATCTGAATGAACCACTTATTTGAATATCGTAATCTGGAGTCACTTTTGAGATATGGTTTGAAGACAAATCCTAAGAATAGGTTTAAATGCGACCATAGTGATTTGACCGGCGTAGTTGGAGATTATTGTATTATGAGCATCATTACAAATCTCCCAACAAGGGGATCATTATAGTAACTGGTCGGGATTAGATCTGCCAATTATAATGGCATTCCATTTTGATTTTGCTATACTAGTTAAACCATTCCTTGAAGAGGGATATACAGGTATGTTCTGATGAGCAAACTAAGTAAAAGCTTGTCAAATACCTCGAACACATTACTGCATATTCGCTTCTCATAACATCTCCATTTAGATTCTTAAAGTTTACCTTTCTGACAAATTGTATTTAATGAGATACACTTTTTTAATGAATAATCATTGTTGCGCATTTTTTTAATGTTAATGTTGATCAATGGTTCTCAAATGGAGCTAGAAAAAGTACTTCGAAAATTTCATTCCATAAATCAACCAACACGTACTTAATCACTATTATATTGTACTGTCACCAGGGTCATCCTCGTTAATTCCCAGCACGAATACTTTGTATTGCAGCAGACTGCAATCTTCCAAAAATTAGTACGAAAGATTGAACCGAACTTTCCGGCGACTTTCAGCACCAGTGCACTGCGGAAGAAGCATTCAATTACTACAAACACCGTGTCCACGATGGACAACTGATGGAGGGGTACGAGGCTGAATTGCAGGAGACGACGGCAATTGGAAACTGGGTCGAGTGGGCGGGGTGGAGTCCGGCTGGGACGAATCGGGCAGCTCCGGGTCGAGTCGAGTCGAGTCGGGTTGAGTCGTGTCGGGTTGGAGTCGAGTCGGGTCGAGTCGGGTCGAGTCGGGTCGAGTCGGGTCGAGTCGGGTCGAGTCGGGTCGAGTCGGGTCGAGTCGGGTCGAGTCGGGTCGGGTCGGGTCGGGTCGAGTCGGGTCGAGTCGGGTCGAGTCGGGTCGAGTCGGGTCGAGTCGGGTCGAGTCGGGTCGAGTCGGGTCTGGTCTGGTCGAGTCGGGTTGGGTTGGGTTGGGTTGGGTTGGGTCGGGTCGGGTCGGGTCGGGTCGGGTCGGGTCGGGTCGGGTCGGGTTGGGTCGGGTCGGGTCGAGTCGCGTCGAGAAATGCCAGTGATGGCGTGCAGCGTCAACGATACCGAAACTAGCCCTCCAGGCAGCGGGCAGAGAGCGGTAGCCTTGACCCGTGTGGGGTCGACGGCCGTTCCGCGCCCGTGGCGGCCGCGCCACGCCGTTGCCGCCTTCGCTCTGCCGCTGCGTTCACGCGGACGTTCCTGCGCCGGAAGCCGCCGCGCCGCGCCGGCCGCACTTCCGGTGGCGTCACCGTCCGACCGCGCCCGACGATGCCGCGTCCCCTCGCTGTGCGCTTCGAGTGGCTTGAGGAAGGTGCTTCTGGTGGGAGGGCGTTTTACACTCCGTGAGAGAGGGTTCACCGTTTCAGGTGTCGATTCAAGAGGGAATATCTATTTATTTACATAGATAAGTTGTATTAGTAAAAAGCAAAATGGGCTTATAACGACGCAGATGCTTGCAAACATCTTTTGCAAATTCTATGGTGATAGGTTTAAGACGAATAAGTTATATCATAGGCTGCGACAGGGGGTCGTGCTAGTGACAGGGAGGTCGTGCTGATGAATTGAAGTCTTACAAGAAACAAAGGTGTCTTTCTCCACAAACGAGCGTTAAAGAGGATGGAAAAAAGAAAGGTAATCACCATCCAACATTTTATAAAGTATTAGTAATAAAAAAACTCAAATAATAAAAACAAAAGATCGTTTGATCTATTTGTTTATTTTAGGTTGGTGAAAACGAATAGATATATTAAGAGGATTCTAGGATTTAAGATATAATATTGTTTAATAAGTAGGGATCTGGTTTTATCTATTTTCTTCCTTAACTCTAAAATTCAAGGTTCGTATTATTTCTTATATTATTTCATTTTACCACTCCTAAAGATCCTAAATGAGACGAGTACGTAAACAAATCAAGAGGGATTGACATTTAATATGTGTGTAATTTCTTTTATTATTGATTTGTTCAATTTTCATTAGACTGAAAAACTGGAATTCTCATGTGTTGGTGCATTAGTACCTTTTCTTGAAATTTCACCCTATACTTTAATAGACGTAATTTAAAGGACTCCCAAGTGGAAGCTGCGAATGATGAGATAAAAATACGATGCTGATGATTGTTCTCCAGTTGTATTGAGTTTTTCCTTATCTGAATACTTGTGTATTTTTTGTATTGTTTTGTGATTTTATATATCATACATTTTGTTGAATATTTGTATATTAAATGTTTGAACAGGTAGAACAATGTACTTCTTAAATGACTCGCTTTTTACTCATTTCTCCACACAGTTATAATATGTAGAAAACGTTTCAATTTGAATTGACGTGTGACAATCAAATTTACATAATCACCTTCCCTTGTATCATTTTATTAATAAAAACTTTCAAAAATGTAGTTTGCCTACTCACTAAATCTAAAATGGATTTTTAAAAACTCCCAAATTCAAGCACTAGTAATAATGTATAGTTTTTCTATTAGGTGTGAGAATTTTAAAGGAAACAATTCTGTATTGAACGAATGTTATAAAGTTTACATAGATTTTTGGGTAGTATAAGCATATTTTATTAAAATTAGTTTCTTCTTTTTATGAATTTTAAGGAAAGGATATAAAGTTGAATCACATGTGCAATTCACAATGGCTGAGGAAAGTATTTGCTAGTTAAAATGTATTAAAAATAAAGATAATCTAAGGATCTTCTTCCTTATTTTTCTGTTTTTCTTACTTACTTCACCAGCAGCTTATTATTGAATGCATTATTAATGAAATGGAGATTTTCCTAAATATGCATTGTGAAACATGTTTACAGTATAATTTGTGGACGGAACATGTGATTACATTTTTAAATGTGTGTGAAGAACTATGTGTATTACACAAAGTCTGTTTCGTTTAAACATTTCCTTCGTACTTTGTATTTATCATAATAAAGGTATACCCAAATTATAAGATTTTCCATATTATATAATTAGTTTACTGTGATGAGTTGTACGTGTAGCGTAAAGCAAAGAGATGTTTAATTTTTTCATTATAATATTACAACTATTAACAACCCATTTTTAATAACTTTGACAATGCTTATGTTTCAGAATTGAGATTCAAATTCTGTCTCCAAATACATTCGGATCTAATTCCCAGCTCTGGGCCCGTTTTACGTGCATAGTAAGTAGGGATGCAAAAAGTCTCTGAAATGAAAGAGAAGTTTCTTAGAGATTTCAACTCTTTTATAAAGTATTTTAGCACTGAATATGTGTATGTTTTATGGTGTTCATGTAGGCTGTACTGTTTTCTCCATTTTATAGTTATTTTTCTTTGAATATTTGTACATTTGTTTTAAGGCATGAAAATGTTATATTCTGAGGAATGCTGGAGGCTTTATACTTTTGTCGATTACAGAATACACATTTAATTTTGATTGTTATCACAATAAACATCATTTGATGTGTGTTTGATTGATTATAACAATTTTAAACCTTATTAATCTTGAACATATTTTAACTCGTGTTAGTCATTTGTTTAACGACATAGATACACTTTGCAATCTGCCGTTCTGCCGAAGTAAACGTGTTCGAGGTGACAGCGACGTAAGACGACAGTTGAATTGCATTGCATTGAATTGATGCCTTATTTTACGTGGCGAGACTCGGGCCATCAGGCCAGCTCTTCCGTCTGTGCACGCAAATATCGTTACGTTCCTTTCACCAACTAGCAGAGAAAGGAGGTATCACTCGGGTGACGAAACAGGCAATTTTTGAATTTAGCTGAGAGGCTTCATTTGAGGATCTTTTACATGTAGTAAATGTACTAACATGGGACAGTCGGCTTCACTTCCCCTCCGAAGGAAGGTGTAGGAAGGAATTTTTTGCCCTTAAAAATCCACGGCTTCGATCGCGTTTGAACCCGCAACCTAACAATCCGACCCGCTAACCGTTCGCCGCCGCTAAAGTTGGCCGTGCGCGGCAGGTGTGCGTCCCGTCGCAGTCCTCGCGGCCGAAGTGGTGGCGTGGGAGGAGGAGGAAGGGGTGGGGTGGGGGCAGTGGATGCCAGAGCGCGCGCGCGCAGGCAGGCGCGAACGCGTCATGCGGCGCGGAGGGTCGCGAGCGCGCGGAAGCCGCCTGTCGGCCGGGGGGCAGTGGCCGCGCGACGCTGACCTTTGCGAACGCGCTTTCTCCTGCCCCCCCCCCCCAGCCCCCCCCTCCCCGCTACCCAACAGCCGCTCGCGCGAGAGACGAATTCGCTCGGAGGCCTGCCGCAGAGGTCGACGCGTTTGCGAAAAGATAAGTTGGGTGGCGCCAGTACATGTGCGACATTTCGTAAATGTGAAATTATATTTTTGTTCTTGTCTAATGTCAGATATCTCAAAACTTCTCCATTGCTCGCTCCAAAAAAGGATTCTACTGTCTGGAATTTTCGTATTTGACACCTCTTGAGTGGTTAGACTTCCTCGTTCCACACCAGATACCAACACGAGCGAATATGGGATCTGGCTAGGATGGAAATTGTCTGCGGATTTAATTTTATCGTGCGTTTAATCAAGGTTCTTTTTTGTGCTATAAAGCATTATTATTGCTTACTTTTTGGTTCTGGTGTTATTGTAAGATACCATAGTAGAGTGAAAATTAAAATAATAGCTTACGTTGAAAGTATTGACATTTCTAGTATTAATAATGTGCAACTCATTCATATTCTCATTCAAATTTGTATTCTATTTTTGGTCATTACAATCGTATTTCATCACTCCACCCATTATCCTATTGTATTGAGCAGTGAGAAGGTGCAAACCTTTACAAATACACCCACAACACACATAAACACATTCACACACACATTCACACACACACACATACACACACATACTCACACAGACACAGACACACACACACACTTGAAATCATAATTTCTCTGACATTTTGCAATAATCGTGTGACACGATTTTGAAACAATTTTAACTCTATCGCTGTCCTTCCCAATTTCAGAATCAATTTCCTTTCAAATTTGAGAATAGATGTTACAAATTTATGTATGAGGTCGAAGATGATCAATTTTTGCCAGAGAACTTGTGATGGAAATATCAGTGTACAAAGGTAAACAATTGACATTGCACATGAAAATTTTATTTTTCGTTCTTGAGCAGTGTGCGGGCTACGGTTTGAAAAACCAGTTAGTTCAACATAGTTTTTGCTGTTGAAAGCCACTAGGTGATGAACGAATGAAATTATGGGTTTAAGAATCGAACTAATGACTTTTCAATCACGCGGCAGAAAACTACGTTCGGCTGTTTGCTGCGTGACAATTATCATCCCTTGATGTAAAATAGAAGAAAACGTATTTCCTACTCAGGATTCTCATATGTGTGGTGTGGTCGGCTTGTTGTTTTTTTAATGATGTTAAATGTGTGTGTTTACAGTTTATACAATTTAACAATAAATATAATGTTTTAATGTGTCCTTTTTAAACTTAAAATCGATAGAAATATTAATTTAAATCGTGGGTTTGAATTATTTATCTTATAATTTCATGTTTATTACCTTGTAATATACCATTTGATTATTATAACGTAATACTGGTTGATTCACTAACATTATAGATGTGTGTGTGTGTGTGGAATAATTGCTGGCATAGTAGGTAATTTGGACGTTCGCATTTCTTTAAAATTGCAATTGGTACATTCTAAAGTCAATAACTGTCAACATCGTAAACTCGTGTTATAACTCGCTTAATTACTTGGTTGGCTAACAATGAATCAGCAGCGAAAGTGTTTCTGGAGGTGTGTGTGGACGTGCTAATGAACATGTGGTCGTGAAGCGAACGCTTCAGATGGCGAGGTCGAGGCGCGTAGTGCAAATCCGAGGTCGTCCTTGTACCAATGCCTACGAATCATTCGATTGAAATATTGATGTCAAAAGTTCTCAGCTTCTTTGACTTGCATCAAAATTCTTCCAACGTTAATACCATTCTTAGAAAAATTACTAACGCTCCCTCTTTTGTGAACAATTCCCAGTTCCATAAAGATCTAAGAATCCAAACATGTACTCTTTCCTACAAACCAAAATACGTAGTTCTTCCTGACTTCCAACTCTATACGCAATAATTTATAATAAAATCCATAAATTAGAGCATTAAAAAGAAATTTCCGCGAGAAGCAGTAAAGTAACAGTAATAATACTCAAAACCCATTTTTCCTCTCCCTAAGATAAAACTAATTAAATAACAAATATGTTGACATTTTTAAACGTACAATGCAAACTAATTGACCGGTGACTTGATTCAAAATTATGTATAATATTGAAATATGTCAAATCTTGTTTTTTGTTCATTTACAAAAATTTTAACAAAGGCATTTAAATCCTTTCCGCTGAACAGTTCGAAGAAAAAAGGTATCCTCGTGGTTTCACATATATTTCTGTCTGTTTCTTACTTTCCTTCTCTCTCTCTCCTCCATTACTTTCATATACACATACACCTATATAAACATTAAGCAAATCAATCATTTCTTTTTTCATTTATTTTTAATTTGGAGAGATGAGCGAGTGTGAGTGCAGATACATAAAGCTATTTTAGGGAGACAGCTTTACCTTTGATATCCCATGTGCTCATGTGGAGAAGATACTGAACTAACCATGCAATTAACTATGTACTCGTACTATCTTATCAATGTCATGTCTCCTTGAATAAAACAAGGGCGCACCCAGGCTCTTTAATTGGCTGTTGAAAAATGATATCCAAAATTGTCAATTATCGAATCAAACATGCCAACTTTGAGCTTCTTTATTCATGTAGAAAATTAAAGATTTTAATTTAATGTGGCTTTATAATCAATATTTAATTGAAAAACGTCAGAAAGGCCATTCAAAAGACAAAAATTCAGAATAGACACGGCCTATAATGTAGACAGACATTTGTTTGTTTGATTGATTTATTGAGGTAGTGATCCCGACGCGTCAACAGCAATGGACTTTGAATACGTAAGCTTCCGCGGCTCGAATCCATGAATTCTCGGCTATCCGGGAGACGCCGCGTCGTTGGCTGGGGGGCCGACGTTTCGCCTGACATATCGCAGGCTTCCTCAGGGCAGTGACCCGGTGATTTATACTATCCTGCCTGGGCTCTCGGGAGGGGCAGGTGCGCTGTGATTGGCGGAGAGGTCTCCCTGATTGGCCGGCGGTCTGGGCCAACCTGGGCCTTGCGCCAGACGTCCCCGTGGTGGCCGGGCGCGTAGCGCCGCAGTGTCACTGCCCTCAGGAAGCCTGCGACATGTCAGGCGAAACGTCGGCACCCCAGCCAACGACGCGGCGTCTCCCGGATAGCCGAGAATTCAAGCAATGGACTTTAGCCTCGTTAGTGTAGGGAATGTTATAATGCGGGAGGCGTTGCGATTCCTTCCTCTCTGGATGATGAGATTCAGCCGTCTTACGCGTGGGCTTCGAGGAATTTCTCCTTCCAAGAATCTCCCCCCCCCAGAGGGGCACCGCACAAACTATACTTCCGAAATGTGTGATAATATAGTGCGTGTGAGTGTGCGTTTGAATGCTAGGGGAGAGGATAGGTCGAGGAAGAGGATGGAAAGATCCGAATGGCGCGTTTGCTAGGGTATTGCTCCGGCATTCACATAGGAGTGATCGGAGAAACCACGGAAAACTACTGATCAGAGCAAGCGACGGATGGAACTCTCCTTCAGGCAGCGGCAGAATTCGACCTTGTTAAGTAGTTAGTGTCGAAAATCCGCCACAATGGAAACTCGATCCGTGGGACCTCCCGGTCAAAGTCACTGTAGAGATAGTGGCAATGTCGGTTCTGAACTAAAGTTAGCCAGAGATAAAGTTACCCGAGACGAAATATTAACTAAAAACAACGAACAAACAAACAACGTTGTATCATGTCGCAATGCTTCTTATTCAGGTAACCTTTTCGCGTATTCTGGAGTAATATTTTTTCTTCTATAAACAAATATGTTCTAAAATTATATTTGTTCATTATGCTGGAAATATAAAAGCAGTTTTTAATTTGAAATATTTTTGTAATGATTTTAAATGACTTATATTTGGTAAATTCTAAACTAGATATATACTAAAAATGCAATATATGATATCTAAAACTCTTGTTGCGCAATGTGCTACTTTTACTTCATTCCGAATTTGGCATAAAACTAATTCATTGAATATGATAACGAATGTGTGTTTAAGAGAGGTAATGATTCATTTAGAAATTTAGTGGACTGTGAAATTGTTGTTGTTAACATGAATTCAATTATTCCTCACATTGTGCGTGCTGTAAGGGATGTTGCTTTCCTCTTTTTTTAAAAATGACCGTTAATCAGGAAAATAATGAATCACACAAACTTTGCAAAACAGACAAAATACGGGGAAAGCAATCATCAATGAGGTAATTTTTTCGACTTTCATTGAGCAAGTAAACTGTACTTGCTTGCCGTAAAGAACGCACTAGGCAGTGCAATCACCAACAAAGAACTCAGCTTCTCGCCGGATCGCGATTTCTGGGCTGTCGGGAGTCGCCATCGCACACGCGAACGCAGCCGAGAGAGCAGATTTGCCGCCCCCGGCGGAGGGCAGAGGCCCGAGAGCGCAAATTATGCCCAGTGGCTTTTGGCCGGCGCGGGCGGGCGGGCGGTGAAAGGCCCGGGGCGCGTCCCTTTTTCTCCTCGCGAGCCCCGCTCGGGCCCCGGCCTCCAGCGCCGTTACGCGCCGAGTAATGAGCTCTTGCGCTGGCGCAACCTCCCCCAAATGGGTCGGTCTTCATTCACGAGCGACCAGCGCCGGCAGCGCCATTGTTCTGCGTTTGTTAGGGCGCAGCACAAGTACGTTACTGCTGTATATTGTTACGGCTTGACTGAAGTGATATTATCCGTTATTCAATGCTCTGTTAATAAAAGAAACGTCTAGCGAGTGCGTCTATTAAAATTCGGCTCGTTTATCACTGTTGTTATTGCGATATTCACCGACAGCTCAGGGTACTTCTTTGGCCTCGAGGTTTTTAATTTTGTTTTATTCAGTACCAATGACAATGGACGTAGCCACGTGTTGGGCACTTCTTCTGGTCCAAAGTGGAATTTCTTTTACAAATGACGAAAGCACTTCAAAGCCGTCCTCGATATTGAGCCGTGCCGTTTTCTATTCCGTTGAACTGCGTTATTAATTGTAAAAGATACGTACATACTTAACTTCAGAATTTCTTGGAGTACAATATTGTTTGTCTCAGTAGCTGAATGTTAGAGCAGCTGGGCGTAAACCAGAAGGCCCGGGTTCGAATTTCGGTCGGGGCAACTAATTCTTTGAACAAATTTAATACACCATCACGTTAGTTTCTGTGTTAGCTTCTGTGTACCGATGGTGTGACGGTTAGCGTACCGGACTGTTATACCCAAGCTCGCGGGTTCAAACCCGATCGTAGCCGTGGACTTTAGGGCGACAAAATCCTTCGTACGCCTTCCTTCGGAAGGGATGTAAAGCCGGCTGTCCCATGTTAGTATATTTACTTGCATGTAAAAGATCCTCAAGCCTAAATGACGCCTCTGAACTAAATTCAAATCGCCTGTTTCTCGCCCAAGAAGTACCTCCTTTCTCTGCTAGTTGATGAAAGGAGCGTAGCGAAATTTGCGTGGTCAGACGGAAGAGCGGGCCTGATGGCCCGAGTCTCGCCACGTAAAATAAGGCAAATTCAATTCAATTCAAAAAAAAAGTCTCGGATTGAAATTGTTTAGGTTACCTGGCTTATCATCCGATGTGTCCGCGCCCAATGTCTTTGTTCTTGGGCGGCGTCATGTACCTCTGTCCAGTGGCCTCACGCAACCGGGCAGCCGAGCCGCCGGCCGTTGTTTATATACCTGAGCCATGTGCGGCGTCTCGTCGCTGTTTGGCCTACTTAGCGGGGCGCGCTGGAAGGCCTACGCCAGGAGGAGGCCCACGCGCCGAATTTCTTCCTGGCCGCAGCCGGCATATTTGGAAACGACGTTCCCGTTGGCCATCTGCCCGGGCAACCGCTGGTAACGCTTGGAACATGCGAGCGACCGAATTCGAATCATAATGCGAAGAATGTCAGAACTTGAACAGAACAGAAATATTAGCAATACACGTCTTAACTCGCAATGTTTACAACTATTCGGGTGACCAAAACAAGGACTATTTTTTTAAATTATCGTGGTTAAAATTTGTAATATGAAATGAAACAATGTTGTTTTTTATAATTAGCCCAGATTTTAGATAATTTGCCCTGAATGTTTATAATTAGGTCAGATGACTCCAAGAAGGTCTCAAGTACACACGGAAGAAGCATTGAGAATTCACAAAATATGCCGTTTTAATCGAAAACTGAAACATTTCATTATTATCTGATATGGTTATTCACGTTATTACGTTGCTTTTACTTGTTTTACGTTACTTTTACTTGTTTAACGTTGCTTTTACTTGTTTAACGTTGCTTTTACTTGTTTAACGTTGCTTTTACTTGTTTAACGTTGCTTTATTATTTTGTCCTTAAACTACATACGCACTGTTCGCTGCCCGTTATTTTTTCGTTTACAACGTAATATATTGTTTAACGGGAGTGGATAGAAAACAATATTTTCTAATTGCCAATTTTTAGATAAATAAATAGATCCATATAAACAGAGCCAATGAAAATGCGTTGTGTTTTGAACATAAAACAATCGGTAAATGACTGGAGCAGACTGCTCTCTGCACTTGCGTTAATTGTGTTGTGTAAGTTCTAATTGCGTTAAATGTTTCGTGACGTGACTCCACCTTCGAAGATTTTACCGCGCCTTTGTTGCGTGAAGCTCAATGACCAACATAAAATATTGAACTCAGTACTAGAGAAGAGTATAGAATGTACTTGAAACATGCATACAACCTCTACAAAAACTCACGGACATAAAAGAAAGTGCTTCAGGAGAGCTTAAAAGCCGCTGGACAGAATGGGGACGAGACTGGCTTTATGGTTATTACTCCTGCACGTGTTGGAGCTGCTTGGACTAGCTAAGACCTGAAGTGAGGGCCAGGTTAGAGAGTTCTGGGTTTTTGTTATTCGCAAGGATATTCCACACAATGAATAGCATGTCCTTACTGAATCAGCGTTTCTTTCCAGTTTGGAGGCAGTTGAATCAATTACAGACACACTCAAAAAGTATGGTTTTCAAGTTTATTTTATTATTCCTGCTTTAATGTAGGGACGTAAAATCAATTGAATGCTCTGATGGACGTTTTGGAATGTTTATATTGAAAATTAAGTTTAATTGGTATCTCATTTTCTTATGAACTTGGGTAACCAATTAAAAGCGTTCCTAACATCTTAAAAATACAGCATGTGTATTTTTAGAAACCTATCTAATACAATAAAATACAAGTAATTGCTATCGTCGATGAAAGGAATTAAAACAAAACTAAATTTATTTCGAAATTTTGAAGAGAATTACTTAGGAGAGTGTGTTGAAACGTGGTACGAGAAGTGAAAACCTACGAGACTGGGGTGCTGCGCAAGGATTTAATGTATTACATCTTTGAGAATCAACCAAGTTCATCCAACCAAGTTCATTCCAACCAAGTTCATTACTTGAATCAGAGAGTTCTTGGATTTGCTCGACTGTTGTTTTGGAACTCCTCCATATACTATTTTAGGCGTAAAAATATTGAACAGTTATTAAGAAGATCGCTGGTGTAGTAACCTTATAATAAATAAAAGATGTCCGTTTTCAAAAATATATTAAGCTAAAGATATTTTCGATCGCGTAACGATCAATCTCAAAGCTTGCAGCGTCACTAGATATATAGTTTGTAATGTAATATTTTATTTCATTGTACAAGTACTATTCTCATTTTATTTCATTCTAATATTTTATCCATCTCTCTCTTTCCCTCTCTTTCTTTCCTTCTCTCTTTCCCTCTCTTTCTTTCCTTCTCTCTTTCCCTCCCTTTTTCTTTCTATTCCTCTCTCTTTCTACCCGTTCTTTCTTTCTTTCTTTCCCTCTCCCTTTCTTTCCCTCTCCCTTTCTTTCTTTCTCTCTCCCTTTCTTTCCCTCTACCTCTTCCTTTCCCCCCCCTCTCTCTCTTTCATATACTAAACTTTCCTGATTTTTCTTTTCGCATACTTCCGTAAACATTACGGGTTCTATTCTCCTCAGTTCGCTCGCGTGGACCATAAACTGCCGTTGTGGCGGCGCCTCCGCTCGTGAGAACGGAGGTGGGCGCCTGTGGCGGAAGCCCCGGCCGATGCTCCAGCGCCGGGCGACCGGTCGAGCGAGCCCCTCGGATTGCATTTTTCACGTTCTTTGGCCAAATATGGGGAGAAAAATAGTTTCTCGTTGCCCAATGTTGGAGGTTCACTAAATAAGTAATATGATACGAGGATCTTAAAGAAACACGTTCGCGCTATTTGCGTGTGTGTGTGTGTCTGTGTGTGTGTCTGTGTGTGTCTGTGTGTGTGTCTGTGTGTGTCTGTGTGTGTGTCTGTGTGTGTGTCTGTGTGTGTGTGTCTGTGTGTGTGTCTGTGTGTGTCTGTGTCTGTGTGTGTGTGTGTCTGTGTGTGTGTCTGTGTGTGTGTCTGTGTGTGTGTCTGTGTGTGTGTCTGTGTGTGTGTGTCTGTGTGTGTGTGTCTGTGTGTGTGTGTCTGTGTGTGTGTGTCTGTGTGTGTGTCTGTGTGTGTGTGTCTGTGTGTGTGTGTCTGTGTGTGTGTGTCTGTGTGTGTGTCTGTGTGTGTGTGTCTGTGTGTGCGTGTGTTGGGGGCTGGTCTTGACTACTTTGGACGATGGGGAGAGAAGAAAGTAACAGAAAAGCGTGTGTACACAAGAAATGCATTTGTCATTTCAAAATATTTTTGGTGGAATAGAGGCGAAAAGTGCTTAAAAGAACTGTTTTTACAGCGGAAAAATTTAGGTCTTTAGCAAGTTAATTATTTTCTTTTCTTTTTACACCGGTTAATTATGTACTATACTTATCACATTAAATGCATGTAATTTTGTTGATTATAAATAATGGGTTCATTACAGGGGTATACGAATTTTGTTGCAAAATGGTAGTGATGGGGAGTGGTAAAAAATGACGATATTTACTTTCGTTGTGTAGAGAAATGTTTTTGTACATGTTCGTTACCCTAGTAAGGGAGGCGAACTCCCCACTCCGAACCGAATACTGTCGAGAAGCCAAAATACGACTTGGGGAGCAGCCTGTTTTAATTTAGGGAAACTAATGTCTTAATTCATTCTATGATACATTCAGTTTCTGTTTGTGGAGTTGCTTTTCAGTACTAAAAGGATGACATGTTAAGTCACACTGCGATGACACAAGCTCCAGTCACCCCATAAGGAAGAAGTGAACTAATGACAGATTTCGAATTGTACATGTACAGTCTCTGTTCAAATGGAGGGGTTTCCATCATAGTAAACCATAGTCAGTTTTCATCAGGAAAAAATATAATTTAATGGAATGTAATTTACTTTTTTGTAAATTGCTTCAAATACATGTGAGAATTCCAGTTATATTTTGTTACGGTTTAACCATGTTGCCATCATCATGATATCATCATTATCATAAGAATATAAGAAATTAAAGCAGGAAATAGTCTCTCTTGCTCAAATGTATGAAAAACATTTTCTTTGGGTTTATTTTTAAATGTAGTTGTTACAGTTATTGTTAAATGTAGTTGTAGTCAAGGGAAATAATAGATTTATGAAACTCAAATTGACAATGCCCTGTAATTTTCTCAAAATTGAATTTCAAGTTAATTTTTCACATTCCCTTTTTATTGTAATTTCTTTGTCAGAATGTTCAAGCGATTGAGTTCAGTGAATAGCATGCACCTTTTAAAAATTAAAGTCAGAGTTCTTAAGAATTTTATTCTGACATCATATCAAGCTTGAGAAATATTTTTATTGAATGGCAATGTATTTTTAAATTTAGCACCCTTTGAAAATAAAATCTTTTAAACAGAACTGACACTAATTTTCGATATTATTCAGTTGTTGCAATAAAACAAGAGGACACTTTTCCCTTTGGAATTGAAAAAAGCTCAACAAACATCACATAATAATGTAAGAGGTTTGATGTTGTCATATTCACATATGTTACGGGGCGATAATATCCAGTCATTCCACCATAAAAGTATTGCGGAACTGGAACATTTCCACTGAGCTTTTGAAGCAATTACGTTGCAATTCAATTTTGCGACTGCCAGCGACCACAAAGATGGCTTTTCCAGATAAGCCTCATTGTGTAGAACGTGGGAGCAGAGCTAATGTCAGAATAAATATAGAAGTTTCATAATGAACCATGACAATGGAATATCAGAATGCACGTGAGTGCATTTTTATTAAATTCGATTTAAGGCTGAATGGCCCTTTAAAACGTGCTAGTATCTAAATTACTATTTTGTTATAAGATAATCAATGTTAACCTTTTAAAATTCATATTATTATTACATTCCATACGCATGAATGAACAGTCATTCACGATTCAAAATCACAGATTGGTTTATTTTAAGTCTTCAAGGCCATGCAAACAGATGACTGCGCCTACTATAGTATCATTTGTTTACTCTGTGTGCTGTATCATGTAATGAGAATTGCGTGATTTGAACAAGCGTAAGGTCACTTTAGCGACCCCGGTCCTTATCGGCTTAATACACTTTATCTGTAGATTAGAGAAAGAAGGAGGGCGGCATGGTAGCCTAGCGTTACCAGCCATTGCTCTTGCGAAGGTCGAGACAGGAATCGAGTTTGCACGCAGCAGAGGCTACAGTACTACTCCAAGGCTTTTGCGACTCTTAAATGCGCACTCACTTTCGAGAATCTGTACACGATATTTGCTTGCCACGAATATGTCAAATTACGCCTTCGGGTCAGAAGATACCTGACTACCAGAGGTTCCGTTGGGGGGCTAAGAGGCCAGGGAGGCCGTTGCCACCATTAATATTTTCTTTTGCCGTAAGTTATAAGACATTTTATTTACGTAAATATGTTAAATCCGTAATAAAATGAAGTACAGACCATAAATATATTTTCAAATTTACAATTATGAGACTTGATACCACACATACAGCAATACAAATGCGCCAAGATTCTAAAATAGGCCAGAAGCAGCTAATAATATCGAAAAATGTTGATACGTTGCCACGAAAAAAACGAGTTGGTTGAAGTTCTCCAACAATCCATAAATATATTTCAAAAATTCACAAACATATAGAAACTTGCTGTTCAAGGAAATGTCATATGTACTTTACAGTGTTTAATGGATAAGAGGCCCACAAATGAAGTTGCCCCCCTACACACATACACACACACATCTGTTTCAGGCTTCTCAAGCCTATTCTGATTACCGTTTGGGGACCAAATGTTCAGATCTTGGAAGGGCTTTTCACCCTTTTTTACCATCGGAAGCAAAATTACACCGTTTATGATCGAAAAATTTTCTGTATATGCCAAAGCTAAAGACAGCGTGAATGCTATTCTAGTTTCTCTGAGCGTCACCTTTTCGCCAAGTTCTCTTATTTTTATTTTTGCTGGTGCTTTTTACAGAGAAATTAGACTAATTTATCATCCGATCAATCAGTATTGCAATGTCAGTTTTTCGCGTTGTCTTTAACATAGATGATTGAGCGTAACTGAGAATTATGCATGAGAAAGTATTCATTTCTTCTTTCGCCTACAATGAGTAATTAATTCTTCTAATGTCGAGTTATATTTACCCACGAATAGATGGTAAGGAATTATGTAAATGATTTGAACGCATAAAAGCATTTAATTCAGGAAAGTAAAATTAGTTTTACATGATTACTGGATTTTCCCTACTAAGTGGTGTACACTGAACTGTCGGAAATCGTTCTTGTTGGTCAGTTGCCATAGACGGTTTTCGTAATTATTGGGCAACAAGGAAATAGGTTGATAGTCTGTCTAGTCAACTTCTCTAAAGAACAAATGCTACTGGCGCTTCAGTTAATTCTTGATGCTGAAAACATTTAAAAAATAGATTTTTTCAGAGAAGTCAATCAGGATCCTGGTTGTGGTGTCTTGCATTAACTCTAATGTTCTATTGGTAGATGTAACAAAAAACCCCGCGCGCAGTTCGTAGAGGGCAATGTGACTTTCACCCATCAAGTTTGACGTCGCAAGCCTAAACGTATCCGACCCCAAAACTCAAACCTTCAAACAACAGTTGCAGCCGGTAAGTATAAACGTTTGGATAACAAAGACTACAATTCTCATCCCACACACCTATTGTCCTTTAAGTGTTTTAACGCACAGTAACTGCTCGGGTAGGTGAAGTATGAATCACCTTGTGTTTCTCCGTCCGCTGCTGTTCTCGCTGACATAGAAACCAGCAGCCTCAGAGCGCGATAGGGCGAACGCTTGCGTGCGATCGGGAATCGTCCCCTTGACTTTCAGGAAACTGGATGTAATGGCGACGGAATCAGGGCAGTCGTCGGCACTGGGGACGCGGACGCGGGCGGGGTCGGGGTCGTGGTCGAAGACTGGTGTGGCGGGCACGAGAAAGGGAGGCAGTGGCTCCGACTAGGGTGCAGTCGGAGGCGGTAGGTGTGGCCGGGAGCAGGGACAAGGGTGGAGGCCGCGGTGTCTGTGAGGGCGGGGATGGAAAAACACGGCAATGGAGAGGACAGGGACGAGGCTGTTTGCGGCGGGAGCGACTGGAGCCGACAGGTGTGGCGATAGCGGTGGGCGGTGGCAGTGGGCGGTTGGCAGTGTCGGTTGGCGGTGACGGCGGGCGGTGACGGCGGGCGGTGACGGCGGGCGGTGACGGCGGGCGGTGACGGCGGGCGGTGACGGCGGGCGGTGACGGCGGGCGGTGACGGCGGGCGGTGACGGCGGGCGGTGACGGCGGGCGGTGACGGCGGGCGGTGACGATGGACGATGGGCGATGGGCGATGGGCGATGGGCGATGGCACAACCGCGGGGGTTGGAGCGCCCGAGTCGGTCGCGGCGGCGTCTGCAGCGGGCGCGCGCCTGCGCTTAGACGCCCAGCGCACGCGGTGCTGCGATGGAAGCAGGCCGCCGTTGCGCTGCGAGCCTCGCCTTCGATGAGCCCTCGTTTGCCCGCGGCGCGACCGTCGAGCCTAGAAACAGGAAAGAACGCGCCCTTTATGTAAATGATGGGCCCTTCTGCGGCGAGAGGTGTTAATTATTGAAACGTTTGATTGAAGCGCCGAACGTGAAATGTAGTTAGGTCCTACGTAAAATTCTACATTAATAACTCTAAATTATGTGAAAACTAATGGAATGTAATACATTTTAAGAGGCATATCGACATCAAAATCCATGTTAGTAATACGTACCTACGTTGCGCATTGTATTCATGCATTTCAATACTCTAACCTATTTTATGTATTACATATTATATATAACTCGCCAAGTGTTCCAATAGCTCTTGAGAAATAGTAACTTTTTCTTAACAAATAGCTTATTATGCCAATTTCTTCGTTTAACATTAGATATATTTACTGAGATATTCTTCGTTGAAACTATAACATACAATTGCCAATCCACTGCTAATGGATATGAAAAAAACTTTTAGATCCAGTATACTCCAAAGCGTTCTGGTTGTTATTTCTTCTCCCTATTTTGTAGTGCAGGGAGGAAAAGTATTGGAATCACTTCAATAATATGATCTCGAATATCCTTATTATCCTTAATATTCGTAAAATTCATATTTGTGGTTCTTTTCAGCTGTAACACCCAATATGCGTCAAGCTTAAGGTATATTACTGATATTCCGAAGATGGTTAGGATTGATGCAGGTCGAGAGGAGATACACGCGATTCGAAAATCGATTTGCGTATGATATGGATGGATGTGTCACGCATAGCTCTCTCCACCAGATTAGAAGCTTTTGAACTGAAACTTCGAAAAGACGTCAGGAGTAAGATTTAGTTGTGTCGCTGAGGTGTTCATTAAGAAATTTAATTAGCGGGGGTTCTTTATACAAATCTTCTGTAGCATTTTCTGGAAAAAGTGTGAAATTTTTTTCTTAAATTTTTTCTTAGAGTAGAAGAAAATGCATTTGTAATTATGATAGAGTTCTGATTTTCATTAAAACGTTTGACAGTTGGAAAATTAAAAAATCTTTATATTTAAAACAACTAGGGTTTTTGTTTAGAAAGTTTGAGCCCTTTCCAGTTAAATTTCATTGCAATAAGCAGAATACTATAGAATCGTCCTGAAATACCTAAAATAATAAATATATTTTTATATCACATCTTGTATAATGTAGTTTAAATCGGACGCTTGGGTCTCTTTTCTCGTCTCCTTTTGAGAGAAAAATCATTATTAATGTAACTGACGAATAGTCACTCAAGAATGAGTGTTTCCCACTTTATGAAGTTTTGCAGTCGACACGTTTATCAGTAGCTGAGTATATTTAAGATGAAAATTAGACCGCACTATGTTTGTTAATTATCGAATGGGATTAAAATGGTCACGAATTAAGATGATACGAAAGGAAATTAAAGACAAACTGAGCATTAATAAAAACTAGACATTTAACTATCATTAAAAAAATTGTAAAAACCCTGAACTAAATAATAATAATAATAATAATATTGTAAATGATTGAACTAAAAAATCTTTAACATGATCCCGAAATTGAATATTTCTACATTCGTGTGATTATGAACATGTTTCTTTTATACGTGGTTTCGTTCATATCATCAATTTATTTTAATATTTTATTTTAGCAACTAATGGCATTAATGTTGCTTGTATAAATTCTCCCTTTTTTACTGAATTCATAACATGTAAATTCAGGAACTTGTGAAATTAATAACAACTTTGCGTACGTGAATTAATGATGTCATTTTGGGGGCTCAACAAACATGCTGTCCAAATTAATATTCTGTTGTTGTTATTATTATCATCACTGTTGATGTATACTTTTATCATTTTATCGTAGTTGTGTTCATGTTAGAGCGATGAATGAAATTGCAGTGGGATATTACATCTCTTTGTGCATTGCCTTGTTTCCTAATATTTCGAGAAGTTATATATGTTTATTGTAATGTACAAGCGGGCTTTTATTGCAGTTCGATCCCAGTTGGCTATTGCGTTCATGTTGAATATTGCAAGCTGCATTTATATTAAGAATGTACTTCATATCGGTACCTCATGGACTTGCTGTACTTGATATATGGTTTCATGTTTGTCTCCCTGGATATTTAGTAGTCAGTAGTTGACACTCTTTGCAATATGTGTATGAAAGAATTTTAAATAAGGGAAGGAAGTGAAAAGAAGGAAACTGTTTAATGCAGTTCTGTTTGGGTTCATTTTTTTACTATTTTTTAATATAAACGTATTGTTTATCAGTGTATTTCATATCTACAGCAAAAATACTATAATTAGTGTATATTTAGGGAATTGATAATGTCTTATAGCTTTTCGAATTGTATTGATCAAATGAGGCGTTCGGCATTAGGAAGTCGCCTCGAGTGACATTCAAAGGAGAGGTAATTAAAAGACCAAAGACGTCTGTAAAACAGGTGATCAACATAAAAATAATATTTATTGCATCATGAAATACTGCACACCTGTATTATACAATGACACGTCCAAGGGTGGTTGGCTCGTGTGGCTTTAGCATCCACCCAACCGGGTAGCTAGTGATCCATATAATAAAAATTAAAAAACTTATCCTAATTTTCTATACTAACGCAAGTCATTCAATATTTCAATTGACAATGTTATAAATATTTACTATAAATCATCAAATAAAATACATCTTATATTCAGATTAAATAAGAATTATGAGAAAACATTAAGTTGGCTGTATACGAATACTAAACATGTACCCCCCCCCTCTCTCGGAGAAAATTCTGGATCCGCCTTTGGTATTGAACAAAACTATGCGGACTTCAGCAGTGGCGTGCCAACATGTCGCTTGTCACTTATTTTATGTTTGCTTAAATCCAATATAAAATTAAATTTAAAAAATAACGTTTTGTAAATTTCATGTATTAAATTTGAATAACAGGAAATATACAACAAGGAATAATAACATACACTTTTTATGTTATATCATTTTATTAAGTTATTTTACTGAGATAAATCCAGTGATCATTCTTTCAGTTTGAAGGCACTCGATATGAACTCTGAAGACTAAAATTGTACGCGGGTCTGTAGACATTGGAGCCAATAGTAGGAACTTGCATATCGTGTGGATGTACGTGGCGGAGTCGACACAAATGAACGCACGTTTCGTAAATACAAGAATTAGGCTTCGTGAATGAGGTGCTGTTCTATTTTTGTAGAGAATTAGCTATTATTGTAGCTCGGTGAAAAGGAAGCAGTTTTTTGATAAGTTATCACCTCAGGGCTTTCTCTTATGACGCAAAATTGTGATAAAAATGTGTGATGAAGATGTAAAAGCCCTTTGTAAACTGAGCAAATCCTTTGATGCGCATATAAAGAGTACAGGTTCACAGCTCTCAGAAAGCAGGAAACTAACGGGAATATATTTTTTTCAAGTCGACAATTGCGTGAGATCCAATGTAGCACTCATGCTTTCGATGCGAAACGTTTCTTGTCCGAGCATTTTTTGCGTAGTAAAACTTATGTTTTTATAATTTATTTCCTACTTTACCTTGAATTCTCTTCAGAATTCATACATTAGTATTATTATTGCCCTGTGGTGGGAATTAAAAATGAGTGATGCATTTTTCGCGTATACATTATCACTTAAATTACAACATACATTGAGTGCCAGTTATCAAACATATTATGAAAAGGATTTTCATTTATTGTATATTTTACGTCAAGCGCTGGAAATACGTCTAATTAGCCGACCCGAATAAAGACGTGATAAAGTCAATGAATGAATTTCGGTAGTAAGTTTATTGTACGAGTGAGACGAGTCTCGTCTGTTCGCGATAATTATTTGTGCTTAAAAATGCGTTAGAAATTACACAATGTACATATTTGAGATTGTTTTATGTAAATCGCGAAGGCTGAAGACAAACCTTGACGTTCTACTTCTGTAATACGTAGCCAAGCCTCAGCTAAGGTATACAGTGTGGTTACAATAAGTTAGATGATAGTTTGTAAGTAGAAATTTCGACTGGTATAGTGTATCTCGAACCTTCACAAGTCTCAAGTAGTTTGATTCCTGTTTTACCACATAAGTCTATCGACTATTCCTCGACACCGTGTTAATTTACGTATCTTATCTTAGCCACTTAGTTTTGGCTAATGCACACAACATACTCCTAAAATCTAAAACATGCTTCGAAGATGTTGCTACTCCGAACTTTATCCACCCACTTTGGATAACGTAATCATTAACTAAGGTGCAAATGAGTGAGATTTGGACATTAACCGTAACATAAACATTGATTAAGAAGAACTGCTGTTCACTGAAGACCTCAATTGTTAAAAACCTACATGAATTGGAAAAACATTTTATTTCTGTTCCTTGCATGTTAATGGGATGTTCATGTAGGTTCAACAAGAAATGCAACAATTACACTGCAGTTGTTTACTTTTAATCATTATGTGACTTTCAAGGGAATGCGATCCATAATATGAAAATTATTAATTGTATCGTGATCATATTCCAGGTTCAATTTTTTAAGAATTGAGGGGACACTTTCCAAGAAATCCAAGTCAATTTATAGTTTAAGTAGAATTAAAAATGTTGAGTTCACGTACTTACACGGTCATATCAAAACAACTTTAATACAGTGAAAGATGCAGCTATTTCATTCTTATTTCATATTCAATATTCACATTTAAGTGAATGTATCCTTGTGATTATGATACATGACGAGGTAGAAATTATAAATCGACCACCAAAATGTTCAATAGAGGAAAGGAAAACAAATGTGTCATGTAACTGTCTTTTTACAGAAGTAATTGCAATGGAGTTTCTTACCAATTAGCGGACTAGGTACGGGCAAAAGCTGAGAATGTGTCTCTCCATTCTAAAAAGTGCAGCGTAGATATTAAAGGGTCCTGCAAGTCATCTTACGCAGTGTCGTGGGCGAAGGCCGAGCGCGTGTTGTTTTTTCTGTGATGCGGTTGCTGACGCAGAACGCGCTTATTTTCTTGTTCTCTTGTTTACGTAGCTAATTAAAGATGCTGTAAGATCCCTTCGACAACATGAAACAATTGCTTGAATGTATTTCTGGCTTCCTCATTCTTCTCCAACATTATGCAGAGTTTAACAGGTTAAAATATCTATTTTTGTCACTTACTGAGTAGAGGTCGTATTCAAGGTGTTTCATTTTCGTAAACGAATTACGTTTTCATTTATTATTTTATTATGATATATGTGCTATGGCGAAGCCGCTTAGCCATGTAAAAAAAATAGTATATCAATTTATTTACATGCAACTATGAATTGTTTTGAACAAAACACACCACGCAATTTACTTTTAACCGATTTCGAGGTTATTTGGAGTATGGAGTACCTGCAAATATGGGTAGCGAAGGCAGCGGATTCAAATTCCTTGTAAGATACAGAT
Organism: Gryllus longicercus; assembly: GCA_038098605.1. Classification (NCBI taxonomy): domain Eukaryota; kingdom Metazoa; phylum Arthropoda; class Insecta; order Orthoptera; family Gryllidae; genus Gryllus; species Gryllus longicercus. The sequence continues at coordinate 647,778 of JAZDUA010000416.1, forward strand.
GTTTTAACTCTATTTTTAGCTTCTCATACCCGCACGTATCGCTTGCAATCATTATCCTGTTCATAATCATTCATCCCATAACAATCATCGTTCATTATCACTGGTACAGTCACACAAGGCAACGGCAAACCATCACTACAATAAGCTGCTCTTGAAAGGGGAGATCGTAATGGCATAACTGTGCTTCGTCGCCTTCACTTGGGGGACGACTACCGCATCCATCATCATCATCATCATCATCATCATCAATCGATTCCAAAATTGCCAGGACTACAAGCGTCTAAAATACCTACGCCGGAGTGTAGAGAAGGCCCACGGCGGGTCGGGGCTGGCGTGATTTCCGTCTAACGGCAGAGCGGGCAGCCCTTTCGCCTCGCCTGCTGTGCGCGGCGCGGCCCGTCCGCCCCGTGCCTCGCGTGCACCGCTGTATCGCGCTGGCCATCGAGGGCGCGTCGCCTCCCGCACTCGCCGTCAGCCGCCGTGCGCCCTCGCCGCTCGCCTTGAGCCGTCCCGCTCTTGCCCCGGCCGCCCCCACGTGACATCTCTTTCATTTCTGACACTCTCTCCATATGCAGCGTTGTATACTATACTAATTTTTGGAATTTCTTTTTCGATTTATTTTTCTTTTCTTCTGGGAAAAAATAATTATCTTGGACGTAATTATTACACAACACTATTCTCTAGTTCAATATCCTTGGCTTCATTTACACGAGCTGTTCTTTTGTTCCCCTTACTTTCCTGGCTTTTACTCCTCTATCTTTCACCTTATTCATTTTTATGCTGTCTGTAAAATGCGTGTACTTTTCGTTTCTAATTGCTGGGTTTTGTGTCCTTACATTTGTAATTTTGCCCTACCTTCCTCTGTTTCTTTCGTGCTTAATCTTGTGAGTACTCACCTTCCCATAATTAAGGCTAGTAAGAAAAGTAATGTTTGGAATAAATCATTCGTAAACATACCTTTTACCTAAGTTAATACTAACAAACTTTAAAACTATACCTAGTTGTTAATGTTGTTCCAATTCATTACTAATTACGCCGTCTCCTTACTATGAGAAATGCTCGTCACAGAGTTTAACGTTATCCTCAAGAAAGATTGTAATGAATTTAACACATTATGTTGTAATCACATAGATAAACTTTAATGATGTAACTTTTTTAACAATTTGAGGACTTTTTATTACAATATTGCGTTCAAAATCTTATCTCTCCAATCAGAATCTTTCTGCCCCATTGTTGGGACCTCGGGCTACTTCGGCGCGACTGCCGGCCGTGAACTGTGTCGCGAACAGCCTGTGGGAAGCATAACTCAAGGCTGCCGTGTGAATGTCAGAAACCCGGAGTCCATTCCGCTCTCAAGCAGCGTAACTTGTCGTAAATATCATCGTACATGATAGTAATTACTATACATGTGTATACGTCGATAAAGATGTGAGAAAATGATTAGCTTTAAACCAAAAGACTGTTGCATGGTACCTTTTACAAATCTTTTTATTCCTACTATATGACGCTGTAGCCCGAATCGAACATTGAATGTGTTGCAGAAGTGTATTGCATTCGAGCAATGAATGAATTTTGCTGTTTTTATATATCAGTGAGAAGTGGAACAAGGCCTTCGCCAGATCATTAAGAACAGATGGGAGAAGGGTTTCTTCCCAAGGAAGGATCCCGCACGGGCCATTTCCCAATAAAGTGGTCTGCAGTATTTGTCTGAATTTATCGGTGGAAACTAGCGAAACAACTAATCTGTCAGGTCAGCTGGAAATAATATCGCAGCATTGTGCAAACCAGTGGGTAGTTGGTGTCGATAATTCGTCTCTACGCTCAAGGGCTGGTTGAACCTTATACATCCCTCCATATACAAAGCTCCAGTTGCGGCCAGGAAACTACGTACGCAAACGGCGGCCAGCGAACGCACGTGTGGCGCGAGTTTGTCACGGGTGCGAGGCAGCATACAGCACGGGAGCTGTGTGGGTTCACTGGAAACGTTACCATCCCATCAACAAGCGATTTCGACTGTGGCTGAGACACAATCTATCACGGTATTGCCGGTTCTGGCACGAGCATTCCCGTCGAGGTGCGCGGGAGTATCTTAGCGCGAATTTCGCGCGTCGTCCGGAAGGGGCGCAGCGAGCGCGTCGCGCAAGGCCGGCCGGCCGGCTGGCCGCGTGGGCCCGCGTTCCCAGCGCAGTGCCGCTGTCGTCTGTCTCACGCCGGCTACGCGCTGCTGAGCGCCGCTTGTTCTCCTGACCCAACTGAGACCTCGGCGAGGCTGAGGAGGAATAAGGTTGTTCGTTCGTCAGAAGAAGAAGATTTTCTGTTTGAGCTCGTCGCTTCCGAATATTGTCTCCTGTGTTATCCCAGCCAGGAACTACTCTCACCTCGAAACGAAGTGTCGTGATGTATTTAGGTGATTGTATATCAAAATGAAAGTACATGATTTCAATTTTATGGTTTTATATTTTTTAACGAAATGGTATTTGGATTGCTTTCACTTTTCAGTTGATTTGTTGATACTTAAAAATCGCCACTACTTAAAAATCCTCTCAGCGTGATTTCATATTCATTAACATTTCTTAATGTTGTTTTTACTCTTGAATGTGTAACGTGACTCATCAATTCAGGTGTGCTCACTATGATGGGGAGGCAGAGAGACTCCTTGGAAAGTTTGAAAGGGGACGCCGATGCCTTACGTAATAAAATATTTTATTTCCTTATTACGTTCAACCGCCCGAATTTTCCGAATGTTTAACTTGACATTTTGGAAAATTATGATTACCAGTTGCGGGAGAGATTCTCCAAACCTTCTGGCCACTGCGTAAAACGTTTAACGTAAAATAAATTATATTGATTAATAGGGTCGTTAAAGTTGTAATTTTATTCTCATTTTAGTGTCTTATTCATGTACTACTGAAATATCGTTTGGCAACAAACAAAATTAAATAGCAAAGGGGCTCCAAACACATAGCCCCCCCCCCCTTGTTTTAGTCCGCGCATGTCAGTGCTCATCAGAGATTCAGTAAGAGATCGTGATCGCTGGATTCAGTAAGAGATCGTGACATGATAATACACGTACATTATGTTTTCGCTTGCTCTTGCTGAACTCAGCGAGTTGAAATACGGCTATAAAATCCGCTTTTCTTAATATTATTCCACAGTAGGAAGTCTGTATGATTATTTGCTTCCGACTTGAGGAAAAGGATGATTAAAGATTTCACCCAACACTTTAGTGAGTGGCTGTTACCTTCCGCATTCCATTCAGCCAGGAACATGCATTTTAGTTCCGTGCAAGACTTGCATGGCTTGTTTGCTTCAGCCGTCACTTCCGTTCGTAACGACAGCACCGTAACAATAAAGGAATTAAATATCTTCAATGGTGCGAAACCTATTAACCACTAGTGTGGACTCGAGTGGTATTCGCACGTTCGTGCTCCCTTCGGGCCGGCCCAGTGGCGCCGTTCGCGGCGCGACGGTGGCGCGGCGAGTGGCGTGACCCGCGGCGGGGCGCTGGGCGCGTGAGTGGAGCGTGACGCGCTTGACGACACTCTGATATCGTGCTCGACCCTCCGCCTATCGATTCAAGGCTTGGGCTCTTGTTACGGCGGGCGGGCGGGCGGCCAGCGGGCGCGTGCTGCTGGCGTGCGGGCGTGCGGCGGGCGCAGGAGCGGCGGCGCGGCCGGCGCCTTTCCCTCCCCGCAGTGCTCGTCAACCGACCGTCTGTGCGTTGTTACTAGACTTGGGATACTTAGACTCTAAAAAAGGGAATCTTAGGTGCGTAAATTATGGTCTTAAATGGCGAAAATGACTTTGTATTATCATTTCTGAACATATTATTTTATAATACTTTTATTTTGTATTAATTATTTTGTATTAATTATTTTGTATTTTATACTAATTATTTTGTATTAATTATTTTATATTAATTATTTTATATTAATTATTAGGAATATGAGTATGAGGGCACATATTTAGGGCACATATTTAGAAATGCATACGCTAAAAACTGGGTTAAATAGGTATTTTTTCCTAGTCATTTTAAACCCAGAAAATGATATTTCTCTTTCAGGACTTGTCACTGGTGCACGTTTTAATGTAATAGGCATTAATACATTTCTTTATCCATTCGTGCAGACCACAGACAGGGTAATGAGAGATTTTTTTTAACACAGATTTCATTTTTGTTTTGATTTTCTCCATAGGAACTTTTGTATTTAATTATTTACAGTTTCAATTACATCGTACAGGTATTTTGAGGCTTTTACAGGACGGATAGGCATTTTTAGGCTCCAAAGGAGACATAGACAGTTACGCATTATGTATCTGTTCCAATAACATTGGAAAGGTCTGTAATGTGTTCACAATGCATTTAGAGTACCTTATTTAGAATATTAAAATCGATATTTGCATAATAATTTGAACTCTTAGTTATTACTCTGAATATCTTCTCTTCGTTGTCTAATAAAATGTAGCTTTAAATCTATCCTCCATTGTATACAAACATCTAGAACATATAATTAATAGAGGTGTCGGATAGTACTCCCTTCTCACTTAGAAAACCAAAAATAAGGTTGACACTTCGATGAGTAAATAGAAACAAATTCTGATAGTTTTTTTAAACAAAGAGATGCAAATATATTCAATTATATGCTTTGTTATTTGAATAACAAGATCTGGGAGTACTGACAGGCCATATAACATTACGACGATATAACATTTGAAAGTATGTTTGCTTACATTTCAGTATTTCAAAATTTATAAACAAATTTGCACATATCCCATAGTAATATTTACTACAATCACATAAGTACTCTTTAAACGAACTGAGAAATATTTCGAAGAGCATTAAACGACGATTGTCGATAGTCTTGTACACTGTACCTAATTATCATATTTCCTTCGCTTATTCTAGAATAAGCAAAATAACTGTGATAAAATTTCTAGACATTTCTGCGCACGATTAGCATGAAATAATCTTCCTTCAATTACAGTAACGATCATAAATTTGTTCCTATTCAGAATTTTCAATTTGTTTCTTGGCTGGACTGTATAATATTATCTGAAATGTCTCTGCACACACGTTACATGAAACATTGTATGTGTTGGTATTGATTGGTATCGGCGTTGTTCTTATTTGACTTCTAAGAAACTCTAGAGCCAGTACTTCATTGGTTAAAATATTTGCTTACAAACGAAGGCATCGATTCGCCAGTAAGTAGAAGTTTCTTCAACAGTAATGATTTCTTTAGACTTTCAACGATTTGATTTTCGAAAATTATCAGAAATTCCACGTTTATCGGATGAAGAATATTGCTCACTCTCGCTCTCTCTTCCCTCTCGCTCTCTCTTCCCTCTCGCTCTCTCTTCCCTCTCGCTCTCTCTTCCCTCTCGCTCTCTCTTCCCTCTCGCTCTCTCTCTCTTCCCTCTCGCTCTCTCTCTCTTCCCTCTCGCTCTCTCTTCCCTCTCGCTCTCTCTCCCCAACACTCCTAAAGTAATGTTCCTCATGGGTAGCTCACTTCCTGCTGTAAAGTATTATGCAGCAGCCAAGGACCGTGCATGTGCAAAGTGATCTCTGATAGGAGGTATGGAAACCGACTCGTGAAGGTCAGCGAGTGCAAAACCCGAATATATTGTAAAAAAATTTAAAGTGGTGAATTGTCTTGGAGATATAAGGTAGTATTTCGTTAATTAACATTGAAAAACTAACTGTGAAAACAATTACTTATATGCATTTATTGAAATATTTTTGTTCGTTCTTCCATTTATGTTTATTCGGCCAACGAATTTTTACAATTCGGAGTGAAAGGTAATTCTTAATTACCTTTAGGAGTTAAGGTCATTTACAATTGGGAATTAAACTTTCAGAAAATACCATGTTGACATTTCATCGTTTTAACATTATTATTTACGTTTTCTGTCTACTGTCATTTTCAAATTAGTCAGGCCATTTCCATCAGGCTTGACAAAATAAATAATTAATGTAATAACAATAGACAGATAAGACAGAATAAACAATAGACAGATGGTCAGATTTTAACAGAAGATTTATATAAACTACTGTACACAAGTCGTAACGCAACGCACTTTGATAAAAACGTTTGATCTCTTTTGACATTTAATCGTATTTGTTTCGTGACTTCCAGCGTTGGCGTGTTGTCCGAAGGAGACGTTCATAAAACGGCCCACACACTCTCGGTGAACGTGTCCAACTGGCCTGTTCCCTCCTTCTCTTCTGCACAAACACGGGCGTCTACGGCCACAACCCACACGAACGAAGCTTCTTAGCTCCTGATTTTCTTCGTGTACTTGATTGTTTTTGCGCGTTCCCTGAATCTCTGTGCGGGTCACCCAACCTGGAGGGCGGTGCGCGAGAGGTAGTTGTTTGGATAAAAGCTAGACTCATCCTAATGAAGGTGGGCAACGGATGGCTTGAATGTGGGCGGGAAGGGGCATAGCCAGACAACACGTAGGGCTAAGAGCACAGCAGAACCGGACGTCTTCGGGACCCGGTTAAACACGAGATTTTCCGAAACGCGCCTGCTGAGCAATAAATATGCATTACAAAAAGCACATGTTTTTGTGATTTTGATCAACTATTGCGTCAATCCATACCGATGATTTATTTTTTGATAGTTTGACTACGAGTGTACTATAACAACAATAAAAAATAATCATACGCTCATAACGGTTGAAACGTCGTAGAAGTCAATAAATTGTTTTGTTTTGGGAATATAATTGTCCATTAATAATGTTGGTTTAAAATAAATTGTTAAAAGAAGTATAGCAGAGGTAAATTACTACAATTTCTTGAAATTCTGATTCTCCTTATTGCGGGCGGTGCTGCGGTCAACCGTCAAGGACAAGGTCTCAGGATATCGGAAAGCAAGAATGGGAAGTCCGATGTCCGATGACAGAAACAAAGAATGAAAAATCTGGAGCATGTATTGTGACTATCCAAGATTGAGTTCAAACCCAGGTGGCGCAATTGTGCATGATGAGCACTGAAAACAATTACTATTTTTGATCTGTTAGAAAATGCTCATTTCTCAAGGCTGGTATTCACGTATTTCTGGTAAAGAATTAAGTGCAAGGGAGTTTCAAAAATGCTGCAAATGACATTTTCAGTTGACCTTTCTTGCTGACATCAGTTGTAATTCTTCAACTTTGTTTACATAAAACTGTGAACGCCAAGGAAAGTCATCTGTCAGCATGTTTTTGTTAGCATTTATTAAAAACCTGCCTATTATACAATTTGTGGATCGGCGATCGGTCTCATTGTTCGTGTGCTGGCTATGTTTACAGCAAGAGAAGCGTTGGACTCATTAGTTTACATTAGTATCTCATTAGCCAAATTTGCAACAGCATATTTTTCTACAATATTACGGTCGTTCTTATTCTAATACATTCTTTGTAAAAAATCTTCATGCGTATTTTTTACGTAATAAAACTTGAATAATATTCACAGATTTTTATCGCACAAACATTATTTATTAAACGATTAATACTGCTTCGAAATAATCCAATGACAATTTGTCAATGTTGATCCAATTCGACAATTTGTAGGCAAATTTATCCACTGATGTCTTGCAATCAAAAGAATGATTAGTCTCATTTATTTCACATCTTACATTGCGAAATGAATTTCACGCCTTAGTAGGTCACTTGACCGCATTAAGTTGTTTCATGCAAGTGCATGTCTCGTGACTCGCGTCCGGCAAAGATAAGATAAATGAATGATCAGGAAAGAACGGATTCTCACAGTGAACACAGGATCATTATAAATGATTGATGTTCTCTCGACACTAGTAACTGCTAACTCAAAGAAATCGTTGTTGATGGCTCGTAGTTAGATGGAATCCTTTCCGAGGAGCGATGTAATCAAATTTTTTTTTTCATGAAGTACCCTTTACTAATATGGTGGGGATTATTTCAATGTTCTATTTTACATTGATTCTGTTGCCTGACACACTCTGTGGCTGTGGACATGTCTTTTTTGCATTCATCACTAATTTGGATTAATTGATATTCTATTATTTTTAACTTAGCTTTCTTGTGTGGGTGTTTCCTCTGGTCATAGTGCATTACATTCATCCTACTCAGCACCCTTGGTTCAACTATAGAGGATAGACCGTCTTTCCTGTACGGAGAAAGGCTATATCTCAGCTACGATACAACTTAATACGGGCACCTAACCAATGCCATCATCCAATCCCTTGACTTCCGCGTGTGACTGAGTTCTATTTACGTGACCGTCGCTGGCCGTGCCGACGGGACGTGCTCTCCGCCGCCGTCACCCCCCACTTCTCGCCCGGATGGACGGGCGCGGTGAGGGCCGCCCCTTCCGCGATGAAATATGTTCTTTTAAGCTGCGGCGGCGGCGGCCGGCGGAAACGCTCTGTACTCCGTCAACAGGTCGCTGCCGCGGCGGGCGCCGCATTCATTTGCATGCATTTGCCCAGAGCGACGGCCCGGCGGCAGCGGCGGGGACGGAGGCGACGGGAACGCGTGGGGGTCTTTCTACACAGGGGTACTTGCAAGCACGCGGGGTTATAGGGCACGGCAGACGAGATGTAGGATATGGGAAGTAGCGCCCTACATGCACGGGATGGGAAAGGGCGACGTAACGAGTGCAAGACTGGATTTCTAAGGAGATGCCCCATTGGGACCTCATGTGAAAGTCTCCTCCAAAGTTATTTTTGAATATGAACAGAAATTAACCAGTTAAGATCAGTTTAATAAAAAATCAGAAACATGCTTGGTAATGTAACTAATATTGCGATGATTTTACTACTAATTATTCCGTATTACTAAGGAAATATTGGTTTAAAAGCACGGAATTAAACATATATTGTGAGTAATCATTTTCCATTTTGAAAGGAGGAAAATGAATAAATTAATTATTATTTAAACGAACAACGAAACAATGAAAAATATTTTGTTTATGAGTATATGTATATATGAAACAGCTGAAACCTTTCGAACACAATTGCTTCACACGATGTGCAAATAAAAATGTGTTAATGCGATGTCCGCCCAAGGGCGCGCCGTGTATTTTCGCCGTCCGTCTTCGTCTCGTCCGAAGTCGGCCATCAATGTTCACCAAGGTGGGGCGTGCTGGGGATTGTTTTGGTAATGAAGAGGGAGGTCCGCGGCCGAGGAGGCGGCGGCGGCGGCGGCGGCCTCGTCCGTGAGAAGGAGCTCTTTGTCTGAGGCGGAGGCGGAGGGCGAGGAAGTTAAGATTAAGGTGCGCAGTAAAGTGGGCGGGCGGGCGGGCGGGCGGGCGGGCGGGCGCAGGAAATCTGCGGGCGCGCCGGCGGTCGCGTGCCCCGGATGGGCGCGTCTCCACTCGGAAGCAGAGACGGCTCGCCCCGACCTTCAGCTCCCGGATTAACATCACGCTAAAGGGATTCTCAGAGTTAACGTTTGTTTAAATACCGTAACATGGACTGCTCCTTGTAATAAGAGTTTGGGGGTGAATATTTTTATGTACAGTGTGAAGAAATTTTAATGCCTCAATACATTTATTAGTTTTGTATAAGAAAGCATAATCTGGGTCTGCATTATAACTTAAAATTTTCTTACGATTTTTTGTGTAATATTCTGCGGATCGTTAGATATAATCACGAATATTATTGTAGTTTGGCTTCAGTTAAGTAATGTGAAATAAATCACACTAAATTAATTTCATCTCCTTATTTCCCATTATTTTACCTAGAAAATGATATTTCAATTTCTAAAGTGTCTCAAAATGAATGTTACAAACTTGTAGGACATCTAGACGGGTCGAAGATGATATTTTTTTGCCAGTACAGGTAGTGGGAAATTTCATATTACGAAGTTACACATGTGACATTTCCCCTGTCCGTTAGGCAACCCCTCATGCACTGATGTTTGACAGATACACAAAATCTCTTTGCGTCAGACCGAGATATGCGGGACACTAGTGAATGAAAAATTGACTAGCAATCAGAGGCAAATGACACGCGTGTAGTTATATGAAGAGTCCCACTGCGATCGATGGTGAACAGTGAGCATTCTCAATCCCTCAACATAACTCTAACAATGTGTGTCTTTTTTCTAAGGCAACTTTTTACAGTCCATTAGTGGCTTGCTGCAGCAACAATGCTGCTGAACACAACCATACAAAATGGTTTTCCAAAACGTAGCACGTAGCACGCTTCACCGCACCACATGCACGCCCACAAGTAGCACGCACACTTCGCACTTCTCAAGAGAAATAAAAAACAAATCGCTCTGCTCGTATAACATTGCATAAATCGAATATTTTAATAAAAAATAGACTTCACGAGTAAGTGTGTGAGAGCGCAATAATACAATATTGTGCATATACTGTACCACAGTTCTTTACATACGAATAATACCAATTAAGTTGCTTTTCCAAAACAACATATGAATATCAAATATTTAATGACGAACGACCTCTTTTCAGGAACTTTGCTGTCGCAAGATATAAGCTGTGTCGTAAAAAGTGATGTACTGAGTAGGAGAATAAATTCAGCACGCTCAGTATGGGAATAAGCGGAGTACCTCAATCGGATATTTCTTATTTTCCAGAGAAAATCGAAACTGTTTCATTGCTTTTCTATTTCCCCCCCGAGTTCCTGTGTAGTTAGCAAACATAGACATAGCTCACAGGACCGGACAAACCTCATTGTTTTTTTTCTGTGCGTTTGGAAATTAATAATGTTGTCAATATTGGCTGGCACAATGATATCTAAAACTTTGAAATACTGACTTTTTAGTCAAGGCAACAATCACAACGAAGATCTTCAAATCCATACAAAGGAATTTATTCGCGCGGCAAATAATGAAATGTTTCCAATAAACAAATTAAGTAAATAAAATTGAAAACGTAGTTTGGAAAAGGACCTAATGGCTTAGGCGATAAGTAAAAAAGGAAATACGGCTTCTAGGATGGGGGAGGGGGGGATAGTGTGATTATTAAGAAAAATATATGGTATTTGCTTCAAGTGTCTAGTTTTATTATGTGATAAAAATAAGTTTTTTTATTCCGTTTTCATTGTTCTAGAAAATTAAATTACCCTCTCTGCCCTCAGTGGTTTTCCCTGCCTAGGAGGCGGGTGTTATCAGAAAGAATGGAGTTTCCATGTGTGGAGAGCTAGCACCGATTTATTAGTATTATTGAACTCGTAGGGCGAATGTCTTCGCGGATGCGTTCTTCAATGGTTGCCCCGTCTCGCCGATGTGACTCTGGCAACATCTGCATGGAATCCCATATTCCCCCGATGACAGAAGAGGCGGGACGCGGCCTTTAACGCGTACAAGCTTGTGACCTAGTTTTGCATAGGCTTTGTAGGCCGTCTTAATACAGAAGCGAGTCAAAAGCTTGACAATTTTGTCAGCAACCCCTTGTATATAGGGTAGAATGACCATCTTACCGTTGGTATGGTCGGTAGGTGTAGTAATGTCAGCAGTGTCAGTAGTACTGCCAACATAGCGACGATACCAACCCCAAGATGACCATTCTACTCTATATACGAGGGGTAACTGACAAAAGTGGTGAGCCGCTTCGGCGAAGCAATAGTCACTTTCAGTACCCATCATGGGGCAATACACATGTAGTTTGAATGTAATCTACGACGGACAATTATGTTAAAAAGTGTATTGGCTTACAGCGTCGTCTGCAGCCATTTGCCTCCTCGCGGAATGGTCGAAATTCTCCTCGCGCGTGAATGAGAGCGCCTCTGCGCGCCCCCCCCTCCTCCAACGGCGGATATAATTAGCTCCCTTCTAATGGAACGCGGATTGCTTGTCAGCGCGGGCGTGCTGCCGTCGATTTCCCCTTGTAAAATCTTAATAGGGGAATTAAAATGAGACACATCTTACGGCGATCGCCTTAGCAGTAAAGATGTATTTATACACGTACCCGCAAATGGTTTGCTTAACATCGATTGCTACCCTGAACGCACCAAAATGGAATTTGAGTATGGTGCTAGTGAAATAAGCTTTTGGTTCTCTCGCATATTTATTTTGTGAGGATATTTTAAATATTGCGTTGAATATTTATAGTATTCGTAAGGGTATGTGAAGTCAGTAACTGTTTAGTACTTAAGATTCGATGCTTTGTAAGAATAGTAAATCTAACGTAGCGCGGGCGCGCACTTTTCTTAAGTTTGCTTCCTTATGCGCCGGGGCGTTGAACCTATGCTAATTTCTATTGATCATTTTAGTACGCTTGTGCTGATGTATATCTGTGTTTCAGGTCCTGCACTTGTCAGACGCGGACACGGCTCACAGAACGCAGGGTGAGTATCACTGCAAATGACGGTGCCCGCATGTGCACAATCGCGCGAAGTGCTGATAGGGTCAGGGTCTCACGTGCTTTCGAAAAATGGGGAATATTGAACACGAATAATAAAAAATAAGTTGACTATGTGAAAGTACGTTGTTTCATTCCTTTCTGTGGTGTTTAGCTAAAAGATTCAAGAGCAGTGATTAGTTACATATTAACAATGATTATGATTAGGATCGTAATAGCCGCATGCAATAAGCAATTCAATAATTTCGTTTGGTTAAGTAAAGATTTCATTTTATTCTTATTGCGTAATAAAGATATGACAAGAGATGTTATCAATTGAAGTTCAGTGAAATAAATACAATTAATTTGTAATTAAAAGATGAATTTATTTGGATAAATTGTGAAACTGATATTGTTCTGTTGGTAACACGAGGTTCTGGAATACGAACAAAATGAATGTTAGTTCTTTCTTAATATTTGGTTCTACTTTACATTTAAATAAATGTTTTCAAATATATGGTTAGCATATTTTTACTCTGAGATGAATAATTTAAAAATTCCTTTTTAGAGTTGGTACATACTTGTACATTATTTATTGGTTTTATAGGTAAAACATAGCTTCACTGTAGATTGCCATGAATTTGTTCTTTTAGGAAGATACATTGCTCCTTGAAATGATAATGGAATGTCGTGTATTTGAAGACTAAGTTTTTGTATCAGGGCGTCTTGTTCCGCTTTCCAGACGCCAGCTGCTCTGCCCTGTCCGTTCTTCCCTAAGCGGATCGACCTTTTCTGGCGACTCCCCCGACGTTTCTTCTCCGTAAGGGGCTTTTTACGGCAGGGAGTAAACATGACTAAACGAGGCCTTTTCTCCGACTCAAGGGGCATCCCTCCGTTTCATGGGGTTGTAATTTTTAGAATATGTCATTCGGTAGGTCAGTTCACTCTCTCCGTCTCGTGCACCCGCTCTATCCTATCATATATTTTTTTTATTTTTAAACATATAACCAAGACAGCTCTTTTTTTAAGAAAATCTTTATAAGGTTAGTGTAACAAAATTGGAACAACGATGTGATATGAGACAATTAGGATTGTGGTGAAACTACAGTTGTGTCGCAGAGCAGTTTTTTTTTCTTTCATGTCGATCTCGTGCGATAAGTATTTATCATAGACATATGTTAAATACATTATTGTAATATTCGAAACAATGTATTAATTTTTATTGTGTTTGGTTTTCAACTATGAAATAATTTATTCGTAAATAAAAATGAAAACAAATCTTTCTGCATTTTTAAAACACTGGTGAAGAATGTTTTGTATTTTGTCAACATTTATGACTCCTATTCTGGAAATATTGATGTGAGTTCAGTTTAAACATGTCACTCGCAGAGAACACTGCATTCCATGCTAATGAAAAGTCCTGCCTTCCTAAAAAGAATCATAAAATATGTTTAAAATATAGGGTATGTCAATAGTCCCAAGATAACAAAACATTTAACATTATTATACACAATTATTTTATAAATTTCCACAAATAGACTGGTTCGTATATATTTGATTTCAATGTCATTCTGACCGCCCATACTGAGCTCCATTAAGGCTAAAGGATAAAATGATCTTAGAGTACATGATGATTGTATAAAGTAGTAAGTGAGTGCATCAAAGATCCACGCTCACAGGAGACGGCAGTTATTCACGAATCAGGGTTACATAAGTAGCAGCCGTTTGCGGTATCCAGTGAGTCATCTCGTGCCCTTGAGAGAAGCGGTTCTTCGTGACCCTATGTGATTTCCATCCCTTCTCATTCTGCTGTAGAAGATGACTGTAACCTTCTTTGCGAGCAATGACGCTTTGAGAAGAATATCTCCTTCGCCAAGGAGATTCAAAAATTATTGCAAATTATTTGATTTGCAAGTTATGGCGCTGGGAAACATTTGCTTGTATGTACCTGTCAGTTACTTAAATGTTCTGAATCATACGGTATATATTATGTTTTGCTTAGGCAACGAAGGCTATGACAAGAGCTTTCACTGTGTATAGGTTACTCGCACATGTGAAATCTGGTTGAGGCAATTTTGTCTACTATCATTTTTCATTTGCCCTTCTTGAGCAATGGTTTCTAATTTGGCTTTCAGTCAAAGATTTTAAAATTATATTAATTCCCCTAATATTATACCGAAACCAGTTTGTAATGAGAGGCAATGAACAGGTGATGCAATTTTGTACGTCAGTCTGAAGAAGTCGTCGATTCTCGTTTCGTGGGGAATGCAATTTGTTTAGGTGAGCCAGCTCTCCGCCGATGACATTGAGGATGACTCAGCGGGATTCCATGTAATGGCCGCAGCATCAGGGACCTCCTGCTACTGAATTAACATCCGTTTCCGCTTCCACGGAGAGACACGCCTCTTTGGCGTTTAGCACCATCAACTTTGCAAACAAGCAAATTACGTATTTCCCAGTATTACTGATTTGCAATATCCGGCGCGAAAATTGTAGCCAAAGAGAGTGGTTCACTCGGCTGTCCCATCAAATGTATCAGGCAAATTCACTGATGAAATTACGAATTTTGTATTGAGTTCCCCTTTCTTGCATGATAATATGAAAGCGATATCCGATTGAGATCTTTCTTGTTAACATTTATGCTTGAATCACAAACCAGTTGACGGTTTGGAATCCTGAAATAACGTACTTCAACTCTAATGTGATAACATTACAATTAGGCTAGAGGAAATGTACCCAATACTGCCCTCAGAGCCGCACCGCAATTTATGAGTGCATTTTTTTTCAAGTCAGACAGGAATATTTATGTTGATCTTAGTAAGGGATGAAATAAAACTATCAGAAACATTTTTTTGCAAATAAATCTTGCCATTTTTAGTTACAATAGTTTCACTTGATGACGTAATATTGGCAGATAATTTATTTTTGTAATAAATTCATGAAGATTCATTCAAAATTCATTAAGAAATTTTGTAATCACGTTCAGGTGCTGCAATAAAATAATGAACTAAAAGTGCACAATGAATGATATCAAAAAACAACATACTAAAACTTGTTTCATTTCTGTAATTTTAGTCTTCTTGACTTTCGAATAAGCCATAAACACTTATTTTGGTTGACTATTAGGTGCACTGTAAACGTACAGATTGCTTTGGTTACCCAGTACCTGACATAAACCTGCCTAACACCTTTAGATACCCGACAATCGTGTGTATAATCATGGAAGAAAAGGGAATGTTTAATACTCCAGTGGTATGATTAACAGTTTTACTATTACGATTACAATATTGCTTTTGGCATCAACTACCACCACATTTGTTTGTTTAGTAATATAGTTCTTTATAAACATTGTATCATTATTGGCTAAAGCGAAGACTATCATAATCATGACCATGAGCGGATTTAGTGACTCAGGGCATCGACTCATGTCACTGCAGTGCCTCTGACCGTGATGTCCTTGGGTTCGAGTCCCGACAATGGCAGGATTTTCGACATAGGCTAGATAGGTAGGTCAGATATAGCCGCTGTGTGTAGGTGAACTGCTCTGAACGGTAGTTTTCCGTAGTGTATTCATTCGATACTAGGGGAATGCGGGAGCAGTTCTATAACAAAAAGGCCATGGACCGCGCGCGATCTTTCCTTCCTCTTCCTTGTCCTCGCCTCATCCCAACCTCTCCCTTCCACTTACATGCAATACACTACCACACATGTCGGAAGACTGGGCGGGAACTTAGAGCTTGTGTCGGCTGGGGGCGGTTCCCCGCTAATGGGAGATATCTGGTTGGAAAAACCCTGACAGCCGTCCGTTGGGTCGATGCCGGATTTCGCCTTCAACCAGGGGCAGACCACCGTCCCGTGATAAAATCATGCACTACACTTACTGGACTAATGACCATAGCAGTTGACGCGCCAGGATGCACGAAATAATTGAATTGAATTAATGCCTTATTTTACGTGGCGAGACTCGGGCCATCAGGCCCGCTCTTCCGTCTGACCACGCAAATTTCGCTACGCTCCTTTCACCAACTAGCAGAGAAAGGAGGTATTTCTTGGGCGAGAAACAGGCGATTGGAATTTAGCTCAGAGGCGTCATTTAGGCTTGAGGATCTTTTACATGCAAGTAAATCTAATAATTAATCAAACTTGACCGTCACTGCCTCAAGGGTCCCAGCATCCAACTTGACCGCCCTGTCGTTGCTCGCCCAGACGGCCTTGCAGTACTTTCCCGTGCGTCGCAGAGGTAGCTCGTCCGCCCATCACCCTCCGCTCCGCGCCTTGGGCAAGGCTGCCTCTGTGGGCATGCGCAGCTTGAACAAGAGAGGACTAGTACATTTCTGGAGCCCACAGGGTCCCCTTTCCCGTACTATTTTATCATTTACACATGGCGTATTTTAGAAGTAGAGAAGTAAAATATACAAGGTGAATGAACGTTAATGATAAAATACATAAATTCAATTGATTTTATGTGATAAATATACATGTTTGCTAATTTTAGGGTGCCTCTTTTCGAATGTCGTGAATCAGTTCTCCAAATTGTCTGCTTAAGTAGGGGGAAATCAGAAACCGATAAAAGTTACGACGTACCTAGGGTTTCCGGGTCCTTTTTCTGTATTTTCAGCCCCCCCTCCCCCCTCTGACGTGCGCCCGCCGACGCAGTGGCGCAACACCGCCCTGGGCTCCCCCGCCCCCGGGGCGCGTTGCGCCGGGCCCAAATCCGCTTGTCACGCGTAGCTCTCGGCGATTCGCTTTCCTGCTGCGGCATTCGAAGCCTGCGCTCCTAAGTGGTAGCTGTCTTGTCAGGTGTGCCGATCCGGGATTAGTCCTGACAGGGATAATTTTCTGTTTCTGCTGTCAGATGTATTATCTGGAAATTCACTATTACTTATGATGTGAAGTGATTTTTGTACTGTCAAATGCACGCTCGAGAAGCTCTATGAAGTAGTGAATGCTTGAAGGTTGCTACGCGGTTTCCTTTTATTTTTTATTTTATTTTTTTTTGTTTCCCCTTTTCATATTTTACATTTCACTCACGATCGTCCTTTAGTTGCAGGTATTCCCTTTGTTTTCTGGTATTCTATTTCTCTTCGTAATGCGAATTCGGTTTCAGTAATTTGTTTTTTCAAAATAACAATACACATTAATGAATACCTTAAGATACTAAAACTCGCATCATAAGTTTGGTAAAGCTAATGTACTTTCGAGCGCCTGCACTACGAACCTTTGAGTTACGCTTCTCCAAAGGATGGGAAGGCAAATACGAAGTTTTTGGGGAATCGACTTTGTTCTTCTTGCAATTCTTATTTATTGAAAATTCTGGAATCCGTCCACCATTAAATTCATTGATGTTTCCGCGCACATCAACCGCTATGGTCATGTAAGTGTAGTGAATGTTTTATCGCGAGAGGTGGCGACGTTCCTCCCTCGCTGGATGGGGAGATCCGACGCCGATTCTCATTGGCCACCCCGCCCTGTCCTGTCCCGTCCCGTCCCGTCCCGCCCCGCCTCGCCCCACCTCGCCCCACCTCGCCTCGGCCCACCACGCCTCGTTCCGGCCTGTCCCGTCCCATCCCTTGCGTCTCTACTCTTCCCATCCCATCTCCACCCAAACCATCAGTGTGCAGTACCGCAGAGACCATCGCGTTTGATTTTCCGCCCTCGTCCCCCTTCGGTTTCCTTCGGCCACTCTGCCCTCCCTCGACCCATTCTGCCCACCTGATGGTGAGATCCGACGCCGATTCTTATGCCAATGAGAAGCCGACGCCAATTCCCCTCGTCCCCCCATTCCCGCCTCGTCCCGCCTCACCCCGCCTCACCCCGTCTCACCCGGCCCTTTTCCGTCCCGTCCCGCTGTCCCACCCAGCCCTGTCTCGTCCGGTTCCAACCCGCCCCGCCCTGTCCTGTCCCGTCCCGTCCCGTCCCGTCCCGTCCCGTCCCGCCCCTCCCCGCCTCGCCCCACCTCGCCTCGGCCCACCACGCCTCGTTCCGGCCTGTCCCGTCCCATCCCTTGCGCCTCTACCCTTCCCATCCCATCTCCACCCAAACCATCAGTGTGCAGTACCGCAGAGACCATCACGTTTGATTTTCCGCCCTCGTCCCCCTTCGGTTTCCTTCGGCCACTCTGCCCTCCCTCGACCCATTCTGCCCACCTGATGGTGAGATCCGACGCCGATTCTTATGCCAATGAGAAGCCGACGCCAATTCCCCTCGTCCCCCCATTCCCGCCTCGTCCCGCCTCACCCCGCCTCACCCCGTCTCACCCGGCCCTTTTCCGTCCCGTCCCGCTGTCCCACCCAGCCCTGTCTCGTCCGGTTCCAACCCGCCCCGCCCTGTCCTGTCCCGTCCCGTCCCGTCCCGTCCCGTCCCGTCCCGCCCCTCCCCGCCTCGCCCCACCTCGCCTCGGCCCACCACGCCTCGTTCCGGCCTGTCCCGTCCCATCCCTTGCGCCTCTACCCTTCCCATCCCATCTCCACCCAAACCATCAGTGTGCAGTACCGCAGAGACCATCACGTTTGATTTTCCGCCCTCGTCCCCCTTCGGTTTCCTTCGGCCACTCTGCCCTCCCTCGACCCATTCTGCCCACCTGATGGTGAGATCCGACGCCGATTCTTATGCCAATGAGAAGCCGACGCCAATTCCCCTCGTCCCCCCATTCCCGCCTCGTCCCGCCTCACCCCGCCTCACCCCGTCTCACCCGGCCCTTTTCCGTCCCGTCCCGCTGTCCCACCCAGCCCTGTCTCGTCCGGTTCCAACCCGCCCCGCCCTGTCCTGTCCCGTCCCGTCCCGTCCCGTCCCGTCCCGTCCCGCCCCTCCCCGCCTCGCCCCACCTCGCCTCGGCCCACCACGCCTCGTTCCGGCCTGTCCCGTCCCATCCCTTGCGCCTCTACCCTTCCCATCCCATCTCCACCCAAACCATCAGTGTGCAGTACCGCAGAGACCATCACGTTTGATTTTCCGCCCTCGTCCCCCTTCGGTTTCCTTCGGCCACTCTGCCCTCCCTCGACCCATTCTGCCCACCTGATGGTGAGATCCGACGCCGATTCTTATGCCAATGAGAAGCCGACGCCAATTCCCCTCGTCCCCCCATTCCCGCCTCGTCCCGCCTCACCCCGCCTCACCCCGTCTCACCCGGCCCTTTTCCGTCCCGTCCCGCTGTCCCACCCAGCCCTGTCTCGTCCGGTTCCAACCCGCCCCGCCCTGTCCTGTCCCGTCCCGTCCCGTCCCGTCCCGTCCCGTCCCGCCCCTCCCCGCCTCGCCCCACCTCGCCTCGGCCCACCACGCCTCGTTCCGGCCTGTCCCGTCCCATCCCTTGCGCCTCTACCCTTCCCATCCCATCTCCACCCAAACCATCAGTGTGCAGTACCGCAGAGACCATCGCGTTTGATTTTCCGCCCTCGTCCCCCTTCGGTTTCCTTCGGCCACTCTGCCCTCCCTCGACCCATTCTGCCCACCTGATGGTGAGATCCGACGCCGATTCTTATGCCAATGAGAAGCCGACGCCAATTCCCCTCGTCCCCCCATTCCCGCCTCGTCCCGCCTCACCCCGCCTCACCCCGTCTCACCCGGCCCTTTTCCGTCCCGTCCCGCTGTCCCACCCAGCCCTGTCTCGTCCGGTTCCAACCCGCCCCGCCCTGTCCTGTCCCGTCCCGTCCCGTCCCGTCCCGTCCCGTCCCGCCCCTCCCCGCCTCGCCCCACCTCGCCTCGGCCCACCACGCCTCGTTCCGGCCTGTCCCGTCCCATCCCTTGCGCCTCTACCCTTCCCATCCCATCTCCACCCAAACCATCAGTGTGCAGTACCGCAGAGACCATCACGTTTGATTTTCCGCCCTCGTCCCCCTTCGGTTTCCTTCGGCCACTCTGCCCTCCCTCGACCCATTCTGCCCACCTGATGGTGAGATCCGACGCCGATTCTTATGCCAATGAGAAGCCGACGCCAATTCCCCTCGTCCCCCCATTCCCGCCTCGTCCCGCCTCACCCCGCCTCACCCCGTCTCACCCGGCCCTTTTCCGTCCCGTCCCGCTGTCCCACCCAGCCCTGTCTCGTCCGGTTCCAACCCGCCCCGCCCTGTCCTGTCCCGTCCCGTCCCGTCCCGTCCCGTCCCGTCCCGCCCCTCCCCGCCTCGCCCCACCTCGCCTCGGCCCACCACGCCTCGTTCCGGCCTGTCCCGTCCCATCCCTTGCGCCTCTACCCTTCCCATCCCATCTCCACCCAAACCATCAGTGTGCAGTACCGCAGAGACCATCACGTTTGATTTTCCGCCCTCGTCCCCCTTCGGTTTCCTTCGGCCACTCTGCCCTCCCTCGACCCATTCTGCCCACCTGATGGTGAGATCCGACGCCGATTCTCATTGGCTAGCGGGGGATTTCCCTCTCCAGAGGGGCGCCGCCCCAGTCGGGACGAGCTCTAAGCTCCCGGCCGGACTCCCGGCAGGTGAGGTAGTGTAGTGCTTGGTGTAGGTGTGTGTGCGAGAAAGGGGAGAGGAAAAGACGAGGAAGAGGAAGGAAAGATAGCACGCGGGCCGATTTTTAGGGTTATACTTCGGCATTCACGCGGTATGGATCGGAGAAAGTGCAGTGACGTTGTGCAACTGAGAGAAACGAGTGAGTAAGAAAAACATTACAGCTCGCTGTATCGCAGTGCGGTGAAGTGTGGTGAAGTGAAGTTTGGTGAAGTGGAGTTCTATGAAAGATTGCACGGTGAAATGTTCATGAGATTTGTAACGTTTGTAGAGTTTGTATAGTTGTTAAGTTCTGTAATGTTAAGTTAGTGTATTCTGCCACCAAGTTCTCACACTTAATTGCAGAATTATTGATAAATCTAATCTAATCTAATCTAAAATCATGCAAACTACTGATCAGAGTAATCTGCCGCTAGAATTCTCCTCCATACAGCGACTGAAGTCACCGACGGGAATCGAACCCTATGACCTCGCGGTCGAATCCTTTGCAGAAACAGTGCCAGAGGCAGCTATGAGCTAAACGCAGCCCGTTGCCCATGAGGTCCTTGTAGTCAATGTGTACTTGCATGTTGAAAGTCTTGGGCTTGCGTGTACAGTGTTTCTACTGTGGCGTCATATCTGTCGCCAGTACAAACGTACTATAGTAGCCATTTGGACAGCCCTGGCGGAAGTGACGCGGGGCTGCACATAGGAATGCGGGTCGTGGGTGCAGGTTTGGAAACCCCGGCGGTCACTGCGGGTGACGCGCTTCCGTCAACCTGCCACAGGCTATATAAGCAGAATCCGACTTGAGAGCGGTCTTCTATTCTTGACTCTTCAGAGGTGAGCGCGTCGGTAGGGCGTCGTGAGGGTTGTGCGCGGCGTTGCATGGTAATGCATAGGCTACCGAGGCGGGGAATCGAAGCCGGCGTGCTACGTCGTGACAGCAGGTGCGGCATACTCGTATGTATGTTCGCGTAAGGTACTGGTGCATCACACCGGGGATGGTAATTAATTATCGGGCCAGCGGTGGTGGTAACCAGGGAAAGTTCCTTCTTGTAACGGTTAACTTCAATTGTAAATATTGTATATAGTGTTTGGTGACGGAGTATCTTTCTTATAATAAATGCTAAATATTTACAAGCCGTTCACGTCTGTATTTATTTGCCCCGGCAAAGACGCCACAGACGTAGGAGGAATAGAATGGTGGCAGCGGTTAAAGAACTACCACGCACGTAGAATGGTGGCAGCGGTTAAAGAACTACCACGCACGTAGAATGGTGGCAGCGGTTAACGAACTACCATGCACGTAGAATAGTGCCAGCGGTTATCGAACTACCACGCACGTGTAGTGTAAGCAGCGGTTTAGGAACTACCACGCACGTGTAGTGTATGCAGCGGATCACGAACTACCACGTAGGTGTAAAATGGTGGCAGCAGTTCAAGAACTACCACGTAGTATAGTGTAGGCAGCGGTTCTGGAACTACCTCGCAAGTGTAGTGTATGTAGCGGTTCAAGTACGCAGTTTATGGTTAGTAAACGACCACGCAGTTGTGTATGTGCGGTGTTTGTCTGTGGTAGGCAGCATCACACGGAAGCACGCCAGGAACGGCAGGTTGAATAATTACGCCAGTAAGGGGCTTCATCCGTCCATGGGTAATTAGTGAGCGTAGGAGGAATAGAATTCTGCGTTTCACGTTCAAGGTTCGGTCGGCAGTGTAGCAACAGCTATAGAAACGAACAAAACACCCAGCAGGTAGGGCGCTTAGTACCAGCGGGACAGTCAGCCAGAACAGCGGATCGTGTACGCGGAAGTGAAAGTATATTTGGCCGCAGGTATCCGTCGGAGAAAGATTAAATAGTGGGCGAGCGAGCAAAGCTCAGCCAGGGAACAGTTTCGACGTAAATATATTCATAGTGCGCGAAACAAGTAAAACGCGAACGAAAACGTGCGAGTACATCGGCGGGGCGAACTTCAAGCAGAAGGACGGGAAGGAAGGAAGGACGGGAAGGAAGGACGAGTTGCAGCCGATCCATCCATCTCATCACGACATCCGCCAGCGCCGAACGTGCACGCATAAGCAGCAGGAAGCAGCCACGTGCAAGCAGTGGAAGATAAGGGTAAGTGTGTTCTTTTGCAACGCGTAGGGCACTGTTTGAAAGCAATGGCGCATTTACTGAGATTTCGAAAGGAGGGAATGATCCGAATCGCCAGGGATTTAGGAATAGAATTAGATGGATCGGAAACAAACCCGATTTTAAAGAGATTAATAGTAGAGCATGAGGATTATTCCGTTGAATTAACGGAGGAATTGGGGCAACAGTACGAAAGAGATAGGAGGGATAGAATGGTGGCAGAGGAAAGAGATAGGGAGGATAGGAGAATATTAGAAGAAAGGGAATATCAATTAGAACTTGCGAGAGTGCAGAATGCCCAGACGGGCGAAACAAATTCGGAGATTCGTTCGGAAGCGCGCTCGGAACACGCGAGAGAATATATTAGAATAGGCCAAATAATTGGTAGGTTTAAAGGAGAGCAGGACGATATCACGTCTTATCTGAGCGCGTTTGAAAGCCAGTGCAGGCAATTGAAAATCTGCGAAGAAGATTGGGTTGTTAATTTAATCGGATTACTTCCGCATAATGTTAACACATGGCTTACTTTAGACGAACAGGAAGAAGCGTTAGATTATGCGGAGCTGAAATTGAAATTATTAGAACTGTACCGGTTTGATGCCGAGAAATTCCGGCAGTTATTTAGGAAACATAGCAAAAACGGAGCGACTTGGAGCATATTCGCGAGGGAATTGTTAAACTATGCCAGAGAGTGGGTAGCTGGACTTAAAATAAACACATTCGAGGGTTTATTGAATTTGATCGTAGCCGATCAAATGAAGCATAAAGTTCCAGGGGATATGCGGGAACATTTCGTGGATAAATGGGCCGAATTTGCGAATCCGCTCGAATTCGCGAAAAGATTAGATGCGTACGAGAATGCGCGGCAAGGGTGGAAGAAGCCACAGTTACCATCTTTCCGGCCGGAAAGAACATTCCGGAAAGAACAAGGAAACAACAGGGCACCTGTTGCTCCTCACGTGGCCCCCAAGTCGGCAGGAAGTACTAATGGAGTAGAGAAACATAGCGCGAAGAAGGAATTCGAGGCACCTTATGTCCGCAAGTGTTACGAATGTCAGTCAACAACGCACTTGGTTAAGAACTGTCCGCGGAAACAGGGCAATCAAGTAAATCACGTGTGTGAACCCGAGGCAAAGGAATTCCTGAGGCAGCACATTGTGACAGGGACCGTGAATGAGCAGCCGACTGAGATCTTAAGAGACACGGGCGCGTCATTTGATCTTGTATCCGCAAATTTAGTCACAGATCGTGATTATACGGGCGAATCGGTCTGGATCAAACAGCCACTTCATTCGACTGCCATTAATTTGCCGGTGGCGGAAATTCGCCTAAATTCGGAATTAGGTAATGTTATCACTAGGGCCGCTATAGTGCCGAAGGAGAATCAACTTAGTTATTATCTATTAAGTAACAGAACGTATCAACTTCTGCAGGATATTAAACAGGGCCTTGTAGAAGAACAAACTGTGAACATGGTTATGACGCGCAGTAAGGCTGCGGCAGAAGGCAGAACAAAAGCAGATGATTCGGGGAACTCGCAGGTAAAATTGCCGGAGGCGGAGGGCGACCGGACAGAAAACCCGGGCGAAGACGAGCATGAGCCGTCGGAGGAATTCCCGGAATTCGGTCTATTAGCAGACGGAGATGAATTAGAATTGGCAGTGCCGATCGCGGAAATGTTGAAGGAAAATACGGAACAATTCAGCGCGGCGCAGAAGGGAGATGAGAGTGTAAATACTTTGGTTGAAAAGTATAAGGATGTAAGAGCAGAATCGGAAAGAGAAACATATTTTGATAAGAATTCATTATTATTTAAGGAACCAGAACAAATAGGTGAAATTATAGAGGACGGAATAGAGAAATACGCCTTAAAATTAGAACCGGAGGAATTCGATGTAGAGGCAATGCTCGCAGGCACAGAAATGGAGCCGGAAGGAAGTGAAAGGCTGAGAGAACTTGTAATTGAGTTTAGGGACATCTTTTCTGATAGGCCCGGGCTCACAAAGAATGTTCGGATGGACATCGAGTTGCTGGACGAAAATGCAAGGGTGAGGAGCGCTCCGTATCGTACGTCTCATCGCCAAACTAAAATCCTCCAGGAAGAAATCGCGAAAATGCTAAGGGATGGTATCATCGAGCCTTCTGATTCTGATTTCACATCCCCTATGATTTTGGTGGAAGCACCCGGAAAAAAACCCAGGCCATGTATTGACTACCGCAAGTTAAATCAGGTTATTCGTACGGAATATTTTCCGCTTCCGAGTTTAGCCGAGCGAATTGAAACAGTTGCGAGGGCCAAAATCATAACCACAACGGACTTATGTAAAGGATTTTGGCAGATCCAGATGAGCGAGCGCGCTCAACGGTATGCCACCTTTACGACGAAATTCGGGTCTTATAAACTCCTCAGGATGCCTTTTGGCATCAAAAATGCACCATATGTTTGCAGCAAACTTATGGAGGCATTACTGAAAGATTGCGCGGAGTTCGCCGTCCCATATATGGATGACATTGCAATCTTTAGCGACAACTGGGATGATCACTGCAAACATCTCAGAATCGTATTCCAAAAGTTACGTGAGGCCAATTTACGCGTGCAACCGGCAAAATGTAAGTTCGCTAGGAAATCGGTTACGTTCTTAGGATACGAGATTGGTAGTGGTCTGATGAGACCAAATGAAGCCAAAGTGCAAGTAATAAAGGAATATCCACGGCCTACGACAAAAAAGGAAATCCGGAAATTTATAGGTCTGATATCATATTATAAACGGTTCATCAGAAATTTCTCGGAGAAATCAGCGGCGCTCACTGATCTGTTGAGGGGAACACATAGGCAAGGCAAAATCCGGTGGTCGGAAGAGTGCGAAAACTCGTTTATACAGCTTCGCGACGCACTGTGTCAGGGGGCAGTCACACATGCACCGGATTTTAGTAAGCCATTTTTACTGCAATGTGATGCGGCACTTAGGGGAGCAGCTATTGTGTTATCACAGTTAGATCAGGAAGGAAATGAAAATCCGATTCTTTTTCTCAGTAAGAAATTCTCAGACGGGGAATTAAAATGGAGCACCACGGAGAAAGAGTGTGCTGCTTTAATTTGGGGTTTAGGGAAGTTGCGTTACTATTTAGACGGTAATGTTTTGCTAAAGATAGAAACGGATCATAACCCGTTAGTCTGGTTACAACAGAATGCTGGGAATAATCCTAGATTGCTTAGGTGGTCTTTGGCGATTCAGCATTACAACATTATCATAAGCCATAGGAAAGGGATATTAAACGTAAATGCTGATATTCTCAGTAGGGTGTTTGAAAATGAGCGCCAGACAGTGTCCGAAGTTGCAGAGGGGCACACTGCACCCGGCAATGCCGATACGTGTGCGCCGAAAACACTGGAACACAGTGCAAAACAAATAGTGCAAGAAGAATGATGTATAAGTGAATGTGATGTTTGTTGTGTTGTGTCAAGATTGAGTAAACTTTTCCCAAGAAGCCTTCGGAAGAATAGTTCCAGCAAATATCATGAACTTTTGTATTCATTTATATTCATTCTGGCAAGAAGAAAAACTTTGTACAATCCTTCAAGAGAGAAATGTAAAAATTGTTTATTTGTTTCATTTTAAGTGTATCACTGTATGTGGTTTTAAATGTAAAACAGGATAAATGTTAGTTTATTGTTGTTTTTTTTGTGCTTTTATCAATGTATAGGGTTTTGTAATTCAGTGTGTCAGTTGTGTGTATAGAACTGTATATGATTTTGAATGTTTTGATGTAATGTTTGTGGCTATATTGGTGATATTGTATGTGTCATTTTGGTAGTGAGTGTATTGTACAAAATTAATTTAATTTAAGAATTTGGTTGTAAAAGGGAAAGGAACATACTATGGTTATTAGAGGTTACCACACCAGGCTGAAAATTCGTAACAATGCATAAGAGGGACCGACCGTACGGCAAGATTTTTAATATTTCAAGTACAATGTACAATGTAGAGTAAAAATATGTCAATGGGGTAGGTTAGTAGGGCATTCTCTGTTTGTTCTTTATCTGTGTAATTAGCCAGGTCAGGCGCAGTTGTATATAATGTGAGCCGATCGGCCTAGGACTTTCACACTTGTGGAATTTTCCTTCTGTGTTGATTGCAACTGCGACGAAAATTCCCGGGGGGGGTATAGAGGAGTTTGTGGCGTCATATCTGTCGCCAGTACAAACGTACTATAGTAGCCATTTGGACAGCCCTGGCGGAAGTGACGCGGGGCTGCACATAGGAATGCGGGTCGTGGGTGCAGGTTTGGAAACCCCGGCGGTCACTGCGGGTGACGCGCTTCCGTCAACCTGCCACAGGCTATATAAGCAGAATCCGACTTGAGAGCGGTCTTCTATTCTTGACTCTTCAGAGGTGAGCGCGTCGGTAGGGCGTCGTGAGGGTTGTGCGCGGCGTTGCATGGTAATGCATAGGCTACCGAGGCGGGGAATCGAAGCCGGCGTGCTACGTCGTGACAGCAGGTGCGGCATACTCGTATGTATGTTCGCGTAAGGTACTGGTGCATCACACCGGGGATGGTAATTAATTATCGGGCCAGCGGTGGTGGTAACCAGGGAAAGTTCCTTCTTGTAACGGTTAACTTCAATTGTAAATATTGTATATAGTGTTTGGTGACGGAGTATCTTTCTTATAATAAATGCTAAATATTTACAAGCCGTTCACGTCTGTATTTATTTGCCCCGGCAAAGACGCCACACTACAATATCAGAAACTTGTTATTTTGTGATTTAAATCTATTGTTTTTTGCCATGGAGTGTTTCAAGGAGTGCGCATGGAACTAGTTTTCTTCGAAAGAAATTCTGGATTGTTTGTTTTAGATGTTGCATATTGTCAGCTTGCAAGGATTACGAATTTGTTCTGAGAGATTTGTTTCTTCTTTCTCGCCGGCGTCTTTACTTAAAAATTTCCCATTTGTTGTCATAAATACACTTAATCTACTTTTGTGTGTGAGCCAATGCTTAAAGTAAACATCATGTGAATGATTTTGACATATACTGGGAATTTCCTGCCAATCTGAAAGATAATGAATGTCCTTTGAGTTTACAAGGCATTTAGATATAAATATGTATGTCGTCAGGCTTAATACATCATCTCTCTCTTTCTCTTTCTTTTTTATCTTTTTCTCTGTTCCTCTTTCTTTTGTCTCTTTATTTATTTCACTTTATTTGTCTCTCTTGCTCTCTATTTGCCTCTCTCTCTATTTCTCCTCTCTCTCTCTTTCCCTTTTCTTTCTGTCCCTTTCTCTCTCTCTTTCCCCGTTCTCTCTCTTTACCCTCTCTATTACCCTTTTCTTTCTGTTCATTTCTCTCTTTCCTTCTTTCCCTCTCTATCTCTTTCCCTCCCTTTCCCTCTTTCCCTTCTTCTCCTTCTAGTTTGTCGCGTGAGGATTCGAAAATGTGCATAAATTAAAATATTGCTCATAAAATACAAGCTCAATGTTCAGATTAAAATTGTAATATACTGAAAGACAATTTTTATTCGATTAAAACACAATAATTAGTATGTTGTAATGGAAATTTTTTGGGACTAAATTTTAAGAAATATCGAAAATATTATTAAAATGATAAGGTTGTTTGAGTGAAGGAGCTCGAACCTGCATAAATGCCGATATCGAATGATGATGGTATATGACTACACGTTACCATGATTATCGGTAATGTTTTGGTTTTGTTTTCAATGCATTCCTAAGGTACATATATACCATTTCATCTCATTTATAGTCGATGCAAAAATTTTGATCGCGAAGAGTGAGTGATTACAATGGTACTGCGAATGACAGATAAAAATCAATATGTAAAAAAAACCTTACACTCGTAGTCCGTAATGGGAGGGATTGCCATTAATATTATTAGCTTTAAATTATAGTAATCGCGATCGGCAATATTCCTTTATGAGTAGAGCGTTATTCCTTTTTTCTTGTTGGGTGGTCATTAGCGTTGGCGTGAGCGTACTACGGGCGCGGCGCGACGGGTCGTCCGCCAGAGGCGATTACGCAATTACGACGTCGGCCTGCGCGCGGACGGGCGGGCGGGCGCGCGGGCGGGCGCGCGGGCGGGCGCGCGGGGCCGAGCGAAGAGCCGGCGGGGGCGGCGCGGGCGGCGCGGGCGACATGCAACCGCGCGGGGCGATAGGCGACCACATGCAAAGGAGGTTAATGGGCGGATTCCGACGGCTTTTACAGTTACGATGAGCAGCGCTCTGTCACTCCAAACGCCACGCTGAACCAAGGCATCTTGGGCCGGTTAGCTTCTCTTCGCCTATAAGACGTGCCTTCAGGGACGCAGTATTGAAGACGCGGTTGATCTTGTCGGAAGGCGGAATGAATAGGAGAGAACATAACGCAAATTGGGAAGGAATTTACGGTGGTAATTAGGGGGAGAACAGGTCTACATTCTAAGCAGTTTATCCCAGACCGAACGGTATGAGTTTATTACTTAGAACTTGAGACAATCTCATGAAAAACACCATTTTTAATGTGTTTGATTTCTTGACCGCGTTGATTAATAGTTTGGAACTTTTCTTGAGTTTTGGTCAATAAAAAGACATAATTTAAAGTGCCAATGTTTCGGCTTTTATTAAGCCTTCATCAGGTCTAGATATAGTGTAGCTAGTGAGTAAAGAAAAGTCCTATGATATAGTCCTGATGAAAGCTTAATAAAACCCGAAACGTTGGCTATTTAAATGATGTCTTTATATTAAACGAAACGCATGAAATGTTTCATACTACAATTTTTAATGCATTTCTATTTTTTCAACAATAGCAATAGCTGTATTTGTTCACTTGGGCTATTGAAACTGGAAGAAAATTGATTTTTTTAACTGACAATAGCGATGCATTGCAAATTTGATAGGCATAAAGTGGCTTTATTTTTCTCGTACTTCAAAATTATCTTTCGTAAATTTCAGCATAATAATATTCACTGTGTTGCCGGTTGTGTTGTCAGACTGGTGTGGAACGTCAGCTGCGTTTTGTATCGTGTAAAAAGGAAAGTGGTTATACGAGTGTCCGTGGCTTCTTTAGTTTCGTCAGTTCTTCACTGACATCTTTGACAGTTTACGTTACTTTCTCAACAATATTGGGAGGATTAGTTTGGAAAGACAAATTTTTTAGTAGGCTAATTTTTTATCGAGTTTGATTAATTTCAAATAATTACTTCTAATCTAATTTGAATACAGTGATCGAGTAGACAATTCTTGCTTTGTGCGTTCTTCTTGTAGGATAATGGAACTAGAGTAATGTAATAAGTGAAGAAGTAACTAGTCTCACGAATGTTTACGAATAATAATAATAATAATAATAATAATAATAATAATAATAATAATAATAATAGTAGTAGAAGTAGTAGTAGTAGTAATAATAGTAATAATAGTAATAATAGTAATAATAAAAGTGTATACATCCTTATTCATATTCACATCGTACCTACAAAGCACATTTGGAGATTACATAAGTTTGAAAGAATGTATCATATCATTTTGCGATTGCAAAAGAAATTAAATTCAAGATCTCTAATGATCAAAGTAAATTTTCAAACCTATTTTACTCGTGTGAATTTCACCAATGGTGTTCAAGTATCATTTGAGCCCATCACCCCTACATTTATCGTTGAAAATAATCCCCTTTGTCTTACTGCCTCTTAATTGAATTAGTTTAGAGATCGGCATATTATTATATATTATAATTGGTATATAGCTATTTATTCAGTAGTTGATCTGATTTGTTCGTTTTTTTACAGCAATCAAATAATCACTCAGATAATGGAACAATCCTTTTATCGAATGGTATGTTTTTGACTCATGAGTGATAAATGTAATGAAATTTACATAATTCTTGCAAAATATTTTATTATACAGTTCCTCACTATGTTGGTGAAATAGTCTTCCTAAAAATCACCGGAGGTTCTGACTCACCCTTATGATTTCATTCTTTGCTCCGCTAAAACATGTAACTGCAACTTGTAAAACATCCTAACACCTCTCTCCTGATAAACAAATTAAATATGTTTGCTGGTTTGACAAGTTCCTGATTGAATAAATAAAACTAGATAAATCATACATTCATCTTTTTATGTGAAAAATCAAAAACAAGACACGAAAAATTTACAATAACAGTGAGAGACTGAAAGCTAAATTACACTTAACTCTACTAAGGTACGCTAAATTTTGCGGACAATATGTCATAAAAAGAGCAATGTAAGCAAATTGATGTTAAATTTATATTTCTTGATTCAATTCGCTATTCTGTTTTTCTCGCCCTCGACAATTTGTACTGTAGAACTGACAAAACTCCTCAGTCCGTATTCATTTTGCCACTTCGACCGAGTTTGCAATTCATACTGTAACCTCCTGCAGAAAAAAAATGCTTTCTCGGCTTTGTGTTCGAGTTCCAGCAACATTGACCCAAATTATCCTGCGACTGTTTTCAAGAGAGAGAATTGCTCGCCTAGAGACTCCCGGGGTCGGTGGCGCGCTGGCCTCGCTGGGCGGGTGGCTGGCCGGTTCCCGACCGCGCATTTGCGGGGCGTCCACCCCGCCCCCCCGCCCCGCCCCGCCCGTCTCCACGTCGCCCACTCCCCCGCAGAGGCTTACGTAAGGAGAAGCCCTCGCGGCCTCGGCCCCTTGCTCTTGCGTCGTCCCCAACGCCTCCCTCTACATTGCCCATGCGCTCGCCCTGCCTTGCTCCGCCTCGCCCCGCCCCCTCGCTCCGTCTTGTCCTCCTCGTCCCGCCCCCTCGCTCCGTCTTGTCCTCCTCGTCCCGCCCCCTCGCTCCGTCTTGTCCTCCTCGTCCCGCCTCGCCCTGCCTCGCTCCGCCAGCCCGGTCTCGTCCCGTCCCGCTGTCCCACCCAGCCCTGTCTCGTCCTGTCCCGCCCCGTCCTGTCCTGACCCGTCCCGTCCTGCCCCGTCCTGTCCCGCCCTGTCCCGTCCTGTCCCGCCCTGTCCCGTCCTGTCCCGTCCTGTCCCGTCCTGTCCCGTCCTGTCCCGTCCTGTCCCGTCCTGTCCCGTCCTGTCCCGTCCTGTCCCGTCCTGTCCCGTCCTGTCCCGTCCTGTCCCGTCCTGTCCCGTCCTGTCCCGTCCTGTCCCGTCCTGTCCCGTCCTGCCCCGTCCTGTCCCGTCCTGTCCCGTCCTGTCCCGTCCTGTCCCGTCCTGTCCCGTCCTGTCCCGTCCTGTCCCGTCCTGTCCCGTCCTGTCCCGTCCTGTCCCGTCCTGTCCCGTCCTGTCCCGTCCTGTCCCGTCCTGTCCCGTCCTGTCCCGTCCCGTCCCGTCCTGTCCCGTCCTGTCCCGTCCTGTCCCGTCCTGTCCCGTCCTGTCCCGTCCTGTCCCGTCCTGTCCCGTCCTGTCCCGTCCTGTCCCGTCCTGTACCGTCCTGTACCGTCCTGTCCCGTCCTGTACCGTCCTGTACCGTCCTGTACCGTCCTGTACCGTCCTGTACCGTCCTGTACCGTCCTGTACCGTCCCGTACCGTCCCGTACCGTCTCGCCCCTCCCCGCCTGTCCCGTCCCATCCCTTGCGCCTCTACCCTTCCCATCCCATCTCCACCCAAACCATCAGTGTTCAGTACCGCAGAGACCATCACGTTTGATTTTCCGCCCTCGTCCCCCTTCGGTTTCCTTCGGCCACTCTGCCGTCCCTCGACCCATTCTGCCCACCTTGCCCCGCTCCGCCTTCCCCACCCCGATCCACGTCGCCCTCGCTTTCTTTCCGGTCCCTCATCCCGCCACGCCATTACTCCTTTCACCCCGCCCTGTCCTCCGTCCTCTTGCTTCACTCGCCCTCGCTCTCTCCCTTCTCTCGGCCTCACGGGTCTGCCATGATCCGCGCCGTGCCCGTCCCCGCTCCGCAGGGCTGGGCCCCTTCCTGTCCTTCTCCGGCCCCCTACGCGCTGTGGGTCGCTGGCCGTTGCAGCCGCGCGGACGCTGTAGATTCGAAGCAGACGACGGCGCAACGCGGCAGAAGTAGGTTGCAAGGTCTTGGCGCGCTGAAAGCCGGTTCCGGGGAGGTGCTGCTCAGCCGGCAACATAAAAATAAGCGGCGCTGCTCATAAAGAGATTTAGGTAAGATAGCAATGTCAAAACGTCTTGTCAAGGTTAGATTTTTTGCAAGATAAACGCTATAAAATTAAGATTTTGTTAATGTATTTTTCTTTACACCCTTTTACGTGGTGTTGTAACTTGTATACTCTCTACAAACATCAAGTAATAGTTTTATATTCGTAATTAATTTAATAATCATACAATTTTAATACGTATAACATTGAAAACATTATAATAATATAGGTATCTCTCTCAGTAGTAAGATAAAATAATATTTTCCCCATAGTGTATTTGATGAATGCTTTAACAAATGTCTTTGGATTTCCTTTTCTTGCACTACTTTAGAGCATTTTACATAATTCTCCTTCAGTAATTCGTCGCGGATGTTGGAGTGACATATTATTCTATTAAGTAGATAAATATTCGATGTTTGAAATATTATCGCTACTGGTTCAGGGTTTTGTTAGTGAAGTTTGTCTATGTCGAGAAGATTGTCAATCACCGCTTCATGGTTTCTGTTCCATCTCACCGATGGTGTATGTAATATCAATATCTTGTGATACTTCTCATTCTAAACAGTGGTATTCTGCTGAAAGGTGGGTGACCTCATCACACCCTCTATACACTACGTCAATGCCATGCAAAATACTACATGAAACCACTCGCTCTGCATTCCTTAGCGCAAATCTGCCCTCTCTTAGTTATATCTATAAATTGAGATATTTACAAATAAATCTTTGAAGACAACTACCAGGGCAAATACATTTTTAGTTAGAAAATATTTATATTTCATCGTTACTATGTAAGCACTGTGAGAGTGTCGTGTGCGGACATAGCCCTGACTTTGTGAACTGTCTTAAATTAACTGACTCGGGCAATTAATACCTGATCTTGCTCAGGGGTCAGTGTAGTCGGTTCGTGATAGTGACTTCACATTCATGTAGGTCTAAGACCTCGCTGACAGTAGTGATGTCTTACTTCCATGAACTACATAAGCTTCCTTCATGGCTTTTAGATCATGATTGTGTAGACACACGAAATATTACTTTTGTGAATTTTTCTCTTGAATTACTCACACTTTATTTATTCGTAATGAAAATAATGGCTGCGGTTCAGTGACCCTTTGTACGATTATCTTAGTTTGACACACTTTGTCTCTCTCCTTCACCTGCATCAGCGAATCGAAGCTTACAAACACACTTTCCGAGCTGTGTAAATTCAACGTTCCTGCTCGCGTGTGCGCAGTACACGGAGATCCTCTGTTTAGCACGCGGGCGTAAACTGCTTCAAAATGGAATCCGATAAAGGAAACGAAAGAGCTGTGCCGAGCCTGTGTACACATTTCTTGGCACGTCGCGCTGTGATTCTGTAAAGTTTATCGCGCAGCCCAGCGACGCCTCGCCGTCGCGTCTCCCTTGCATCAGCAAAGATAAAGGCGTCGGTCGAGGCGCAGAAGCCGTGGACGCTGACCGTCCTTCCGATGTTTCGGTTGCTAGCGCCAGCGCAGGCGCGTGGCTGCTGGCGTTTGTTTTTGTGTCCTTACCTCGCCAACAATTGCAAGAAGCGGCTACAAACTGCGGACCTCGAGGTGTCAGGAATGGAGATGGTAATGTCGACTTCGCAGTAGCTGCGCCATTGCTCGTAAGTTGGTGAGGCATACTAGCGACATCATCAGTGTCGATTTGCTTGCGATGACGAGCGTCGCTTTCTCGGAGTGCGAAGTGGATTCGCATTTGATAATTTCTTCTTTCATACCAGCTAGTCACACCTGCCCGAAAGCCTTGAAAAATTTCACTCTTTCTTCAGTTACTTTAATGGTTGGATGCCAGAATATGCTTATACTTTTTTTCCACTCGCGCGGGTATACTGGTTTAATTCTGTTTTTCCGACATCAAACTCTAGTCACATTCCCGTTTTCTCTCTTTACTAAACAAGAGACCGATTTAGTACAAATCCTAAATATTTAGAACATTGGCGTTTTGATTTCTGGATGGTATGGTATCAATCCATTTGGACATAATGACAAATTTGTTTTATAGTAACAGGAAATAATACACATTACAAATCTACAACCATTTAATTTTTTCGAAACATGTAATATATTTAAAAACTCATGTTCATCAATTTGATTAACTCCATTTCTTGTCGTTACTGCCTTGTAATTCATTTCTACAAATATTCTGCGACTTTTCTGCATTACTTCCATAAATGAATTGAAAGCGTTGTTACACTTCCTCTCGGTTCAGTTATGTTATTTTTGAAAAGAATGAATTTTCTTGGGGTGGAGATAATAAGAATGTTCTAGCATAGTAAACCCACTGCAGTGATTTCTCATTGCCTCAATGAGCCTCGAAACGTTGAAACTGAAACAGAATGAAGCAAGCGATAAGAGCGGACAACACAACCATTGATAGTGTGGCGCAGTGGATGTTACGCGAACTAGAGACGTGCTTCCGAATAAACTTCCCGGAGTTATCGCGGGCGGGCGGGGCGCGGCGGGAGCAGCTACGCAGTCGTGGTCGCAGGCGTGGGCGGCGGGCGGCGGGCGGCGGGCGGCTGCGGGCCTGCAGAACTCCGCGCGGGCTGTTTCGCGTTCTATTGTGCTGGTATGCCCTCGGGACGGTCGGGCGGGACTTCTCGCTGGCGCAGTCCCCTCTCAACACATTCATTCTGCTCAAGTGGCTAACTCGCATGCTTCGCGCCCACTGCCTGTGTTCGCTCTTGAGTTGTGGTTCAGTTGCGTTGTCATGTAAAAGCAGTGACGGGTTGAACTAGTAGATGTGGATGCTGTAATCTAGGCATTCTCACTCTGTTTTCTCTCTCTCTCTTTGCTGGCCTCCGCAGAAAATCTACAACCGAATCTGATTTTATGAGTGTGGTTTATAATTATTTGGTTATGTATTTGCCTTTCACCTTGTTCTCATAATGACGAAATTTTCTTTTGTGAACTAAAAATCAAGCAATTTTTTTTCGAACTATGACTGTATTTGGACTTTGTCAAAATCGAGTAATCACGAGAAACATCGTGTAATCACAAAATTATTATTATTATTATTATTATTATTATTATTATTATTATTATTATTATTGGTGTATAGACCATTACTGGCCATGCTACACGTTTAACGTGTGTAATTTTCACAGGATCAACATCTGAGCTGCATCCCTCCGACATCCCTGCATCCCTACGACAAGGTTGTTACTAGTACTACTTCTGGTCTCACTACTACTAGTTCTACTAGTAGTACTAGTACTACTATGTATACATATGCATTCCTTTAGGGATCAAATCTCCTTCGCCGACTTCTGCAAAGAAAGCGCCGACTTCTGCGACTTACGAAGAAAAAGAATAGAACATACCCATGGCGCGACGGCCAGTGAGGGTTGCGAGAGGTGATGGGGGGATGATGATGATGATGATGATAATGATAAAAGGGAAAATCCGGGCGCAGTCCCTTGGCCCTTTGAATAGTCATTAGTAGTGAAACCTCGATCGGAGTAGTCAGCCTACGAATTCCATTCCGGCAGACGTCACAGTGTACAACACCTCGGGTGGAAATTTGGGCCATTTTTGAGAACTAATTGTTTTAAAAAAATTAAAAATTGCCTTTATTACACGCAAATTAGCCGAAATCTATTCGTACTTTAGGAAAATTGTACATGAAGGTGTTTCAAGATCTGTCTTTAAAGAACAGATTTCATTAAAGTTTTCATGAATGGAAAACCTATAACTTCAACATTGTAGTTGTAGAAACACGCCCAAAACATTTGCACTTTTGCATTTTTCGAAAAATCAGAGGTTTTAACGATAGTTAAACCTACATCCTCCTCTTAAGCGTATTTACGCAATTTATCCACTTTTCCGTTACCAGGGCCCGGCAATAAGAGTTTTTCTATCGGAAATTCGCAGTTTCCCAGTGCATAATTACAATACTTTCTGTTCTTGCGACGCAAGGGTGAGAAAGTAAGAAATAGTGAGATTGAGGTCAAGAGAAAATGTAGATCACACGAAAAACTTCCACAGGGTTGAAATGTTATGGTCTGTTTATTAAAACGTGCCTTATTGCTACGAACTCTATACAAATATTTAATTAGTACAAGAGTGTGCAATACGCTTCATTTTATCGTATAAGTTTTGAAAGCTAGATATTTACAATTAAACAAGAGCAATGACCATAAAATGTAACGGGTATATTACCTGGTATAATTTTACTCTGTCATAGCTGTCATTTAGCAGAAATTGATAAAGCACCGAAATGCCATAAATCCTCAAAGTGCACGTGTCTGTGAATGTAAAATTTGCATGTAAATTAAAAATTTAATAATTGTTTTTAACATCAATTTCTGTTCACTATGCATCAAGTGTTGCCCTCGTCTTTTACTGTGGTGTAGTTCTCGGCTTTCAACTATCACTATATCGCTATCATTCCATTGCAGAATTGAGGTTCAATAAAAAAATCAGTACTGTGATATACCTCGTATAGTGCGAGAACATTTAAACGCATGGCGACATAATGGTTCATTGGAAAAGCAGCGAAACACACTAAAATATCACATTTTGTGTATTATTTTATTTTTGAAATACGGGACAGTTTTGAAGGAATAAAAAAAGCCTTTTTTTCTTTTCATTTGAGGTCATCAATTACATGTTAATACAATATATTAACGTTTCAGATTTACAATGCACATGTAAGGAAGATGAGATACGAGAGACATGACATAAAAAAGCGAGTAGAACTGAAACCTGGCAAAAGCATAACTAGTCAGTTTCGAAGGGTGTCTGGGGATTATAACCTCATCTTTGCACTAGTATGGACTCGAGGCTGACGCACGACAGGCATGAAGCTCGCTTTCTGAACTTCAGTCAGTAGAAGCATTTTGTTCGTGTCCTGGAAATGGTGTCCTGCTTGATAGCGTGCTCAACAAATTAATTTGTTTCGCCAGAGTAGGATGTGCGGAAGAATGCGTAGGAGCACAATAGCTGCTCCACCACGTCCGTCTCTTCGCCCACACCCTATCGCCGCCCGTGAATCAGAGCTCGCGATTTCGAAACCGGATACGAATTCGTCTATACTCTGGATAACCTTTGTATCGAAACAACCTAGCTCATTTCTCTGTAATTGCTCCTGCTATTGAATAATAAATTTGCTTTTTGGCACCTTCCTGTATTGTTCCAGGATTTGTGAACGTCGCTAATTTAATCATTTTTGGAGAATAAGAACGACGTGAAACAATGTTTTTGAGTTTTCGATTTTCCATGTAGTGTGTATAAGTATTTTTCTGTTGTAATGTTTCTACAGGTCTTCCTTTCGTGGCAAGAAGTTACAAGGGTTCAGCTAGTGTTACTAATTTCCAAATTCGAGCAGAAATTAGGGGAAAAATATGCAGTCTCTAGTCATGTGAGAGGTCAATCGTTTCGTTAGATACCCATGCAAAAATCCAAAAAACAATGGGACAGTTTTAATTTGACCAAAAAAATTGAAATATTTTCTTGTATTACTCCGCCTATTCTCATACTGCTGGTACCGATTTAATCCAGTGCGTCATTGCTTACAATGCAGAGGGCGTATGTAACATGAGAGATTTTTATTTGGTGTCCTTGTGCAGTGTAAAAGGTACGTTTTGGAAAACCATTTTGAGAGGATTTATTCAGCAGCATTTTTGCTGTTGCAGGTCACTAGTATTATTTGTCTACTCCCGTGTCGAATTATTACGATTATAATGCAAATATTTCTACTTTCGTGTCGAATCCGTATGATTATTCACGCCCCATTAACTGAAACTGAAAAAGTTTGTGTCAAGTTAAATGTGATCTAAACAATGTGTAGCGTTTGCGAGAATCGTGTTGCCTGTTGGTTGCATGTCTGACAACAGGTAAAAACTTAAATTAGATCTGAGAGAATGACGGTTGAAAAACTCCTTCTTGACATGATCAAGCAAAATTGTGAAACCTCAAGTTTCTGGAATATGGGATACCGTCTCAGCCCCTACCGTCTGAACTTGTTTCAATTTTCTTCCTCAAAGTACAGTGTTATATTTTCGTCATTTTTAATGTAAAATATTACACTTCTTTTACCGCTGTTGATACTGAATGTTGAATCACACCAGGCAAAGCACACTAGACTTACCCAATCATGTCCTTGTAATTAGCACTTTCTGTGTATTAAACAGTGTTCGTAATATATTTTCACCCGATATTTATTTTCCGTCTCGTAGTTTTTTTTTGAAAATGTAGGCTTGTAGGCGCAATTTTTTTTAAAAATTAGGAAAATTTCATGTATAGTGCCCCCAAAATTAAAATATCGGTTTCAAATTTAAGGGTCCGCGATATCGTCCAGATCGATTGGGAAATATCAATTTTGGAGAAAATCGGCTGAACCGTTTAGCCGCTAGCATTATTCACAGACGGACGTACAGACAGACGTTTTGCCGTCATTCGAATTTTGGGTATCAAGGACTCACAAATCATGGATTCCGGCTACAACACATGTTAGAAGACTTTTTTCTAAATTTAGCAACTGATTTATCCACTTTTTCGGTACAAGGGTCTTATAATAAGAATTTTTCTTCCGAAAATTCACCGTTTTTTCTCGCAGCATTACATAACTTCCTCTCTCTCTCTCTCTACTGCGTAAGTGGTAGAAAGAAAGTAAAAGGAACACCTCAAAATTCTTTGTTTCGATATATTGCCGTTTGAAGTTAAATATTGCTGTGAAAATGCCAGTTTACATCAGTTAAACTTAAAATGTATAGTATTACAGTACAACATTAATAATACATTTCTAATTCAAATGATGTAACGGACATTTTAAAAGCGTTATTAAATTTTAAAACGGAGGTATCTCAAGACTTAGAGTTTTGAGTTGTTGCCTTCTGGACTCGGGCCGTCGATATAACAGGATATCGTAAATTAATGGCGGAAACATTATCTTATCTCAATGACCTCTTTATGCATATGTACGTTCGAAGTTAGAAACATCATTATTTGCCCACGAAATATTGGTACAACTTAATGGTAGTGTGATCTCGCTGATTACGATTAATTTATTATTTCCTTCATTGCTCACGTCTGCCTATTCCGTGAAGTTAGATTAGATAATCGTACAAGTTCCCTGTTTACTTGATCTGTAGTTTGCGTGAGTGAATTAAAGGAGGGTTGACACGAGTACTTTGTATTATGATCATATACTACGGTGGTGTAGGAAGTTGAAATGTCCCATTCAATGCTTGCAAATTCCAATCCCTTATAAAGCATAGATGCTCACGTGTTACTGCGGGAGACATCGGTGAACAACCCATTATCATATTGAATCACACATCATTACATCAACACATTACTGTAATGCAGTGACCACTATGAACATCGACGTCATGAAAATCAACACACTTCTCAGAGGACTGTTAATCCACCAAATTGAGAACTAAAAACAGAATTATATTGAAAAGAATTGACAGCAAGAACTATAATTGGTACTGAGAGAGATTCCATACTTTTTCTGAGAGAGGCACAAATTATCACTTGGTACCAGATTCTCTTATATGGGCGCTCTACTGTTTTTTCTTTTGTTTTATCACATAATATAATGAAAATAAATGTTTTATATTTTTTTCTCTTTGAAATTGGCAACGAAATTCATATTTTACTCTAAATGTGTTGTTACTGTTCTGGAGCAATGGGTCCAGATCGAACTGTCAGAGTAGACTGCCCTTTCTGCTTTCCTTGTCCATCCTCTCTTACGCATATTACCCAACAACCAACCTCCGAGCTTGTAACGAAGTTCTCCCTCTGATCACCCAAATTCCATACTGAAACGCTAATCGCGCGTGCATCGCAGCAACCCATTTGAAGTAATGCGCCCGCAACAGTCAATGACATTTAAGCGTGTAACGGGGCGTGTTGCGAGCGGCCCTCGGCGGACACGCACTGCGTACACGCACGCGCAGGCTCCCTCCGGGGCGTCGCCGACGCTGCGCTGCGCTGACCTCGCGGCGAGCCGTTGCGTGCTGAGCGAGTGACGCTCTCCCGACCCCCGCCCCACCCCACCCCACCAAGCCGCATCCGACTCCCGCCGCCCCCGCCGCCCCCGCCGCCTCCGCCGCCCCCGCCGCCTCCGCCGCCCCCGCTGCCCCCGCCGCCCCCGCTGCTCCCGCCGCCCCTGCCGCCCCGCCGCCCCCGCTGCCCCCCGCCGCCCCCGCTGCTCCCGCCGCCCCCGCCCCTGCCGCCCCCGCCGCCACCGCTGCCGCCCCCGCCACCGCTGCCGCCCCCGCCACCCCTGCCACCGCTGCCGCCCCCTGCCACCTCCTGTCGCCCCAGCACCTCCCGGCGCCCTTGCCGCCCCCGCCACTCCCGCCGCCCCTGCCTCTCCTGCAGTCCCTGCCACCCCCGCCGCCCCCGCTGCCCCCGCCGCCCCCGCCGCCACCGCCGCCCCCGCTGCTCCCGCCGCCCCTGCCGCCCCCGCCGCCACCGCTGCCGCCCCCGCCACCGCTGCCGCCCCCGCCACCCCTGCTACCGCTGCCGCCCCCTGCCACCCCCTGTCGCCCCAGCACCTCCCGGCGCCCCTGCCGCCCCCGCCACTCCCGCCGCCCCCGCCGCCCCCGCCGCCCCGCCGCCCCCGCCGCCCCCGCCGCCCCCGCCGCCCCCGCCGCTCTTGCTGCCTCTATCGCATGTGACGACGCTTTGGCCCATGTAGTTCATGTCGCGCCAAAAACACATTCCATCCTCGCCGCCCCTCCTGTCTTTCCCATATGTCGCGCGACTGCCGTTGTGAACGTACCGGTCGGAGTTGGCACAATCTCACTTCTCACTGCGAATCTCATTGCTTCGCCCCTCCTCTCCTCGCCGCCAGCCGATCTGCCTGCACCGCCTTCTCCACGTCTTGTTTCCGCAGTGCTGATCACGTCGCGACCAAACCTGCCGCGTTGTCCATCTCCTGTCATTACCGCGCGTGTACTTATCGTCCTACGTCATTCTAGCTCTTTGGCATCTCTCAGCAGCCGCTCTTCACTGACCTATCGACTCTTTACATCTTCACTAGTCCCGCACTAGTTCTTGCTTTTTCCGCTGTCTCTGTATGTCGCTTCTCTAGCCGCCATTGCTGCGTAGCAACAGCAGCCCCCAGCGCCCCTACGAGCATTCACTTCGATCGCTCGAAGCTTCCCGTCCGTGATTCGACCGCGACCTTTTGTAGGAGTCGCCCACGTCTCTTAATCGACTAGCGTTTCCAGACTAGCGTGGGTAAATGTGAAGGATGAAGCAGATTGAATAGTACTGTTACTCGGATAATTGGATAAGTGTATCAGGACCTTCCAAACTATTTTAGAAGATCATGTGTGTATACTAGGAATCAATAACGTGCTGAAAAATTTTAAAACTGTTGAGTTTCATTGTTTAATTTGGGAACTATTCAATTTTGAATAGCGTGTTCATAACTTGTGAACATGAAGAGCAAACTCATTTATATTCTAATATTATACTTCATGTACATTGGGAAGGTTCTTGGGTTTAGGTCAGTGTGAATGAAAACACACTACACATTGCAGTTAATACAATAATTTTTTTTTCTTTATGGAATCATTTCCAGTATATCTTATTAATAGCTTAGCTCACATGTATTTCTTCATTTACTTACCTAATACATATTACCCAATTTACTTAACGCCCTACTCCATCTGATCTCCTAAATTCAATAGAGACCCTAATCGCGCGTATATCATAGCAACATATTTGAAATAGGCGTACATTCGTATAATTTCCCAAAACGTTTATTTATCAGTAGACAAATGATTCAAGCCCATTTTTGTGGGCTTATTTCTATAAATTGTGCAATTACTGTCACATGTGAGAGATGTATATGA
The DNA here is from genome assembly GCA_038098605.1 of Gryllus longicercus. Taxonomy (NCBI): domain Eukaryota; kingdom Metazoa; phylum Arthropoda; class Insecta; order Orthoptera; family Gryllidae; genus Gryllus; species Gryllus longicercus. Next base: position 690,551 of record JAZDUA010000416.1, read on the forward strand.
TTTTGTTAGATACTCAGGAAATACGGAAAAATACAAAAACAGTGACAATTTCGACTTTGACTGAAAAATGCAAATACTTGAGTGTGTTACTCCGCCTATTCTCATACTGTGCGCATCGACTGAATTCTCTTATTCAGTACATCACTGGTTACGACACAGCTGACGTCACGACATATAAAATCTCCACGGCACAAAGTCGCTCGCCCGTAAAAGTTTTCTTCTTATAAACGGGATTCCACTTTTCCCTCTTTTAGAAAATGAAATCGTTACTTTCTTTGTTCCCTACCTACCTAGCCTACCCCGTAATGAATATAGGGTAAACCAGAAAGCCCCTTAACACAGAATGAAGGAACACGAGAATGATATCCAGGTTCCCACTTCAAAATTAAATTCTAATTCCCGTGCCTACAGGCTAATACGTTAAATAGATTTCATTTCCAAAGCCCTTTGATTTTGGCTATGGAAGATAGAAATTCCCTCACTTAATTTCAGAGATTTTAAATATTAAAATATTTCAGACTGTTAATACGAATGTGGAACTCAATAAATACACAAAGACATTCGATAGTGAGCTTTAAATGAAATGTCTAGTTGGTTCTTATATTCTTCTTTCGGCTTGTTTTTCCTTGCTTTTCATGGTCCCATTGCATTTTACGTGACGGTCCTGCATTTGTACCACTCGCTTCGGGGTAGTCAGAAAGCTATATAATGATGCGCAAATAAACGGCGAATTTTTGGCAAAAAACGCTTATTACGGGGCTCTAATAACGAAAAAGTGGGATGAATCCACTTGTTAAATTTAGAAAAAAAATCTAACACGTAGTGTAGCCAGAATACATGGTTTGTGGGTCCTTGATACCGAAAAATCGAATGACGGCAAAACGTCCGTCCATCCGTCCGCTCGTCTGTCTGTGTGTCTACCTATCTGCCTGTGAACGACGCTAGTGGCTAAACCGCTCAGCAAAATTTCCAAAACGCTAGTGGCTAAACCGCTTCGCAAAATTTCCGTCCATCCGTCCGCTCGTCTGTCTGTGTGTCTACCTGTCTGCCTGTGAACGACGCTAGTGGCTAAACCGCTCAGCAAAATTTCCAAAACGCTAGTGGCTAAACCGCTTCGCAAAATTTCCGTCCATCCGTCCGCTCGTCTGTCTGTGTGTCTACCTGTCTGCCTGTGAACGACGCTAGTGGCTAAACCGCTCAGCAAAATTTCCAAAACGCTAGTGGCTAAACCGCTTCGCAAAATTTCCGTCCATCCGTCCGCTCGTCTGTCTGTGTGTCTACCTGTCTGCCTGTGAACGACGCTAGTGGCTAAACCGCTCAGCAAAATTTCCAAAACGCTAGTGGCTAAACCGCTTCGCAAAATTTCCGTCCATCCGTCCGCTCGTCTGTCTGTGTGTCTACCTGTCTGCCTGTGAACGACGCTAGTGGCTAAACCGCTCAGCAAAATTTCCAAAACGCTAGTGGCTAAACCGCTTCGCAAAATTTCCGTCCATCCGTCCGCTCGTCTGTCTGTGTGTCTACCTGTCTGCCTGTGAACGACGCTAGTGGCTAAACCGCTCAGCAAAATTTCCAAAACGCTAGTGGCTAAACCGCTTCGCAAAATTTCCGTCCATCCGTCCGCTCGTCTGTCTGTGTGTCTACCTGTCTGCCTGTGAACGACGCTAGTGGCTAAACCGCTCAGCAAAATTTCCAAAACGCTAGTGGCTAAACCGCTTCGCAAAATTTCCGTCCATCCGTCCGCTCGTCTGTCTGTGTGTCTACCTGTCTGCCTGTGAACGACGCTAGTGGCTAAACCGCTCAGCAAAATTTCCAAAACGCTAGTGGCTAAACCGCTTCGCAAAATTTCCGTCCATCCGTCCGCTCGTCTGTCTGTGTGTCTACCTGTCTGCCTGTGAACGACGCTAGTGGCTAAACCGCTCAGCAAAATTTCCAAAACGCTAGTGGCTAAACCGCTTCGCAAAATTTCCGTCCATCCGTCCGCTCGTCTGTCTGTGTGTCTACCTGTCTGCCTGTGAACGACGCTAGTGGCTAAACCGCTCAGCAAAATTTCCAAAACGCTAGTGGCTAAACCGCTTCGCAAAATTTCCGTCCATCCGTCCGCTCGTCTGTCTGTGTGTCTACCTGTCTGCCTGTGAACGACGCTAGTGGCTAAACCGCTCAGCAAAATTTCCAAAACGCTAGTGGCTAAACCGCTTCGCAAAATTTCCGTCCATCCGTCCGCTCGTCTGTCTGTGTGTCTACCTGTCTGCCTGTGAACGACGCTAGTGGCTAAACCGCTCAGCAAAATTTCCAAAACGCTAGTGGCTAAACCGCTTCGCAAAATTTCCGTCCATCCGTCCGCTCGTCTGTCTGTGTGTCTACCTGTCTGCCTGTGAACGACGCTAGTGGCTAAACCGCTCAGCAAAATTTCCAAAACGCTAGTGGCTAAACCGCTTCGCAAAATTTCCGTCCATCCGTCCGCTCGTCTGTCTGTGTGTCTACCTGTCTGCCTGTGAACGACGCTAGTGGCTAAACCGCTCAGCAAAATTTCCAAAACGCTAGTGGCTAAACCGCTTCGCAAAATTTCCGTCCATCCGTCCGCTCGTCTGTCTGTGTGTCTACCTGTCTGCCTGTGAACGACGCTAGTGGCTAAACCGCTCAGCAAAATTTCCAAAACGCTAGTGGCTAAACCGCTTCGCAAAATTTCCGTCCATCCATCCGCTCGTCTGTCTGTGTGTCTACCTGTCTGCCTGTGAACGACGCTAGTGGCTAAACCGCTCAGCCGTTTTCCTCCAAAATTGATACTCTCCAATCAATGTGACTGATGTCGCGGACCCTTGTAATTTCAGGGAGTAGTTTACATGAGACCCCGTATTGAATCATTGTCCAAATTTTCAAAAACAAATGCTCCATCGTTTTTTATTAAATTTTGTTGTTGGATAGTGTGAAGGACGTTTAAGAGAATGCTGAAGGTCTCATGTTCGTTAAAAAGCCCGATTTTTCGAAAATTGCAAAGGTCATGTACAGTAAGTTCATGTACAGTAAGTTCATGTACAGTAAGGTCATGTACAGTAAGGTCATGTACAGTAAGGTCATGTACAGTAAGGTCATGTACAGTAAGGTCATGTACAGTTTTTGAAATATTCGAGTCCTTTTTGCGTAATTTTGCTTGAAATTACAGATGAGGAAGTACTTGCTGTTTTAGCACCACTAGTTTATCTGGCTTCGACAGAGAAGGTCGACTCGTTGACATAGTTCGTACATTGTGTCTATGCTTTTATTTTTCAATGTATATGTTTGAACAATAATTTCTTTTTGAGTTGAAGTGAATGTTTGTCCCATAGTAATTGTTGCCATTTGTCAGAAGTAAAACGTGTGCTTCGGAAATACTTAAATATAATATGTCATTTCATTGTATCGTATCTTGTTTTTTTGATTTTTTTGTATCGAAGTTTTAATTTCAAGAAAAAGTACTTTACCTTTGAGTAAAACAATATTATGTTATTCAGATTTAAATCAATTGTTAGATATTACGTTGCACATTTTTATTTAAATAAATAAAACAGTTTTATTTGTTATATCCGTATCATTTAAGATTACTTAATGATGGGACTACTTGAACCGCGAAACAGTGTATTCTATTGTTTTCTAACTTTGTATTGCATTGTAGCTTTTAACCCAATTAGATAACGAATAAAATTCCGTTGTAAAGAAAGTGTTGAATTGATTGTCTCAAATATCGCAAGGATACCTCTTGTCCTATATTTAATATACCAGATATTTAATTCCCTACCACCGAGTAAATTTTCAAACTTTGTTTAAATCTGTGTGAAATGGGTATTCATAATTAATCGTTACTTTTATTAGCCAACTAAGATCCCAATATGGGCAAGGGCCTCCTACTTTTGTAGGGAATGCTGAATGAAGTGATAGGGTGGTGATGAAGTGTGAGAGGTAGCAGCTGGGAGGTGATCGTGGGAATTAAAATCATTCTAGCATTCGTCTTATGACCGAGGGAAAACACGAAAAAGACACCTGTCGTGATGGCCGGTCCCGGGGGTCGAACCCGGACCTCCCGACTGCGAAGTTAGCGCACTACGAACCGAGTCACTCCGCTCTGTGATTAGTGGATACATTCCCAAAAGGATTATGCAGTTATCGGATTTAGGGTGCTACTTCTTCTCGGTAGCGTGTGGCTCACTCGGCCATTGTTATTCATATGAGAAAATAAGCAAAGTAAAAAGTTTGAATTAATTAATAACTAATAACTTGTGTCAGAATAGGAAATTAAAAATTTAATCTTGTATACTATTATTGCATTTGAATTTCTGCGCTCCTAATATTCTGAGCTCTTGATTTCGATCCATTTTACTTTACATGGCTAACTTCGGTTTTGATGACCCATTATATTTATTCACTTCTTTGATATAAAATTAACAATTAATTCTACTTATATTTGAAACAAAATTTATTTTTTGAAGGTACCTCACATATCCCGTGTTTTTCTTCACGGGGTAAATTGGCACATATTTGAATATGCGTTTCCCAACTTTCTTATTCGTGAAGGGTAATTGTAAAATACTGTACAAAAGCAGCAAAACTGGAATTGTAAATCACAAATATAATCACACATTCATACACTACACACAGAGACACACATACTCTGTCTTCTGTCTGTCTGACTGACTGACTGACTGACTGACTGTCTGTCTGTCTGTCTGTCTCTCTCTCTCTTTCTCACATACACACACACACACACACATATACTCACCCCCTAATGCACTTGCCCATAGTTGATTCCTCAAGTAGGTACCCACTTGTACCTTTTGCTTTTGCCTTGGCTGGGCCGCCTGGGCCATCTGTCGCCCCATGGGCGCCCCTCAGTCCATTTCCGTCCGGGGCGCGACGGCGCTCGCGACCACGTGCCGGCTTCCACTGAGAGGGAGGCGCTGGGAGCCTGCAGCTGTCGATACCGCTTCCTTCATGGGCGTGCTTACGTAAGGTGGTCGGCGACTCGGCGAATATTTCATGGCCTCTTGACCTGCAATCGACGATGCCGGCAGCGCGCTCTCCCCCGCACGCACCGCGGCGCAAAGTGCAATCCAAACTAAGGTAATGCAGCACTTTTAAAGCGAGTTCCTTCAGCGTTGCAAGAACTCGTTTACACTCTCTTTTTTTCTCTCTCTCTCCTCTCTCTCTGCCTCCTCTCCTTTTGCCTTTTCTCCCATCACTCTCTTCATTCCCTCCCTTTTCTCTTTCTTGTCTTTCTCCTTTACACTGCCATTCAATTATATTTTCCCTCTCTATCCCCTCTGATTCGCATTTCTGCTTTTTCTTCACCTGATACCCTTTTTATTTCTTCCTTCGCTGATTCTGTGTTCAGGAGTCAATGGGATTTTCTTATCTCCTTCGTCAGTGGCTGCGATTATTTCATTTCTATCTTCCTCCTTCTCTCCCGCCTGCATCTTTGTGGCGTCACCACCACTACTACCACCATCATCAACATTATTATTATTATTATTATTATTATTATTATTATTATCATCTTATTCTTATTCCCAATAAAGAATATACTATTATTTGCATTGTTCCGAAGACATAGTTCAAGTTGGAACCTTTCCACTTGTTTCTGTCACGTCCTATTGAACTGTCCTCGCCTTGATTGTATTTTGTATCTCTACTATCCCCCGTGACGTGTCCTCTACGAGCTACATTTACGTCTGGGCATGAAAGAAGCCGCTCTGCGTATTACTTTATTCGCGGATAATTTCATTCCGCGGACCTTCTATTATCCTCAATGTTTAAGCTACATTAAGTATTCATTCCCACAGTGCCCGCTGCACTGCCAGCCAGGAGTGCCCCGGCCATCTCGGAGTTCGAGCAGGTTACATTGGATCTTTCATTTCACTGGCAGAACTATTTTCCTCGTCTCACATTCGTGTCCACTCCCATCTTGGAAGTTGTTTTCTTTTCTTCTGCACACATTAGCACATCTGCTTATATACATCAAATGCTGTGTTGAGTCACGTCGGTTTCGTCGCCCCCTCTTCGGGGCCGGTGCCGTGAACGGGCGATCCTTGTGACAGGCCACCCAGATGGCGCTGACACTGGTTCGGAGCTTCTGCACCTGCTGCCGCTGTCACACAGCTGTTATCGACCTCGATAAAGTGCCGTAAATATGTTCACTTGTGGCGTTGTCACGGGAAAAGACATCTACCCTGTTTCTGATATGCACAGAGCATGTGTGCTGGAGTGATATTAGTCACAGAATTAGTTTAATACGTATGGCGACCAGTACTCTGGCCGTCAGACTCTGCATTGTTGGCAACCGAACGAAATTTGTAGTTGGCGGAACGGGTTCGTGTTATATGTTAACGCCGTATTTCTTTCCCTAAGTTTGTTTACACCTGCTTCCAGGTCGGTGGTTATTCACTTTCTTTCTTGATTTTATCCTGAGTCATTTAACCCGTGAAATCGATTGCCCTCGACACTCTTTCCTAGAGGTAAATAAACGATTTCAAGAGTCATCAAAGATTATCTTGTATTCAGTGACATCGCATTTCAATGGTCACGCACTACATGATTGCGTATAATATTCAGTAGTGGAGTAAGAGGTAGAAGAACTTCAAAAAATACTACTGTGTTGATTAGGAAGGATGACTGGCGTTCGATTCCGTTTCCACAATTGTAAGATAAGGACGTGCATTCAATGAGCAAGGGGTCGTTCATTAAGCTCATCAGAAATTATACTGGTATTTTCAAATCTATTCACATTGACCATAGGTTAAAATTATTGTACTTTGTTAATAATATGCATTAATTCTAAATTCTTAACGGCGTCTAATTTGAGACGGGAAGTATGCCTAATTAATTAGTTTGCATTCTGAATGATGCCTACTCCTTAGAGTGTTAGGTATCGATGTAGTATGCAGAACACAGAATCATTAGGAGAACATGAGACCCGTTGGACACGGAAACTATGCAGTGACTAAGATGTACACGTGGAATATCAACGAAGAAAATCATTTTATCCGTCGAGAAAGACCGATCATTGAGAATATTTATGTGCATTGTGATGACGTCACAGAAATATCTCACATCGTTTTGAATATATTGTCGATTCGTATCTCTGTGGCACCTCAAGATCAAGGTTTTCGTGTCTCTCTTAATAGTGTGAATATGCCCAGGCATTCACAGAATGTCATCGTCTTGTGATTGCAGAATGAAATCATGAGAATCATCTTGAGAACTAAAATGGGCCCGGATCGAATGCCTGTAAATGAACAAGGAAAACTCTCTGTTATCCGAGTGCATGCTATCGTGTATTGAATTTGTCAAACTGTAGACGCTGCTAAATTATACGTTCAGTCCATATAATTGATCCCAATAATCATCACATCGCACAAGGGAACGATAAGAAGTAATTAATTTCGATTTGAATTTCTTCACTAAAAGAAAAGAGAAGCGCAGTTTTTACCCATGGCTTGGGATAGGTATGCATCGCGATGAAGCACCTGCTACTGATGTATAGGAACGTTTTATACGCTGTATAAGATTTTAATATATTATACAAAAGCGGAAGTACGTGTACCCTACAAAAAACGTTTGAACCACTGGAGTGTTTGCACTCAAATTTCCCTCGAATTCTTTCGTGTGGCTGGGAATCGAAGAATCAAGTTGCGGCTCTAAATGTTACTTCAAATATCCGTTTTTATTTTGCAAACTTTGGTTTAATACAGCTCGCGCAGCATTATATTCTATAAGGGATTGCGTTATAGCGGATCGCGCAGGAGCTGGCCAGGACATGGCCGGGCTGGGCCGGGGGCTGGGCGAGGCGATGCGGGTCGGGACAGCACCGGGGGAGAAGCCAGCGAGGAGCATTGAATTAAATTGAATTAATGCCTTATTTTACGTGGCGAGACTCAGGCCATTAAGGCCTGCTCTTCCGTCTGACCACGTAAATTTCGCTACGCTCCTTTCACCAACTAGCAGAGAAAGGAGGTATTTCTTGGGCGAGAAACAGGCGATTTGAATTCAGAGGCGTCATTTAGGCTTGAGGATCTTTTACATGCAAGTAAATCTACTAACATGGGACAGCCGGCTTTACTTCCCCTCCGAAGGAAGGCGTACGAAGGATTTTTTCGCCCTGAAAAATCCACGGCTTCGATCGGGTTTGAACCCGCCAACTTGGGTACAACAGTCCGAAACGCTAACCGTTACACCATCGCCGAGGGGGGGGGGAGCATTGAGGGGGGGGGGATTGCTTGGAGCTGGGGAAGAGAGATTGTAGCGAAACGTGGGGGGGGGGGGCGGCACGGGTTGAAACGAGAGCAGGACGTGGGGCGCGGGAGGGGGATGGGGATTGAACCAATGCAATTATTAAAATTAAATTAAAAAATACAATTATTCCAATTGATGTCCATTTTCTTGGCATTAATAAATTATTATGATAAATGCCCGAGTGATACAGTTGTACTTCCACTATAATTGTTACGAATATTTTCGATGCTTTGTGGAAAATCAGTATTATTTTTGTGAAAATACACTTGTTATTCTAAAAACTAACACCGTCATAAATTATCATTATATATAAATATTTAAATTTACAATAAAAATAATATAAATTTTGAAAATTGATAGTGAAGTTTAAAGTGGGGAAAATGTGGAAAGTGTGTAAATGAAAGAAAATTGCTTCTTGTTTATATCCTGTTATCTGCCTATTCGTTTTAATTTGTATCGACATTCCCGTGAGGAACTATTAACGTACAACTATGCGTAATGTCTTGGCTCTCAAACATTATTTCAGGACCTGTTTGTTTCTGTTTTTCTTGTTCATAATAAATAAGCATATCTATTTCAATTATATCATATATAATCAAATATAACCAGTATTATTTACGTAAACTCATATAATATTGCGATTTATGTTTAGCTATCTTTATTGTTTTTAATTTCAAATATATTTCTATTCAGGAACGGGCTTGAGTCTGGTTAGATACGTATCGAATTCTTATGTACAAATCATTATATTCATTGTATTACAACTTATTACTTTAATATTTAATTGAGTGGTATGTGCATCTGTGAATTTGTCTCTGTGAAAAAATTTCGTTGAATATAAGCTATTAAAACACGAATATTATTACTGTATAGTTCATGAATCTGTGTTATTTCCTTTTTTAATACAAGGTGGTTCAAATATGACCGGGACTGATTTTTTTCCAAATACCCCGACATACGCATTAACTGCGCCGCCTGGAGAGAATCTAGCCACAACCCCCCACCTCCCTCCTTTGCAGGTTAGAACCTGTTCAGTCGCGTCTGGGTCTTGCTAGAACGATGAGTGAACAAAAGGTGCCGCGGTGCGTGGAACAACGCATTATCATCAAATTTCTCGTTGGAGAAAACGTTCAACCGTCGGAAATTTTGCAGAGACTCAAAAAACAGTACAGGGAAGAGTGCCTCTCACGGACCCGTGTGTTTGAATGGTGTGTTTCAGAGAGGGACGAGAGCGCGTTGAGAATGAACCTCATAATCGTCGGCCGCGAACATCCATAACCCCAACAAACATTGATCGTGTTAATGCGGTTATTTGTGAGAACAGGCGCATCACTATCAAAGAAGTTGCATCAGTAATTGGCATCAGTGTGGGTAGTGTAGAAGACATGATAAAAAAACACCTAAAATATAGAAAAGTGAATGCTAGGTGGGTTCCACGCACTTTGACGGACGAGAACAAATTGATGCGCATGCAAGCTGCCAGTGTTCTTCTAATGCGGTTTGAAAATGAAGGAGATGCATTTTTGAAGTCCATTGTAACCACTGATGAAACGTGGGTTCACTATTTTATTCCTGAGTCCCAGCAGGCATCACGTGAATGGCGACACGCCTCTTCTCCAAAACCCAAGAGAGCGCGGAAGATCCGTTCGGCGGGAAAAGTGATGGCAACATTTTTTTGGGACTGGATGGGTGTTATCCATGTAGACTTTCATACAGAAGCTAACACCATCAATGCAGCTTATTATTCAGCACTTTTGGAAACAGAAATCAAAGAAAAGATCCGATCCAAACGGAAGAGAGGTGGGAAACGGGTAGCATTCCTTCAAGACAATGCACGGTCTCATACTGCTAAAACAACCATGGCAACCATCAGCAAATTGAAGTGGGACCTTCTACCACATCCGCCGTACAGTCCAGATTTGGCCCCAAGTGATTTTTACCTTTTTGGACAGCTTAAATCACATTTGCAAGGCATGCGATTTGCGGATAATGACGCAGTCATCCACAGTGTTCGGGAGTGGATATGCCGACAACCAAAAGACTTTTATGAAAAGGGCATTAGGATGCTCCCAGGACGTTGGAAAAAATGTATAGAATCTGGAGGGGAGTACTTTGAAGAATGACATGTACAAATAATTTTTTGCTAATAAAGTATTTCGTAAAAAAATCAGTCCCGGTCATATTTGAACCACCTTGTACAAACGGCAGTACATTTTCTCGAGGAAATGAGTGACCATGTTATTCTAAGGATCTACTACATAATTTATCAAACAGATCATTTAAATTGAGATATACACCCTGAAACAACCAAAGAAATACTCAGAAATAAAAAAAATATTGTTCTCATTAAACCCTTAGTAATCCGAACTATTTCCTGAACAAAAGTTTGAATAATATTAGAACAAAACCCATTTCACTCCATTAATTATTGACGTCGTCCCTTCAGAAATCACGTAGAGACTTGTAAAATGGAAATGATGTGGTGACTACAATTCTCATAAAACGCACAAGTCCGAAATAATGTGATGTCACGGTATGTGTCGTAATCCTGTGTTGAAAGTTCGAGGACATTTTTAATGGTCCTCTGCTCTCTGCTTCCGAGCGGCAGCTGCAGCCGCGTCGTGGGTGTGCCCCTCGCCCCATTCCACGCCTCTGCACCCACACGCCCGCGCCCACCAGGTGTCGCTGACTCACGCATGTGCGTGCAAAGCAAGCAGATGGCGCCGTCACAATGACGGATGTCCAGGCACTCCGTCGTTGCCGAGGCTTGGAAACGTTTGAAATTAGCGTTGTAGGTTTTGTAGATTTTTAGTAATTCCATTAAAGTGAATAAATGAACAACGAGATGCAACTCAATTGTTCATGTGTAGTTCCTTTACAACACAGGCGATGAAAATTGAAGCACTGGCGGTATTGTCAACGGTTTAATCAAGGATGTCTATATATTCTTCGGTACATTTTTAGACTATAATTTATTTTAGTTTGTTGTCGGACGAATGCATTAGAGAATATATTAATATTCCTTCCGTAGGATTTATTTTCACTGTTAATTATCATATTGGTATGTGAGTGAAAAGTGCTGTTATGAGCAAACTATTTTAAGGTATAAAACTGTTACATACATGTAGTCCATATTTGAAACGAATCATTTAACTGCGTACATCTAACAAGTTTCATTTCATGTTCTTATTTCAATCTTATTTCAATCAATTCCATCTTATTTCATGTTCATGTTCAACTTTCTATACAAATAGTCATTTTTCTGAAATGTACAATACTCTTTTAAAAATGCTATTTTATATTGTGATTTTGCATTTCAGTTCTACTTGAAATTAAATAATTACTTGTGTGACTAGGCGTCTCTCTTAAAATGACCTAATTAAATAATGTAGGCACTTAGACCCAACCATTGTAGGAACTTACCTCCTACTACAAGCATTTAATAATATAAACGCATATGAATTATATTGTCATTAAACTCGGTGATCACTAATCTAATTGAAAATTAAACAAGATTACATTTAAATTATTTGTAACTTCATATAACGTTAATAATACTTATTGCGGTTTGCTGTTTTAGATCTTGACCTCTGGAGTGTGGTCATTTGAGCTCATTGAATATTGACTCCAAGATTATTTTTGGTCATTTTTCAGAATCTTGTGAGAGCGTCTTAGCCTTTAGAACTTTCTCCAGAACCTTCTCGTATGCGTTGAACCGCAGCGTCCAGCGTATTTACTTCCACTTCATTCCTCATTCCCTTAATGTGTCAGCATTTTTAACACATTTTTTTTTCATTAATTCAGTGATGAGCGACATGTATGAAGTGTTGGGAATGAGATGGATATCACAAGTTCATCTGCTCGAAATCAGCCGTCAGTGAACATAAACCTTCAACCTGCTTCCTTTCTTCTTCTCTCCTTCGAGTGGCAGACGACCTCATTTCTCAACATCGCTCGATACATTACAACGCGAGGATCCTCCGTACGCGCATGCTAAATAATGCACTCAGTATGCGCTTGATTCACAAAGTTCTAGAAGCTTCGAACGAATTTCCTTTTACCACTATTTATATTTCCATTCCTTCTAAAATGTTCTGAAATGTTTTCGATCTCGTCGCCCTCTCCTCTTCTTTCATTTTTGTGCGCCGGAGTAGAGTCGTAAGCATGTTGACGCAGCCACAACTCAATCTGGTTCTAAACGGGGCATGTAAGAAATAAGTAGATGCAGATTTTTCTGTCATAATTCGTCTATTTATTATGTGCAAGAATAACGTCTAACCCATTACGATGTACAGCTGATTTCGTACTTTCGGGGGGGGAGGGGGTAATATTGTAATGGAAAAAATGTATATATACGATGAAATTTATACTAATAATGTATGCATTGCATACAGTTGATATATAAAAATGGATAATATATTCTTGCCAATTAATATAATAAATGTTTTGTATGTAATATTTCTTTTCTTTTTTTTTTTGCAGGTAAGTGTAAAATTGTGGACGAACGAGGAAGCGCACTACCTTAGCGAGCCGTGAGTAAAATTAATTGTAAAAATAATAACACTAAAGAAATGTCTGGTTAACTTTAACAAGTGGTTAACTTTTTATAAACCAATAACTTTATAATACTTACTTATATTTATTCGTTAAATATAAACCTTTAAAGAAGAAATGAAACATTTAAATTGCGCCAGAGTTCTCTCATCTTCCTTGTGACCCTCACTTGTCGGTAGTGTACATATCAGAAGATACAGTATCAGTGACTGCGAAAGTAATATGATGTTTTTAGCTTGACATTCTTTAATGGATTGATGCCTCCCTGGTGGGATCGTGTTCGCGTGAGGTTCATTATAGATGTCATCGTGACGCAATCCTTTCACGTTCAGTAGTGCCCACGTAAACGATTAAGACATTCATCAGAGGCCCCCTGTGGCGGCGTAATTGCCTTATTCCGGCCGCGTAGCTATTAAGAGGCGCCAAAGCGCTTGCAGCTCTAACGCGTCGTCGCTTGTCTCTGAGGCGAGCAGCCGGAGCGAACGCCGATGGTTGCTGCCGCAAGGCCGCGTGCGGGGAGCCCTGCGCCGCTCCAGCGCACCCCCCTCCCCCCCCTCCCGCCGCCCTCCGCTCCCGACGCTTCTGCCGCCGTCTCCAGCGCCACCGCACTGGTTTCTCTCCACCACTGCTCGCGTTCTATCAGTGATGTCTCCTCACCGTCGCCTCTCTCTTACGCATACTAAATAATTCTCCTTGCATACTCCAATTCGTCTATAATTGCATTCGACAACATGTTCTGGAACGACTACGTTGCTTCTGCGACATGCTCCCGTCGATCATTCTTTCATCGCTAATTTACCCTATCGAGGCATATAATCGCGAGAGCTTTCGTGACTCGGAACGGAAAGCTCTCGTGACGGAAATGTACCTATTCCCGCCCCCCTGATGCCCCTGTTCTTTGTCGTTACATTTCTGTGCTGGTCCTCTGTCCATGTTTCACCAACTTCAATTAATGTTCCTCTTCCTCTGGTACTTGCTAGATTTTTCGACGCTCCTTCCCGCCCGCTACTCTCGTGACTCAATTCTCCTGCTAATCCGTTTCCTAACGCACTGCCATAATTAGCCATTAGTTCCCCTGGATCTGATTAAATTTTTCTTGCGTTCGTCAATCGTCAATTACACGCTATCATGTGTTCTGCACATGGATACGTTGCACGTGCATCCTGACGATTTTCATTTTCGCGACCTTCTTTATCCCTGCTCCCTTCGTCTCAACCCCAACCGTCTCCCTTGAAGCAGACGTCCTTGACCGTCCCCGTCCCTTTCTCGTCCTTCCACTTTCTCCTGCCCCGCTCTTTGCTCGCCACTCGTCCCCGCCACTTTGGCCCCGCGCCCCTCGCGCTGCCTGCCGCCCCTCCCGCGGACGTCTCCCGCGCCCTCGCCGCACTTGGCGCGTATCGAGCGCGTGCTGCGCGAGCGGGCGAGCGCGGTTTCGCAAGCGGCAAGTCGATACGACACGCGCGCCGCCGCCGCCGCCGCCGCCGCCGCCGCCGCGCACCACCCCCGGGCACCGTGGCCCCTATTGAGGCCGCCCGACCCGGTCCCCGGGTCGCGCACTTCAAGGGCTGATTTGTAACACACGTCAGAGTGTGCGTGCGATGAGCCATATTGAAAGGGTGTAGTACTGGAAAAATAAGTTTGTCATCATCATCGACAGCAAGGATTAGACCTCTTGGTCTGTTCCGTCTCAGAATTGTTCATGCCATCTCTTCAAGGGACGTCCTACACTTCTTTTTCCTCTAGGTACATATTGAAGAATAGTTTTACTTATTCTATGTTCTGGCATTCTCAGGACATGACCTTTCCAGTTTTCTCGATATTTCTTTATGGTATCTATAACCGGTTCAACATTTAGTTCTTTTCTGATATCTACACTTTTTTTGTGGTCTAATAGTGAATATCCTGCCACAAAACGAAGAAATCTCATTTCTGCAGATTCAATTAAAAAAATAAGTTTGTGTTCCTCCAAATGGTTAATTTTTGCTTTATTCTTAAAAATATGAACAATCCAACTGTAAATAGTGTAAATCTAAATTGTGAATGGCCGAGGGATCTAGATCGAATTGCGACTCGAAACCTCTGGTCGAAGGGATCGAGCCCGCCCCCTCGGCGAGGATGTTGTTCTCTTGTCTTTCGTTGAAATGTCGCAGGGCCTTGCGAAATGTTGCTGGCCCCAGATCCGATAGCCTCTCTACGAAAACGTGCGCGTCTTACTATGCCTCTCTATGGAAATTGTTACGCGGACATCGGCGTGTAATATTTACTTGCTTTACCCCCACATTTGTCCCCGAGGAGTTGAAGTAATGTGCGACGCGTGCGTGGAATTCAGGATTACTTTTTTTTTAAATTCTGAAATTGCATGTCAAATCAGTTGAAGAGTTTACGAAAAGAGAAGCTATGAATTGTTGGAAGTCTGAGAGTGTGTGGATGTTAAGTGGTTATTAAAAGACTTTTGTAGCAAAAGTAATAAAGTAATCTTAATGTGACAGACTCGATCATTTTCTTCCTTTCATAATGCAAAAAAATTACGAACAGCAAGATATCGCATGCATCGTATTGATTGGTTGATTAGTGATTCCGGGCGCGTCAACTGCTAGGGTCATTAGTCCCGTAAGTGTGATGCAAGTTTTTATCGCGGGAAGTGGCGGTGATCTTCCCCAGCTGATTGGCGAGATCCGGCGTCGACCTGCCTGTCGGCTAGTGGGGTTTCCCTCCTTCCCAGGTATCTCCGACCAGCAGGGCACCACCCCAGCTGGAACGAGCTCCCGACTGGTCTCCCGGTCTGTGTGGTAGTGCAGTCCAAGTAAATGTGTGTGTGCGTAAGTAAGGGTGAGGATAGGACAAGGAAGAGGAAGGAAATATCGCATTATCGCGATTCGCAGCCCGTTTGTTAGGGTACTACTCTGGCATTCACCTGGTGTTGATCGGAGAAACTATTGAAAATTACCGATCAGAGCAGCCGGCCGCTAGAATTGTCCTCCAGGTACACATATACGAAAATGAGTTGTACTTTGTATTTATAATTTTATAAACATGCTTTAGTGAAACAAGATATAACTTATGATTCGAAAATTTTTCACTTAGAATAATTATCCCATAAGTAGTCGCGTGGGAGCCACAAGCGCCCCTACACCATTTGTAATAACTTCCAAATAAAATAGTGTTGCCCCCAATACTCTGGAATTGACAGTATCTTGCTACAGCTTCTTTATCTTCCCTCCAACAAAATAAAATCTCGTGTACGCGTTAATATGCTTAAATTAGAATGCATTCTTTGTGAAGGGTAACTCCTGCAATCCCCACCCGCGTCCAGATTCGTCCTTTATATTACATAAAATTGAATTATTTGCGACACTTGTGAATAATAAGAGTTTAGCGACAACAATACTTATTTAAAATTTGTATTGCTATTTAGGATTTCGTACATAAATTAAAATAACATGTTATAGTAATATCGTGAGCGAGGTAATATATGATCGCGACTTAGATTATATTACATTTGAAATAATTAAAATTCATTTTTAAATATGATATTTAAAAATTTAACATTTATTCAAGGGAATTGAATATCACGAAGTATAAAGTGTTAGTGATATTAGAACGAAAGGAGTGGGGGTCCAGGCATCCTCCCGCGACTACTAATGGCACGAAACGGCACTCAACTTCCGAAGGGTTAGAAATGTAGAATGATTGATCTGTTACAAATGCTTGTAATATTCCTGTTTAACGTTTAGAAAACTAGCATACCTATAGTTAAGTTGTGTTTGACATGTTACCTAACCGTTGGTGCACAGTGCTTATGATTCGTAAGTAGACTTTTAATTCTTTGATATATTCTTTAGTTGGTGTGAGTGGTATGAGATACCGCGCGGCCAAACTGAAACTTGTCTGGCAGACGTAACGTGATTTTTTTAAAATCTGAACCTCTCTTATACCTTTCGCGGTAGTCTTTGCGATCGTGTAGATCGTGTGCGAATAGGCAAGTGCACTCTTGTTCTAGTTGTTTAGTTATTAATTATTTTCGCCATCGCGCGGTATCTCATACCGCTAATACCACTTGTGTAAGTATTTTCGTATTATTAATTTGTCTAATTTCGAGTTGACGTCTTGCAACTTGTACAATTCAAGCAATCTCTCGTAGGAGGTGGCGGAAAATAGTTTTCCTTTTGACATGAAGGCTGAGGACGCGAGATTTGAGGAATTTGTGAATGATTCTGAGGTGTATTTGATGATATTGTGGATTCCGTGGAAGACAGTGGAGATGATTCGGATTTTGTCGAGAATTCTGATGACGAATTTAGTACAGATAAGGAATTAGATTATGAAGAAGTGGGAGAAGATTAAACAGAAACATCCGATTGTCGTTTAACAGGAAAAGGATATTTTTACGGTTTCAAGTGGAGTAAGGAACCTTCGCCTTCAAATGTAAGAACAGGAAAACATAATTTGATTGTACAATTTCTTAAGCTGAGAGCTACTGCAAGGAATCTTGGTACTAGTCCAGAACTTTCTGTAGCGTGGAATTTGTTATTTACGGAAGAAATGATTGACAAATTCTTGAAATGACAAATTTGAAACTGGAATGATCTCGGCTGCATTTAAGTTCAAGACGTGCAGAATGGGGGACAATGGATGACACAGAAATGAGAGTATTTTGAGTCTCTTTAACTGCTTTAGCCTTTTAAATTTATTTACAAATCTCACGACCACAACAGTTGAAGTTTTTCTTCAAGCGGTATCACATACCGCCGACACCAGTTGATAGGTACAAAAATGTGACACCAACTAAAGGTTAAATTAGGGGAAGGAAAACTTTTATTCGGTAATAACAAACTCCGAGACGTTAGTATTGAGTAAAACTTGAATATTTAGTTCAATATCTAATCTTTATTACATGCAAATTTATTTATGGACAATATTTGTTCCGTATGCAAAACAGATCTTGGAACACCTTGCTCCTAGAGATACGGTTATCAACAAGTTATTTACTTTTGAAATCTTCCAGTGTGAACATACAAGTTTTCCTTCCATGAAAAGGATTGAGAAATACTGTTTTCGATTTTCCCTGATGAGTTTCAAGAATTGTCTGTTACTTGAATTCCAAAAAGAATCTCATTCCTTTCGGATAGGATATATAATACAGGTATTAGTCCATGAGGCAATATAGAAAATGAGCTCTGCTTCACGCTTATCATATGTCAAACGTGCACTTTCGAACTAGTTCGCATGTACACAGTCGCTATCACTTGCCGGGGCAGGTAGCCAATCGGCGCTCGAGACTGCCACTTGACACGCCGGCTCTCGAAATCGCTCAGAATTGAATAACTGCGAGTTCGTATGTTAGTCGCATTCGCACTGCCAGTGAAACAGGTTATCAGTTTCTCTGCGTTCGATTACATCCTAGGGTTACTGTTCTACTTACGTTTTCTTTACCTTGGTAAGTCCTGATATTTTTTTAAAATTCATGTTGTTAGTAAAACTGTGTAATTTATTCACAAATAATAATAATTAAGATTACGCTATTCATTATAGTGGCAAACTTCATGAAACTTCATTTTTTTTAAATAGTAAATATTTCTAACAAAGGGATAATATGCATTTTAATACTACGGACTGCTCATGATAAAAGCTGTAATAAAATGTGAGTAAAAGAAATCGCCATTGTTTCGGTATTTTTTAACGTGTTTCCTTTTTCAATATTGTTTTAGTGTTTCTAAAAATACCAAAAATTATCATTAATGATATAATGTTTTAATTTTCATCATTAACATTGATGACGTAATGTTCAAGGAAAACATAAATAAGCGAGGTTATTTTTTTCTTTTTTATCAGTATCATTAACTTTTTTCCCTTAAAAAATACTTTTTCTCCATCGTGTAATTGTTGTCAGAACAGTAGTCAAAACTGCGGTACTCGAACTAAAACAGGATTCTTTTCTGCTTCAGGAAATTCAAACTGATTTTACATAAATAACTAGATAACAATTAAAAACCAAACCGCTTACACAAAGTATTTGTTCTTCTGCGAATGGATACAAGAATAGAATCATCATCAATTATTTACTTTTCTTCCAAGAATGATTGAACAAAAATTCTGAAATTGTTTATTAATGGTGAACTGCTATGTTCAAGAAAAACCTTCAATGCTTATATGATACAAAATATATTACAAGATAAAGATAGTTTAATGTTTTAAGGCAGTATTCACGCAAATTATATTAAAATAAACTTTTGTTTTCGTGGTAAAGCGTTTTTAATCAACATTTACCCATAGCTTGTTTCAAAATAAAAGAAATGCAAATTCATTTTTCCAATTTTCCATATGTTTTTGAGTAAACTGGATTATGCATTTTACGTAAGTTTTAGTCTCATTTGTGCACAAGTCCTTAGCGAAGACTCACCCGTAAATACTCCGTCAAAATCGGTAGAATTCATTTGAAAAAGGTTTAAGCTGATGCTTCTATTGCTGTTTGTATGTATCAAGTCAATGTTGGCTTTATGAAAACGCGCGTTCGTCCCCAAGCTTTCGTCATGTTTGGTTTTCCCTTCTTGGTTTTAATCCTATGATGAAGTGATCCCACCTTTGTGGTTCTAATTGATATAATGCACTCGTTTTTTATAATTCATTTTCAGTTACATAAATGAGATTTTTCCTAATATTTTGACGAGTTATGTATTTTAAGAACTTTTCCCCCGCACGATTTGGCATATCACCAGCAATTATTCTTTATTTAATTGTGACGTCGTGGTACTCGGTTAACACGCACTATTTTGTCGTAGAATTTCAATTCATATGTTTTTTTTAATTTATCATTAAAACAATTCTCATTACAGTTTATTAGATATTCTAAAATAAAAAAAAAGTGTGACCAGAACGTTTCTTTCTAGTTTCCAGAAGCATTCAGTAAGTCATGGCCACGACGAGACAATTTGACCTTGCGAACCTCGCTTCGAATGAGGGCGTTGAGCACGCCTTGGGCGACGCGTTTCACCACGTGGCGGAGGGGCTCGTGCGCTTGCAGGAGGCTCTGCGCGTGCAGGAGGCGAGCACCGCGCAGAGGATCCAGGAGGCCTTGCTCCGCCACGAAGAGTCGGCGGCGACGGCGATGCGCGACGCGTTACGGCGGGTAGAGCAAAAATTGCAGGACAGGGACGAGGCGGTTGGTGCTCTGGAACGAAGACTGGCGGCTCAAATCGAGAGCGTGGAGGAGAGATTGAGCGTTCTAGAGGAGCGGAGGATTCCGTTCAGAGATCGCGCGGACATCGCGAAGGCGGGCGCCCACGGGTCGTTCGAAACGCGCTTGAAGACCCTGGAAGCGTCCGTGCAGAGGGCGCTGGATCGCGTTTTCCCGCGCGTGGACGCGCTTTTGGCGCACCTCGAGAGGCCTGCGCCTGCTCCTCTGTGGCGTTGCGCCGCGCCCGTCTCCGCTTCCCTCTCACGCAGCGCGCCTTCCCTGTCCGCCCCAACCTCCGCTTGTGCATCCCCATCCGCCTCCCACTCCGCCGCTTCGAATCCCCGGCGACCGGCCTCTGACGTCCTTGAGGCGGCGGAAGATGGCGCTGGCGGGCAGCCATCCTCCGATCACCAGGGTGCAGTTGGTGAGGAGCAACGCGAGAAGCAGCTGGTGGAGACGCAGGTGCAGGAGATCTTGACAATGAGACACAATGCAAGTGCACCGTCTACGAGTTTAGGAGAGCGTTTGTGCAGGGCTGTGTGCGAGGAAGAACTGCAGTACGTGCGTTGCCTCCTAGATTCTGGGGCGGATGTCAACTACGTCGCCATGCACGGCGATTCCCCTCTGATATCTGCTCTCTCGTGCAGGGCACCGAACCCAAACGTGGTGTCTTTGTTGCTGGAAAGGGGCGCTGATGTGAACAGCGTCGACGAGTACGGCATGACTCCTCTGCACCACGCGGCGGCCAATGACAACAAATGCCGATGCGTTCCTCTCTTGATACGATCGGGGGCCAACCTGAACGCCAGAGATAAGGACGGGGAAACGCCTCTGCACTGGGCTGCGGCCAAAAACAACGAGGGGGCGGTGCGAGCGCTCCTGGCGGCCGGCGCGAGGAAGGACCTCAAAGGTTGGGGCGGACGGTGGAAGGACATAACGCCCTTCGACATCGCCGTGTTGGACGTCCTGCAGAATCTCCTACGTCCGTAGCCGTGTACGGGAAGAACATCTAGTGTATTGAATACCCGAGACAATTTTCGTTTTAGTAATGACTAAAGGTGTTAGTTGACTGAAAGCTTTTAATAGGATGTCCCAGAGATTATCATATTTGGTTGCTGGTGTGGAACACTCAGGCCAATCATGTGAACGTGTCAAAAATGCAGCTGAAATTCATGAGATATTTTTGGTAGTTCCTTCGCAACATCACTCCTGGTGTCGGAGGACTGTCCGTTTGGTGATGTCCTATGTATTCAAAAATGTGTTCATGTTCTGAAAACGCGAAATGATTACTATTTTTGACAATAATGATGTTGATCATATTACGGAATTTACAAAATGATACACATGAGAACCACAGTAAGCATGGATGGACAAAGAATGAGTAATAGGTGAATAAGTGTTCGAGTTGAAGTGTGCCTAATTAAAAAAAGGTTGATTATCATTTTCATCAAAGAAGAGGAGATGTGACGATGACGTACAGAAATAACAGTTCGCATAGAATGGATCTCTTTGAGAGTATGAATACATTTTTTTTAAAGCTCAATAATATATTTTGTGAGTAAATATGTACCTAATGTGCATCGTTTTAATAAAGCGAGAAAAATATATATTTAGTATTTTTGATAGTATTCTGTGTGGTCTGTGTTACTCGCTGTGTACTTTCCTTATATTGTAAACTTATCTTATTTACACACAGTTAAGCGTGAGTGAGCGGTAACTGTGTTCCGTGTATTTAAAGGAAATATAATCTTCTGATGCGACGTCTTCATTCAGTGCTGTGGGGTATTATTGTCAAAGAAACATTGTTGGATTCGAACTCGTAACAGAATATTTCTTGATTCGAATGTGTAATTGGTCATATTTTACAGTTGGAAGGAGTTAGTGAAAGGAAGTTATTATTAGAAAACATGTGAAATGGTTTTGTATGCTTTTGTTACATTTTTCTAATGAGAATACATTAATATGTCAGAATATTTGGCCCACTTTCAATTTTATATCAGGCGAATTTATAGGCGTAATGGCGTAGCAATCTGTGAAGGTAGAAGGGGCGAAATGTAATAAGTTATAACTTATTACACTACTTTTTACTCTCTCGCTCTTTCTTCGTAAGAATAGCAAGTATTGCAGAAATGTGTCGGGTAACGGCAAATTTCCAACAGAAAAAAATTTATTGCCGGGTCCTGGTAATGAAAAAGGGGATAAATGTTGTTCATATATACAGGAAATTCCTTCCTGTAACACGTGTGTCAGAATCCATGTTTTGTTGGTCCTGGATTTCGAAAAATAGATTGACGGCAAAACGTGTGTCTGTCCGTCTGTGGTCAAAGCTTTGCCTGAAACGGGGAATAAAGAAAACAATTATTTTCTCAAAAATGACTCCAAATTGTGTATTTAAATTTTCTATGTATCAAAGGACGGTAAAAAATGTGTTGGTCTCATTTCCGACGAACTCTCAATATTTTCGAAAATTGCGAAAAGTTAACAGTTCTTAACTACAGATGACGATAACATAATTAACATTTCTTAACTAAGTTGATTGAGATTTTTGTATTACAGAAAATGTGTTCAAAAAATTAGATCTTTAAAAAATCTTATGTATAATTGTTTGAAAAAACAAGATGTTTTCGCGCAATTTGTGTTTCAAATTGACACAATTTATGAAAAAGTACATTTTATGAAAAACCTCTCCATTTTTTCCATAATTTTTTTCCGTACAGAAAACAATAGGAGCTTAAAATAATGAAGCAGGTCTCATTTTCGTTGAACTTTCTGAATTTTAAAAAATTATTAAGTTTTAAAGAATGCGAGGAAGTGTGTGATTAGTAGTTATAATAGTTAATATCTTATGTTTTTGAGATGGATATAAGGTTACTCTATATAAATTGCTTCTGTGTTCTTTTCAAGAATCTGAAGAAAACTATTAGTACTTTCTGTAAGTTAATAAATATTATTTTTTCCCCATCTATTTTGGAATATTTTAGGATCCTCTTAAGTCATTAAGCTAAGTAGTGTAAGACTGTCAGACAGGGTAATTTACCTTATGAAAGATATGAATGTTTTTCTCGTGAACATTAAGTAAACGATATCTCCTCTTGCAGATTACAATTAAACCCAAGATCCGACTGGTCATGATTTCACTTTCCCCGTGAACCACCTGTTCGTTCTATATTTTTTTTCTGAAAACGAGTAATGACTACGTCAAAATCGCATTAATTTATTGTAATTTCAAAGATGGCGTATGTGCAACAACCATAATTTTTAAGGATGGGAAGTACTTGCATTCAGCAAAATATAATTCAACGTTTTTGGATACTTATTGAAACAGAAAAAAAACGCAATTTTTAAACATGCAATTCTATAAAAAAGTAAATTGACAAGAAGAGGATATGGAAATTATGCCATTTTGGAAATAGCAGAAACATGTAAATATAAAAAATACGTAAATCGAGAAAACAAACAGAAAACAACCTACGCCCCTTTTTTAAATAAGCTCTTCATTAAGGAAATTATTTTTAATTAACTTTATTATTTTATGTATTATTGGTTTAGAGAATACGCGAGACAGGTAATATATAGGTCACGTTTCAGTATCATCATACGAGTGATATTGATGTGTTATGTGAAATATTTAAAATGCATTCACCACTGACATTGACCTTGGAAAGAAGTTGAGAACAGCTTTCATTTACATGAAATTACACCTTTAATCTTTTTAAATACTACATCTTTGTGTATAATTGTTCATTATCTAATTATCTCCGTCGAGTTGATAGACATCGAAATGCCTATTTAATCCGCTGCGGAGCGTAGTTGTCATGGGGTCAGACGGCACGAGGCGCGCGGGTGAGCGACACGGCACGGCACGGCTCGGCACGGCTCGGCACGGCACGGCTCGGCACGGTAGGCGCGGGGCAGCGGCGACGGCCGCAGTGCGGTGCCGCCACGGAGCCCGGGCTGCTCCGAGGCAATTACCGCGTCGTGTTCGCGTGGCAGAGGGTGCGAGGAGCGGGCGGGGGCGGGGGCGTCGGCAGCGGGGGGAGGGGAGCGCGCTGCCGTGACGGGCGGCGCACAATTAGCGTGTTAGCTGCCTCGTCTCGGCCCGCCCTGTCCCGCTCCGTCCCGCCGTCCCACTACCCCGACACACCCCTTTTCTGCCCCGCTCTGTCCGTCAGCCTGCTCCCCGCCCCCGCCGTCTCCTTCTCTTGGCACCTCCGGCTCCTCATCCGCCATTCCAGCCTCCTCTCACTGCCCACTCGTCTCAACACCCCCCACTCCCCGTGCTCCTCCTCCCCGCCCCCGCCTGTGCCACCCCTTGACCCCTCTCTTTGTCGATCCTGCCACCCCAACCAAACGTTATCCCCGCCATAGCTCTCCCCACAATCGTTCCATCCCCACATATCCCTTCGCTTCCTGTCGCTTCATAGTGCTTTATTGACGTTTTCTCTGCCTTGTTTTCCCTTACCTTTCACGCTCATCTCCTTCTGGTACGTTGTGCTTGAGCGCGGTCCACCCTGTCGTTCCTTTTCCCATGCCGTACCATCGTCTCCCCTCCCAAACCCGCCACCCCGCTCATCCCGCATGCCCCCGCCCTCGAGCCGCCCGCGAGCGCGGCGCCACGAGGGCCCTTCCGGGCTGCTGAGGGTCGCGCTCCCCGGCTGCTGGCTCAGGCGCCTCTGGCGGCGCGGGCCGGCGACGCCGCGCGGCGCGGCTGCCTTTCGCGGCATTTTGCACAGGCCTGTGCGACCAGCCGCGATATAACCCCTTTGTCTTTCGCCGTACTTAACACGTTCAAAAACATTTAATATCTCTGGGCTCGAAACTTAATGTGACGATGTCTGATAAATGTTTTGAAAATGTTATTATATTCATTTCTCCGTGTCCAATATCATTGTTTCCTCAACACTATATTCGCCATCTTTACATTTTATATATCGTGCTAAGTTTATGATATCATTAACCAATGTTCTGTTGTGTGTAAATAGTGTTAATATTGAGTTTTTTAATCAATGGTAAACTAAAATTCTACTAGAACGATCTTCCATCACACATCACAACTTCCTCCTAGTTCTGATTCTTAATTGACTTCGTGAACAAAGTTTCACAAAGATCGGTCCTGACTGGAATACGTAGTGATTTACGAGTATTTAGAGGTGCCGGACGAGTTTTCAACTTAAACCTGAGCTGTTTTCTTGCAACCATCCCTTTCTACCAGAGGAAGATACCAAAAAGTCAGAAAACGTCCTGAAAGTTATAAATTGACCTCCAAGTGTTGTTCTGTGGCAAAAAGTAATGAAGTCAACAACTGCAATACAAAGAGTTTGAAGCGTGTTCATAATCAGTGTAAAAACCTGCGAAAAAGGCAGAAATTTAATTTCAGTCTTCGCATTCATACAACTCGAATGTGTCATGTCTGATGTGAATTAAAAAACCGACAATCACTTCCCGTGGAAATGGGTCCATAACGTCATTTCTTGTAAAAAAAACCTGTAATTTTAATTTTTGTTTTTACTAAAACAATACTATCATACGATCTCTGAGATTTATCTACAACAAGATTTATTGTTCCTAGGTTAATTTACATCTACAATATTGAGCATGAATGAGACTTGATTAGATTATTTAATTTTGGAACATTTTACTTCTTTGGGAGCTTTCATGTCATTTTGTTGCAAATTGAGGGGTTGAGGTACGTCCATTTACTAGATAAAGCACGTGTGTGATTTTCATCACACGCGATGCTACGCTCCGCAACGATCTGCCTTGCATGTCAAGATATTTTCGTTCAGATCTGTATGTCACTCGGTTTGAAAGAGCAGGATTTTACTTTCTCTTTTTTGAACACGTTGTCCGTGCCTTATAGACAACTTGTAATTTGTCGGCTATTGAATGATTAATGATATGAGATACATGAAACTCAAATTTCCGAGTATAAGTAATTCACTCTCTTCCATTATTCATGTTTCTCATTCTTCCTTGACTCATGATCTATCGAAAAATGTTCTCTGTGAAGAAGAGACCAATTCCTTGCTATAAGATGTTCTTAAAATAGATATCTTTGATTTTGGAAAGCGAAATACAAAGAGGAGAACGTAAAATCATTTGGAATACAGCTACATGCTTCATAATAAAAATGCGTATGCTGAATGTAAGATTTTTCGTGATAAATATATAGTACACAACAAAATACTGTGTTATTTGTTTTAATTCCAGCTACAATTCCTATTTTTTTTATATTCTAAGATTCTAATCGGTGCCAACAATAAATTTTATTGTGTTCCTGTACTACGAGCGCCATACTCCTTTGACTTCCAAATATTTCGAATCTACAGATGTAAGGTTAATAATGCTGCTACATTATTTTAACACATTTCATTCCTTTTTCCTGAATATGATTTTGGGATCTAATAAATTTTTAACGGATGATATTCAAGTTTGCTTCTTAGTGAAATGTGCAATAGTCGTCTAAATCAAGGCAATCCAGATAGACACACATTAAAAAATAGTAATTCATTATCGTTTCGAAAAACAGTGCAATTGGCGATAGCTAGATGGGCGATGGTTTAATTTCCTGCGATGAGCTGACTGTGCAAGCAGTTCGTGTCTCTGCGCCGTTATGGGCGGAAGGTGCGTTCCTGGTACGCCGAGATCACTGCAGTGCAGAGGCGTCCAAGTTGGAAAAGTTAATCACGAAATAAACACAAGGCAACACGAAACTGTGTCGGACGAGGCACGATTTCTTTGAGGCCAGGTTAAAGATATACGTGGAAATATTTCAAAATTGAGTTTTCGATTCAAATTTTTCACTGATGATCGTTATTAGTTCCATATGTAATGAGAAAATGCATTAGAATTATTTGGTCGGATTTTGAGAAGATTAGAGATATAGCACTTGGACCCGTGCAAATATTTCATACTATTTATATAATTATGTTAAATAGAAAAATAATCGTTGTAAATAATTGTTTTTGAGTGAAAATGAAATTAACTGTACCCATCGTTTATTTAAATATTTTTACGCGAAAATCAGTCAAAAACTGTGTGACTAATGGGGGATAAGAGCTTGCTGTATTCATAAGCACTGCAATTAGCTATTGTACTATATTAAGTTGAAGCAGATAGTGAAGCTACATTGTTTGCACAAAAGCAAAGTAAGGGACTATCTCAGTATTTGCACAAAGATCGAGGGAATCTGAAAAAAACAAACAAAAACAACAACAACACCTTATCGAAGTGAGGACGGAGTACATTGTCATTAACCCAATTGTATCATACTCCGAGCATTTGTATGGCCAGGTCTCGAACTATTCGTTGCATCTTATAGATCAAATATTGTGCGGGATTATGCATCTTGTAGGTGTGTTGTTAAATATTTACCAACAAGCAGAAAAAACTTCCACCTTTTAGACAAGTTATCTTTTCAGAAACAGGTGTGTTGATCGGTCATTCGGTTTCACTTAACGAATTTTGTACTCTAGTCCAAGAATTTTGATAAAACCAAGACAATGTTCTTACCTTAGTATATATTAGCCCCTGCTGTTGCTTTTATTGTTTTAGACTAAACGCTCAGAAATTATATTTTTATGATTCCAACTTTATAAAGATTCATTGGGTATAAGAGATGTAAAATGGGCCTTTAAAAGGAAAGATATTATGTACGATTCTTGATTATTGTTTTATTTTGTAATATTCTTGAATAGATAACCACATTAGGAAAAGTAATAAACGTTATTAAGGTTAAGTCCTGAACCTAAATGCTCTTACAAAGTGCAGATACCAGCACACATTTCACATATTGCCATTAATAGTAAGTGCAATTAGTTACCAATCACTAAAGGTGTATTTAGTGATTGGTAACGTAACTGGTATTTAGAACTTTTTAAGTGCATTCCAGAAATATAGAACGTCGAATACTTGTCATAACTAAATAACATGAGTTTCATGTTATTTAGTATGGTTGCACAGCCTATTACCACACAGTCCTAAATGAATATTTTGCCTGTTCTCAGACGACTGCCGAACTTCCTGTTCTCAGACGACAATACGCTGCGGGAATGATATATATCAGTGCTGTTCGAGTATATGCTTGCGTGCGTAGAAGGTCTTTGTCTATAAATATCCAAGAGACCCAGCCGATTGCTAGCAAATGACTTTTGAACTGCCTTTCAACTCCAAATGTCGAACCGCGTTCTTTCGGGTTGCTCTGAAAGCGGAGTCTACTTTAGAAGCCTGTAGGAATTTTACGTACATTGCCTCTTTGCTCCGACGTCTCATCTTCCGTTGTATTCTACGTTGTTTTCCGATGAAGCCATCCTGCCGTTTCATTCTCGCTCTTTTATTCTTCGCCTCTCTCTTCGTTTGTCACACTTTTCAATACATCAATTCTTTTTACTTCATTCTCATTTATTACGTATACTTTGAGTGTTTTCTATTTTCTCAAAAGAACTTTATGTGTTCTTTCTGATTTATTCAATACTAGCAGACCACCTATTCAATTTCAAAATCAATTTATTCAGTGAAGATTATCTACGTATTAACTGCAATGTACTATATTACACTTTAATAATAAAATATTCGAATAATTTTGTGCACCACCAATATTTGGTTCAAACTTCTTGCTTTCTAGATCACAACTTCGATGTTATTTGATATTATGAGTCGAAGCGCAGCGTCTAGTTAAAAAATATATCCATAGATCGCGCTTCAAGCAAGGTCCTCTGGGAAGGCCGTAGAGCCCACCTCATCGATTAACTTTGCAAAAACAACGCCCCCTATTTAATTCAAA
Organism: Gryllus longicercus; assembly: GCA_038098605.1. Classification (NCBI taxonomy): domain Eukaryota; kingdom Metazoa; phylum Arthropoda; class Insecta; order Orthoptera; family Gryllidae; genus Gryllus; species Gryllus longicercus. Next base: position 719,320 of record JAZDUA010000416.1, read on the forward strand.
GCACTCTTTAATTATCTCCGATACTAATGAGAACAAAGCGCGAACGTTTCAGCGAAATCGGTCGAGTAGTTTTTGCGCCTATACGCGACAGGCAAAAGCACATTGCCTTTTATCTACTCGTATATGGTTCATTCCACGTCAAATTGCACAAATTTAAAGAACATTTTACCTTGGATGTCTCAGATTTTAAATTTTTTTCTGTAAAAAGTATAAGCAAAAATTCAAAACACGCGTTTTTTTCTCAAATATTGTTTTGCAAGATTATATTAATTTTCAAAATTTTCGTTAAAATGCATCGCTAAAGTTAATCATTTTTAACTCGTCTTGTATTTGAAACAGAAATTTAATATTTTGCAACTTGAAAGAACAAAAGATGCTATTTCATTTGATGTATGTAGCGGAGTCATAATTAAACAAAAATTATTGACCTATTTTATTTTACTTTTTTAAAATTTTTTCCAAAAATCGATAGTTTAAAAATTGGAAAACAAATACCATTGTAATATCTCAAAAGTTATACATTAGAGTGGTAAGTTACTAAGTGGGACACTTAGTAACACAATGTCTACTTCCTGTTTTGCTGCCGCATCTGCTAGATCGTCACCTCTCAATCATGTGCCAATCAGCAGTAGACGATTACCATCAATATACTTTCACAGAGCAATAAAGAGAAGTATCCTTTCACATCTTAGTATGTGCCATATGAATACATATGACCTTCATAGCCGATTAAATTCAAATTAAAAAGTGTCCAACTGATTCAACATTGTCGCATGCTCTTATTCGTATAAATATTCCGTCCGTTTAATACTGATATTAAACGCACGGAATATTTATACGAATAAGAGCATGTGATACAATTAATTAAATTGATACTTCTTTTACTCCATTTTACTGAGAAAATGGTTAATTGACCTTTTCATAAAGAAATGGAACTATGTATTTTCTTTGTGCCTTCTACTGTTTTTTTTTATTATAATATTATTGCAATAGTCCTCTTTCTAAATATTCTAAAAATATAAAGATTGCTAAAAATATAAAGATAATGTCCTTCACATTATCATCAATCCTTGTAAATAACCTCCTGGGTAAATTCATAGGTTCCTGTCAGATTTGAAAGCTATCTTTTATTAAGAATATTAGAGTCCCCCCTCTCACTATGTCGCAAGGTCCCTTTTCATAAACGTTGCGAAACGAAAAAATGTCATTTAGTACATACATTGAAGACATCTTTTTGGAAGGATAAATTCACATCGTTTTGTAATACTGACCCCATCCGAAAAATATGTCTGTTAACTAATGATGCGGCATTGATAACAAAATATAGATGTTCAAAATTAAAACAATCATGTTCAATATACGTTGACGAAAAACCATCGATGTTTTTCAACATCGATATTTTCAGACTAAATTAGTATCCTCTAACATTAAATTTATGTGCAATAAAATTTAATTTGACATTGATAGTGTTTATGAATTCTCCGAGTAAGTGTATGTTAGGAAGGTGCCGACCCTATGCCCACAGCGTATATTTTGGTATTGTTATTTAGGTGAGTCCCTCTTTGATATTGGGCAGATCTATACAAAATTAGTGTAGAAATATATGAATATTTTTTACAATTAAGTGTCGTCCTAAAGTAAAATTGTTCATTTTAAAAATTAAAATATATTTTAAATATTTAAATAATATGTTTACAAAAAGTACATTTACATCAAATGAAAGTAGATCTTTTTGGGTTAAATTTAAGGGTAATTTTATTTTTCTAAAAAAAATATTTGTGTAAAAAATGTTTTAACATGAGCGCGCGCATGACGCTTTGGAAAAAGAAAATGGTAATATTTCTGAAATAGGTGGGATTAGAAAAAAAGAATAAGAAAAATTTCTTGTCACCTCTTTTCAACCCTAGAATTCATAAAAAAGTTTCAAGTCGCTAAAAGTGATGTTTTGTGAGTGTGCAATTTGACGTGGAATGACTCATATGTAGAAGTGTTCTTTACTTTGTGTCCTCTTGGAAGTTTGCAAACATTCGTTTTGTATTAAGATCACGGAATTTAAAAATACTGTATTTGAACAACAATACGTTTAAATATTTCTTTCATAATTATCTTTAGTACTTCATTCTAGTTAATGAATGCCCCAAAGAAGGATGGTCGGAAACATAAGTTTTTTCAAGCTGTAGTTACGAGAAGAATACTAAAAATATTCTCCTTATACTTCTCCCTCATACATCACATAAAGTGTTCACTGTTGAGTGGGAGGCTATACCAGAGCACGAAGAAGGTTTTTTTGCAAGTACCTCGAAAAACAGTGTTTAGTATCAAGAACGTTATTCTTTTTAAAACTAAAACCAACAAAATTCCTTCCAAGACTGTTTTCGCGTTTTCTATTCGGTGGTTATTGATATTAGAAAGTTTTGAAAAACATCTGTTTTTGCATGACTTTCTTGAACAAACTGCTTTCTGGCGTCGTTCTTAGCAATCTAGTTTACTTTAACTGCAACGTCTTACGTACAGATGTAATAGAAAGCATTACATTTCTTTTAAACATTTTTTAAATGCTCACAAGTTACAGTAAATTGGACTTAATTACTAGATTCCGAAATAATACCACCCATTGCACTTTCTCATTATTTAAGGGTTACATAGAATAGAGCGTAGTGTCTGAATATTGTGAAATGTTATATGAATGACGTGTACACATGTGTAATATGCTCTAAGTATATTGTGGGTACTTATTTACACAAAGTCTACCGTCTTACCACCATCATTCTCTTCAACTTCGCTATATTCACTGACTTCCTAAACGCATTTTCTCCTCAATTCTGTCATTTCCGTTCCACGTTTTCCTCTGAACGGTAGATCATATTGTTTCTACTATCGCCGTTCATCAGCTGCCAATCGACGTTTTCTTCTACCCTTGCCTCTCCATCCAAAGAACGCGCCATCCGCCAAATCGTTTTGGCGTTCGCCATCAGCTCTCCAGCTAACAATGGTGCGTCTTCCGCCCTTTCCGTGGCCCCTCTGCCGCCGCGCTGGCGCCCCGCGGCCGTCTCGCCATTCGAACCGCTGCGGCGGAGCGAAGAAACGCTAGTAATGGGCCGGGCGGCGGAAGCGAAGCAGGCGGCGCAGAGAGCGTCCGCCGACCCCTTTGGTCGCGCGCCGCGCGGGCCCTCGGGAGGAGGGCACTGTTCCGGTCGCCGCCGTCCCCGTCCTCGTCCTCGTCGTCGTTGGCGGTGGGGGTGCGGCGACGGCGCCCTCGCGCTGGGAGCTACTGTGCACGAGCCGAGCCGCGCCGAGCCGAGCGGCGCAAGCGAGCGAGCGAGCGAGCGCCGCTTTGTCGGCGAAAGGTCAGGGGTCCCGCGCCTCCGAATTCGGGAGCCGCCCCCCCCCCCCCGCCCGCGGAATCGATGGCCCTCCCGGTGCCAGCGCAGCGCCGGCGCGGCCGCCCCCGCACTGTTGCTTTCGCTGCACAACGCGCCTGCCTGGCGCGGGCGGGAGGGAGGGAGGGGGGAAGAGACCTGCCGCGTAGGCGCATTAGGCCTGTTACACCATGAAGCGGAACGGAAGTTATTTTTATGCGGGGAAGAGAGAGCGGGCGCGCGAGCTTCGGTCTGATGTATCGATAGTATTTATGACAACGTACGCATTCCCCGTAAATCCAAACACCTTTATGTATTTTCCTTCCGGTCTTCACACGGTGTATCAATCGCTTCTCAAGGTGTCATTCCTTCCTGATGCATTTCATTGCTTTTGAGTACATTAAAATTATTTCACTCGATGTACAAGTTATATTTTTCTGTTATGGTTTGCTCTTCGCCTCGTAATCTTTTCAGGAAGCTACGCAATAAATTGAGAACACATTGATTGACAAATTAGTTGCCCTAAGAAAAAGAAAATGGCTTTCGCTTACGTAGGTAGAGCATGACTCTTGCTTTCAACGGTAGATTCCTCCAGATATGTATCTTTCTTTTCACGCCCTGAAGCTGTTTTTCTTAATTACATTTAAAATGATAAGAATGTTTCCACTATATATTTGTATATGCAAGGCTTTACAATTGTGTGATAAAATAAAAGAAAAAAATTACAATATTATAAATGCAGGTCAGTGGTTATTCAGATCCTTCTTGTGTCTTTAGAAATGTAACTAACATATATTAATTTGTTTTAGGTGAGGATGAGGAAATATGGGATTTAGGAAATTATTGACGTTAGGACTAGCGCGACGTTAGTACACATTAATTTGTTAGGTGAGGCAGTGCAGAGGTGCGCTATGAGAAAAATTATGAAAATTGAGAAACCTCAGTGTCACTAATTCCTCAATATCTCCAGTTCATTTATTATATTTCACATTTCCTTTACCCAATTGGGGTAATGGGAACTTGAATAAACCAAATTATTCGATACGTTTTTATTTTCCACTTCAGATTCAAGATAGTGTGTGTATGTTCAATGTAATGAGGAGCAAAATATGCATAGTGTTTGCGAAGAATGGACAGTATTTTTTCAAATTAACATTTTTACAAAACTTTTTGCGTTTTGAAAGATTTGTGAGATAACAAACCATCCATTTCGTGCACCCAATCCCAATAGCGTAGGACGAGAGATATAAACTGTTTTTAATTATTTCAAAAGAGAGATTAAATCACTACATAAGATTGTAAACATTGAAAAACAAAGCTATGTTTAAAGTAGTATACCGACCAACAACCTCAATCCCGTTCGTATTGCTCGCAGGGATATAATTATCTGCAACTCGGTATGTAAAGATGAATGTAGAATTGCGTTTATCTGCGCAACCAATATGTCCTTTTGTGTTTACCAAATACAGAAATATTGATATATCAAGGAAAAGCAGAAGACCTTATTTTGGTCACAAAATGTCTGTGAATGTAAGGACCGAAACTTTCGTCGTGGACTGGCCTCAGTGGTTCAATTCTTCGACACCGTAGAAACAGCTTTATATTACTCCTGGATTCTTGTATTAGGGAGTAAAACCTCTGAACAAGCCAATTATATGATAGGAATTCTTTTAGTTGTAACCATCGTTGTGGACAAGTAATGGAAAATTGATGGAAGAGTAAACATATTTTGATTAATTTTTCTAACCGATCTCTTAACAATTTACGAGTAGATTTGAAAGTCAATATTATTGTCTTGAGATCGAATGCAACTGTGTATTTGGGTCAGTAACGCAAGTTCTGTGGCGCTGATGACGTGAAGCCAGTGTTAAGAAATGAAACCCTGAGCGCGAAGGCGATTACTTGCAGATCTCATTAAGAAGGATTAGTAAAGTCATGTTGGTGAGTTGAATGCAAATGACAGTGTTGCTTTACAAAAAGTCCATAAAAGTACGCAAGTAATGGATACGCAGACGAGAGAACGAATGAAATTGATGTTGTTTGAGGGTGACATTGTCCGCGCATGAAAAAAGCATACACTTGATATATGAATTGTTATTGAAAGTGGGATATAAAGTGGCAACTTATGAAATTTATCTCATGTAAAGTGAATAATCTATATAGATCATCTGAATAAAATGTGAATGCTGAAATAACATACAAAAGCACTGTCATTCGCTCGGCAAACTTAGATAAGAAGTACCAAGAATCGTAAATTTAAGTAAACAGAATGACAATTCTGAGTGGGAGAGATTCATAGCTGAAGCATGTCCTATTCATCATAATGTAACAAGATTATAGACGTCACAAGGGACGTAAGAGAGATGGAACATTGATAGATGCCGATTCTAATAACATATGAGGTAGATCCCCTTGACCTTTCACGTGAGGGATAGCATGCTCTGATGATAGAGCACTACACCTGTGCTCGGAAGAGATTTGTAACAACAGCTGTTGCTTGCCAAATGTTTTATGGAATGATCGACTTCATTACTGAGTTGTCAAAAAATACTGAAAACTATTAAAAGAAAATAGTTGCTTCAATGTATAATCTTGCATCCAACAATACATCGTGGCAGTCGGCAAAGGATAAAAATGAAATGAATACTTCAGAATTAGGTAAAAAGGAAATGCCATAAAAAGTATTTTAAAATATTAATTTGGTGAGCAAGACGAAATTTAAAAACATGAACTTTCCAAGTCAAACTTATGTTTGCCGCTACATATTTTGTTCTGTAGTGAGTGACCGGGCAGAAGTGATATATTAGGGGGAGGGGAATAGCGGTCATGCTCTCCAGCACATTTTTGTAATCTTACTCAATTTGTTCAAAACAAATCATAGATCGCATCGTATTCCAAAAAACCTTCCTATCAAAAATACACACATTTCTATTTGAAGCTAAATATATTTTTTTTAAAGAAATATGTGCAGGGGAAGAAGGTGTGGAACATGTAAATTGACGAAACACCAGGTTAACAACTTGAATCGTTTATTGATTAAGAGTAGTCTCTCAAAATTCAAGTCCAACGAAACACACTTCCTCTTTGGGAGGTTATTACTTATCTGATAATGTCTTCGTATATGAATGTTCAGTTATTTCTTTGTGCATGAATGTCAGATAATAACAAGGGACCATAATTCTTAAATAGAATCGTACATAATAAACACACAGTTTCCCCAACCTCCTCAGCCGCGCGATTGACGAGGTGCGTGAAAAATAGTGGCGGCGGAAAACTGTTGGACGCGAACGCGGACGCAGCACTGCGGCGCGGCGCGGCGCGGCGCGGCGCACTTGTTGAGTAATCTGGCGGAGCGCCGGGTGGAGACGTGCCTCTGAACGGCCTGCACCCCGGCCGCCAAGGCCAAGCGACACTCACGACTTCTGGCAAGTGCGATCAGGGCTCCAGAAGCAATAGCACCCAATCGACCAGGCCCCTCTTTCGACGGGATGGCAATGGAGGCGTTAAAGCGTGTCCGCACTTCGTAGTAAGCCAGTGGCAGCGTATTCCAGAGATACCGTAGCTCGGGTCAGGGTTTGGCATTTGCATTTAAACGTAGAATTGGCCGATGTATCATGATGCAATTGACGTAACAGGGAAAATAACGAGTTGACTCGCAGAATAACGTTTTAACGATAGTTTTTATAGCCAGGATTGGTAGAATTATATGAGAATTCGCATGTAAATGCCATTTATTGTACTTTCTCCTCCGGCCCAAAACATAGTGCACGATGGGTCACCTTTTATCGTTGCTTTTTTCTTTTACACTCCTTGACATTACTCACGGTCGAAGAGCTAGAGTACATTTGAGACACGGTCTAGTGATATTGGTTAAGTTCAGACATTAAAAGAATGCCGTAAACCATTCGTGACTACACGACAAGGAAGGGAATATTTATCATAATGATTTATGACTGGCGCATAGCAACTCGTGACTGAGATTAGATTACTAAAAACAAGGAACGCGAATGATAATGTTTCTGGGTATATGAGTAAACAGCTTAGATTAGGAGTTTCCGGAAAGAATCGCCCGCACAGAATTTGCTAGTACTTCAAGTGCGTTCTTTTCAAGAAAAGTTGTTGCTGGGGTGGGGGAGGGAGCTAAAGACTGTCAAGAACGGGTCTCCCGAATTTAGTATCCTTTTCAGATAAATATTATTTTTACGAACGATGCCAACATCCACCTAGAGTACTCAATTGCTGTGCTGAGGATTGTTAGAAAAAATATCCAATTGATTTTATATTGACGGTGTAATACGTTTGGTTAAAATTTAGTTACTTTTTGTATAATTGAATACACTTATAAATAAGTTTTGAGCAATGATCGATTAGTTTGCGAGATCGCACCAAAACTCTAAGAGTCAGTTATTTTAACCACCTGACACATTGTAGCAGAAATTGTTGAACTCACCTCCACGTTTACAACTACGATTATAAACTACTTACGGGTTATATATGAAGTGATAGAATGTCAATTAAAAGGGGAAAGACGCACACAAATACCTTTAACAATGCAGTACAACACACAATCTTTTGAACGTTCATTTTTCGCGCTCTCGTGTCCCGCCTTAGCTACTTCGGCAATCCGAAATCCTAATTAACTATGATCTTTTTTTTTTATCTTTGGAAACAATATAATTATTAGTGCAGTAGATTTTTTTTAAAATTTTAAAGTTTTACTCTCGTGAATGTTTTGTGGGAAAAGAGGACGAGGTGGAGGACGAAGAGCTGACACCGTCTCCACGCTGGAGGGGCCAACTTCGCAACGGGGAGGGGCTGCAGCCTCCGTGCACTGGGTCTATAAATAGCGGAGGCGCAGCGGGAGCGGGCGCGCGCCCCGTGGCAGCGCTCCACACTCCCAGAATACCCGCGCGCCCGGCTTTAATCGCGACGGCCGAGGGACGCAGCACCGCCCCGCCCTCGCCCCCGCCCTCGCCCCCGCCTTCGCCCCCGCCCTCGCCCCCGCCCTCGCCCCCGCCCTCGCCCCCGCCCTCGCCCCCGCCCTCGCCCCCGCCCCCGCCCCGCCCCTCCCCCGCCCCGCCCCTCCCCCGCCCCGCCCCGCCCTCGCCCCTCCCCGCCCTGGCCCCTCCCCGCCCCCGTTCCGCCCCGCCTTGCGCCGCTCGTTCGCCGCCCATTCATTGGTCGTAACTTCAACTTCTCCATTCATAAAACAAGGTCATTCCGTGTTCCTTGTTAATTACTCTCGGCGACGTGCGTAGTGCAATAACGTATGAAGCGGTCTAATCTGTGACCGCTAACCGCTCTAATTTCCTGTTAGGACTGGATCCTCTCGGTTCTAATTTCGTGACTTGCTTTGTACTTTTGTTTTACTGGAAGAGACCGGAATGAGGAGTATTTTGTACATGGAACAGCACTGTTTGCATGGATTATGTTGACCGAAACTTGGACGTAAATTTTGTGGTTTGTAACAAGTCAGTTACGTTAATTTGTGAGGCAATATAAAACTTCAACTGGAGAATGACAGACATTGAAGATGTATTTTATTTTCTTACTTTTCTTGGACGCATTCTCCCTGTCTTACGTGTCAATTCTAGTAGTACGGACATACCCATTTTATTCTGCTTCTGTTTCGCCTTCTTCAGCAAAGATGTCAGACTGACATGCTGTCTCTTCTCTGACCAACTGAAAGAATTTCTCACTATCTAGTGTATATATTGGATAACTTTCTGTTAACACACATTCAACTGCTCCAGTTGAGTTGAAAGTTGCTCTACATGTGTACAAAAATGGACGAATCTAGTTGTCCGTATCAGTTTTAACTGATTTCAGGTTTGGAATCTCAAGTACGTAAATACACTCTCAACAATATTCTGCAAATTCGGAATCTTGAAGAATTATTGAACAGTCAAGCAAAAACATGAGAATTCATTACAAGACTTCAGAAATTGATTATGTAGAAAATATGCAAATTTATATCAAAATATTTGGAGTTTATTACACCTTAAAAATGTATCTCTGCTGCAAAGAAAATATACAATCATTTGGAATTTATTGCAGCGAGCGATTCTTTTACCTTTCGGTTTTGTATGATTTGAATTATAATTAAACAATTTCTTCTTGATTTTACGAGAGTTTGGATATCTAATTAACTCTGTTTTTTCCTTCTTATACATCTAAAATACAAGAATTTCTCCCCCTTTTTCAAATTGAATTGAAATGCAGAGACGTATGTTCGGGCTGTCCCTGCAGGCGCATTAGTGTCCTGGGCACAGCGTCCTCGGGAGGGCTCCCTCCACGCAGCGCTCCCTACCTGCGGGTTCGTCCTCTCCCTCGCCTCAACCCTCTGCGAATGGCAGCTCCCCAACTTCGCGTAATATCCAGATATCCGGCTTTAATCGCGCGCTGCGAATCCCCTGCCGCCGTCGCCACCCCTCCCCCCTCCCCCCCCCCCCTCCGCCTGAGCCGGATGGAGGCGCCGAACGCGGCGCGCGCCTTGAGGCGCGGGGCGGAGCGGAGCGTCGAGCGGTGAGGGGGGGGGGGGGGCTGGAAACACGAGACAGACTCTGCCAAATTACGTGTGTGGTTGGAAGAGGGAACGAGACAATTCTGAAGCACCTGTCAAGCGGGTAGATGTACCAGCGAAGAACAAAAAGAGGGAAGCTGCAGGAAATAAAGAAACAAAGATGAATGATAAAAATAATGGATGAAAAAGAAAGAGGATAAGAAAATTCAAATGGTGTAGAAAAATTTCAAGTCGGCATTAGGCGATCGTAATTGAATATAAAATAATCCATCGTAAGAAATTGTAGTATGTAATGGATGGACTGTTCAATCGTGACACATAAATGAAGAAAATGTGGGATTGAGCTATTGCTCTGAAGGAGGTAAATAAGGTAGAGAAACTAAAATAAAACGTTTCCTAAGGAAAAAAGAAAGGAGTATTATAAACTGACAAATGATACGAGGAAATTTTCGGATATTACAAGGCGAAGACGGAAAGGTCGAGGAAAGAGAAGAAGTAGTAAAGAGGAGGAGATGGAAGCAACGAGCTTAATTCTTTCTTTATTCTCTTCTTACCCCACTCTCTTGCGAAAGAAAAAAAAAGAAGAGAAATAAACCAGGTGAAAGAGAGTCAGTGGCTACGAGAAAAGCGGACGTGCGCTCGGAAAGGATTCCAGTAGGGCCGTGGTGCGGCGGAGAGCACGCCGCGCGAAATCGACCTGGCAATCGAGGAAGGCGGAGCGCGGGCGCGGGCGGTGGCGGGGGCCGCGGGGGCGGGGGCGGGCGGAGAGCGATCGGGCTGAGTGCGCGGCAGGAAGCGACGCTGAAAATGGCGCCGGCGAGCGATATTCGTGCTCCGCTGCGCAAATGAAATATTCGCGGTTTTCCGCCCAGGGGCAGGGGGGAGGGGGCTGCGCGGGGGCGCCGCCGCGATCGGCTCGGGTTCCACCCAATCACCTGCGCCCGCCCGCCCGCCCGTCCAATAAAAACCCGGTGAACAAGCGAGCGAGCGGGCTTGTGGGCGACCACACAGTGATCAACAGTAGAGGCGGTGTTTTGAGCCTCTGAAATACGAACGAAGTAAGAATTCTCAAGGATTGTGTTGGATGTATTGTACTTCTACTACATACCATGAGATACTGATCGCAAGGTGCCATTGAATTTAATAATAGTGGAATTGGATGATTTTCAATGTTACAGACCCAAAGAAATGAAATGACGTGAGACAATGAGAATCACTATTTTTAGAAAGTACTTAAACGACATGTTTATATCTAGGGTATTTTCATCAACAATTTCACTGAATTGTAGTTCTTATTCGAGAGGTTTAGTAAATAAATGTGCAAAATATTAATGTAAATAGAATATTAATGAATACTATAATTGGTCAATCTCTATGAATGCGGTTTTAGGACAGAGGTGAATGGACGATATTGACATTGTTTTAATAATAGGCAAATATCTATTGTGTTTTAAATCGATGATATTTAATATTATTATCAAATTTGTTTCTATATTCAATTTTTTACATTCCTTCTTCTTCGAAATAAGTTTATGAAAAACAATAACAGCAAGATGTAGAATTCCCAACTGAAATTCCCGCATATCTGTCCTGCAAAAAAGAAGGAACAAATAGCAGTGACTAATGCAGAGTAATACAACACAAGGCAGTCTGATACAGCAGATAAGAAGCTCTTATGAATAACTGATCCCTTTACATGAAGTAAATACGTTGCCACATGACGCAACGATGACAAAGTGCACATCGTATATGTAACGTACACCACTTTTCGTTTTATAGACTATTTAAACCATAAGAGGAAATGACATGTCGTAATAAGTTAAAAGGAAATTACGTAAAATTCTGGAAAAGGCATAGTGCATCGTTTAAAAACCATTTATAGTCGAACCTGGATAAGCGAGAGTTCAAGGGACCGCAATCTCTTTTTCGCTTTTCGAGGTTTTTCACTAAGTCAAGTTTTTCGCTTATACAGGTACGCGAGTAGCTTTTCTCACTTGCAGGGGTTTAAAAATACAGCAAATACATAATAAATATGTGTGTATGTATGTATGTATTGTATAGGTATTTAGAATAGGTCTGTATAGGTTATTAGAATTTGACACATGGTATATGCTTATAAAAAGAAATAATCTTACACTAATATTTGCTGTAAGATATTCGTTAATTTCTTCTGCATTTCTGCATGTTTTTTTCGTTCATAAATCTTATCAATATTGATTTATCAACACCGCTGAGTATTCAAAAATCTGGTGGAACGTCTCCAGTGCATTTAACTGCTTCATTGGAATGTTTTTTTTTATTCATTTCATAAAATAATTTCTATAGAAGGTTAATTCTGATGGACCAGATTCACTTTGTATTTCATTTCGAGATTTCGCGCTCTCGAAGGCATTCGATATTTTACCTATATAACTTGATAATTTTTATTTTTCGTCATAAAATTTTGAGTATGTGTTGAACCTTTCACCGCAACTGATACTTATCAACTGTAGTAAGTTTGTCAATAGGTCGGTATACACACGCACATTTGGACATTCGAATACCATACGATTAAAAAAATTTTAGTTTAAGAACACAAAATAGCTGTTTTGTTCTACGAAATTTACGAATTGGACATAAGTAGCTGAAGTTCAATACCCTCGATCGTAGCATCTAGAGATATAGACAAGTAGCAGACTCGGTTAAAGTGGTTGTCGAGGGAAAACCTTTCTCTTACAGAGGTTTCTTTTTATCACTTGCAGAAATTTTAGAGGGTTAAAATGTTAGGACCTGAGAATCACTCTCACTTGTGGAGTTTTCTCACTTAACCAGTTCTCACGCACCCAGGTGGGACTGTTGCCTATTTCGATTAGAAACACATTTTTATCAATTTCTTTGAGAGCATATTTTTGCGGAATTTCTCATCGTGTCTGATGAGAGGCAAACACGTGTTAGGCCCACGGATTTTCGGATCGAAACGTGCTTTTGAATGCAACGGCGGAGACGCACAAAGACTGGCGGGCGGTGCCGGGGCAGTCGAACAGACGGAGCGCCGGGGGAGAGCAGCGAGTCGACACTGTGGGGCTGCACACACGCGTGGCACGGCGGCGGGGGTGGAGGCATGTCATAAATGCTCCGCGTTGCCGTGCTTGGAATTGAATCACAATAGGAAATGCGTACAATGAAAAGCAGTTGGATTGAAGGAAATTCTGAAAAATCATATCATCATGTTATAAATTATATATAGTAACGTACAAAGTTGTAAGAGAAGAAGCAAGGGATCAATTTATGATGACCGTTCAGAACGGTGTTGTTTCTAATATTGAATATAATATTTCATTGATGAATATACTCAAAGTTTAGTTGTAATGATTTATGTATGAGATCATTCACGCTGAGTATTTTCGTCTTCTCAATTAACGTATGTTGCTTTGAGTATTTTAGGTCAGGCTTATCTGAACATGTCTCGAGAAAATAAGTTGTAAGAAGAAATATTTTAAGAACAATGTCAATAATTCATTGAAAATATAATGGGTATGGTCGCATTATGTGCTATCGATATTATGTGAGCATGAATGATGTACGTATTGTAAAATATAAAAGAACTTTGAACAAGTTCAGTGACGTTATCAAAACATGTTCCTTTCGTTTTCTATATTTACTGAATCACATTGCGCTCTTGGTATAACTGGTTCCAAGTTATCGATTCGTGATGTTATCTTAGAGCACCTCTTCAACGCGTTGTCAGAAGTGTCGTGTACCTGAGAGTCCCCACTCTTGAGCTTGCGCCGATACAATCTATTGCAGCTTTATTCTAAGTGCTTATTTGAATTATTGATGCAACCGCACGGAATTTCAGAACCATGGTCAACAGTTACTTTTATTTTAATGTGAAAAATATTAACAATTGTTTGTATTTCAACCAACTCAATACGTATTTCAACCATACGCTGCTGCTTATTGATGTATTGGATTAATTGATAATAGACATTTAATTTTGAATTTTACACATTTTTTTTTCACTTTCTACATTATAAAGAACATTCAAAAGATACATTTTGTACTTGAAGTTTGAAGAAAAAATTGAGTCGGTTGTTATGCCCAATTTGTTTTAATCATTACACACAATTATACAATATACATTAGATGTGTAATGTATAGCACATGTATAGCATTTTTTATGTAGAAAGTATTTATTTAAAGATTCTAGCCGAACTAGCGCATTCTTCATTTTATCATTATGTTTTCCTATAAATTTTATATCATGGAATGTTTTGTTTATATATTAAATATAAACTACATTTTTGCCTGTTGAAATCTCCGAGAAAAAAGTTTAAATGCATTTTTGGTTCTCTTACAATTGATACAAAATCACTCATGTTTACAGTTTGATGACAGTTGAGATACAATTTGCTCTGAATCGACGTTCGCGCCTCGAAAGAGGTAAGATTCAACCATGCTCTGTGTGCTCGCAAATCAGGCTAGAGCACGGTATCATTTTTCTGTGTATTCGCATAGAATAACGCATTTTCACTTCAACAAATGTTTGCTTTTAAGTAAGAAATCACTATAACCCACCTTAAAGCTCTTGAAATTTAATATCTAACAGCTGCTCAACGGTGGCTTGATTTATAACGAAAACTAATTAGCGGAAACGACAACTAAATGTTTTGATTTATTCCGTCATCATATGATTTTATGTATATATTTTTTAAACAAATATTTTACAATTTCTTCCTTGTGGGTTGCCATCGTTTTAGGAATGATAATTGTGATCATTGTCGGTAGACCCTCAAATTTTAAACCAAATCAAAATACTAGTTATAACATATTACACCGCATTTCCAAGGAGAAACTATCACAACTTCAAAATAATCCATTTTTATTACGTCAATAAACTAAGAAATCGTGTTATTTTTCGTGAGAAAACAGTTTCAAGTGAGTTTTCTTTAGAACTAGTAAGTTCGCACTGGTGCCTTTTTTCTATCGTGAGTTTGTTTCAGAGGAAATACTTCTCATCTGTCAGTTGTCGTGGGTCGTATAGTGTGGTCTGCGGTATTCAGTGAAAAACTTCCACAGGTGAAGTGTTAAAGTGTCGTAAGTGAACATTTCGAGAAGACTGCACCGGGAGAGGTAGCTCAGGGCATTACCTAATATTGCGCTGCAATACTTCTGCCCGGAAGATCCTAGGTTCGAGTGTCGATGGTGGCAGGAATATCGACACTCTCTATGTAGTTAGATCGAGTTCTGTCCATGTCTGGAGGAGAATTCTAGCGGCCGGCTGCTCTGATTTGTAGTTTTCCGTGGGTTTTCTGATCAATGACAAGCGAATGCCGGCCGGAATTTATGGCGGCGATGGTGTAACGGTTAGCGTACAGGACTGTTGTACCCAAGTTGGCGGGTTCAAATCCGATCGAAGCCGTGGATTTTTAAGGACGAAAAAATCCTTCGTACGCCTTCCTTCGGAGGGGAAGTAAAGCCGGCTGTCCCATGTTAGTAGATTTACTTGCATGTAAAAGATCCTCAAGCCTAAATGACGCCTCTGAGCTAAATTCAAAATCGCCTGATTCTCGCCCAAGAAATACCTCCTTCCTCTGCTAGTTGGTGAAAGGAGCGTAGCGAAATTTGCGTGGTCAGACGGAAGAGCGGGCCTGATGGCCCGAGTCTCGCCACGTAAAATAAGGCATTAATTCAATTCAATTCAATGCCGGAGCAGTGCTCTAACAAACGAGCTACGGTCCGTGCGCGATCTTTCCTTCCCATTCCTTGTCCTATCGTATCTACTTACACACACTTAAACTTGCTACGCTACACTACCACACATGCCGGGAGACCGGTCGGGAGCTTAGAACTTGTTTCTGCTAACGCGGTGCCTCGCTGGTGGGAGATATCCCGCTGGCCGGCGGTAGGTCGGCGCCGGATCTCGCCATCCAGCGGGAGAAGATCATCACACGAGGCAAACTCTGCCAAATTACGTGTGTGGTTGGAAGGGGGAACGAAACAATTCTGAAGCTCCTGTCAAGCGGGCAGATGTACCAGGGAAGAACAAAAAGAGGGAAGCTGCAGGAAATAAAGAAACAAAGATTAATGATAAAAATAATGGATGAAAAAGAAAGAGGATAAGAAAATTCAAATGGTGTAGAAAAATTTCAAGTCGGCATTAGGCGATCGTAATTGAATATAAAATAATCCATCGTAAGAAATTGTAGTATGTAATGGATGGACTGTTCAATCGTGACACATAAATGAAAATGTGGGATTGAGCTATTGCTCTGAAGGAGGTAAATAAGGTAGAGAAACTAAAATAAAACGTTTCCTAAGGAAAAAAAGAAAAGGAGTATTATAAACTGACAAATGATACGAGGAAATTTTCGGATATTACAAGGCGAAGACGAGGAAAGAGAAGAAATAGTAAAGAGGAGGAGATGGAAGCAACGAGCTTAATTCTTTCTTTATTCTCTTCTTACCCCACTCTCTCCCGAAAGAAAAAAAAAGAAGAGAAATAAACCAGGTGAAAGAGAGTCAGGCCGGCGGTAGGTCGGCGCCGGATCTCGCCATCCAGCGGGAGAAGATCATCACTACCTTGCGAGGAAAACCTGCACTACCCTTAGGGGAATAATAATCTTAGCAGTTGACGCGCCCGGAACCACTCATCAAGTCAATATTATGTGAAAAATAGAGAAGAAAATTATTGGAATCACTTCAACATACGATCTCGAAGTTTCGGTGCAAAAACAGTGTTTAAAGTTCTTTTGAACTGTAACTTTGCACAAGACAGAATTAAGGTTTATTATTGATGTTCCAAAGAATGTCACGTTTAACACACATTAGAAGCTTTTGAGCTGGAACGTGATAAATATATCGTCAGTAAGATCTAGTAGTGTCGTTTTGTTGATCATTAAGATATTTTAATTTCTGGTACTTTATCTGAAGCCCCTGTGACATTTTCAAAATTTGTGGAAAATTGCTGAATTTTTTTTAATATGTATATTTACAACATTAAGAGTTTTTGTTTAGAAATACATCTGAACATTCTACTGAATCATTTTTTTTCTCTTCGAATGACAAGTAGTTGGCCCTAGGTAGTGTGCTCCCAGACGTGTTGTCGCTTGCTGGGAGAGGATAATAGGGCATTCAGGACATTTTAACAGCAAATGATTAATTCACAAAACAGACATGTTGGCGTACACTCGTGTATCGTGTATTGTCTTAAAATATTTAAACACACAGAATAGAAAGACAAATCAAGAAGGGAAAAATTAGAATTTAAGAATTAAACACAACTTGCTAGTTATAGTCTGCAATGCAGCTAAGAGTAAACTATGAAATGTTTCTCGAACTTGAGTTTCTTAATATGAAATATTTGAGATTTTGACAAATTCCTCCTGAAAGCTGAACGAAAGGTTAATGTGTAGGGCATTTGCGGATTTTTTCCGGGTATATGATAACCCTACCTAGCGCGAGCAAGCGTGTGCTAGTGTGAAGTTATTGTTAGCGAAGCGAAGTTTCGCTAGTAATAGGTAGCAACAGTATATGCAGTTCCTGTTAATTTCATATCCACAGTTTAGATTCTTCCCTATAAACATGCTAACGACACCGTGAAGAAGAACAGCGGGGCTTTCGAGTTGGAACTTTTGATTTCCCTGTCAAGGAGTCTCGCCCTTTCACTGTGGCAGAATTTCGGAAAGGAATGCGTCCTAGCTTGTGTCAACTCAGGTATGCACAGATTTCTTCTGTCCTTCGGCATTTTATTTTTGTGTGAGATATGACGTTATGAGCAATAGTCGCACTGGTTCACTATCAGCATGAGCTTCTTGATAGAAAGTCGTTGAATCCCGTACTTAACAATTACTTACAGGCCTACTCTGCCAAAAAAGTTAATTAGCTATCTCAAAGGAATGAAACTTGAAAGGAAGTTGTGTAAGGTAGTACGAAGTTAGGAATGAGAACTGTAGCCTCTAAGGTAATACAATGTTAAAAGATTAGATGGAAAGATACAATGAATACTTCGTGCATTTATGTATCCATTAACATTTAAATGGTGCATTATTTAATATCAAAAGTATGACAAAACTCTAAAGAAGGAAATTCGGTTGTGTCCTTGCCACTAGAAGGTCAAGTATTTATATTCAAAGCTAAGTAAAAGTTAGGCGTTTTGTATACTTTAAGTGTACAAATAAAACAAGCAAATAATAATAATAATAATAATAATAATAATAATAATAATAATAATAATAATAATAATAATAATAATAATAATAATAATAAAAGCAACTCATTATCTGTCCATGATGTTTTGCAGAGAGATTGATAGAGGGAAGGCTGCTGAGGCAACGTGCCCTAGGGTCCCAACCACTTATCTTAATTAAAAAACGTCTAAAATTATTTTTTTAATTATTCGCTAAAGAATGCTTACATATCAAAGTATATTTATCGAAATTAATTATATACAAGAGTATTGTTAAGGGAAAACTGCTCCTATAATTTTCGTATATAACGTGGGTAAGCCAGTGCCCGTATTAGTTTTATATTTTCCGTTTTCCTCTTTATTTTAATTACTAACTAAGAGGTAATGGGTCAATTAGTAACGTAAGATATAGGAAAGACATTTCTTCACATTTTGTATGAAAGCGGTGGTATTGTAGAACAGAATATTAAGCTTTCTTGTCGAGTCGATGTTCTTCAAATTTCATTAATTATCTTGCAAGAGAATTAATTTATTTCATTCTCTTGCACATACTTTGAATTCGCGGAAGATGCAATAACTTTCAGAACCAATAGTCGGGCAAAGGTGAAAAATTACTCCTTAGAAATTCATGAAAGATGAAGATCATATAACAAGACATCAGAATCCAATTAAGTATTCTAAATTAGATGTAATTACTTCAAAAACGGTAATTCTGACACCAAATTATTCCAATTCACCTTTCTTATAATGCTTTCTGGAATGTTTGAATACATTATTACTCTTGTCTTATTCAAGTTAGTAGATTGCGAAGACATCTGGAGAAATTATTGATATTATTAGACCTCGGGACTATCGACACACGTTTTTGCTAAAACACCTCGTTACTCTGTGCGAACCCAAAGTAGGACAATTTGTGTTAAGAAGATACGCTATCTTTTGAGAAATTTAAGTGTGCTTGGCAATGAAACTACATGCTAGACTGTCAGTTGTAACTCTTTAATTAAACCTTCCACATTTCATTTACCGAAATGGCTTTAAATTACAATAGATGTCAATGTTCGTACTGAAAATCGATTATTAGTACTCAAATGATACTGTAGAAAAATGGAAGGTAATTTGTAAGTTTATTTTCTAACATTTTTTCTTCATTTTTTACTTTTTCCCCTTTAACAGGCCTAAGAAAAGAAAGTAATGTAATTGTCGGCCGGAAAACGGCGATATTCGACAAAAAATATATTATTGGTATGCCGTGGTAATGAAAATGTGGATAAATCTTATTCATATACATAGTAATTACGTATACAGAGTGTCCAGAGACGAAACAACGAAACTTTGAAAATAAGCTCTTAAGACAATTTTAAGCAATTTTTTGGCTGATAAACTGTCTCGATATTTCGACTGGCTGAGCGGCAATAATCACTCAAACGTTGGTTTGAAAAAACCCTTTCTACGCAAAAATTTGCATTTCAGAAACACTCAAACACTCCACAAACATGTAAATTGTTTATTATTTACAAAAGAAATGAATATATTTATCTACAAAGAAAAATTAAAACAGAAATAGAAAAGCAATTGAATCGTGTAAATTGAGTGCTTTTTTATTTGTGTTTTTTCTTGAGTGTTATTTCTTCTTCAATATATATATATATATATATATATATATAGAGAGAGAGAGAGAGAGAGAGAGAGAGAGAGAGAGAGATGCATATGCATATGCATAAGATGGACATTACGCAATGATTCCATAGTTTCATATGTATTCATAAGGCGATGTAGTGGATGGACTTTAGTTCTGGATTGAATTTATATGTGAAATAATCGTTGTCTAGAAAATGTGTTGCAAATAATGTGAAGAGTTAAAAACAAACTATGCAAAATGTTGTTGTAGCTCCACAAGTTAAGAATTGCGAAAATTCTAGAAAAAAGAACTATTAGATCTGATTCGCAGTAAACAGAATGACAGGCATTTTACAATTGTAGGATAAGAATAAAATTGTAGGATAAGAATTGTTATACTTTGTTATTTTGTTATTATATATTTTGTGTATTAGGGCAGCATTTGATTTTGTTTTCAAAGGGGCTACGATTTTATTATGGATTATCCCCGCATATGTAATGGGCGACAATTCTGAAGAAATATTTTAAAGGTCGTGGATGTGGGGGGGGACTATCAACGCAAGCCACGTGGGCTTTCACGCAGTGGCGGGAACGTCACACCGGGCGACCTCTTACTTTACGTCGCTGACGTCAACAGAGGCGAGTGGTGGGAGTGTGCTAGCTCTGCAACTGGCCGGGGGTGACGCCAGGAATGACGACAACGGAAGCACGGCGGAAACACTGGGAAGGGGAGGGCAACAGAATTTGAGGCGGGGTTGGAGAGATGAGTCAAAAGGGAAACTATGCGATAGAACGTGAGTGGGGATGGTTCATTGATAATAGTAGTGGGGTTTGGTGGTGTGGTCGTTATCACATTGAAAAAACAGACAAAAACTACATGTAACAAGTGCACAGTGAGGGTAATTGATAAGTGAAACGTCTCTGAAAAAAGATTTCTAGGCTTCACATTAAAAACTGTAGCCCTATGCTGACAAACTCACATTGTATAACTTTTATTTATTTTCTTTCAATGTGCTTGAAAATGCTAAACTAATATCTACAAGTAATGCTACAACAGCACATTCTATTTGCTCGAGTTATTGGTAGGTTACATAATAATATAATATTGCAATTTCCATTTTACCAACACTTCAGCTTAGACATCTCTTGAATAACTCTTAATCAAAAGAAACGCGAGAGGTTCGAAAAAATACTTATCTTTATTCAATTACTTGTTTATTTGTTTAACGAAAATTCATAAGTTTAATTGGAAATGGCTTCTGCTCTGGAATTATATGTATTGTGTTCTATTTTGCGAAAACTTAAAAAACAGGTATTTATCCAGGCGCGAATTCTAACCTGAGCGCTATGGCTCTTAATAGAAGACCGACGCTGTCTAGTCGTGTTTCACGAGCGCTCGATTTGTAACGCTCTAATGAATTCGTATATTTACGGCGATTTTATACATTATAACTCAAATGACGCAAAAACGACTAATGTTTTCAAAAGTTTATATAAAGTGATTTAAAGATCTAATATGAATGAATAAGTTACTAGATGAAATAAATATCTATTTTAATAAGAAGTTCTAGGAGATTGTGGACAAATTTTCAACTTTTACAATTTTCGAAAATTCAGAAATTTACTGAAAAATTACACTAAGGCATTCTTATATAGGCGTACTTAACTCCATTCTAACAAAAAAATGGACCCATATTTGAGAAAATTTCGAAAAGGTTCTAGGTTCTCTCAAAAGTGTAAGCATCCGTATCAAATTCGAGGGGTCGCGACATCCGCTAGATCGGTCAGGAAACGTTCGTTGTAGGGAAACGTAAGTGTACGATTTGGCTCTTTATGTTCCGACAGACAACCTTTTGAGACACAGAAAACTTCTTGGTTATCAAGGACATCCAGAACCTACGTGACTGCGAGTATACACTACGTTTAGGAGCAAGAAAAAATCATTTTGACTCCATAAAACGAATTTATCTGTCAAAAAATTGGCACTTTTTTCTGCATCATTACATCATTTGCTCTTACTTCGTAAAAAAATTCGAGAAATAATGAATTGGCTCCTGAAAATAACTATCCGTGTGAAACGTAGAAAAATATAAATTGGCAATTGTGTGTCTATTATGATACCCTGCCCCTAAATTTTATACATTATTTTCAATTGTTTAATGCGTTGATGATGATAATGATGATGATGATAATGATGGTGATGATAGCGGTGAAGGTGTTGGTGAAACTATGGCGAAATGAGAAAGGGAAGAACCAGGTACCCGAGAAAACCCGCACTCTTCGCATTAATTCCACGCTCCGCGAGTCCCAGCGACATTGAGTAATGAGGCTTCTTGAAGCGTATGAGTGATTGTCGAAGCGACTGAAGAGTTGCGGAAGAGAAGTCAACTGTCACGCCTCGTACGCGGAGCGCGGGTTTGCAAATCTTCTCGCGCGTGAACGTTATTGGCAGCGGAAGTTAGTTGCGAGGCACGGGAAGGCGCGAAGCACAGGCGGGGGCGGCGTAACTGTGCCAAGCGCGGGTCGGGTGGTGGCGAAGTGGTGGTGGTGCTGTTCACGGGGGTTGCAGGGGCTCCGCCACCGCCGCCCACCCCCACCACCAGCACAACGCTGGTGCCGTCGCTCATCGCCGAGGACAAAGGCTTATTTTTAGCGAGCCGCGCCGCGCCGCCCCCGCCCCCGCTGTCGCTGCCCCCGGCGGCGTCGCCGTCGCGCCGCCTGCACCGCCCGCCACTTCCGCCATTCCCCGCGCGCCGCGCCGCGCCGCGCCGCGCCGCGCCGCTTCGCTTCGCCAGCACCAAGGCCGAGTATCGATGGATCGATGCGATAATGCGTCGTGCGAAAGTATTCCGAGCGTGTGACAAAGAATCCCGTTGTAGGATCGACGCCCACGGGATGCGGCGCGATGAGCATGAGCGCGAGAATAGGCAGTGGTCGTTGCTCTTTGCCCGATGACGTCGTTCCCCGGCGCGTTTTCAATTCGTGTGACTATGACGTGAAAAGACAATCTTGTTGTTTCAATAGAGGGGTTGGATGAAATATTAATAACTACTGGGTTAACGCTACCCTGAAGCCGAAATGTTTGGTTCTTAACTACTTACCTGTTTAAAAATGGAAGTTCCTCTGCATCGAAGTGTAATTTATACAATATCAATGACATATAATGACGCGTATTTAAATACATTTATTGTGTTATGTTAACTTATTCACACGAGTAGATTCTTTGTATAACAGTCGTGCCAAATGTCAGAGTTCAAAGCGAGACATTGAATCATCTTTGTGGTAATGCTTCTCGTTGCCCGCAATGAGGTGCAATCACTGTGAGTGATGCTTGGACATCGTGTAAATGAGTGCTGCAAATTAATCGTAGTGCTTCTGTCATGCGCTATGCATGTTCGCCGCAGAATGAATGCATGCGCCGTAATGTAATAGCGCGACGTTCCACTCCTGTCGCAAGAAGGAAATCGTTTCTCTAATTTGAGCTACGCGCTATGTATATTGCAGCAAGTTACCACAACTGAGAAGATGAGTGACTGTTTGTTACACAAGCAGTGTATTCATAAATGTCAAAGTAATTGTTCATAAAGCAGTGTCGAAGTTATGAATATAAATTATAATAATGAGTGCCTGTCAGTTACGTGAATGACGAATATGTGAGAATCGCTCTCTTCATGTTTTGTTGGATCTTCCTGCATCTAAATAATACAGTGCCTCTCCCAATATCTGCGTGCGCTAAGAATTGGTTCTTTTGTTGCTGTTGTGAAGTGTTGAATTGTAATTTAAAGTCTTCATTGAGGGGGAAATAAAACATGCGTCTCTTTCCATGCGCAGTCCTAAAATATCCTAACTTGTAACCACAATGTGACGTTCAGCCGTTTGATTTTCATCGCTTTTTGCGGCATCCAGAAGTATTTTCATCACGTTTACGAGCCGAAAACGAAATGACCGTGTCACACACTAAATCTTGTTGATCTAGTTTCGATACCGAAACAAAAACGTGCAGAAACGAACGGTTTTCCCTTCATTTTGTGAAAAAGTGAAAAAATGAAAAAAGACCGCGTAAAAGGGGTTTTCGGATGCTCCTCCCGACAGCGGCTAACATCGGTCCAGCTACTAGCCAACGTCGAAGATCGTGTCGGGGCACGAACTCTATGACCTGCCGGCCAGAGGTACTGCAGTGCCCAGCAGTTGATGCCCTGAGGTACTTCAGTTCTGGGTTCGAACTTCTGCATGTTTCACCCTTGCTACGGAGTGGCGATAACCAAAGGAGGCGAACAATGCAAAATATAATAGAAGAGCCCAAAGGATCTTATTTGTTATATTACAGCGTCAGAAACCTGACATAAGGTATTTAAAAAAAAAGGGGTTTGATGGTCCTGGATCACGCGGTTTGCGAGTTGGGTATGTCAAAAAACGCATTATTAATCCGTTAGCGCCCGAAATAATGTTGTGTGCCTAGCGCTCGCCAATTGTCGTCGCGTCCGTGCGCGCATCAAATGCTGGAGCTCTCTGGTACCAAATGTTTTGTAACTTTTAGTGCCTAACCATAGAATTGAAAGCTAAATTTTACTGCTAGAGATCCCCAAAGCGTCAACCGCTGGTTAAACGAGCATTTTATTCCCTGTAAGAAGTAGCAAAACCGCTAGACATTAGCTACACATGCCCCGTCAACTTCAGTGCAGACCCAACTATCATTCACTTTACATAGGTCTCTCCCTCCAATTCAACCAAAGGCATAAAGCAACTAAGCTCTGTTTGAGAAGAGTCGTGAATACATCTTGGCTAGAAATGTTCAATGCTTTGGTGATCTCGGCTAAATCGACATGTAGCATTCAGGAATTCCAAAGGGTGCTTAGGATGTCGGATGTCTAGGATGTCGTATGTCGGATGTCTTCGTTTAGGATGTCGGTTGTCTTAGTATATTGAGAAAATGAATTCCTAATATAAGACATTTGAGATGATAACACAATAAAAAACCGTTTTAAAAGATCGGTGGAACGGGCCATGTGTTGCGTGTTTGTATAAGCATGTAAACTTATTTTTCTACAACAATTCATATTTATAAAGAAAGGGGCAATTTGTTTCTTCTCTGGGAAATAGTCTTTGTTTCGAAACCTCATTGATGAAGGTAGATTAGGTGTGAACGCCGCAAAATGTATCTAGAATATTAGAGAAATAATGTAGTTTGTATCGGTCAATAACCTCCCCTTTAAATAATTCAATTTTTATTATTTCGTTAGTCAGTTAATGTTTCATTACTCATTAATATTAAATGTTTACGGTGATTTTCTTATGACAAGGTTCCTAGAGGGCTTCAGTGATTTGCTGCTTCTACACTTGTGAAAATCCTTGTTCATATGTAACATAAACTGAAAAACTAAGAGTAAATTTTGAAAGTCCTCACCTCATTTGCAGAAATAATAGAATAAGTCATTATTATTAATAATAATTCAAGAGATTGTACCGACTATTATTAAATTGATTAGCAGATTTCGAATGGTTTTACAGTCGCATTTGATATCCAAGTAATCGAAAATTGCTACACAATGAAGTAAATACTTAGTCAAAAACATCAACGTGGTTTATAGCGGCGAAGCGCCATCAGCAGATCAATGACAAGGTAAACAAAATAAACATTCTTTCTTTGTTTACCGATGTTGAGAGGCGCTTAAACGACTGTGCCTCTCGCTCCTGTGGACCCTGACCTGCCGGTCTGTGGGTGGCGCTCCGAATCGGGGTCGGCGCCGCGTCTTCAGACGCGTCGGCGTCGGCGGCGTCGGCGGCGTCGGCGTCGACGGCGTCGGCGTCGCAAGGCGCGCGCTGCCCGGGCCCGGGCCGGAGCCTCGAGCGGCCGCCGGCTGGCCGGCGCCGCGCGCGGAGCTCGCGGTCCGGGGGCGGCGACGGCGGCGGCGGCGGCGGCGGAGGGTAGGAGATCGATCGACACTGCTTGCGCGGGTCGGCGCGGCACAGGTGCGCTGCGGCGGCGCGGCCCGTACCACGCGCTGAGCCCCCGCTGCCGCCTCCGCCTCCCGCGCCCCTGCTGGCGGTCGCCCCGCCGCCGCCGCCGCCGCCCCTCCCAGCCACTCCGAAAGCCCTGTCGTTGACACGTCGACACACTCGCCCGTGCACCCCGTCCTTTAGCAGCTTTACCCGCTTACACGCCCTTTACCGACTACTGCACATTTGGATACTACATGTACGGGCTGCTATGCCGCCACGTTTGCCGTGTTTCTACTCTGTCGGGAATAGATCTTGCTGTTTCTGTCGCTGCGTTTTCATTCCACTCTGGTTGCTGACCTCACCTAGCTGTGCGTCTGCTATACGCTTACTCTCGTCCCTTTGTTGTGTTCGTACCTGTTTGCATACTTTCATTGAATCTGATATCTCTGTAAAGCTGTTATTTCATTTTCTTTACCCTGTCCCTTACCTTCGCCTCTCTTCCAACATCGAACTAATTTACTGAATATTATTGCCAACCTTTTTGGCGAATTTTGCAGCTGACATTCTTTCAATGATCTTCTTGTTGAACAAGTAGAATCGTAAATTTTATTTTTACCGTTCAATGCCATTAAAACTTGTAATCGACGGTACGATTTCCAGATTTACTCTTCTTCTGTCATCGCCATGTAAACTTGATCTCTGATGTATTCCCCTGTTTCTTTCTCTAAAATCTCTAACTTCCATATTTTCGAAATAATTGATCACCTTGACCTAACTCCAAGAGATAGCCTTCCCTTTTCATCCCTACTGCCGAAGCCCCAGAAACCATACACACTCCCTGCCCTCATACACTCTCCCCCTCCCAAGCCACTCTCTGCCCACTCAAATCCACCCCCTGCCACAAATACCCTGCCCGCTTCCTGCCCGCCCCCCTGCACGCACAACACCCGCCCCCTGCCAGCACCCCGCCAGCAACCTGATCTCGCACCCACCTGCACTCCACACGCGTCCGCCAGCGCTCCACCCTCTCGTACTCCCCCTCTCCGAATTCACTCACTCCCCACCCTCACCCAGACCGCACCCCGCCAACACCCCACGGCCATCAATCGAATACCCCTGAATGTAGCCCAGGCCCTGCCGCGCCACCTCAACGCCTCCCCCTCCGCCACCGGAACGCCGAGCGCATTTGTCGCTGTCTGCTCCCGGTTGCGTTTTCCCTCCCTTTCCGACGTTTGTTGCGAAACGAAGGACGTTGTATGTAATAGCGCGGTCGATATTGTAACGTTTCGGGCGGACTGGGACTGCCTGGAACCGTAAATGGATTTGGTGATATCGTTCTTTTGCCGCTGTTGGCTGCGACATCCACTGAAATACGTTCGGTTTCCTCATCCCCCGGCCAAGATAATTTGAATTTAATGAGTGCTCTCTTAAATGCTCTTTTGATGCAGACTGCCGTTAGGGAACTGGTCGTCGTTAGAGAAATGAATGCGCCCGTCATATGTCTCTTTGAGAGCATAAAAAATAGGATATTGTTTCAACTAGGGATCAATGTAATAGAAAAGGCGTCATACTAACATAAAATTCAAAAGGTGAAAACAATTTGCGAATTCAAATTGAAGATTAGAATTAGATTAGATATTTTTAGAATTGATTAGATATGAAGTATTCATTAAGACTTACAGAATTTGTTTTGTTCCTTCATTTGAAACACGAAGTTGATTGCCAGAAAAAGTCATCACATTTACAACCAATTTCCCTTTGACATTGTCATTTATTGACATTCACATTTATCAGATTCATAATAAATTTAATGAATAAATCCATGCGATATGAAATTCTTTACATGCTATCTACTTTGGTGAATGTGTCTCCATAATCGCCTTTTTTTGTTGCAGGTGAGTAAGTGGAAACTCATGTGAGGTTTATCTACCTGATTGTGAGTGAGTATACGAATCCATACATTTATTACTAAATGAATTTTGTATATAATAAACGTCTATGGAACATGCTACTTTTAGAACCTTGCTGTAGAATAATGGAAGAGTTTTGCTGTATTCTCACTTAGTTTTCTAACACAATGTTTCTTCAAACGATCTATATTTAAGAGACGCCGATAATAACAGCATATTTTAAGACTGTAAAATTCTCCACTTCCTTTGAAGGGAAAGTGGGACGCGCTGTCCAGTTTTGGCCGCACGTCACGATCGACCGTTCATTCTTTTGCCGTCATAACTGACGTCACGGTCCGGCTTCACGTCATCAACGACGTCACTCGCAGAACTGGTTTCTACTGCGAGAATTTCCTCTTTCCGCCTTTGGCGATCATGGGAATATACTTATTACTGCACTTCAGGAATGGTTTCCTTACATAAAAAGGAGCATTATTAGAGAATGCTACAGTTGTTCTCCCCGTTACAAGAACCTTCATGTTTGAGACAGTGCTATTTAAGCGGAAAGTATGATTCGAACAGTACTGACCCATTAACACCCTGCGTTATCAGTTGAGGATGCACTTTTCTGGCCAACACAAATTTGCATCCTTTTCTTTATTTGCCAATTTTATTTCATCATTAGTCAAAGATATCCTTAATAAAAGGTCAAAATTGTGATTTCTAGTCAATTTAGCCGAGGGCATGTTCGACGGTTCGCTCTTCTAAAACCGTGCTTGACTGCGCAGTGACATTGCGATAAGTTCTAAGTGTCACAAATATAGACACAGTATATTTTCTAAAATTTTTGGAGCGATGAAAATCGTAAATCCCTTAAAAGGCTTTAGAATAGATCAAAAGGAATGAAGTTTCATTTTAAAGACAAGAAAAATTCTAAGATAGTTGAATTTCATTCAGGAGGTTTAAACGTCTAGGTAGTCGGCAGTTATGGTGCTTAATGTCGAACAGATAACTGTTCCGATTACCAGAATTGGAACTATTTTAGAATAAATGAACAGCTCTTGCTCATTTTAATTAATTCAGTCTAACACGGAATCGTTATATTGGATGTCTTTAATATCTTGCAAGGTTAATTCTGTGAATTTTATTCTTTTTACCTCGAATCATTATTTACCAAGAACGAAAACAAACACTAAATGGACGTGCGACCATATTAAGTTAAAAATTCGCGCCGAGAGGTCTCGTAAGTTTCTTATCTAATGGATGCTTCTACGAATGCATATGGAGGAATTGAGCTTTGACTATTGTACCGTGACTTGAAATTTCGTTTTAAAAGCAAGAGGTCATCAGGAGATGAAAAAGAAAATGAAGATGAGGAAAAAAACGAAAGCGTCGTGCGGAGGCGTCGCGACGCTGTAGGCGAGTTGCCTCATCTCCAAGGTCGCCTCGCAATTGCATGAAGATAACCAAGTTAATCTTATGACCACAGCTTAAAACATTTTTACTACTTCATATATATATATATATATATATATATATATATATATATATATATATATATATATCTGAGATAAATTGAGGAAGAAATAATTCTTTACTTGATCAGAGGTCTCTCCTTTTAAATGGAATCGATAATGTAGCTTACGCTTTCTACAAGTCGAAGTGTGAATTGAATAGAATATAACTCTTAAGAAGAGTAAATATTTAAGAAGAAAAATATATGTTACTTGGACAACCACAGTTTGAACGACACCGTCGTTGATGGCTGATGGTTTCTTCACTTCCACCTACAACGTCTTTTCGATTGATAATATTTTGGAAGTTGTTGATCTCCACCTGTCGTGGGGGGGTACCCTCTCAGCTCTTTCAACTCCTGGGAAGAGGGTGCAGCTCGGCGATTGCCCAGAGAGCTTCCTCGTGGCCGTGAAGAACGCCGCTGTCGACGCGGCGGTGTGGGCGCTCAGCAAATACGGCGGGGCGTGCGGCGGAGGCTGGGGTGACCGCGTGGGGGCTCCACCGCCGTCGAAGGCCGCGCCTCGCGGCAGGTGCTTCCCCACGGGGTTTTAATCCAGACGAAGGAGGCCTGGGGCCGATTGAAATTGAAATACCCTGCGTGTTTTTTTTTAAATATTTAGTCGTAGAATCGTGTTTCCAAGAGTGTTTATCTCACACAATTATTTTGGTCATTTTAACGTTGATTCAGAACAGCGACTTAATATTTTTTAATAACATGTTTTAGTTAATAACAAAATGGGGTTTGACCAATAGTTCAAATCGAAGATAAAGTATTGAAATAAATGTTTAATAATATGTGATATTTTATATATAGTATCACACGCTTAATAATTGATGTATTATAGAGTAAGCATTGTACATTTGCTTTGCATGAGTTATATAAAAATATTATGTATTATAAAATAGCATTCATATCTCAAAACTCGTATGTTTACTTTCTCGCCTACAATAAAGCGGGAGTTTCTTGGAGTTATAGTACGTAAGTGTTGAAGCCAGACATTGTCTGATTGTTGTGTTCCTTTGGCGAGTTTACGAGTATTTCGAGACAGTTAACAATGTGTCCAGGAAAGGTAAAAGGTACTTGCCTGTGCATTAGTATGTGATAACCTCCATCATTTTCTTGGGAACCAAGATTAGGTGGAAATAGAGAAACATATTATCGTCCTTTTTTATTTAGTGTTGTACACTTTTTATGGCTCGTTCGTGGTGAATACGAAGCCCGAAGGCCCAGTCCGTTTCCGTTCGGCCAGCTCACCAACTCTGCCACGTCTCGACGGATGCACTGACCCCAACATTCCTCATCGAAAGATGGTGCATGCTGTCTTATTCCGTATGTAGGGTACCCATTAAAACCGCGTGGACCATTCGCTGAGTGCCAATGGTGCAGTGTGCGAAGTGCGCGGCTGCTTCCTGACTGGCGTCTCTGCCGAGCCTCGCACGTTACGAATCGAATGTTGTGTATTCGCAGCAATCACTATCCTTTCTTCAAGGGCGTTTTCTCGAAGTAATCAGGGGAAATCACGTAAATTACCTCTAGAAATTTGCATCGTCCGACTCAGCTGCAGAGGGTGGCCTAATTATCATACTTGTTGACACATTGCCGGCCAAATTACTTCGAATTTGGCGCCTTGTCTTCTTTAACAGGGCGTTTGATGTTCTTTGAAGGCGTTTCAAAGGAAAAGATCATACATTTTAAACTTGGCGCCTTCGAGATAGTCTTAATTTTCTCCAAAAAACCCGCGCAAATTTCTTCTTCTTTGGTGTTCAAAAATTCATTTCTTCGTGCAAGTTCCTTGAAGTCGAGTTCAACTTGTTCTATTAGTGCGGAGCGCCACCGAAAGATCGCACCAGCTCCTGGGGAAAGATTCTCCACTCCCGCGTAAATTCGAGCTGGATGGAAAGCTGAGAATTTCTATATCAGACGGCTGATCGCCTTGTGGAGTGCGGAAAGGAGCGTTTTGCACGTTTTCAGGATTCGACTCAGAGTGTGCCAGGCAATGCATGTAATTGAAACACGTAGTTAAAGGCCACGAAATTCGTAAGGAAAGGGTAATTTTCGTTGGGCAGAGGTAACTGTGACAACTTTAATACTCTTCTCTTCTTTCGCCAAGTAACAATACTTGTAAATTGTGTGTCATTTATTTTCCAGAACATTCTTGTCTGACGAAAAGACTACTGCGATAGAAGAAGCGATGTTCCATTGTCATTCTCATCAACAATGCTATGCTCTCTCAAACTTTCATTCAGCTATTTTCGCAGCGTGAACAATACTTGAGAAGTATTTTTAGATTATTTTAAAGTTTTTTTCGTAAATGGACTGGCGAATCTTATTAACTGTTGTAAGCACTAAAACTGAAAATGATTTAAACGTTTATTATTTTCTTCAGACAGAGATTATCTTTAAATGCATTTAAAACTACGATGAATAATTCTAAAATACCATTTTCCCATCTCGATCAGGTTTTCTTCCCGTTTTCCTGATCCTTGAGCAAATGCTGAGATGGCCTCGTGTTTTGCTTTGGAACATAAATGAAACTTCAAATTAACATCTCCCTTCAGCACGTCATATCCAGTTTTTAACTGTTTTTGACGTAAATAAATAAATTTTAAAATGCCATTTACGTTGAAAAGCAAAATAAAACTTTGTCAAATTGTTACATTTTCGTAATTCGTGCTCATATATTTAAAAAAATTTAATATTACCTTAATAAATCACGCAGAAAGGTGTCATAATTTTCTTACCTAATGGAAGCTTCTACGAATGCGTAAACAGAATATAGTAGGTAGAAGTTTCCTTAAAATCCGATGTCTAGTAATACATTTTAGGTTGCTCTGTACTATGTTTCTCTGAATTTATTGCTCATTTTTATTCTGCATGTGCTGTTTCTGGGGCAGCAAGTCGATGTGTGCAATAGAACGTAAGAAATAACCTTCATCTCGAAGGAAAGGCGAAACTGATCTCCATGCCTAATGAGCAAAAACTATGCTAGAAGCTTGCTCTCCAGTAAAAGTAGTTTTGGATGTCGCCAAAGTAGAACTGCCTGGCAATGGTGGGCATTAAAGAAATGAATGTTCGTCATATCTGTGAACAAAATTTTCTTTACTAAAGCATCTTAAGTCATGTGTTTTTAGGGATGTTTAGTGAAAATTAGGATTATATGGTACGATGTGTACAATGTCACAAATTTACAAAGTAAACAGGCAATAAAAATTTGAAAATAGCGTAAGATCACAGAAGTTAGCAATGTAGCCCCCTATGTCACCCCTTTATGATATTTTAGGCTGTCAACTCTCATGATAATCAAAAAGCAAAAACACTTGACACTGTATGGGCTTGCGAATCTCCTGTATGCCGGGCTCCCGACACTGTATGCACTTGTCCTGGTGTTTTAGTCCCGTCTTGCGTCACTAAAAAACATAATAAAAAGTGGATCAATGCCACTAGTCTTACTCCCAGTGAGAGCTCGGTAAAACCGTCTTAAAGTTATGCGAACGCCGCTCAAGCATTTCTCGATGCATGAGTTTAACTCCCCTTTTCAAAGGTTTTTCTTCGTGTCTCCACAGGTACGTTCTCACGCCCGTAAAGCTGGAAGAATTGAGACTACGCCTTACACGAACTCGGATGAATAAAGTAAATCCACTTTCACTTGTGCGGCCGTGTTGGATGCAATCTGACGTCGCGCCGAGCTGTCGGAATGTTAAATGATTCTTGCGAGTTTTCCCTTCTCGTTATTTACCGCTCTACCGCTACATCGAATCGTTAAATGCTTTTAGTACGCAAAATAGTCTCAGTGGCCGTAATTTGAATGTAAAATTTTTTAGAGCGATCTTTTAATTACTACAGCACCGGCTTGGTTTTTGTGCGACAGAATTCTGTTGGCTTTGTTGCTATCGCAATGTATAATGAGTTATGCATTTAAATTTCTTTGAATGGGTTTAAGAGGGCTGTTATGACGTCGAAATAGAGCAGCGCGTCTGGAGTTATCTTTTGATTTTGTTTCGTATAAGTTGTCGTAAAAGTAAACTGTAGCTCGGCGTTCTTTAGAGCGAGCAAGTTCATTGCGCCGCCTGGCGGAACGCATTTCGGCTTGTGCGTTGAGAGCGAAGGAGGTTTGGAAGGGGTGGGACGGAAGAGCTATACCGGATGAAAGTAAAATGCGGAGTGGGGTGGAAGAGAAACTGGGGCGTGCTAGCTCGACTGAAAGGAGACAGTTGTGGATCGTTTGTATAAAGAGTGCGGCAGTACACAATTGTGTCTTTTATATTAACGATCTTAAAACAGATTTTAAGACATTCATTTAAGAAAGCTATTTTTAAACTCGCTTTGTTATTCAATGGGTGTATACGTTGCGTTTGAAATACATTTCTCATGACTTCTCAGTGTATGTCTACCAAAAAAACGTCTTAATACCAACTGCTTTCTAATTTTAAGATGTCATTGAACATTTTGTTTTTCACTTAGAGGATAAGAAATGCGTGCATAAAATGACTTCAAGCGTATTCAGTTCAAAAAAAGATGCGAGTAAAATAGGTCATGTATACCGAGAATGTCATTACAAATGTGCTGACATGCAACATGGATATTAAGCTCAGACTGGATATCGTGCATGAAAATTAGACATTGACCAACGTAAAATGAGAACGCACATTTTAAAGTAAAAACCGCTAACTAATTATTTTAGCGTTTACTATTGAAGCTAGAGATGTATTTTTATATGAAATATATTATTCAATGTAAGATCATTAAGTTATTTCGTATACAGTTATTTTTTTAAAACATTGGTGTATCATTTTAAGTCAAATGATGACTGTTTTTCAAAACTTCCTAAACAAGATTTTCTTAACAATGGCTCCAGTTTTCACTATCCCATTTAGAAGAATATACAGAGTACCTACACAGAAAGTGCACGCGACGCGAAAATGACGCAAAAAGTCAGTTATTGCATAGCGACAGAGAGCTATATTCAGTTATTGCAAAAAACCCGCGTCGAGGTCCCTGATACCTTGCTGATTAAGTGTTGTTGTTTTTTATCAAATCTTGTCTGTTTTATGCGAAGAGCCTAGGAGCTTTTCAAAATTATCGAAAGGGCTGACGTTTTGAAAAAAGTAAACATTTTTACTTTGGATTGTGTGTTTGTTAATAAAATAATACCCCTGAATTGAAGTACCGAGAATTATCACTCCGATATTTCGCGGTAAGGTTTTTTTCATTTGTCTTCTGTGAGTTTATTATGCGATTTGATGTTGGAAACTAAAAACCTGTATGGTGTTAGATATTCTTACGTTATTTAAACTACTTTTTAACTAATCGCATGTATAAGAAAAACAATTGTGTCTCAGCGTAAAGATTCTTCTCCTGGAGGAGAAGTTGTTGAAAAAAAAATTGTATTGTTTCAACCTCAAATCTCAGTCTTTAGATTTCGTTCATAAAGTCAATGCTCTTTGAAACTATAATAATAATAATATAATTATTATAATAATATAATTATTATAATATAATTATCATAATAATATAATTATCATAATAATATAATTATCATAATAATAGCCGATCCGTATAGAAAAGATCGCTAAGGCAGTAGCACTGTGCCGATCTCGGACGGAAGGATCGCTGCTTCGAGTCCGGCCTCGGGCATGTGTGTGTGTTTGCGTATGTTGTACGTTTTTGTCGTCCATTCATCCTTCAATATTAATATCATCATCATCATCATCATCATTTTATATCGCATACCCCCAGTACTAGCAACCCTGAGGGATAAATATTGGATTTAGAATAAGAATGCTAATCCTCCCAAAAGGAGTCAGGTACACTTGCAACGGGATAAATGTAACTGATCCTCGGTTAGTGCAGGTGTATGTTCGCGTGGTCCTAGCTGGCCAGATAATAATAATAATAATAATAATAATAATAATAATAATAATAATAATAATAATAATAATAATAATATATTATTTAACTAATTATGTTGGAAATGACACAAAAACTATCATTTACCGTATGAATTAGTAAAGAAGTACTTCTCAGCAACGAAACCCTACGTTTAAAAAGTTACCGGTTAGGAGCCCTGACGACTGGAGACGTCCTAAATAAACAAAAGTACCCGCATGTTATATTTGTGGTTTTGTATCGTGATAATGGACAAAGAGGGAAACATTTGACGTCGATCACCTAAAAGTAAATAACTAGTGATGACCCTAAAATCGTGTTGAAAGGTCACACAATGCATGATTCGGAGCGCGGAAGTAGCGACGGTGCGGTCACGGTCTCGGTTGATAGAGTGGGCGGAAGAGCCAGCTCCGATCGCGATGTCCGTGGAAGACGCCGCTGGAGTTTGGAGGGCGCCCTCGGGGGCGGCCGCGCGGAGGAGCAGCTCGTGACGGCGGCGTGCAGCCTCCTCCACCTTCAGCCCCGCCCCCTCGCACGCCCCCGCGGCCACGCGCACTTTTCAGCTTTGCCCCTGCGGTCACGCCGCCGCAACCGATCTTCAGCTTCATCTCACCTTTGCTCTTTCCCTCTAATTGATATCTTCTCTTATATCCGTCTTTATTCTCCTTTTACTTTTTTCTCGTATTTTCTCCTCCTCCTTTCTCACGTTTTCCGCTCTTTTCTCTCCGCTTCTTCCGAAATTTTCATTTCTTTTGCCGTTTCATTTTTTTTTTGTTATTTAAGGTTGCATCAACTACTAGGTCATTAGCGACCACTATTGCGTGTAACGGTATGGAAACTATGAGGATGACACGATATGATGATGATAGGGGTGTGAAAGGACGAACACAATACAACCATGCCCGAGGCGGGACTCGAACCGCGGTCCGAGATCGCTACGGCACTACTGCCTTAGCGATCTCGGCCATCCGGACCGGCCTTTTCACTTGGTTTATGATCCTCGTTTGATTTTCTTGTTGTCTTGCCTGTCTATCTCAACATCGCCTCCGTCTCTTCGCTGTCCGCGTCATCTCCGCGGCCGCGACGTTACCGGCTTCGCCCGATGACCCTGGTTGTGGGCGGCGCGTCGGGAAGTCCGCGGCCAAGGCGAAGGTCAAGGAGAGCCACTTCAGCGGCTGGGAAGAGGCGGTGGGGGAAACAGTGATGGCACGAAAAAAATGTTCTGAACTCACTTAAATAAATGTGCGTAATGGTAATGGAATAGGGATTGTATTTGAAACGATATCGTTCGTGTGCTGCAATAGTGGCACTACTCAAAAATCTGGTATTGAGATAAATGAGTTCGAAGTTCACCTTGCATGCATCATTGTTGCATTCAATCTTCTCACATTTGTTGGTGGAATACTGTACTGTGAGAAAAACTGCTGTTGGCTACTGAAAGATACACCAATCTGCAATTCTGGAGAGTTCATCAACTCAAAAATCATATTTTTTGACTTGAGCTCACAAGGCGATATGTGGAACGTAATAATCAACTACAGTGTTACTCGACAGTTTTTTTTTGTTCTATCCAAGAAAAAATAATCCAAGAATGTATAGCCAATTTTGAGATTTTTAATTTAAAACGTTGAGGCTTTGTGCTAAGTACCCCCGAAAATAAAATTATTAATTTCAAATGCAAGGGCCCGCGACATCAACCAGATCGATCTGCGAATATTAATTTTAGTGAAAATCCAGTTAAGCCGCTAGAAGTGTTCACAGACGGGCAGACATTTTGTCTTCAATTAGTTTTCCGGTATCATGAACACACAAAACGTCGACAACACAACGTGTTCGAGGACGTACTGAAACAATATTTATGCACTTTCTCGGTATCAGAAAGCTACAACATGAGTTTTACTCGCGAAAATTTGCCGTTTTGAGCGCAACATTAATATCTGTACTACGTAAATAGGATATGATAATGTAATACAGAAAGTCATTCTCATTGGAAGGATGAAAAATTAGTTAATACTTTTCTGAAGAAAGAATTCCTTTGTCCGTCAATGTACTGAAGTCAATTATTGTCAAGTAAATTGTTATGTTACTAAATTGGTGTTACAACATAATTGAATTTGGATACGTTTATTCATTAACGCATTGTGTTCTTATAAAAATAGAACAATAAGAAACGAGCTACTTTAATTGAATCGGCAATTAATTTCGCAATAAACCTACCATCTTATTGTAATGAAAGACTGGGTTATGCAATGAGATTAGTGATGCATTTTAAATACTATTGTATGCCCAATTAAAGTCCGTATATTATAAGTACTATTAAAGCTTGCCATTTACGGTATTTTCAGATTTTTCTCTCTTTTGACCAATGTATATATGCACACGATTATTACTATTACATTTACTATTATTATTTTATTATTATTATTATTATTATTATTATTATTATTATTATTATTATCACTATTATTATTACTTTATTTCTAACCTTTACTCTTTCCATAAACCTGATTGACAGCAGTGCAACGTACTACATGCGAATAAATCTTTTTGTAAGCATAGAAACACTCGCGTTCAGCTTGTTCAGGCTGATCCCGCACGCAAGCCCCTCCGCCCGCTCCTCGTAGGGTTTGAGTGAGCGCTCTCGGCGAGCGCGAGGTGCACGAGGGCGGTGGGGGCGTGGGCGGGGGCCGGGGCCGGGGCCGGGCGGACGGGAAAGGAGGGCGTCCGCCGCGCCGGAGAATCGGCGCGCCGGCGCGCCGGAGAATCGGCCCGGTGGGCGGGCGGGCGGGCGCGCGCGCGCCTGCCTCTGAGATCCTCTGCGCCCGCTACCCACGGATTCCGTGACCGGGGCGAAGCTCGCCACGAGTGCCGGCCGTCACGTGAGGCGGGCGGCGATGCGCGCCCGCCCGGCACGCGCGTCTCCGCCGGCGAATGTGTCAAAGGCGCCGTCGTTCGGTGGCAGCCGCTCGCGCCGCCCGCGGCTCCCAAGTGGCTCGCAACGCGACAGCCCAGCGTCGGCGATTAGTTCAAGAGCAGCTTGCCGACGTAAGTGGTGGGCAGGTGAGAATGAGGAAGCTGGTGGGTGCAGCAGAGGGTGATCTGGATGCGCCCGCTGCCCAGGTGAACAGCACAATACCCGGTCCCTTTGCAGAGAACTGGCCGACGTTTAAGTTACCGTATTGGTACGGTTTTTCTGCTTTGTCAATAAAGATTGTAGGAAGAATAGCATTTAGCAGAATACTTTTCTCTCCTCTCAGATCTTCAGTTTTTCACACATTCTACTAATGGAAGCATTTGAAGTTGAAATGTAATGATTTCGTCCGCCATTCATCCATTCAAATTTGAACATAATAAATTCTGTGTCATTCCAATCACAGTGAATTTTCCATACGTGAATTACTAGTAAAGCAATGTTTGTGATAAAAATTTGAAATTGTTTATAACTGAATTAGTTTCAGTACATTATGTCATTGGTATTGTCTGTGATTAAATAGTAGGAAAATATCGTGCGTCAACTTTGAAGTAAAATATTATTCTTGCATAAAAATACATCTCTCAATAGTTTAAGTTTTAAAAATAAGTATTTTTTAATGAAAAATCTAAAATCTTATGGATAAATTCGACAAATCAAATTTAGTGAATTACAACATTTTTACCTCTAGTTGTTTGACCTTGTCTTAAAACTCTTGTTCTGCCCCATTGTTAACAAGTCAATTATAAGCTATCTATAAAGTAAGCTTATTGCACTAATTTTTTAGTTATTACCCAATCTTGTTTTTAAAATGTGAAAACAACTGGATGAAAGCTACTGTTTGCGACTGTGTCGAAATTCGGAAGTCGAAAATCAACATAATGTGATGTGTTGCGTTCTTATTCGAAACTCGTAAGAATACCTATTTCCAGTAAAATCAGTATGTAAGGGAATTCTTTGACCGAATTTACATGAATTTACAATCTATATAAAGTTATAGATTGCTTTTGTTAGTATAAAAAAATTATTTGAACTTACCCATAGACCAAGTTCTTGACTCGGCTATCGCCAATACAACCTGAGCTGTGGGTGACGCCGTCTTCACGCGACCGGACGCAACGGGGCAATTTGTCTCAGATTCGTTGCCGTGCGCGCTTTCGTGTCCACGATTTGCAAGAAGCATCAATTTGGCCGCACCCGGCTCACTAATTACGGTCACGAGTGAGTGAATTGATTGATGCGCGGCCCTTAGAGTCACCTTTTTGCTATTTGTGAGGTAAAGAGCTGGGAACGAGACATTGAGTCAAATGTTCTGAGTCGTTATTTGCGAAGGATTTATGGAAAGAAAAAGAGCACAGGCTGTTTAATATATTACATATAAACACATGCTGTAATTTATTTTAATACTCTCGGACAATAAGCATTTAAATGCGCTTAATATAATATATGCGCTCCGTAGCTATATATGACATAAATGCGCTCCGTAGCAAACGAACATACTTTTTTGTTTTGTTGAAGAGAAGCTACGCAAATGAACATTGATAATTACAACTTAATAATATATTCCACAAAAGATTTTAGAAGACTTGTTTGAAAATTTGTCTGGGGATTTTCCAAAGCACTCCCAAAAATTAATGTCCGTTTCAAATTCCCGGGCCTTCGAGTTTGTTGAATATCCACATTGGAGAAATTCCTGTGTAGGATTGTTGTTTACAGGCGGACATATATACGTACATAAACACTTTTTTGGTATCAAATAGCTACAAAAAGGATATTTCCGTCAAAATCTAGACAAAGATTTTTGTAGCATTGCATGACTTTTCCAACGGATAGACTAGTATATACGAATTTAGACAACTTTATCATGTGTACTTTACAGAAATGTTTTGAAATTAAACCTGTTGTTTATCTCTGTAGATTCTATGTCTGGACATGAAATAATCTTCAATATTACTTGTATATATTTCAAAAGTAATGTTAAAAAGATTATTTTATTTTGCAATATTGAAATATGGTGTTCTTTAATATTTTCATCCATCATGAAAGACTTAAAGAAACTTAACGAGGATCTCAAACAACTAATGCTTATATTCAAACGACTTACGAAGTAGATCGGATCAAAATGATTCCCTGAGGTCGTAATCGGATCAGAATTATTTTCTTACTCTCTTTGATGCTATTAGAACACA
Source organism: Gryllus longicercus (assembly GCA_038098605.1). Classification (NCBI taxonomy): domain Eukaryota; kingdom Metazoa; phylum Arthropoda; class Insecta; order Orthoptera; family Gryllidae; genus Gryllus; species Gryllus longicercus. The sequence goes on from JAZDUA010000416.1 coordinate 759,377, forward strand.
TTTCCCCCCCTCAATTCTAACAGAGAGTAGCTATTAACTGAATGTTTTGTCATCATTTAAGCTCCGACTTTGCTTTGAGAAATTTCCTTTTGGGAGCTCGACAAAATTTATTTTCCTAGTTACATTGCACCAACTTCACTGCGGTTAAGCAGATAATGGATAGGTCAAGTCGGAATTTGAGTTTTGTGATTGAGATAAATGTCAAACAGAAGATTTCTATCGTAATTGGACGCGAACAGAGATCAATCAATTAAGGGCGTCAAAAATTATTTTTACGGAAATTTACTTTGCATGTTTTTGGCAACAGACCAAGGGATACTAGTCACGTAGGTTTGAAGGGTACGTAAAAATATTGTAGTAATCTTACAAAAATATAAAAGTCTGTATCACCCATGTTATTTTAATGCAGAAATGGTGTCGTAACTATCTTTGTGCATATCAAGCAGCGGAATCGAAACTCTTAAACAGGTTCTCAACCTAACTCGGACCAAGATCATGTTATGTGGGTGATGACATTGAAATGAATTTCTATTCATCCATTAAACATGGAATAAGTGAAAGTAGAGGACGAAGCAACAAGAAGTTTCTATTTATTTGGCAAGTTACCTGTAGAAAATATGATTAATAGATTATGATATAACTTGCCATAGAGGTTCGAGGTACCCCGTTAATCTGTGGAGGCATGCAACACAAGGCCATGGGGAGCCTCCACAGTGTAATATTTGAACTTTAACACCTTATTAATATTAATAGATAAAAGACAATAAAATATTTGTGGCATGCGTCTTTCGTTGAAATTTAAATAATATTACAGGACCTGCGCTGTGCTGTGCCATTTAGTTTCCAATTTCTTAACGCCTTTTGTGATAGACAACCCGTTATACGGAGATGTAGTGCGGGTTGCAGCGTAAACTGAAGCTCTCCGCATACCCACGCGTTGACCGGACATCTGGGCGAGGCGCCAAGCGCCTGAAGGTCTTCGCGTAAGCTGCTGACCTCGTCCTGCCACCTCACGCCACTCCTTCTGCCGCCGTCATTACAGCGGGCGTTTGCCAGTTCCGACAAAAGACGGTGCACTCTTCCACCAAATGCTCTTGCTGGCATCTTTACATGTTTCGTTGCCGTACATGGAAAAGCTATGATAGTTTCTATAACTACTGTTCTCTCTCATTACCACCTTTCTGAAAATGTGCCACAATGAAGAAAAAATTAGTACCCGCACTAACAATTTTCCGAAAGAAGAGATTTCCGAGATGTTTCTTTTTATTTGTGAATAAAAATCCATCTTAGTGATTTAAATGAACAACGTAAGCTATATTAAAATAAATTGCTGATTAAGTTTTTTTAAAAATATGTAAACAGGACTGATTATATTAGTAAATTAAACAATTATTCCTGAATAACGTTAAAACTATTTCTGTAACCATGATTTGTGATAACACGTTTCTGCCTCAGTTTAGAGAGAACATAGTTTTTCAACTAATAAAAAAATGGAGGATTCTTAATACAAGAATATTTTAAATAAGATAAAAAGAAGAAATCTTCGACTTTTCTCTTTTGAATTTCCATTCTTAATTCTAGTTCCTGATTCTATTTTTTATCGGCTACAAAAGTTTTTCCCATAAAAATCCTTCAACTATTCCGTAACATCATTTTATTGCAATTTATATGCGTATATAGATAACATATCTTCCATTATTCCATTGTATCCATTATTCTTTATATATTCCGCGGCAGTTTTGACTAAAACATTCTTACGATATTTACACCTCATTAGTAACTGATAAATAGTAACACATTTATTTCCGAGGTACTGATATCTGTTATAGAACGCTTTTAATAGACCTACATCGCAACACTGAAGAAGTTGCAACGCTAGATCAAATGACATGATAATATTAAATTTACTATAACCGAATTTCAGAAAGGGGCGATATAAGCCTGTTATCGTATGTTCGTTTTATACGAAATGAAGACTTTGTCTTTACTGAACCTTTACGTAAGGTTTTATTTAGAAACGTATCACTTTTTTATTTTATCACCCAAATAAATAACTCGCAATTTACTCAGTAATTATCATACCATCGTTAAAACATAATGAGCAAGGTTTACATGGTGTTGTATGCAATTGCTCGTTCAACAGCTCAAAGTTTATGACTTTTTCTAGTGTCATGAGGTCGAAGAAATTATCATTTAACGACGCTTTAACTCGTTAGAGTCGTTTTCGTCGAGTTTGATGATGTAAATGTTATCACTATGAAATTTTTGGATGGTGTAGAATGTGGTGATTAATTGAAACTTGTGTGCGAGTTATTTTTACTTTCTCGCTGGAGTAGAGAGAAAGTTACGTAATGCTGCAGAAAAAACTTATTACAGTACCTTGTAACGGAATAGTTGATAAATTGCTAAGTGGATAAGTTGCTAAATTTAGGGAATAAAATCGTCTATCACGTGCAGTAGCTAGAATTAATGTTTTGTGGGTTCTTAATATCGAAAAATTTAATGACGGCATAACGTCTGACTATCTGTCCGTCTGTCTGTATGTCAATGGATCTGTTGGTCCGTCCATACGTCCCTCCGTCTGTGATCAACGCTAGCGGCTAGACCGTTCATTGATATTCCCCAATCCATATGAGATGACGTCACGGTGAAAATACGGGCGAGAAAGTACATGCTATTGTAGCGTCACTAGTTAATCTTGAATATTTGAGTGTGTTGATTAGTGGTACTTAAATGACCCAGAAAACCTCGAATGAAAATGTTTCGCCAGGGAGTATCGTAAACAACGTCCAAAATTGCCCTTCAGCAGTAATCCTTTAGTTTCCAAATATGCTATTCTCCTCGGCGCCAAGTAGGGTGAACGTGTCCGCGGCCCGCTGGGGGGGGGGCGAGGGGGCGCTTGGCAGCAGGCCTGCTCGCAGGGCGCCGGGAATCCGCCCGCGGGGCGAGCGCCGAGGGCGAGGGCGATCGCGCGGCACGCGAGCCGCTGCCGACCTGTTGCGCGAGGGCGGAGTAATGAGCCGGCTGGCCGTTCACGCCACCCTCCCCGCTGCCCTCACTGCCTTCCGCCCTCCCAGTCCTTGCCGCCGCCACCGTCATCGTCGAAGCTATCGCCTACTCGAGTTTCTGTTCAAATATTGTCGAGTCTGCTTTCGCTACCGTTCTCATTGTCACGTATCTGCTTCCCAGCTACCCCCTTCGTCACTTCGTGTGCTATTCGTTTCAATCACTTTCTTCTCTGTTCTCTTCTGTTGATGTAGATTTTGCTTAACCTGTTTTGCCTCGGCCATCATCACAGACAAAATGTCATATTGTTACCCCGTGGTTCCATTAAAGAAATTATCATTATTGCTTCTGAGTCATCATGGCCATTGCTACCGGCAGCGCTGGTATTCTCTTCGTTTTTGCTATAACCTTCACTCTCTGCTGTTCTTGTCTTTTACATTGCTTTCCAAATTCTGTTGCTGTCTCAAAACCTTTCTAGTTCTTCCCACACTCATGCTGTCATACACTTCTAAGTCCATTACTGATACTGCCGACAGTATCATCCATTTAATCACCCGCAACATTGTTACTTTCATTGCCTGTTGCTGCATTCATTGTCGCTTCAGTTTACCCTTTCTTTATCACAGCTTGTGGCTTTTCTAAAATCACCCACAGCATCGCTACCTATTTCGCCACATCCGGCTGCCTGTCTCATCGGCCCATCCCTCTCGCCCCCCACCCCCACCCCGTTGGCAATTGGCGCGGGTGCCCGGCGCTGCAGCGCGATTTATCCGGAGCTGTCATCGTGATGTGGCGACTGAGTGATGCACTTATAATGCCAGGTCTCTCGTTAATTTTGGCTGGCTCGCGAGGCTAACACACCTTCCGGTGCGCTCCAGGGGATTTGATGTTCGACTCTTCGAATCCGTTTGAACCATTACAGGGACATACGAATTTTTTCACATTAACTTGCAAGTGGGGTATTTTCCACTCCAATGAAAACGAATATTCGTTCAATAGCCAGCGGAACTTTTGAGAATAAAATTATTTATGTTCTTTACTGAGAAGTGTATTCTATAAGTTAAACGCAAAATCCAACCAATCATTTTACGAATTAGGCTTTCTTTTTGTCAAGAGAATAGTTCAAGCATTTTTTTGACTTATTATTCGCAGTGCCTGAAGAACAAAAAGAAAATACAATAATTGCAGCAAAACACGAATACCAGAACACCAAATTATAAATTACTATGCATCACACTACCTGAAAAAAAGTCACTTTCAAGTCACTGACTTTCGTAAATACTCTTTATTTGAACCCCACAGTAGTTGCATCATCCTCGTCATGAGTTTCGAATTTAGTGTCTGTATTGCTGTCAAAATCTCATCCCAAATCTCTAAGTCTAAGTCCCTTTTGTCACTAAAATCAGTTTCTTTCGCTTCTGTAACGCTCTCCTCCCACTCTCTAAAATTTGTATTATATGTTTGCATACTCTTTCGAAATGGAAATCATGTATTATTAAAAACGGAAATGAACAAACATCAGAATCACTAACATTACCTTGGATATGCGATATTTTCTGTCTTTCTCAAAATGCACGGCAAATTATGTTTCCACGTATCCACAAACATCTGCCTTGTCTAGCAATCAACAAACAACTGAAAGGTAGAGAGCAGCACTCTTTCTTCTGGTACTAGGTAGCTGAACTAATAGAGAAAATGTAAACCGCTGGGGTATAATCTACCCCATATCCAAGGTTACGTCTTGAATACCTGTTGGTTTTTTTTTTTTTTTTTTTTTTTTTTTTTTTTTTTTTTGTCAACGCAACATAAGTTCTGTTCATTAATCCCCTTCTTTTTGTTACCGGTTCTGGGAGTTAGGCAGTGGTCTCTGCGAGTAACATATTGTTTAGTTTTTCTTTGTAGCTTTCCGTCAAGCCAGTGCCTTTTTCTTTACTTTCACAAGTCTTCTTGAACGAAATTAATGAAGGTTTTGTTCTTCAAAAATACGAAATACTTTGTGTGTGCGTGTGTGTGTTTAGTACATAAAATGAATGCTTTATATGGAAAATATAAATTGATAAAATGGTATGTGAAATCTACAATGGGGACAATGAGAATAATGCACGGTATGGGAATGGATGCAAAATACCTCGTAGTGAACTGTAATAACTTAGCGTGTGGAATGAGCATCTCTTGGCACGATATGATAAAGTTTTGTTTTTCCTCTCGCAAAGGCGGGTAGTACGAAAACGTTAGTACGATTATGCTTGCATTCCCCGTAGTTTCCACGCAACTGAATTTTGAAAAAATGCGCAAAACTTTTCGTCAACATATTGGACTGAACGTGTTTCAGCTTATAGCAGCATTTTGGAATTGAATGGGAAATCTTCGCTAAATGTACGATGACTCAATAATTGATAAAGTTAACTCATAATAGACGAGACCATTGTGGAATATCTTCTTTCGGCAAATAAAGAAGTGATGTTTAGAAACTGGTTTGGATAATCACGCTACTTTCATGTTCGAGAACATCAAGTATTTAAATTTGTATGATTATATTAACCTTATTGGTAAACATTGACTAGACTTGCAGGTACAGTTTGAAAGTAAATGCGCGTTCGAGCTTGCCCATGTGCTGTCTATTTTTACGCAAGCTCGCTGTCCCAGTGCCCTGAATTTACCTCTCAAATTACATCAATATCTCAGAATCAGCCATGATTTCTACGTTGCTTTGCAAATAAAACGAACGTGAACGCTTAGGAGCACTTCTTAATGTTCCAGGATATAAACATCTCGTTTGTTGCCCAATGGTCGTGTCGTTTTTCAAACAGTGAGTTTGGTAAAATCTCCGTGACAAAAAAATGTACACTGTGATTATATTTGTTGCCGTATCATTCACCTTTTAGAAATGCCAGCTAATTAAAAAGGATTTTGACCATACCAATTAAAACACTTTTATTTTTCTGTGACTTAATATATTACTTTTCTAGAGAAAATATCTTCTAGATTGATATAGATTAAAAAAATTAATAGTATCGCACATCGCAAATACCCGATCATGAAAATATTCAGTAAATATATTGAGATGGATCCAAGGACTTCCAGAATCATTGCGTCTTGACGCCTTCTATTTTTCCTTCAAATTGTCGTAATCATTAGTTCTCTAAGAAACTCACTTAACAATTTACTAAATTAATTATATTGCACTTTGTTGTTTAAACTGACCGAACGAAGTGGCTCAGGGCGTAGCTGACTTCGTATTCGGGTGGCCCGGGTTCAATCCCCGTGCTGGCCATTCTGACCGGGGTTTTCGTGCTTTTCCTCGGTCATCCAGGCGAATGCTGGGATGCTTCTACTGAAAGACCACGATGAAGAAACCGGCGTCGCTAGCCGAATTCGTTAGTCCCAAAGGTTACGCGAATTCGAGACATTGCGGGTTCCTGGATGGGTGACCGACTACGATCCCCGGGATCTAACGGCGCCGAGGCCCTTTGCGGAACACATAATGGCTTAATACAAATACAAAGTGTAAACTGCTTTCTAAATAACAATGATAACACTGAAAATGCCAATAGTTTCAAAATATTACTCCCAGTCAACACGTAATGATCCTTCAATCAAAATTTGCAATCGTCTCTACTCAAAATTGTTCAATTTTCATTCACGTATGAACCATTCAAATATATTATTAAAATAAAAATATTTACAATGGATTTTTTTCAGGAAAGATATGTAGGTATATCTAATAATGTATTATAAGCTGCTAATGTAAAAAACATAATTAGATTGAAAGAAAAAGATTTGACAACTGTATAACCAATCTAAAGTTGTATCGTAGTAAGCACCTTCGTTACCAGTTTAGCAGGAAAACAGCGCTTTGAAACTTTTTCTCTTCTTGTAGGTATAAATTGTAGTGTTTTTTAATTAATCTCTTCTTGATGGATTTCGATATTTTTCTTCTCTTGCTTGTTGATCGCAAGACTCGCGAAACCTCTTTCTGTGTCACTTTCCTAACTGTTTACATCGCTCTAGTGGTAGCTATTGTTATGTGTGATACAAAGTTAACATTAAATGTTACACGTTCGTTATGTTACACAAGTTATTGATGTGTATTGTACAAAAAACTAATTCCACTTATACATCGGTTTATGGATGAAAAGTACTTCGCTTTTCACTTCGTTAATGAATGGAGATTGCACAATAGCTGATCCATTTCATAAATGAAAAGTAAGGTTTAGATTGAATTGTAAAGTGCATTCATTTTTTTAATGGTATTGTATCCAGAGAAGCTCGTAGTTTCAAACAACTGGAAGTGGTATCGGACGAGGAACATTAAACGAAAGGACAACGGAATGTTCGTCAGAGACTCCGAAATGTTTGGAGTTATTGGGACAATTTTGAACAGTTAAGCTTATGGTAACGTATGCTCATTTAAATAAAATTTGTAATTTTGAATTGTTAAAGAGTCTAGAAATGAAGCATACAAAATAGAATGTTTCTTCATTTTGTTTCCTCATTAAATATTGTTTAAAAACATAAAATTGACATAGTTTATATACGTACCTTCATTGGAAGAGTTTGAACGGCACTAAATCAAAGGGGTGTCTTGCTCTTAGAATTGACTGAAAACTCGAAAAAAAAAAAATAATTTTAAACTGAATTGAAAATTATTTCTGAGAAACAATAACAAAGTGCCAGAATTAATAATTTAAACTATATTTCGTAGTATCCGGACTTAATCTTAACTACTGGCCTGCAGTAGCAAAAATGTGCTAAAGAACAACAAATAAAATACTCTACTATAACACTATCATAGATTAAGTGTTTTAACAAAAATAGTCTTCGCCGGTCCAGATGGCCGAGATCGTTAAGGCAGTAGTGCCGAAGCAATCTCTGTCCGAAGGATCGCGGGTTCGAGTCCCGCCTCGGGCACGGTTGTATTTATGTTCGTCGTTTCACCCCCTATCACCATCATCACCATCATCATCATCATCATCATCTCGTGTCATCCTCACAGTTACCAATAGTGGTCGCTAATGACCTAGAAGTTGATGCGACCTTCAATTAAAAAAAAACAGTCTTCACGAATACTGCAATAACATGATACAGTACATACTGATACTCCGTACAACAGTTCATCACATACTAAGAATATCAAAAAAGTTGCTTTTCCATAGAGCAAAACACGTGAATAGTATATATTTAATGGCGGATGGCTCTTTATTGTAAACTTTCTGACGTATGACGTCAGCGGTATCGAAAACAGTGACGCACTGAGTATGAGAATTCAGTCGGTGCGCGAAGTGTGAAAATAGGCGGAACGTAAATATTGGCATTTTCAGTCAAAATGGAAACTGTTTCATTGTTTTGTGATTTCCCCCGAGTTTCTGGGCATCTAACGTAACCACGGACCTCTTCTCACACAGCCAGAGGCTACAAAGTTGTTTTTTTTTCTTTCTTCAATTTTTGTGGCCATTAGAAAAAAAGTAATAAAGATAAGAGTGACACTGAGTTACCTCTCCGGTTTCAACATATGGTGACGTTAGAGTAACCACCATAATCTGTCTCCCAATATGTGTATCTTGGTGATTGTTCATTAGCAAAATTTGCTCAGTAATCATCACATAAATATGTATTGAAATATTTCTTTATAATATCGCCTGCTGAGAAATGGTTAATATTAAGTTCACAATTTTTGTTCTTTACGCACAGTTACACGCCTTTATTAAACAGTTAAAAGATTGTTTTTTTTTACATAGTACAGGATAGATGATTATCAGGTGTCCCGGCTACAAGTTCATGCCAAATTGGCAGTACACCTATAGTTATAAATTTTACATTTTCTGTGTCACCAAGCAACATTATAAGCGAATGAATCAGTAATCATACCAGTGGCGGTTCCTACGTGAGGAAAGAGAGGAAGACCCATCTCACTTATTTTCTTCGTCAGATGTAATTACCAAATAAAATATTTGGTTTCATGATTGAAAATGTAAAATTTTTTAATTGATGTCAATTTTTTAATTGACTGTGAGGAAATTATTTTTGTGGAGATTTTCACCTACGCGCGCTTTTAAGCTTCACGCAAACGAGCGCAATCAATGAAAGTCGCTCTGAGAAGGAACTCGCAGCCTTTACTCCTCTCGTGGGTTAATCGGCCATATCTCTCACCAGAAGAGGAAACATTTTTAAAGGCGTGAAAGCAGAAGGGGAGAATATCCTCCCTTGGACTGACATCTGTTGGCATGATTTTGAACCAAAAGAACGTGCCATGGGCGGTGGCTCATGTGTCACTCTGGTAGGCAAGGGCCAGAAATAGGCAGAGCAGTAGGCCTGTGTAATCTTACAATTTGGGCTGAAGGAAGCCACGGGAATACCGAACTGATATCTTCCTCTCTTACCCAAACGCAGGTCGATATATGGGTGTAATCTAATTTGCTGTATGTTGGATTTGATGTATTTTAAGCAACTGGCTTCCGACATTGTCTTAAGAAACATGCACGACTTGCCACTGATCTTTGTGAGGAAGCAGTGAACTATCTTCTAAAGAACTATCAATTCAATCAACTTCGAGCATTGAATGTTACGTTTGAAATACGCGGCATGATATTGAAATGTCATTAGCAGTGGGACATACATCAAAGTAATTCTGAAGACAAGTGGGGAATATAGCATATTGATCGTATATCCTGTCATTTGTATTTTTAAAGTATGTAAACATATGCGTTTATGATTGTTCTTCGTTTATAAACCAGCAAAAATGGAGACGGAACAAATCATTTATACCGGCGATGTTTAAAAATATAAAATGCATTCCACACAGTGCAAAAACAACAAAACTTTTCGAAACACATGTTGCTCAAGAAGTTCCTAATGTCTGTACACAAATCGTTCGCGTCGCAGCGCCTGCTTATGCGGATGGGCGTTGTACGAAAACAGAACTCTCCTTCCGCGGCGGGGCCGGGGCGGGGTGGTGCTTACGGCGAGGCGCGGCGCGGCGGTGCGGGTGACCTTCGGGCGCCAAGGTCCGCGAGCGGGCGGGCCGCTTTGTTCAGGTGCGGCAGCCGGTTGGCGGGCTCCGGGGGACGCGGCCGCTGGCCCCCACGCCGCCGCCGCCGCCGCCGCCGCGGCGTCAGTGTTGGCGAAGCGTGCGCTGGCGCCGCTCGGTCCGCCGCGGAGCGCGGGTGTGTCCTACGGTCACGTCGCGTGCGTTCCGACGAAGAAGCTGCGAGCCGTTTGCTTTGCGTCATTCCAGCTTTGAGGACGGTCCCGCCGCGCCCTCTTCAGGCATGGGTATGTGAATGATGGCGAGAGCGTTCGTTACGGACAAGCTGATAGCGAGATGAAAACAAAATAGTAACGGAGTTGTAAAGGTAACGGTATCCGTCTTCTCATTGAATACCTGGAAGAAAACTGAAGAAGCCTCAGATCTTGATTCCACCGAGCGTATTGTTAATGATTTATTGTGAAGTTGCCAATCCAATTCTTTGATTTATTTCATTTATTTATTTTTTGCTTTAGCAGACTTGCACCTGTGTTGTGCGCGTGGAGGATCGCGGGCAAGGGGTTGAAAAGAAAGAGCGAATAGATTTATTCAGGAACAAGATCCATGTTAAAAAAACGTGAAAAATACGGTGGTGTTGTGATGACCGTGTTTATAAGTCAGAAGTTGAGAACTTCAGAAACGGAGCAAGAATGGTGTTTTGTTGATAGTGATTTGAATGCAAATAGTTTGCGTCACAGATCTTGTTATTTCTATGTTTGTTGTTAGAAAAGTTCGCGGTTTTGCCTTCGTCGATTTTGCGGCTTCGCGGTTTTGTTTCGTCCGTCGCGCTCTTCCTGCCGCGAAGGCGTAACGACATTGCACGCTACATTCAAGGTTCCCGGCGACGAAGCTGTTCCTGGTTATCCTTTTTCTTTTCTTTTATCAGTTCACGGATGGCCAGGCACGGAGGCACTGGCGATGATTGTGTTGCAAGTTCGATTGCGATCACGTCGAGAAGTATTTGAGTGTTTGTGGAAATGGATTTTGTATGTGAGAACTGATCGTAAGATAACATATTTACTATTTATGTTGGATTTGGCGTGTGCATAGTCCATATGTATATATGTGTGTATGTATGTATATGTGTGTTTGCATTTGCGTACACATTATTCCGTCGTCTATGTAATGTATGCGTATGTGTACCTAAATGGTTACGTAAAAAACGTGAACGTATGTTTACGTCTTTGTTTATGAATGAATTTCATTCATGTGTCGCAATTACGCGCACAGTAAGGCGAAAGTTTTGAATTCCTGTTAAGTTGTTGGTGCTAACCGTGATTAAAGAAGTGCCAGAAAAATAAAACTTTTGCAAAGAATAGTACACCAAGGTGAGCACTCAGTTTTGTCGTGCAGACTGACATGTTTTTGCCAAAGCAGTACCGTGCTAGAGATAGCCAATTGAAACAATATTTTCTTTTTAATCAATGAATAATTACGATCTATTTATGAGGAGAAATAATCAGTAAATGCTATAAAGAGAGTTATTGAACAAAATGATATGAAATACAAGTAACATAGTCGCATATTGATACTTTCCTTGGTATTTTCACTAATCTATAACAAAAGCTCAATAGAACATTATTGTTGAGGATTATGAGGAAAACAAAATTCAAAATATATAAACAATATTAGAACACAATAAGAGAACCTGTTTGGATAAATGTTACTTATCACAACGGTAGGAGAGATGAGAAGAAATTAGAATTGTGAAGTACCTTCGGTTTTTTATCAATATTTTGATAGTTTACATTTACGAGTAATATATTTTTGAATGACACGTTTCAGAACGAAATAAATGTATTGTTTTATTGTATCGTTGCATTGCGTAAACATGAAAATGTTTCGTAACAGAAAGAATGAATGGATTAAGTATTTTTCGTCAATTTATAGCGGATTTTAAATGTTAAGAGTAATTCTAGGAGTGTTGTGAAAACGAAGTCAATGTAATTGAACAAAATATGTCTAAAACAATAACTGCATTCCTTTTCAAGATAGTGTGTTACAAGTTGTGAAAATATTTGGGGATGAGCTGGGTATCTTCGGCATCTCATAGAGTGGAAGGGCCTGCGCCGCTGACCCAGGCGCGCGCTTTTGTTGCAGGTGAATGAGGCTGGTCATGGACCCGCTGGGGAGGGCGGCCGAGGTGGTGGAGGCGGCCGCGCTGCCGCGCTGGTCGCACACGACGCCCCCGCGCTCGCTGGTGGGGCTGGGCGGCGACGCGAGCGGCGGCGGCGGCGGCGGAGGAGGAGAAGGGGGAGGGGGACGGGCTGCCCCCGGGCCCGAGGGGCGCCCGCGCAGCGCCTTCCCCTGCGACCCCGCGCTCAACGAGAAGATCGCGCTCTGGTACAGCAACTTACAACTTACATCTCGTTGTTTCTTTGTTTTGGCTTCGTTCATCTAATAATATTTACAATGCATGTTAAAAGGATGTCATCTCTCGTTAATATACTCTCCCTCTCCTAAAATATGTGAAAATATACAAAACATTTTCATATCTTGCCCATCCCACAAAACATTGAATTTCTCATCAAACACGATCGTGTTGGTCATGAAATAAGGGTTTTTATTCAGTCTTTTAAGTGACGAAAAGGCTAACAAACCCCAGTCGTATTTACGAAAAGGTGCATTTCTTGGGAATAGATAGACTAAGCATTGGGATATTTTCCCAATCGTTTCCTTCTGTGAAAATTATTAAAACCGTTGACACATCCTCACAGTAATTACGTGTATCTTCTCAAACTAATGAACTTGCGTAGTACTCGTTAGTAAATATTTCACTAGATATTAGATATTTAGAATTATTCATTAGTTAATAAATAATTGAGAAAGATAAAATTGCTACACAAATGACATCACTTGCAATATTTTTAACCATGTTTGAATTTCAACAAGTAATACCATATATTTTAAAAAAAAAATCCCGAATAGTGTTTTTTTTTTTTTTAATTTCACTTGTAAGAATTAAAAGAGCAAATTCAGTGCTTGAATTGAAACCACTTATTGAAAAATACCCTAAAATTAAGTGAAAAGGTTATATTCTGACAAATTTAAAAATCAAAAAGACAAAAACGATAATTTTTATTCATAATTAAAGTAATAGGAATAAGAACCGAAGAAGTTCATGCGTTTACTTTGTTTTGATGAGATAATTCAAATGTTGAACATGCTGTTTCACAATTTGTGGGTTATTGTTATCGCAAAAATCATTAACGACATAACCTCTACTTCACCGTCTGTGGTCAACGCTAGCGTATAAGCAGTTCTGAAGATTTTCTCCAAAATTGATTTTCGCCGACTGATCTGGCCGAAATGGAGTGAGTGTCCTTGGGAGTTTCAAACGGATAATTGTTTCTTCTTTGTTTTTGTTTTTTTACATGAAGCATTAAGTTTCCAAAATTTTCTAAACATTCGCTCAACATTTTTCTTAACATTTCTTGTAAAAATAGAGTTAAATTCACATATGAAGATGATATGAATCCGATTTTCACTTCTCTGAATTTTCGAAAATTGCGAAAGTTCAAAATTCTTTGGACCCCCTCCTAAACTATATTTTTGAAGATCAGATTTTTTCGTCGTATAAAATTTTTTTTCCACATTTAGTTTTTTAATTAATGTCATGTACTTTTTTAAAAAAAAGTATCAGTAGTAGTCGTGTAATTTTGAGTGAAATAAGGGCAATTTTGAAAACAAAGATTTTCTCAAAACACTCTTTAAACACCCACTTTAGACATAGTGCTAAATGTACTGAACAATATGGTATAAACGCCAATTTGAGTTTTCAAAATTACACAAATATATTTTTACGTAAATGCGTCGAGAAAATATTTACATTACGGTCATTTTTATACACCATTGCATTCGTGAGTTCAAATGCTTTAAATGATTTTTTATGAAATTTCTCGAAAACTCAAAATTTTTTTATGAAAATTAGAATGAAATCGCTTATATTCAGAAACTCTTAAACGACGTTTTATCAAAAAGTTCCAATTGATTCCTTTTAACTTTTTGTACTTGTATATGAATTAAATTTATTGAATAACAAGACATCTACACCATTTTGATGTATTGTTGTGCTTTTTTCAAAAAAAGTACAGAATCGTATTTTTTTAATATCTCTCACTTCGTTGGCTTTCTTTTTACATCATTGGATTTGTGAGTACACGTGCTTCACATTATTTATTAAGACGTTTCTCGAAATTTCAAAAGTTTTGTATGATAATAAGCTTGCATATGATAATAATAAAATTACGCATTTTGATAAGCACTCAAATGACATTTTCTCAAGAACGGCTCCAAATGTATCGATGACAATTTGCATATTGGACCAGATCTTACTCTTGTATATCTATCTCTGTAATATTTTTAAAACCGCATTTAAATTCTACTATTAGGGTACCGACAAGTTGAGAAACTTTGGGCAAAAAAAAAAAAAAAAAAGTTTTAGGCTCCGATGGCAGATCGAAAAGGGTTGGGCAATCCCGAAAGGTTAGCCGAACTGAAGAGATTATAAAATTAACTAATTCGAGAATGCCTGTGCCATTTGTTGAATCACTAGTTTTTTTAACTTGATTTTGTGTATGAAACAATCAAGACATTACGCTTTGTAAATTTTTATTTCTATTTAACATTTCTGTTGTAATTCGATTGATGTAGCCTCATCGATTTTGCAGCTGCAATTAGAGTACCTAAATTAATGTAACTGCAGTAACTGTAAATTTCCTGGCGCCTTTCACATTCTGATCTTTATTTTCCATGATGAACCGATTACAATTGAATTCCATATTGTTGCTGTGATATAAAACTTGGAATTTCATGAACATTGGAGTCGATGCAATTAATTTCATGTACTGTTTATGTCATATCGCTTTTATAAATTAAAGCCTGTGCATATTTGCTCTTTTTAGTGAATATGCTAGAGAATATATGCATAAACCTGCAAAGGTTGGATGTTTGTAATAGGCTTGAAATATAATAAAAAAAGGAAATGAGTGAAGTGTTGTCACGTCGTTGAGACTGATATTGTTTATCATAGTGCTGAAAGTATCCCGTCTCCTTAAGCGAATTAGATTTGTTTTACGATAAAGTCTTAAATTCCTCTAGCGTTGATTGTTTATTGTAAACAGCCCCGACTCTCTGATTAAGGATAAATAGTAGATTAAAAATTACTCAATAAGAAAATCATACTTTACCTCACAATGTAATACAAATATAATACATGTAGGTTTTTCAGTACACATCAAAATGTATTTCGATCTTGTGTCTACAGTTTATACACTCTTTTTAATTACTTGTAAATGAACTCGGAGGAAGAATTCTTTCAACAAGTTTCTCATTTTTATTTCTCAGAAAAACTATTGTTGTATGCTTTTGCAGGGTTGGAGATATTTCCACGCTGAATGCTGAAGCAATAGTCAATTCAACAAATGAAAATCTCTCCGAAAGATTTCCTCCAACGGATCGAATTTTTGCTCGAGCTGGACCACGATTAAAGGAAGAGATTGAACGTGATATTAAAGGTGAGTATAGTGTAAAAATAATCACCTGAGAGAGAACTAATGTATGAAGTTGTTAACTTTCCATGAACTGGTTACGTCTTGATTAATTTTACCGCTATTTTGAGTACATGGCAACAAATTCGAACGGCAGTTCATGGTGACAATTCAAATTCTTTTTGTATATTGCTTATGAACTAGTAACCGTAAATCAGAGCGTCTTAATCGCTAAGCGTAAATAAACCTTTTCCCACGTGTTGCAAAAATTCTCGCACGTTAAATATGAGCGATGTAGTGTTCGTTTCTGGAACTAATATTGGCGCAATTAGACAGTTCGAATTTACGTCGTTGGCGCGTGTGTGTGGGGGGGGGGCGGTCGCCACCAGGGAGGGTCTCGAGCTCAAACATGTCCTCCTCACATTTTTAATGAAGATTTTTAGTTTTTTAATGAAGATTAAATAAGCTGCCGAGTTTTGCCTATTTTTGTTCCTTCCGTGGAAAACGCAATCTTTTAAATTACTTATTCATTTTGAGGCTTTAGGAGCATTATATGCGAATTTTATGGTGCCTATTTCACCATTAAATGCATATATTGTTTTTAAATACCTAAATGTTGCGTATTCTCGTATTTTAAAAATTGTACGTTTTTTTCGTTTTTATCTTGCGAAGTACGGAAAAATCGAAAAACTTTCGATACATCTATGTTGCGTTTTACATCGGATATTTCGTATTATGAAACACGTACAAAGTCACTGTTGGTAGTCGAGTTAGTTTATACTTCGTTTTTTTTCAAAGATCAGCTTCAATTGTTTTTTTAAATTTTATTTTCGTTTGTACCAAAGCACGGTATAAACATTGGTACCGATCCCATTCTTCGCCAACTCTTTGTATTTTCGATAATTCCATAAGAGTTAACATTGCTAAAGTACAATACTGAATACAGAGATTTTTGTCGTAAATGAAATATCACATCAGACCTGTAATAAAACGAGCGTTTTTTTTACGTTTTTTTTAAAACCTGTGTTTTTTGCGAAATTTTTGCTTGAAATTAACGCAAATTGTTAAAAAATCTCAAAAACTGCTACAATTTTTTTCTTCATGTTTTCTAATATAGATTAAAGAACGCAAAGACTCAAAAGAATGGGAAATGATTCATTTTCGTTAAACACTATATATTTTTGAAAATTGAAAAAAAAATTGAAATATTTTCTGATATTATGTGAGAAAGTATGTGCTGTTAGAACACCACTAAATGCATTTGTGTAATGCATGGCGATTAAAAATCCTACAACGCTTTCAATTATGTGGAAATTAAATGTGAGGGTAAATACCATACTGTGCAGCATTGGAGAATCAACTTGCATTTAATGAAGAGCAGAAAGGTAGCTACTGCGATTCAGAATTTTTTGCCCGAAATGCCCAACAACCATAGAATGGATGTCTATGACGATAGAAAGGATGTCTACTTAACATGAAGTCTTTACATTTTCAAAATTTTCTCAAAAAATGGTTCCATTTCCCATGCTTAAATACGTCGAGAGCCGCTTTTTCATTGAGCTCTTTGAACTTTAGAAAATTGCAAAATTTCTCAATTATTGGGTGCCTTTGTACTTTTGTAATATTAAAGGTAGAGATTTTTGTTGTAATAAAATCAGTTCTTCAAAGACGCTATTTAAATAATGCCAGGTACAATTTTTTGACGATATGAGTAGTTTTCGCGTAATTTTGCGAAAAATGTAGGCCATAAAAATGAACAATTTAACGGCTTCAAATTTTCTCTTCAATTTTTTCTCGGATAGAGCAAAGTATCGATGTAAAAAGGACTCCAATTTTTGGTGAACACTCTGTATTTTCGAAAATTGCAAGAAAGTTAATATTAAAGAACTACAATATTGATGTTAGCAATGTTTTATTTAAAGAAATTGTTCTTCAAAATTAGGTCTTTAAATAAAGTTATGCTTATTTTTTGAAAATATGAGTAGTTTCGCGTAATCTCTTCAAAATTGTATATTCGAATTTCGCGCGGTTATTTCGTTGTCGAGTTTTTCACGAGATATAAGGTCGCAATCCTGCAATGGCAACTCCGCGACACTGCAGTTTGAAATTCTCAAATGAGTACTGCTAGTAATTTTAGAAACTACACCATAATTTTCCCCCACTTTCATAATGCCCAGATTAGTTTGTCATACATCGATATCATGCATTCCTAACTGCATTTTAGCAATTTTTTTCAGTGTCTTCGAATTTTGTACATTAAAAAAAAGGCTTATTTTTCGCATTTTATTCGTAGAATAATTAAATATGTTGAAATTATGGGATTTCCTCGTCCACCTTCCCTATTTCTCACCAAATAAGGCACTTGGATAAAGCCTTCAGCATAGATTTACAATATTCATTCATGGCTTCAGTGTCCAATAGAAACCATTTTAAGGTCTCTCTATGATTTCTTAGAATCTATACCAAAGGATTCTTCAGCTTACAAAAAGCCAGAGATGAAGTAGGAGAAGAAGAGCTGCAAGATTAACATTTTGTGACAGACCAATACACTATAGTGTATTGAGAGGTGAAGTTTTTATTCAAGCAGACATTTTCTTAAGCAATGTTTACCTCTAAATAATTTTGTGTATTGGTCTGTCAAAAACATTCCAGTGGTAAAATATCTTCTAATGTAGTGAATTAACTTTGTGACAGACAGTAATGTCTGTTATGAGTAAGTATTTACTTTGTGATTAGAGATATATCCTCACTAAAAAAAACATTGAAATGTTATTTGTTTCAATGCTTTAAGGACTTGTGACTCATACCAATGTATTTTGGAACTTGCTTAAGGAAAACTTTTTAATACATGATTGAATTTTGTGTTCTTATGTGTTATATAAATGGTTTTGATACTTTTTGAATATTTACTTTTGAAATTTGCATTTATTTTCCCAAAATTTTATTCCTAAAACTCCTAGCTCTAGTAATGAGTTTTACTAGTGGTGGGTGAGGTGTGTTAATATATACATATATTGCAATATTTTAATGTTTCACAACCAATAGTAGTGTGAGAAAGTACATGCTGTTGTAGCTCTTATAGTTTTAAATTTTAAACCAGGCATAAATGTGTATCCAATGGAATAGCATATATTAATGTTTGGATATGAACTAATGAAATGAAATACTTTTTTAATGAAGTAATGTATTATAGAATTCATTAGAATTAAGAAAACTACAATTTAAAGAATTTAGAAATCAAGGCAGTTAATTATGAAATTGATTTTGAATTAACCTTTTTTTTAAAAAAAAAAACAGTTATTTATGAATGGTATTTAACTCTTTGGAAATGTAGGAATTTATTTCATAGAAAGTGGTTTTAGTAATTCCAATCTTTATTTTATTTATCTGTTGCAGAATGTCGAACTGGTGATGTGCAAGTTACACAAGGTTATAACTTGGCTGCAAGGTATGTGATTCATACAGTGGGGCCCAAATATAATATCAAATACCAAACTGCAGCTGAAAGTACTTTACACTTCTGTTACAGGTAAACAGTTCTGTTCGCAAGCATGAAATAAGTGTAGGTCTAAGTGTATTTCTAACTATGAATTATTTTAATATTTTCTAATTGTAATACTAGTTAACTCCTTTAGGCTGAAAAAAAGGGGTAAGAAATGCTTTGGAAAATGTGTCAAATTGTTTACTGATAAAATAAAATTGCTAAAATGACAAAAGAAAAAGAAAAAAAATGGGCATTTTGATTTAAATAGTGAATGTTGAGAAAATTATTAAAGTAGAATGAAAGTAAAATTTTCTTAAAATAATAGTGTTAATTTTAGAACTTTTCTTATTTGTTCATAAATGTAAGGTAATTGTACATTGTTAAATAAACCTATTACTCTCATGGGGCATTTGGTGTCATGTTTCAGAAATGTGCTACAGAGAGCATGTGAATTAAATTTATCATCAGTTGCTCTTTGTGTTATTAACTCTGTAAGACGGAATTTTCCCCCGGATGAAGGAGCCCATATAGCCATAAGTAAGTATTTCTAATTTTCCTCTTGTTTTTTGTATTGTTATTGTTGTTATTCATGTAGTGAGGCTGTGCTTAATAACTTTTAAAGTAGACCTGATGGATCAGCTCTCATGTTGTGATATACCTTTATTTGCCCTTCTTTAATTTTAAATAATTTACATATTAATATGCACTCACTTGGAATCATTTCTTTCAAGGAGAAAATTTCCTAATATCACCCTGATCAACCCCTTTTATCATGAATTTTAATGCATAATAGGTCTTTTCATGTTTTCTTGTGAATTTTCATTTTCTCCTAAATTTTGCTTCCCTTATTTTTCTACTTCTGTCATTGTCTGTACCTTTCCCCTTAAGAAATTGTCAGTTACTTCAATTTGATCATGGAAGATTATTTCTATGTTTCTTTAATTGAACAGGTGAGAGGAAAAACTGTACTAGTCCAGAAAGTTTATTTTGAGATAATTCAAGTTATAACTTTTGATTAGATGTAACAAAAACACTGTTGGAATTTTATCAATTTTATTTTTTCAAAAATGTTATACTAAGCCATACAAATATGTTCTGAAGAATAATTGCAAGAAAAACTTTATTAATAATGTGTTATAATTTAAACAAAACCTGTGAATTTGTACTGTTTCTTTCCTTACCAACCAAATTTCTTGCAAAATAACAATGTACCACAAAAATTCCACATTTTATTGTTGTAAATGTGCACAAAAGGAATATAAAACACAGTTTGTGTGGTTTCTGTTTTGATACGGACATGAGTCTGAGAAAAGGTGCATTTCATTGATGGAATCAGGGATATTGGTTCTGATGCATTCATTAACAAAAACACCTACCTCATTCAGAGCTTTGAAAGCTTGTCCTTTATGGTATGTGTAGCAATGATCTATATTATCTTTGAGGTTGTGGATTCCAAAAATATTAACCTGCATTTGCCAATAATAAAACATGTCTTGCACTGGTATTTGTGGAACTGGTTAATTCTGTATGAAGCTGAAGCAAATTGCTGAATCAGTGAGCTCTTTTGCACACAATTGTGTGGCATCTTGTATTTTTTTTAACAAAATTTATTTGCATACTTTTTGGGAATCAGTAACAGCTACTCTTCTTGTAATGTCATTGAGGTTTGCATCTTCTAGTCTTGCTTCTAAAGTTTCACTCTCTATACAAACAACTACTTTCGGCCATCCAAATTTCAAGTAGAAATTTTCATTGAAAAACAGGCTAATGTTTTATAACCAGGGCTTGGATTCTGATGACATGTCATCTTTTCATTGGTGCATTCTAGACATAGCTAACTTGTAAATGAATGTTTATGAGGACATATAGGTGATAGAAATGTATTATTATTTTGTCATGTTTTGCCATTTTTCAATTTTTAGGTCATTTTTCTGGACCTTTACATAATTTTTGTTGTTTTTAAGCATTTTTTTTTCGTGCTTTTTGTTTGTGAATGTTTCGTGAATATATAATGACTCACTAAAACAAAGTTTTTATTGTATTATCAGTTCATGGCAACTACTGCTGTGGACTCTGTTTTTTGAACTCTCAAAAGTAACTTCCTCGACCTTTCAAAACTGACAGTTGGAAGTTCAGAGTTAAGGATTACTTTTCCTCCTAAAATAAAGACTTTTTTTTCTTTTTCTTTTTTTTTTTTCGTTAATCGGCCGACTAGGACCACGCTTGCAAGCATCCTGCCTTTACTGTGGCTCAGTTTTTATTTTATTCTCACGGTGGCAGGTGCTTGCGACAATTTTTGGGGGGACCAGCATTTTTAGCTGGATCCGGTTTTTATCCCCCAAGGTTGTTAGCCCTGGGGGTATGGAGGATGAAAATGATGATATGATGATAATGGGGGTGAAAGGACAGCACATACAGACATACACAATCACACAAATATACCCGTGCCCGAGGCGGGACTCGAACCCGCGATCTTCTGGTCCGAAACCACTCCGGCACTACTGCCTTAGCGATCTCGGCCATCTGATCAGCAAAATAAAGACTTTATATTAAATATAATTTTTTATAAATACATTTTATTTAACATTACAAAATTCATTGGATAAATAAATATATTCATAAAAATGTTTGAGTCTTTTTAAAAAATTGGATCATTTTCCCTTATTTTTAAGTCTCTTTGTAGGTCATTTTCAAACACTTTTTAGGTTATCAGAATCTGAGCCCTGATTATAACCTTTTACTTTCCAAGATATTTTTATGAACTGGCTGTGCAGTTTTTTGATGTTCAATTTTCTCTGCAAAAACTTCACAGAATATGTTAAGTAGTGTTCAATTTTCATTGAATATGTCAGCTTAGGTGCCTCAGGGCATCAATTGCAATACCTCTGACCAGGCAGTCCTTGGTTTGAGTCCCAAGGGTGGCAGGATTTTCTACTCTGGCTACATAGCTAGGTCAAATTAAGTCGCTATTTGGAGGAGAATTGAAGCAGCCAGCTGTTCTGATTGGTAGTTTTCCGTGTTTTTTCTGATCAGCACTAGGTGAATGTTAGAGTAGTACTCTAACAAACATGCCACAAACCACATGCAATCTTTTCTTTCTCTTCCTGGAGCTATCCTCATCCCTTACTTACATACACTTGCACTTACATGCACTACATTACCACACATGCTGGGAGACCATTCTGGAGCTTAGAGCTTGTCCCAGCTCACTGGTGTGAAATATCTGGTTTGGGAAAACCCCGCAAGCCGATGGGTAGGTCAGCGCCAAATCTTGCTATCCAACTGGTAAAGATTACAGCCACTTCCCACAATAAAAACATCCTCTACACTTATGACCTTAGCCCCGAAACACTAATCAATCAATCACTTGTTGGAAAGGATCCTGTGTGTTCTTTTATTCTAACAATGTTTTCGTGCTTGCTAATTTGAGGTCCATTTTTATGATGTTCTCTGCCATCTTTTGGAGACAGACCTGACCAAAAAATTCATCAGATGTTGAACCTCAATGTGTGATGTTTCATTTAAGCTTGTGTATGCTTTTTCACAACTTGATTGTGAATACATGTTTTCAACACAAAATAACAAAGTTTGTTTGATTAATACTTCATATTACTAGCTCTTTGCTTTCTGTTCCCCTCAGCTCTTGTTCTTATGTGAAATCCTGAATTATATGTACTACATGTCCAGGCTTGATACTGTTCTTTCACTCATCAGAGAGGAGCTGCCTGCTTTTAAGTCAAATGACCTCTTATTGAACTATTTTCTGTCTTAACATGTAGTTCCATGCCTTCTGCACTAATTTCTGTAAAATGGTCCTGTAGATTTTGTTTTTTAAGTTAATATTCTCTTACCACACATATTAACATATAATAAAAAGTAGCAATTGAACTGTCAAAAAATATATATGGAGAATGCCTAGATGATGAAGTACCTACTTGACTTGCATTTAAGTGTAAGGAGACTGCAGAGGCAACCAAGACACACATGGAAACACCAGGAGCATCAAAATCCTTAATAGAATAATGATTTGGAACAGATATCCTTGGCTAAACAAAATAAATGTTTGTATAATGAGGACTTTTTATGCCCTAACTTTGATTGTTCAGTGTTCACACTATTCATTTTGAATGAACTGAAATGGTATGAACACTATGTTATAAATTTTATGTCGGAACAATAACTTTAATTGACTGTTGGTATTAAGAATGATGATTTTTTGTCTTTCCTTCTTCTTCCTCCTCCTCTTCTTCTTCTTCTTCTTCCTCCTCTTCTTCTTCTTCTTCTTCTTCCTCCTCTTCTTCTTCTTCTTCCTCCTCTTCTTCTTCTTCTTCCTCCTCTTCTTCTTCTTCTTCCTCCTCTTCTTCTTCTTCTTCTTCCTCCTCTTCTTCTTCTTCTTCCTCTTCTTCTTCTTCTTCCTCTTCTTCTTCTTCTTCTTCTTCTTCTTCTTCCTCTTCTTCATCTTCTTCTTCCTCTTCATCTTCTTCATCTTCGTCTTCTTCTTCATCTTCGTCTTCTTCTTCTTCTTCGTCTTCTTCGTCTTCTTCTTCGTCTTCTTCGTCTTCTTCTTCGTCTTAGTCTTCGTCTTCTTCGCCTTCGTCTTCTTCGCCTTCGTCTTCTTCGCCTTCGTCTTCTTCGCCTTCATCTTCTTCGCCTTCGTCTTCTTCGCCTTCGTCTTCTTCGCCTTCGTCTTCTTCGCCTTCGTCTTCTTCGCCTTCGTCTTCTTCGCCTTCGTCTTCTTCGCCTTCGCCTTCGTCTTCTTCGCCTTCGCCTTCGTCTTCTTCGCCTTCGCCTTCGTCTTCTTCGCCTTCGTCTTCTTCGCCTTCGTCTTCTTCGCCTTCTTCGCCTTCGCCTTCTTCGCCTTCGCCTTCTTCGCCTTCGCCTTCTTCTTCGCCTTCGCCTTCTTCTTCGCCTTCGCCTTCTTCTTCGCCTTCGCCTTCTTCTTCGCCTTCTTCTTCGTCTTCGCCTTCTTCTTCGTCTTCGCCTTCGTCTTTGTCTTCGCCTTCGTCTTTGTCTTCGCCTTCGTCTTTGTCTTCTGCTTCGTCTTTGCCTTCGCCTTCGCCTTCGCCTTCGTCTTTGTCTTTGCCTTCGCCTTCGCCTTCGTCTTTGTCTTTGTCTTTGTCTTCGCCTTCGTCTTTGCCTTCGCCTTCGTCTTTGTCTT
The DNA here is from genome assembly GCA_038098605.1 of Gryllus longicercus. Classification (NCBI taxonomy): domain Eukaryota; kingdom Metazoa; phylum Arthropoda; class Insecta; order Orthoptera; family Gryllidae; genus Gryllus; species Gryllus longicercus. Next base: position 783,538 of record JAZDUA010000416.1, read on the forward strand.
CGCCTTCGTCTTTGTCTTCGCCTTCGTCTTTGTCTTCTGCTTCGTCTTTGCCTTTGCCTTCGCCTTCGTCTTTGTCTTTGTCTTTGTCTTTGCCTTCGCCTTCGCCTTCGTCTTTGTCTTCGCCTTCGTCTTTGCTTTCGCCTTCGCCTTCGTCTTTGTCTTCGCCTTTGCCTTCGCCTTCGCCTTCGCCTTTGTCTTTTCGCCTTCGCCTTCTTCGCCTTCTCTTCGTCTTCGTCTTTTCTTCGTCTTCGTCTTTTCTTCGACTTCTTCTTCGTCTTCTTCGTTTTCCTTCTCTTTCTCTTCCTCCTCCTCTTTCTCTTCCTCCTCCTCTTTCTCTTCCTCCTCCTCTTTCTCTTCCTCCTCCTCTTTCTCTTCCTCCTCCCCTTTCTCTTCCTCCTCTTTCGCTTCCTCTTCCTCCTCCTCTTCCTCTTCTTCTCTCTCTTGTTTTAATGTAGTAAAAAGTGTATCATATATTCTGTATTAAAAGTACTTAAAAATCATTGCTTCTCTGTGCTATGTTACAGGAACAGTTCGACGGTTTCTTGAACAATACACAGGATTATTGGATATTGTAGTTTTTGCTGTAGAAGAGTCAGACAGAGGAATTTATGAACTAGTATTACCTCTCTACTTTCCTCGAACTCAACAAGAAGAGGAAAATGCTGAATGGCAACTACCCTCTGACATTGGTGGACCAAATGGTGAACCTCTGCTTCCAGATAGACAGATTCGTATCATTGATAACCCTCAGCACTCCCTGGATGGTAAGTTTCATAAGGAATAAGCTGACTAGTGTAATATAATCATCATCATCATCAACTGCAGGTTGCTAAGCCTGATCCTGTTTCACAGTAGATTAGGAGGCTTATACCTCCAGGTGTTCTTGATCTAGCCATTTCTTTTGTGGTCTTCCCACATCACTTCACCCTTTTTCTTTGTACTTCAACATTACTTTTGGGGATCTTTCTTATTTCATTCTATTCATGTGAGAGAGCCATTTTCTCTGTCCATGTGTTATTTCTTTTACTATATTTTTTGCCTTTACCCTGTTTCTGATGTCTTTACTCCTTTGCCTATCCTTTAGTGTCACTCGTGAATGGCAACATAGGAATCTCATTTGCATTGCCTCTAGCCTTTGGTGCTCACTACTTTTCGTTGGCAAGACTTCCAAACCATGCGTGAGAATTGGTTTAGATATCATATTGTGGATTCTTTAGTTTGGTTTCTTTGGTCATATCTCTTCCAATGTGACTGTAGATTAATCCATTCTTCCTGTTGTATTTCTGAAGTTTGTTTGCCATATCTTCTGATCTCTATTGAATGAGGTTGCCCAAATAATTGAATTTAGATACTTGTTCTATTATTTTCCCATGTACTATTACAATTTTTACTCTTCTCAATTATTTTCCTTGATATGCCATTGCTTTTGTCTTGTTTGTGGGAGTTTCCGTATTATGTCTCTGTGCTATTTTATACAGATCACGTGCTGCAATTTGCAAGTCATCTTCTGATTTTATTATTATAAATATGTTATCTGCGTACAGGATTATTTTGATTTTCTGTCTTTTACTGATGGCTGATGTAATATAATGCAGGGTACACCTTTGAATGTAGGAGAATTTGTTTGATTTATACTCTTCTCTTACTTATATGCCTTATCACTTCTGAGACGTTACCTTTTTAGTTATATCTTATTAATTTCTGAATTAATACAAATTTTAAATGCAAGTGCAAATAAAAATGAATAGCATTCAATTTAAATACAAAAATCGTTAAAAGTTTTACTGCATTTCTGATGTTTCTTTATGAGCTTGAATTATTATTCGTAGACAAATAGAATTAGTATTATAGACAAAATAAGTAATTTTGGGGCCTTCTATCACATTTTAGGTTTAGCTCTTCTAGGAACCCCCACTCTGATACACGAGTGGTCAACATCTGGAAATCTAGAAACCTACAATCTCGAAATCTGTGTAAAATTTAATTGATTTATTTGATTCTTCTTCTTTGTCTCTTTATTTGCTCCTTTTGCCCCTTTCATCATCTTTTCCTCCCCTCCATTTTCATCTCATTTCTGTCTCCTCCTCCTTCCCTTCCTCCTTATTCTTCCTCTCCTCCTATTTCTTCCCTGTCTCCTTCTCCTCCTCCTCCTCTTCCTCCTTCTCCTTCCTCCCAGGCCTTTTTTTCCTTCTTCTTCCATTAGTTTTTGGCATCTATCCTTTCCCTGCTACCACCTTCCTAAAGGGTGTAGTCATTTGTATTGATCATTATTGAAATCACTATAAAACTGCAGACTAGATTAGCTCTTCAGTTTCATGTGCTCTAGTTTAGAAGCAGTGGTAATTCCTCTGGGAAAACACTTCAGCAGCTTATATTCTACTCCTGCCTTTGAAAGTCATAGTCATATTTCACTTTCACATAGCCTGTATTTCACTTTCTTGCTGACATATATTTTGGGAAACTTTAATCTGTGTGTCTTTTCTAGTTTTATTCTTTGACATTCTTATTATAGTTACACACTTCAAATTAAACATTCCTATTTTGATTTCAATATTGAGTTTTTCATGATAAGATATTTTGAAGCCCAAGAAGTTAAATCGAGGAACTTGCCTTTTGATTTTTTTCTTCCATTACAATCTTATATAGTGTCCACTTTTTCCACAAAAATATTATTTCCTTTCATCTTTAAAAATAGACTGATTAAGTTATTTCACAGTTCAAATAAACCTCTTTGCTTCATCACATGTTTGCCTTTTTCAGGAATCTTTTTATCACTGGCTTATATTGGCTCTTTAAAAATACATTATGAAAGACATCCGACATATTAAAATAATTACTCTGCCATTGTTTCCACTGCTGGATAGCTTTGTCAAGTAAAAAGAAAGTTGGGACAATATATACAACCTTGTCTTATAATTGTGGTTTCATTGGAGATTTGATCTTTATTTATATTGCAAGATAGTTAGGTATTTTAGAAACTTTGTAATAAATCTAATTACTTTTATTAATTGCAGGGAAATACTTCTAGGTTTCATTATTTTTCAAATGTTGTCTTGTTTAACATTATCAGAAGCTTTCTTGTAGTCCTCAGATAAGAGTTGAAACTCTTTATTATCTTCTTAAGTTTTTCAATAATTTGTTTCATTGAGAATATATGGTTTGTGCATCTTTCCTAAATCCTGATTGCTCTTCAAGGAGAATACTGTCCATTATTTTCTTAAAGGTATGAAGTGCTAGGTACGATTTGGGTATTATTTTTAATTATTAATTAAATAGACTTATTCCCTTTAGTTAGAACATGGCTTCTGTTCTTGTTTGAATTTTATTATAACAGTAGTGTACTTACAACTTGGAGGTATTGTTTTTTTTTAATGAGCATTGCCTGGTTCTATGTAGTTCTGAGAAATGTCTTTTTCTTACAAATAGGATACACTTAATCAACCTCACATTCACTCTCTTTCTTCCAGTACTCTTCCTGCTCTTGCACAAACAAAGAGTTTCTTAAAGTTCAAGCTTGTCAATTTGATCTACATCAGCAAGAAAAGTATCACTTTCTCTAATCCAAATTAGTTTATCATTTGATGAATGTATTATGGTATGATTCTTTTTAAAAATTATACAGAATTAAAATGTTCAAATAGAAATACAAAAAATGTTAGAAATATAAAAAATGTATGAAATGTGTCAATATGGATGAAATATGTGAAGGAATATACTATGAAGTCAATATTTTCAAGCACTATTCAATGTGAAACTGTGACACATTAAGAGCATAGGCTTCCGCGGCCAGAGTCAGTATTTACTTGGCTGTCCGGGTGACGCCGCGTCCATGGCGAAGGTGCCGACGTTTCGGTCGCCATTCTGCGACCTTCCTCAGGGCATAAAGCATTCGCCATGGACGCGGCTTCACCCGGGCAGCCAAGTAAATGCAACACATTAAATGAACTTGGCAGTTAACATAAGAGAGTATTTTTATTCCTACTTATCTGGGTCCTATATAATATCTAAAGAAAATGATTTTAGTACAAAATACTATATAGTGATGTATTTTGTATTTATTGGCAAGGCGTGAAACCTCTCTTGTTGAAAACTATGAGCTCACAAAGAAATAAAATTCTCAAAGTCGATTCCCATTATCATTGCATAAATATTGCATTTAATTGATTAGGAAATTTATTGCAATTTGGACTTTTTTGTGTAATGAATACATTAATTATTCTATATGTACAAAACAAACAAAATTTGGAAAAATTAGGGGATTAGAAAATGTAAAAAACAATTTTTGCTTAGCCTGCATCAACGTAAATGCTGCTAAATGAAACCACACAATGAGATTTTCCAAAATGTAGCTGCACACTGCTCAAGAGCAACAAATAAAGTATTTTAATATAAATTAAATATTTTAACATATTTAATCGGTACACTCAGTATGAGATTTGGCAGAATGACATAATCACATATTTCCTTTTTTTTGCCACAATCAAAACTCTTTCATTGTTTGTAGATTTTCCCAAGTTCCTTCACATCTAATAAATCCATAGACACCTCTCATATGCCAGAGGCTAGTTTTCTTTCAATTTCTGTGCACATTGGAAATTAACAAAATAAATATGAATTAAAAATTGAATGAAATGATTAAAATAATGTATTAATCAAATGTTCAAGTTATGTAAATAGAGTAGGTAAATAACTTGATTTTAATATTAGAATAAGATTTAATCTTGTGGAAATAAGATTTAATCTTGTAATGAAATTGACTGTACATTATTGTGTTGCTGAAAGTAAGAACCTTAATCCTTTTCTGATCAGGCCATTTACAAAGCTGTGGATTATCAAGCACTGCTTTTGCTACTTTAAATGTTGAAATGTGAAACATCGCTTTTTATCTCTTAATCTAGCTTGAATCTACTGGAGTGAAATCCCAACCTCCACTTTAAATTGCAATACTTGCAATCGTTATATATACTTCTAAACTCAATACACATTTTAAATTGCAGTATTCGTTGAAAATAATGTTTCAGCAATAATTTTAAAGGACTAAAATGTGGAATGTAATGTAAATAAAATTTTGAAATGTGCAATGATATGTGATTTTTCCTTAAAAATGTGAAAATATGTCTGTATCTTGAAATATAGGCAAATATGGATAATCATATAGGTTTAAAATCACTTCAAATCTTCAATTCATGAACATATGTAAATTAAAGTTTTTGTAAGTTGGTTTACGTACGTTTAAGTTACATATAATAATTTTAAGATTATTATATGTAATCCAAAATTAAGATATTTTTCCCCAAATTAAGATAATTCTCTTATGTTATGTACTGTTAATTTAACTTATTTCTTTCTGTCTCACTTGATTTTGTTATGTTCCTCATAACCTCTCCATCCTTTCATAAAGTCATATGATACCATATTGAGATCAAAAGTTTTTATCAAGGTGCGTTTCTTTGTGCCTTGTGTACATTAGATTATGTTATTCATCTGTTAAAATCTGACTATCTGTCCATTGTTTAAAATATTAAAATATAATATGAAATATTATATTAAATCTCTCTTATTTATTTTTGACATTATGCCTGAGAATGGGAATAATTAATTTCCAAAACATTGCAGTTATTATGAATCACATGTAACATTGATATAAAGCATTAAAAAATTTTCTGTCTTTAAATTTTGGCCCAAATACAGTCTGTCATATAATAATTCAAGTTTTATCATAATTAATGAACAAACAGATATACAATTGCATACAAATCCTATCTCTGATTATGAGCTTCAAGTTTTCTTTGATCACTATTCATGTATGTACACTCTATTTCAAAAGAAATCCCCAACAAGTAAAGTGACTTACTATCTGAATTAGAAAGAACAGGATAGTCAAATTTGCACTGAAATTAAGTCATTTGTAATTGATGTTATTTACCGAAGTTTTTATCAAGAAATTACAGGTTATTTACAGCAACTCAGTGCTGAATTATTTATTTTAAAAATATGTTAGGAGTAAAGAAACCAATATTTTAAAATGCTGATTCATTGCATTGTTTCCAATTTTTAATTTTAAGGAGGTCTAAACAAAAGGTAGCACAAAGGATGCAATCATTCAATTCAAATTCAATTCAATTCAATGAACCCTATTTTCCATGCCAAGGCTCAGGTCATGAGGCCTGCTGTTCTACCTGACCAGGCAAATTTCACTATGCTCCTTTCACCATCTGGCAAAGGAGGTATCACTCGGGCAATGAAATAGGTAATTTGTATTTTGCTACTGGCTTCATTAGGCATGATCTTTTACATGCAGTCAATCTACAACATGGGAGAGCTGGCTTTCCTTCCCCTCCACAGGAAGATCTGAAGGGATTTTTTCGCTCTTAAAATCCATGTTTTGGATTGGGTTTGAACTGGTGTACTAAGGTATAACAGTCTAATACACTAACCATTACACCACCGAATCCACAATGATTGGCTATTAGATTTTTTAAAATGCATTTGTTCAAAGAATATGTTTCAGATATTTAAATCATGTTTGATAAATTAGAATGATATGCTGCATTAGAGTACTGAGTACCAGTAGTGTCCTTACTTAAGTTCATTTTTTTAGTTTTCTTAAAATTCTTGAATAGGCAATTTGCTTACTCTTTCTTACCTCTTTCTGAATAGATCGCTTGCCTATAAATGCTCGATGATTACTTTGTTTTATTTTTTTATTCATTTATTTCACACCCTTATTTTTTTCCAGAGTGGCAAATTAACTATTACCAAATTTTGGCATTAGCCACTTGATATTTTAGCCTCTTAATTTTCTTGTGACACTTCAAGTCCCCAAAAGTACCAGTTTATCATACACTATTGTGATGTAAATTTTATTAAGATAAAATTCTTTACATAAAAAAGAGGGAAAAAAATTATCGTCATTGTATACCTCTTTCCTGGAACGTGTGAACCATGTTCTGCATGTTTGAATCAAGTGGAAGTCTCTTTTTTTTGAAGGTATCTGTTATAAGGAGATAAATCAACTAATTACCTCATGTTACATGGAATATTTTATCTTGAAATACGATATTGGGGATTTTTTTTTGGACCAAAGTGTATAAAGACATAGATCTTTGAAACTAACCACAAAGGTGTCTCTTTCTTACATTTTTATAAGTTGTTAAATTGAATATTGTTCTAAGGGAATGATAAACAAATTGAATTTGAACAATTTTAACACATTATCTCCAAGTAACTATTATTAAAAATGAAAACAGATCCAAGAATATTATTCTAAAACAGTGGTCTTCAAACTTACTCAATTCACAGAACCAACCAAATTATAAGCATGAAACCTCTACTACAAGTAATTTCTCCAAAAGTTGTTTAAAATCACTGAAATATTATTAATATAGTAATTTCATGAATAATATTAAAATACTCCAATTTTCTTGTCATTTTTAATGTTTGATCTCTTTACATAAAAATGTATTATTGAGTGTTTTCCTGTAAAAAAACTGTTGTCTTAAGTGGATAGAAATAAACAAATAAAACAGTTAATGAGAATTTAAGAACAAATTGAACATCAATTACTGAATATGTTCTAGATTACAATGAAATCATGGAAGTTAAGAGAATTTGATGGATTATTATTTGTCATGAATGTCATATCCTAGGGCAAGCAATATTTAAAAGATAGGTAGCAAAGTCAGGATTAACAGTATTTTAAATTCACACTAATACCCTGATATCTCTCACCCGTGTAACATCCCATAAACCTACCATGAAAATTACTTTTCGTTTTTAGAAGGTAAATGGTCAGAATATATTTTTAACATTTCCATTTTTTACCAGGTAATTTCTGTTTTTGCTGACATGTTAATTTCCTTAAGGTTTATTTTGATATTTGAACCTTTAAATTATTTCAAAGGTAAATTAAGTTGTTTTAGAATAGTACCCAATAGACAATCTTATTCTGGAGAAGTATCTGTGATTAAATAATAGTTGACTCTGTTGCATTTTTCATAATCAGTAATGTTTAAAATAAAAAAAAAATAATAAATGTTTAAATGACAAGGAACTTAACATAGATGGTACAAATCAATGTAACTTTTCCTTGAATCATGAATCACACATAATGAATCAGTTTAAAGGAAGAAACTTCCTTCTTATCTTTTGTGGGAAACCTGATAAAGGATTATCATATCTTATCTTTTCTTAGAGTAGTTTTGCCAAACATAAAACATTCCTTAGAAAAGAATTGTGAGATGGCTTCTCCAGGGGACATACAAAAAAGTAATGGATTTTTGGAAAAAGAATGTTCTTATTTTTGAAATGTGTTACTAATTTTGTATAAATTCTTGTCAATTATTAATCCTTTCATAATTTATGAACTTTCCACTCGTGCTTATCTCAAAATTGTGATTTTCAGATGAATCAGTGGATTTATCATCACAGTTAGAATCGTCAGTCACCATAGGTGAGCATGCCTTCAGTCAAATGCAAGGTGATTTAGACCAGCAGCGACTTTTGGGTGAAAGACCACATTTTGATCCACTTGATGAAATAATGCTGAAAGAAATGCAGAACAAAGAAAGGTAATGTATCCAATAATATTTTCATCATAATTTGTTTTAATCTTGTATGCAATTTCTGACCTGAAGATAAATTACATTATCATAATTCTCACTAAAGATCAAAAGTAAGAATTGTACATGCAACAAAGAAGAAATTTTAAACTTTTAAGTAATGAAGTAAAAAAATAGATACAGTTATTACAATTAAGAAAAAAAAAGTATGTACAGTTACTGAAAACATTGAATGTAAACTAATACAAGCTCTCCTGCATGTTTATCTCATAAATAAAATAAAATTAAACATTATTTAGGTTTTAAAATCTCTTTATTATTGTGTTTCAATAGTTAATGCAAATTCTCCGATGAAAAAATTATACATATCTGTTTAGAGTTTTATTTTGCAGTGTGTTTGGATTCTCTAAATGTCAATTAGTTTGTTAATTATAGGCATTTTTAATTATTTCTCCTTGACAGTGTTGTGTGTAAACAGCATATGTTAGAAATTACAAACATATGAAAATTAGAAATATTTATTTCATGATATTAATTATCTTACATAAGAATGCATCTCCAGCAGTGTTAGTAAGTTTTACATTCAAACAGTATGTGTGTATATCTCAAGTTTTACAACTCATTACTTAACCTGACACTTCTGTATCCCTGTCTGATAAGAAATTTCTTCCACACATGCCTTATTTCAATGTCACTAGTGTTACTAACTGATTCATTAAATTGCTGATAAGTCAAAATCTTCTCAAGAAACACATATCAATGGCATTTATAAAGAGTAAATTAATGCTGAATTTAAGAGAAGTTGCTCATTGCAATGATTACTGTAATAATCAGTTTAAATATACTAGTAACAAAAAGTAGCAAACCGAATTTGATTTTTAAGAGTCAAAAGAAAAATCTCCCTAAGATATAATAATTATTCAGTCCATCTTTCAGCAAAATTTAAAAGATTCGGTTATTTTTTTAACAAAATATCATATATTTCCTTTTGAAGAATACATTTTTATGTCTTTTATATTTATTGTGATCTGTTGTTTTTCTTATGTAGTGAAATAAGCAGTTATTTTATCAAGAAGTTGATGTTTAGTGTCATTGTAAATCCACTTCATCCTTTGTTCCAAAGAATACACATTTCTATTGCAGTTATAAATTATTCAAAGTGATTTATACTGTAAGATAGGAGAGAAGTTGTTTACTTCACTGTTTTCATCACACAAGTACTACAGGAACAGAGGATTTTGAACATGCGTTGTAAAATGTTGTGTCAGTTTCATGCTTTTATTCTTTAACTTATTAGATGATTTGTTTATTTGCTTAAGTAATTGTTCATTTGAATCCTATTGGATTAAAATTGCATTCAATTGAAATTCATTAATTAATGTTTCTTGGCATTGATATTAAAGTATTTATTCCACTTTCCAACTATTGTTTCAATAAAGCATCTTGGTTTAAGAATTAATTTAAAATGATTCATTACTTCTTTCATTAGTAAGCCTCTTTCTAAATTGAATTCTGCATTATAATTTTTAACTTATGAAAATGAAATATATCTCTGAAAAAATATTGCTTTTATATGTGTTGCTTGATCAATTGGAATATTGTACAACCTATCCATAAATAAATAATTACAAAATGCTTATGAAATATGATTAAGTATTTACTTAGTAAATGACAAATTGAAATAAAAGCACTATGAAATTCTTTCAATTGTCAACAACATTGCTGTGAGCTTTATTTATAAACATTGTAAGTTCTGTCATTATGACTGCCCCACCAACTATGAGTCACATGCTCCCCTCCACTTGGGTCTCCCACTCTTGTCATACTCTGTGAGCTACCAAGCACATCCTGAAGTGCCCTTGGAAGCCTGTGTCAAACAGCTCTGGCAAGTTCTTAAGCAGAATTACCTCACAAACGTGTGGGAATTGTTATTTTATTGCCTCTCTCATCTTCTTATGGAACACCAGATCTGTTCAAAATGGTGATAATTCAAGAAGACTTTGAGGAGGAAGCAGAAAATGAGTGAGTAAAAGTGAATTGAATTCTAGCTTTTGAGTATAAAACTTCCTCTTGAATACAAATCATCTGTAATCCAACATTTCACAGCAGTTTGAAAGATGTCATTTGAAAGAACTTCTCTCATAACCAATAAATAGATATTAGAGGATATGTTTATTAGTTCTTAGTTATTAATTTAATGAAAACAGATGAGGCTACTTTAATATGCTTTTTTGAGGAAGAAATATTCATTTTGTTATTAGTTTCCCTAAAAGAAGAAATTGCTTAACTTTGACATGGGGTAATGAAGCAGCATCATTGATTAAATTTAGTTTTCAGGACTGTTATATTATTATTAATAAATTGTTCTTTTGCAAGAAAACCAAATTCATGGACAAGTTTATTTTTAGATCTCTCACTGTTGGTTACCTTTGCCTGTCCAGTAGTGTGAACTTGAGTGGGAGGGACCTGGATGGGTGTTATGCAATCATATTGATTTTGTTTCCAAGACTGGGAATCTGCCAGTGTGTGAACTCCTCTTCTCAGTGGTGAGATCAAGAGGCATCTCTGTAGCTTTGCACTCTTTCAAAAGTTGTTTCTTGGTGTTGAGACATATTTTTATGATATTTCTTCCATTTCATTAAATTTTGAAGTAAGATTTATTAATGCATGTATATATAGATTCACTTTTTAAGAAGTGCTGTAATAATATGTTTAAGAATCAATGATGACCTTCAGTTCTTGTTCAAGATAGGGCATTTGTCATATTTTAAACTTTATCTTCATATTTCAACCATATATTCTATATTGAATCTTAATATATTTGATACATCATAATGCACAAAGTATTTCATTTGGGTATCTTGTAGACATTTTCTGTGAATTTGCAAGCTAGCTCTGCATTATATAATGTGAACTTCTTCCCCCTCCCACTTTGCCTTGTTCCCTCACCTCTTGGGTTCAGAAACCTGTTTGGATGACCTTGTTTCTTGCTACTGCCTATCACAGAGCAGATGCTGGTGAACTTATAGCCAGTTGACAAGGCACATAATTTGAAGTAGGTCGCACTACTGCTGCCGCATGGTTTAGTGCAGTGTGAGATTTCTCTTGAGATGGTGCTTGATACTTTAGCTGTTCAGACTGCTGAGTACCCAGGGGCCTATGTCAATCCTCTGGTGCCCCAGCATTTCTTTGGATATTCCATTACCAGGTAGACACTGTTTTTCAGTCCCAATACATATGACAATTTTCTTGAATTGTGATTGATGACCTTGTAGACTTCTCCTCAAAATATGCCTCTTATTTACTGCCATTGTGTCAAGGTTATGCATTTAATTTGGTTATTACAAATGTACCTTTGTTTTCTTTCCAAGAAGTTTCTTGAAGAATTTTCTTCACATAAACATATCCAAAAATGTTTTTATGTTACAGGTATGAACGTTTATTAAGACGAGCAAAAACAGAAGACTTATCAGAAGTGTCAGGTATTGGTTGTCTGTACCAAAGTGGAGTTGATCGTTTTGGTCGACCTGTTATTGTGTTTGTTGGAAAATGGTTTCGCTTCAGGGAAATCAATTTAGATAAGGTAAAGATATTATTCAGATTTTTCATACTTTAATTTATAACATTTAGATTTTCTATGCAAGTTTTAATGCTTTCAAAATTGGTTTCACTGCCTTTTGTACTTAAAAAATTATTATAATTTAATTATCTTAAATACTTCATATTTTTGTGTGTTTTTTGTAGCAGAAATTGTAACATTATCAACTTCATTTTCATAACTGTATTTTTTGTTCAGTAGGTTATTTCAATGTGGGAAAAGTTAATAATTAAATTATCCAGTATTATAAAATTACTGTGTATTTTAATTCATACTTTTGTGACTTTTGCATAATTTATTTTATTTTCATTATTTATTGTGTGATTTCAAAACATTGAAGAGGATCCAAACAAGCAAAAATTGCGTGTTTTTTTAGCATAGGTGCCTTTCATTAAAGCATAATTAAGTGAATATTATAAAGGTCTATCTGTATTTTATTTTTATTATAGTTTTTATTTCATTATAATTTTATGTGAGCAAGTAAACTGAAGCACAAAACATTAAAACTTTTATTTAAAAAAATATGTTCTGAATGAAAATGTATCACTTAAGAATCAATGAAATCTTTATTTTCTTATAAACCTCTCTCTCTCTGTCTTTTATAATGTGCGAATCTGTGTCATTCAATTTCATAATTTTTTTCAGGCTCTTTTGTATTTGATTTATTTACTGGATCCTTTGGTTAAAGGAGATTATGTAATTGCTTACTTCCATACACTAACATCAAATCCCAATCACCCATCACTTACATGGTTGCGAGAAGTTTATAATATTTTGCCATACAAGTAAGTATTTTCAAACTTTCAGTTCATGAGTAGTTAAATTCACAAATAAACAATTTCTTAATATATAATTTTATTGATGCTGAATTAATATTCTCTTCTAATTCTAATGAGAACCATATCTTTAATTTGTTAGGTACAAAAAGAATTTGAAGGCATTTTATATAGTTCACCCAACATTCTGGACAAAGGTAAGGGTTTCATAACGTTATCAATTTTTTTCTTAAAAAACTCTAGAAAGTAGGATAAAATTTAAACAATTGTTCCATTGTATATCACTCTTGAAGCACTCTTCAATGAAATATTTTGTTTGAAATTAATATTTTATTCTGGGAGACTACTTGTAAAAATGAACACCATTTGGTTGAATATCAGGTCATTGTAGTAGGTTCTTATTCTTTTCATAACAGAAAATTTTCTGTACAGATGATGACATGGTGGTTTACAACATTTATGGCTCCTGCAATCAAGCAAAAGGTTCACAATTTACCAGGTGTTGAATATTTATATTCTGTTATCTCACCTGATCAATTGGAAATTCCAGCATACATCACTGAATATGATATGTCGGTGAGTATTGCTGAACAAGGATCAAAAAAAAGTTTATGGTCTCGTCCTGGCTCTGCCATTTCCTTTCGTCAGCAGAGTGCTTGATTATTCTCTGCCTTGCTGAAGCATGTTCGGAGTACAATTGTCAGAGATTCTCGAACTGATGTTCCTCATTCCTATTTATTTTGTTATCCCATTAGTTCTCACAGTTTATTGATGGGTATTGAAAATAACATTCTTGAGCTCTTCCTCATGTGGCAAGCATTAATACTTCTTAAATCTAATTTGTGAAGTGAATTTTGCATCTGTGGAATTTGTTTTAAGCAATGCCCTGTGGATGATAAAATTATTGTGCTTTTGTGTAATGTGAATATTTTTCTATGTTATTTGTGTAAACTTATTTGTTTGTGAAAGGATAGATAAGAATATATTTCTTTATATCAGTTTTATTCAGCAATAGCAGCTCAAGTTTGTGTATTTTAAATGTAGAATGCAAGTGGAACTTATTATGTGTGGACATTAGCATGTGAATAATTTAAAGAGATCCCTTGGAATGCATATTACTTTCAGTCTCTGTCAACTTGTACAAATCAATGCCTTCTTAGATGTAGTGTGTTTTAAGAAAGTAATCTTGACTGGACAAAATTGTGAAGTTTTCTTGTGGACAGATATCAATGTTACGAGGCAATCTATATGTGATGTACAGTGCCATACAATCTGTTCAGCAATGTTTTTAGCTTTCACTAACCATTGTGATGGATGTGTCCATGTATGCGTGTGAGATGTGTCATAATTTTATTAACTGCTATATGATTTTTCCACTTGGAAAAACTGAAGTGGAAAATAATTCCTACAATGTCTCTCTTAACTAAATTTTCCAAGTGTAAATTGTTCCTTTATGGAAATAATTTTGCATTTATAAGAATTGTTCACATATACATTATTATTTTGTAATATAATCTGGAAAATGTTTGTTTATGAATATTTTAGTGTGAACTTCTGCTTTAATAATGAGATAATGAGAGCAAAAATAACTTTTCATACTGTTTTTATGAAAATGAACTGCATTTAAATTCTATCACTTACTGTTTTTTATTTTCATTGAGGAAATTTGTGATACCATTCATTATATTTAATGAAGTTTCAATGCAACCCAGGAAAAATTACAGATTTATTCTAATTTTTCTCTTCTTCTGATCATTAGATAGAATTGGGAGTTACTGTATGTCTTGTTCCTTATTGCTAAGTTCTATTTCAGTAGTTACAAAATACCTAAATCTTTACATGAAGAGGAAAATCTCTTTGTCTTCTAACATCCTCCCACTTCCAGATTTGCATTGTAGAGAAAGTACTATTTCCCAAAAAGACAAGACCCATTTTTCATTACGATGTCCATGTAAAAATTCGCTGAACAGAACAAAAGAACACCAAGCATCATGAATGTTTTGCTTTTATTACACTATGAGATCACTAAGCATATAAATGTTAGAAGTAGCATGTTGTTGTAAGTAAGTGTTATATTGTATCCAAAGATGGTATTTCTGAAAGTCATAAATTCAAGCAATAATCTTCATAAATACTGAAAATGAAAAATGCTAATAATATAACATGATACAGATTAACTGTTTTTATTGAAATTAATACAGAAATTTAATAGTTTGAAATGTATAATAAAAATTGTTTTGTAATTACGGTACTTCATAATATAATCTCATAATTACTCAGGTTATTATAACTAATGATCATTACTTGCATAGTCATTGTTTGTAGAAACTGTGCCTACATTGTGCTAAATGACATTCTAAACTTCGCCTTTGTGTCATGTAATTGTTGCTAAACACACTATAATTAACCAAAACTTAGTGTTTACAGTTGTGGTGAGGGGAACATGTTAATATAACTGAATAACTTCTCAGTAAGCCCAGTTGCCTTTCTCTAAACCTGGTATTCTGTCATAAAAACTTATCTTGTATAAAAATTCCTTCCTTCAAAACCTTCAAAATTAGGATTCTGCCAGTATAATGACAAAAATAACTATTTCTATTGAGCTTTACAAATATTTTCTTTCTTCACTCATTTTTTAATTTTTTTTCTTACACTTATTTATTCCTTTCGTTTTATGTATCTTTCCTTACTGTTTAGTATTTGAAATTCATTTTATTGTTGATTATCAATGCATACTTATTGGCAACTTGTACATGCATACAAAATATATTATTTTAAATTCACCTTCTGTGAACTGTATCTTGTTTTTGATCAAAAAATGGAATGCTAAGGAATACTTTGTTATTATTGATATTATTAACTGTACTGAGGTATCAAGAAGGATTTTTCTTATTAATTTGTATCTGTCATATGGAAAGAAATCTATTTTGTTAAAGTTGCCTTTTTATTTTTTTGTTCTTTTGCCTATTTATTTTTTATTGTATTGTGTTTTTCATATGTTTCATTTGTTAATCAATGTCCTTACAATCTTATTACAGATAAATGGTCTGCGCTACTTTCAGCCAGAAACTCCAACTTAAAAATCCCAACATGTTTGCTGAACCTTTCATTAGGTGATACTCCTTTATAAAAATGCTGCCACAGAAGAAAGTTTGTTTATTTTTTATTGGCAGACAGTTACACACTGAAATGCTAAAATCTCCTTGCAGCATTCAGAAATAATGAAGTTTCACCCACAGCTGGGTATCAGATTTCAGTTAGTACTACTTAATCAGACTGACAGCCAAGCCAGTTTTGGGTGTTAAAATGTTTTTGAAGGAACACAATCTTTCTTGCAGAAAATATACAATAAGTTAGATACCCTGTTCATAAAATAGTGAGAAATTGAAGTATAAATACCTGCAAAAACTGCCATGACTTGTAATACAGTTTTACACGTCAGATTTCACAGAATGTAGATGATGTAGTGAACTTGATTAAAAAAGGACTTGCAGAAAAACCATGTTTGGTTTCTAAGTGTGATAACTTATGCTATCAAATGTCGATGTACAATAATAGTGTATTTATGATTTATTTTATCAACTCATTGATACTGTATATAATTTATTATAAATAAACTTTTGTAAAATAATAAATATTTAGTGCTAAGACACTTGAATGATTTTGTTGAATGTGGGATTGTGCCATGAATTGTTAATATCTTGAATGTAAATATAGAGCAGTGTGAGGGTCATGCCTTCCAGCAAATTATAATATATACTGATGCAATGGATCTGGGACAGGGTATTTAAACTGAATGGTAAATTGTAAATTTATTGTTTGAATGAAAAAGAATAAGAAATATGAAATTGAATCAAATGTATACCAGTTTACTCTCCATTAATAAAACAATTCTCCTCTACACCAGTTTTTGCTGTCTGGAAACTCAAAGAAGTTTTATAGTAGACAAAACTTAAATTATTTTACAGTTGCAAAATGTTAGTATTGTGGTGTGAAGTTAACTTTCACAATTAATACAATAACAAAATGATAAATAAATTTTATTACAATGTTATGATGTATAATATTATTTTATAATGGCACTGAACTCTTTATATAATATTAAATGAATCTTTGCAGAATGCAAATTTACTGTTTATTTTACATAAGGCCTCTTAATTCATGTCATAAAAAGAAAAAAAATATATTGGAACCTTTATATTTATATTCCAAATAATGTGTGAAAGGCTTCATATGAGAAAACCAAATGTTTGTATATTCTTTTATATTTTGTGAAGCAAAGAGCGTGGAATGAATGTAGATGTTGAGTTTAGAAATCGATATTTGATGTATTCTCACCGTTACACTTACAGAAACAATTTGAAGATTGTTATACATCATGACTCTTACTGATATAATTCGTTTTTAAGAATATTGTTATTGTTAATGACTGGTCTTATTTATTGCTATTGAAAAATGTAAGTGTCTAAAGCTCTTTACAGTTGAACATTATTTAAAATTTGTATTTCAAGTTTCAGACCGTATTGCCTAAAGTTCTATGTTATGAATGAAATTCTCATTAAGAAAAGACTGTTGTAAAATGTAAATAAGAATGAAACACAGCTGGTCAAGGTTTTATCCCTGCTGCTTGAATCAACAAGTCTGATCCTTCTTGTTGTGTTTGAAACTAAGAGATATGAAAAAAGAGTTTGATAGAGCTTAAATAGACCTTTTATTTTATACCATGTACCTGGAGATGCAATTTTATTATATAATGAAACAATAATTATTGGAAAGCTTTTGTATTAATAATTTTTGTCACTTTTACTACACATAGCAAGTAGCTCACTTGATGGCTACATGTTAATTGAGGAGCTGAATGTAATTATTGTTGCTGCCAGCTAACCGACAGGGGTTAGTGAATTGTTAACACATAGTATGTAGGAAGTTGTAAATGCAATATGTATCTGATAAATAAAGCACTTGTAAATTTTTCAGATCATTTCTTAGATTATTTGTGAAAGGATTGTTTTTAAATAAGTAATCCTCTTTCTAGTGAGAGCGTAGGCTTCCGCGGCCGGAGTCAGTATTTACTAGGCTGTCCGGGTGACGCCGCGTCCATGGCGAAGGTGCCGCACCATGGCACCTTCGCCATGGACGCGGCGTCACCCGGACAGCCTAGTAAATACAATCCTCTTTCTCCCCACTTCACAATTCAACAATTTTTTTCCAACTCATTAGCTTTGATTTTATTATTATTGATTACTACAATATAAATTTAGCCGTCTGTCTTGACAAAATATACATCGGTTTTGAAGGAGAATATGTCAGATTAACACCAGATACTTTCCATGATTTTTGAAGGGATAAATACTAGATAATTAAAGGAATACTAAACTACATGATACGTTTGTATATAGGCATAAAGTAGAGAAGTATCTATACTGAATATTGGAACTCCACTTAAGTTACAGTCCTTATGGTACTTGTCTTACCCAATGTAGGTATAATATAGCATTTATCACTAGTCTGTTGTGCTGAGTATTTCATCTTTTACTTTGTTCCATTCAGTTTGGTGTTGGGTTGGGACTCTCCCCTCTCTTTGGGTTTGGGATGCAGCCCTGTGGCCCGTCTAACTTGTGTAGCATTACATACTTAATGACATAAACCATTTTGATTTTTCAAAAATTAAACAAATCAAAGGTTTTTGAACTATCTCTCATGTCATTAATATTTACATTAGCAGCATACTTTTATGTTACTGTATTTATGAGAACCAGTGCTTCAAATTATTTGTTATGAAGTTTCTCAAAAACTCAAAAGTTTTCTGTGAAAATGACCTCAAATTTATGCATTTTCAGAAACGCTCAAACAATTTTTTTTCTCAATAACAGCACCTAATTTTTCAATGAAAATATATTTTATTTTTCTATAATATTTTTAAATTCATATTTCAATTCTACCATTAGTTCTAAAAAATTGAGAAAACGTGAAAAAAGTCTTCAAGGTGCTGGTAGGTAACAGCTGGGAAGAGGGTGAGGCAAAGAAGTTAGCCCAGATTAATGAGATTAGAAAACTAACAAGAAAGTCTATTTCATTTTGTAGCATCACTAGTTTTTTTTCATGGTAGAAGGAACTCCTAAGATATCTCACTGGTTACAATTGCTAGTTATGAGTGAGAGTTTTTATATAATGGGGAAAGATAATGGTTAATGATGAAACTCATTGTTGTTGGTTCTGTCTCACCATGATACAATACCCAGGGCTGGAGAATAATACTACCTAGATCCAATGCACACTTGCCATACCTGCAAGCTCTCGTGGCCCCCCGCGTACCATTATACAACACATGGGTAAATAATGATTTCTTCACAGGAGTAAAACCCATGGGACTGAGATTGCCACTGCACATCTGCTTTAGTGATCTCAGCTGTCTGGGTTAAAAAAAAAGAAATACTAACATTAATCTGTATATCTCTAGTGTTGTGTTTTTGTGTCAATGTATCTTAGTTTTAAAGACTTAGGTTTTGAGTTTATCTATTTTTATAAATCATAACATTTTTAATGTTTTATTCACTGTATTTTCAATCATGGTTGAATTTCTTTAATTTATTTTAATGAAATTACCATGTAAACAACAGCATGGCAGAGATACCAGTTACAGAGAAAGCATGCATAGAACATGAGCAATTTTTTTACACATTTCTTCACACTGGAGATTTAATAGAGGTTGTTAAAGTTAGTTCCTTGCCAGAATTTGATGAGGTCTTCAATGGTTCAAATCTCTAAAACTAGTTGTTTGATGCAATGATTCCTGCAGTTAAAGATTGCGAAGACCCAACAAGATGTCAGCCTTAGGTCTGGTTTCATATCTTATGTATCACAAGCATCAATGACCAACACACACGTAAAATTGAAAGTGCCAATTTTATCACAATCAGGCATATTTACTAACAGTTAATATGTTAATAATTATAAACTGGTAGCAAATAAATAATTATAAATAGTTAGCATATTAATAATTATTAATAGGGCCGATTTTTTTTAACCAAGAAGAATACGGCTTCCAATTGCTTTCTGAGTTGAACCCTTCTGTTGACAGATTCTTGGTCAGTCCATGAGCATTCTTGAAGAAGTGCTTTCAGAAGCTGCTCCTTAGAAATCTCCTACTGCAAACTAAACCTTTTTCTCCAATTAATAGACAGTCTGAGAATCTTGTCTCCTCGAAAAAATGGTATTTTGATGTCTTCTTCATCTCCCTTCGGCATTAGATTTGCTCAGCCATTGTGACTCCTTGGACACACTGATTTTTTTAACTGCCGATGCTCCTTTTTCCTCTAGTTGTGTAGAAGAGATTTTGTTTATGAAATATATTTCCCAGTTTGGTTAGAGTGTCTTTATATTTATTTCAATATTCTTTTATTTTAATTTTGTTCAATTCGTACAAATCTTTCAGTTGTTTTTGATGTCAACAACTAAAACCTGGTTACATGAAAAGATTTAATACATTTTTTTATATATTAATATGAGCAAGCTGCTGTTTCCACTCCTTTATAACATTGTCAAAATCTCTATTAAAAAGTATCAGTGAAATTCAACACCTTTGTCTGATCCATTGTTAATAGTTTGATTGTTTATATTTGGTTATAAAAGTAATAAATTTTTAAGGTACAGATATTTTAGCTATAATATGTGTGATTGATTGCAACCTATTAACATACTATATAAATTCATATTTGACTGAAAGAATTTTCAAAAGAAAGTTATGATTGAGCTGATTGTAAACCTTAGAAAATACCAAAACCACCACCCTAAAAATGCAACATATTTGTGTTAGTTCTACGTTTGGCAGAATAACCAAGTAAAAATGGCATTCTCTTCAGCTTAAGGGGAATGTTGAACATACTGCCAGAACATTGTCATTGTCAGTCATTAAGTAGAGTTTGATTTTTTTAGGAAATTGATTAAACAAAATGTGTGTATGTAGACATAAAGGTTTTGGGGAGCACTTGAGGTCAAAAATTCATAAACCTTTAGATATTAACTCTCTATCTATAGATTATGGCTCTGAAAACCTTTGTAATTACATACATACTCAATTGGCATTGCATGCAATTGTGATGTAAATTCAGTTTCAAATCTGATATATTAACAGATGAAACTCATCAACGTGCAACTGAGAAAAGTTCACTGTGGGGCAACCAGGATTTTTCTCTACAGAGGCTGTAGGTGTAGTGTCCAGCTAACGCAATATTTTCTTGCATTGAATTATTCATTTATCCCGAATTTAAAATGAATTTTTATTTGTTAATTTCCAATTATTTACAACTTATTGAATTGAGGTATTGAATGCCTTTCATTACTTTAGAAAATAAGTAAAAACTGTATTTGTCAGCAGCTTTGAGATGGAAAGGGAAAAGCCCCATCACTTCTCATCTGTTTTTGCCACTTACTGTGATTCATACTGTTACATTTCATAAAAATCAAACTGAAACATACTAGTCTATTACATATTCAAGACTGTAATTAGCAATGTTTTAGATAAATGTATTGTATTCTATTCTCCTCCAAGTGTTCACCTCAGTTTTTCCTACCTATAAAGAAGCAGTTATTGCTGTCCTGACACTTGGCATATTCTAATTTCACATATTTCTTACCTATCCCAAGAGCTGATGGGCCAGTTGAGCAGCTCAGAAATCGTTGTAACCTAACTCCATGGCAATACCTTCCCATAACATTTCCTTTCCAGTGGAACAACTTATTGAAGTGGACGACTACATTCCTCACCTTTTGGTAAGACCATCCTACAATGTGTATATTCTTGTATTTACCCTTGGGTCCAATGTGTTCATCAAGCAACTCAGAGGCTCCCAATACTAAGAATGAAAGAAAGAAAGGAAAGAAAAAAGAAAAGAAAATTGAAATTAAGTGAGAATGCATTACAAATTTTTTTAAAATAATTGATCTTCAAAATGGACAAATATTTTTTTTTTATAATAATGTTTTCATTGTCATAAACTTTTATAATAAGCATTAATCAATTTGATACTTAATAGTCATAAGCACTAAAGACAAATCAAAAATGAAAATTGATTATTATTAATTATCTGCCAAAGAGTTACATAACTGATTTAATTCAAAATACTGATGAATCTGACACTCCCACCCATTTTTCAGCTGTTGAAACTGACACTTCATTGCCTAATGGTTAAACTTGATAATTTGGAGAAAAGAAAAAGAAAGAAAGAAAGAAAGAAAAATTATACAGAAATATATTGTCACAGAAATATAAAGGATGATCAGTGATGCTAATTTTGCATCAACAAGTTACAATACATATTTTATTACATTTTTATAATTTATGGCCCTTTTTAATTTTGTGATCATAATTGTTGTCTATTTTCTAAGGAATTTAGCTTTGGTACACTCTAATGCTCATCTCCTCCCCCATTTCCTCATTTGGATAGAAAAAATAGGCACCTTCATTAAGAATGACAATTAGAGCCTATTTACTGAAACCACTTAGCTGATTATACTTGGGGTTCTTATTGAAGGGAAACTAGAAAACCAAAATTCATTAAAAAAAAACAACATAATTTACTAAAATATTACACATTACTATATACACAAAAATATATTACAATTGCGAACGCATTCAAAGACTTAATTTCTTCTGCTTTCAACTAAGGTAAACTATAGGTAGAATGTTAAAACTAACTGTACACAAAATATTTAATTTTTAAACGATTCTGAATACAAACATTCAGGAATTTCAATGTTAAGTGACACCGAATAATTAAAATAGAAGAGATTGTTAATTATTTATAAAGTGATGTGCAAAACAGAGTTGTAACTGGAATCACAATTACACATTTGTTCAATTAGGAGTAAGCTGGTTTATCGCAATTTCGTGACTCTTAAGAAATTCTCGAATATTTTTTTTTAACATTTATTTTGTAACACCATCAGCTATGTTTTTTGTTTTGTTTTCCCGCTAAATTTCTTGGTAGTCATCATACTCTTTGGTAGTCATTGAAAATACGTTGATAAGATGTTAATGATTATCGAATAAACAAAAAATTATTCGTTGAATGAAACGTAGTCTTAAGGATAAAATGATAAATTGCAGGTACAAGAGACCGATAAAATAACTAATTTTCGTCAATTATTATTAAAATTAATAAGTATTACAACATATGCCGATGAAAAACTTCGCCGTTGTGTTCTTTTAAATCTATTTAAGATTTCAAATTTTAAATAAGATCACTTAATACTGTCAAAAATTAATTGAAACATTACGTATAATATGAAAAGAATTCAGATTCTTCTTTACTTTGTATTGCGTAGTGTGGTACTTTTCGCGCCATTTTGTGTGTTTCGGTGAAAGAGTTCTAAATGTATTGGTGTATTGTCAACTTAAGACATTTCATATTACATTGACAGTTTAAATTTTAGATGGTTCTTTTAGTTTTGCGCCGTGACAGGTGAATATATTGGTAGATCGAAAGCAAGTGTGAGCAAAACACGCAAGGTAAAGTAAGATGTAATGAGATACTTATGCACTAGTAAGCTAGTGCTGGCTACATTCATGAGTTCAGGTTATCATTAGTATTTGTAACAATTTGTAAAAGTGTCCAAAAATTTTCGTTGCCATCATGTTTATAGGAGTGTTTCATGTTGTTTGCAGGAATGGCGGTTTCAAAGAAGTCGACGGATTACTACATAACCAATGCAAATGAAGCTCTCGAATTGAAATTGGGTTTGTACTAGAAATTAATTGTTATACAACTTGTTACTTGTGAAGATTGCACTGTGGGTAACATTTGAACATGATATGGATATCTATCTGGAAAATAATACTGATTTTAGTTTGTTTTAACCCGTACAGCTCCACTCGTGTTTCGACGTGATTTCTGTTAGGAAATGATAAAACCGAAAGCATTAGTAATGTTTAATTGTAAATTTCCGAAAATTAATTTTGATGAAAGTAAATTCTCAATTTAACTTAACAATTTTCCTTTTGATTATTAATTTTCAAAAATGTAAGTAGATAAGATATTTTACTTTCTTAAGAAAGTGAACGTTCAGTAGGGGTTAAAATCACTATTCTATTTGTTTTTTTCTTTTTTTGATTGCAGAGAATTTGATTTTGTAATTGTTATGCTACTTTCTAAAATTCTTATTAATTTGTTTATTCTTTTAGTTTTACATATGGAGATTTTTTTATTTCAGTAAGGAAATCTGAAGATATTGAAGATGATAGCCTGGCATTTAATCCTGAAATGACCCATCAAGTATTTGGAGATAGGTAGGAATTAAGCCAGTTGTTTAGAACATCTTAATCTTTTGCATTACTAAAAGATCTTAATATGCACTTTTGGAAATGCTTTTAATGTGTTTTTTCCCCCAGTGAAACAATTTTTGGATATAGAGATTTAAAAATAAAGTTGTATTACTCTGCTGCTGCCTTGACAACGTACTTAGGAGTTTCTTATACTTCGAAAGCAGATGTTGATAAATTTGATGGTGTAGAGGTACAAACATACAATGTCTCATTGAATATTTCCTAATAGAACTTACTTTTAAAAAAGTTTTATTTTTTAGGCTGATGATATTGAAGGTAATTTGTCAAAAGTTATTCAGCGTGGCTACTTAACAAATTTGGATGATTTTCGAAAGGCTGTATTGAAAGATAATAAGTTCGTACCGTTTGGAGAATTGTTACGCTCTTTTAATATTGAAGCTCGTAAGTATGAGTCTGATAGTAATATTGTAAACAAAATTCTTAGAAATTTGTTATCAAAAATTTAAGGGAACTTGACATGACTATTTAATGTTTGATAGGAGAAAATCAACCTTCAAAATCTTATGAAGTCTATCAGTGTGATGTCAAAGTGCCTGGATTTTACAAATTCCATGAGCGTCTTCAGACCTTTATTCTGTGGTACATAGATGCAGCCAGTTTCATTGATATAGATGATGATAAATGGAAATTCTTTGTTGTGTAAGTACAATTCCTATCTGATGAATCTCTTTCACCTATAAAGAAGCAAGTGTAAGGCATTCTTTTTTTAATTTTTAGGTATGAAAAATACAAAGTAAATGGTGATACTCTCTATGCTGTGGCAGGATATGCAACAGTTTATGAATATTACGCATATCCTAAAAATATTCGACCAAGAATTGGGCAAATTCTGGTCATGCCACCTTTTCAAAGGCAGGGTCTTGGTGTGCAGCTGCTGAGGGCAATTTATCAATATTATGTGCCTAATCCAGATGTAATAGATATAACAGGTAAAGTAATTCTGTTTATCTGATCTTCATGGGCATTCTCAAAAATTTGGTTCATTCTCAACAAGACTTCTTATCTAAAAAAGTTTGGCAGTTAGCGCTGCTCAAGTAAAGACAACACCCATGGTGGAGGGGAATTTGAAAGGTCTTGAGAGGAAGCCTTCACTGGTCAGGGACCTGGCAGTTCTCAGGCATTTATGTATTGTTTACATCTATTACATAGCTGGCTTTCATATTGTTTTTCTGTGGGTGCAATTTTAAACAAATAATACTCTGACAAATATACATAATTGCTAGGAAATAAGTAATGTATTCTTGAAATGCTGTTTCACTCTTGAGACAAGTGAAATAATTTTAATTTTCTTTTCTGATTGTATTGAAATATTCATTGCTTTCTTTTGACTATTCAATGTGCACTGATTCATTCCTGTTCCTGCTTCTCTGTTTGCTACAAGCCAGCATAAGCATGAACTTTCACCTTCAAAAGGTGTGAAGTAATTAATCTCTATTCATATATTAACTTCTTTATTAAAAGAAGCTGTATCAAAGCAGTCTCGAAATTATTCATCTAGACTGCCCTGACTGAATGTGTTTAATTTCCACTTGTTGATAGTGCAGAAAGCAATGTGGCATTGATTCTTTTCTCGAAAGTATTTGTGCCAAACTTGGGAGCATTGGGAGCAATTACTCTTGTGATTCAAAAGTTTGTATGGCACATGTAAATGCAGACATATTTTCAGTTTTTATGATGCTAATAAGCAAGGTTTTACTGATCTAAATAAAATAAAACTAATTAAATAATTTCAATGTTTTGTTAATGATTACTGTTTTCAATATGTGATCAGTGAACACAGAAGCAGATTATTAGTCCTTGTTCAAGAAGCATTTACCACTATATTGTATATTTTCACCACTTGAAGATGTCAAGCATACTGTGTAGTGATCTTATTTAGTTTGCTAACAGTTGAAATGATTAATTACAAAGCTGTTAACCCTTTGACTGCTCTGAATATTTTGACATGTGGAACATTTCTGGGTCCAAGATCCTCAGTATGTGTTAGCTTGTTCAGTCAGGCTGTTGCTGGGAGAACATAGGGACACATGTCCATTCTTGTTCTTACAATGCCTTTTGTGAGAGCCGTATGATTCTCAAGATGATTTTTGCAATTATCATGTGTGGTTCAGCATATTAACTTGACATTTTTATGCCTTTCTGGTTCGCTGGTCTCCCATTTCTGAGTTTGTTCAGGGTTTGATCTACAATGTGAATGCTTACTGTCTGGTTCAGTGCCTTCTATGTAGAAATGGCTGAAGTTGGTTTCTTAAATTCTGTATGCATTGCTGGAAAGAGCTTCAAGGAGGGTTGGGAAGTCTCTTTCACCAGGGACTACCTCACAAAAAGAAATTTAAGGTTGCACTGACTTTCCTATCACTCTTTACTTTTCAATCCTGCAAAAATGCTGGAGTCCTTGGAAGTTCTATAGATCATACCTAACCTGTATTGTCCTTTGTTATGTGTCTATTAGTGGTTGAGTTCGAAGTTTTCTCTGTTTCTGCGTTCGGTTATGATTGGATTTGCTCCATAATCTCGAAGTTACTGCAGCCAACAATGCTGAGATCAGCAAGATCGGCAGGCTAAGTACATACTGCACATACCATGTGGCTCACTCTAGTCATGCCTGTAGCAGTCAAAGGGTTAAGCAGATTGAATTGTGCAGGTGAGTGAAGGGGTCAGTTGTAACCTATACTGTTTAGTTCTGTACTTTGGATAGATTTTCTTAAATGTATTTTTGAATCAAATGCTTAGATAATTATGCATTCCACTCAAGAATGTATTGTGTAAATTGTGATCAGAAGTTTTATGATCCTGAACTTGAAAATTGTGGGCTTGGCTCCAAAAGTAATTAGGTGTAAAAATGAGGGAGAAAGGCATACAATTTTTTGTGCAAATACTGCTTGTAAGATATGAAACATTAATCTAATTTAATAGAGACATCACAAGTACCCCAGTGCATAATATGTGTGGTTTACTTATTTCCATGCAAGTGCTTTTTGTAATTTTACGGCTAGTACTCGGGAGATGCGCATCCCTCCCATTCTTCTCTAAGCCTGGTTCGTACCCTCTCATTTTTAGGAGTTGAATATATTTAAACATTGAAATCTGTAATAATGAGTGTTTTAAATTTTGCAGTGGAAAGCCCATCAGATGAGTTTCAGCGAGTGCGAGATTATGTGGACGTGAAGAATTTTGAAGATTTGGTGAAGGATAATCCTGAAATTTTGGTAGATGGTTTCTCAAAGAAGCTTGAAAACCTTTTCAGTCCATTAAAACTAAGCAAGGTAAAAATACTTGCTAATTAGGGATGTGACATTGATGTAGAGGTTTCTATAAAATCGTAATGTATTTAATACAAATTTTTCGCAGCAGATGTTAATGTTGATGTTGTCTTTTGGTGCTTTTATGTGGTTGATATTTTTAAAATAATAATAATAATTAATAATAGTATTAATAGTAATAGAAATAGTAGTAGTAGTAGTAGTAATAGAAATAGTAATAGTAGTTGTAATAGAAATAGTAATAGTAATAATAATAGTAATATTTTATTACTTATAGACTTACAGAAAGTATAAGCAAAGTGTGCAGATATTATTTAAAATTACAATAAGTCGGTTACATTATTTAACAACATTCGCTTACAGTAATAATGTAATAAGTTTACATTATCTTGATAAATTATGTTAAAATATATAAAATTGATTAATATAAACAATTAATTTAAGTTATAACAGGAATTAAATTCAATCACAAAACAGTAATAATTTAAAAGCTTACTTGATAAATTATATGATTAATAAAGCATACAAGAGGTCATAATGAACATTAAAATAATGTACATTTTTGAACTACACAAAGTCTCATTACCAAATTAAAAATAACATTAATACTACATTACATTAAGATAACATTAAATTTAACAGGAATACATTACATTAGCAGATTAGGATACAGTAGTAAGTACAATTAATGAGTAATTGTGCAGTAGTTGATTAATTACTCGTAGGACTTTTGTAGAACCATTAATCTATCTGTATTTTTTTATATCGTACCTTGCCATATTTCAATACCTTATTGAAATAGAGTAGAAGATTATCCCATAATAGACTGAAAGAAGTGCATCTGTTTCCAGGTATCTGCAAAAGTATCTCAAGAGGAATATATTGGAGTTTATTTTAATACAAAGTGTGTCAACTTGTTTCAAGTTAGGGTTTGATCTACAAATAATTCCAAAAACAAATGGCCATCAGTTTGATTTACTGCTTCATTGTCTACTTCCTCTTTAATGTTTTGGTGTTGATAACCATGATGAAACTTGAAATTGATTAATACAGTTTCATCAACATTTAATTTCAATTCATTTATAGACTAAATTTAATTATTCAGTCAGATTAGTTTCTAGATGACAATGATTTTGCTTAATGTTGTATACAGAGAAATCAGATGAGCTTTGAATATCATTAACATATATTAGAAATAGCAAAGGTCCAAGCACAGATCCATGCAGAACACCTGTGGCACTTGTATCAAAATTTGATTTAACTTTTGATAAGGTAATTTCAGATTGCCAGAAGATCTCTGTACATTGCTTTCGTCCTGTAAGGTATGATCTAATGAGGTCATTAACTCTAACTCTTATTCCATAATACTCAAGTTTTGTCAACAGCTTTTCATGAGATACGAAATGAAAAAATGTACCAGAAATTCTACAATAATTTTCAGTTCCTAAATTGAATGGTTTTTCAGATCAAAGTGACCACGGGTGAAAAATAAATAAATTAGTTTTCATCAATAAAGCTCTTATGTTAAATTTGAATTATCTAATCAGTTTGATACAAGTATAGTGATGAATTTTTAGCTTTGTTTTGTCGGATAAGTGTCATTTAAAAATTAAAAAAACGAGACTGATTTCAAAATAAATCCTCCTCATGTGAGCTACTATGGTTTTAAAAACATTAATGTTTTTGTTTTGATTTTAAATTTTTAAATCCGAAACTTTGATGTTTTGTTGTCGATATTACATCTCTATTGCTAAAATTAAATTTTTATAAAACTAAAATTTGATTAAAATCAAATCTATCAAAGTCAATTTGGCGATTTATTTGATTTCAATAATTTTGGTCTGGTTTCATTGACAAAAATTAAAGTACTATGTAGACATATCAATATTTGAATAATAGATAAGAAAACAAACACAAGTTGGTGATGGGTAATAGAATTCTTTGCTCAGCAGTTTTGTGGTATTGTCCAGCTATTGAAAATTCTGCTGGGATCTACTGAAGTCCCTTACAATGCTGTGTGGCAGATTCTAATAGTAAAGCAGTGGAATATGTAGTGTTGGCTGTGGAGTAGACAGACAAGGGAGTCAGTGAAAACACATCAAATGCCTATGATAACAAATAAATTTGTGTGTGAAATGTAGAAAAAAATTTGTAATCAGGCTCTGCAGCTGAAGTATGAAGTTTATAATGTAAATCTGCTTAATGTAATAAATAAAAAACTGACAGGGTTTCAAAATGTGAAATTAGACATGCCTAAAATACAAATAAAAAATGTGAATTTGAAATAAATTGAGTAGTAAGTGCAGTTTAATGAAAGTGGGAGACATTGCTCAAAAAATGTTTGCACAAAAAAATGTGAAGATGATAGATATTCATTCTAACATTAATTTTGAAGATGAACCACTGTTGAACACAGGACACATACGGAAGTGTTCATTGGTATAAATTTGTTTGTTTCTTAGTACTGAATTAATGTTTCAGAAACAAATGCGACGTGTTTACGAAATTCTGAGACTACAGTATACTGATACAAAAAATGAAGCAGATTACAAACAGTACAGATTGGATGTCAAGAAGCGTTTAAATATTCCTTATCAGGTACGTATTTTTAAGCATGTATATATTCCGTATTAGGTATTGTGTGTTTTGCTGAGTGAATGAAGATGTGCATTAGTATATTGTGAAGTTTGGATAGGATAATGACTTGCTTGTAAAACCTAGCAGACTCAAAGAATTGTGGTCTCATTTAGGGACAAAAACTAATTATTTTGTATTTGAAAATAAATTTAAATTATTTAGAAATTATTTTCATTTGGTTATGTTTAAAAATGTAGAATAAAATTATCTAATATCAAAGTTTTTGTGATTAAATTCAACCTTGTATTTCATTTTATATAGTTCTTGTTTGGGCAGAGCAAAACTTCATGGAGTGAATAGCTGTAGTGAAATGATTTTTACAATCATGAAGCTGCTGAGGTTTTTGGGGGATGAAGGGGAGGGGAAAAATGTGAAAATGCACTTGTTTTTTTTTTGTAAAATTAATTAAATATTTTAGTTTTGTAATAGTTGTGGCAAATTCCTATTTGATATGGAATGGGAATTTTTATAGCTTACCTGGATGAGTTGAAATTTTCGAAGGTTAGGGTTGTTGACACTCTGTGGTTTTGATTCCTTTGAAGTATTAGGTTAGATTGGTTAAATGTTAGGGTTGAAAATGAAAGAGTATTAACTTTCCTGTCTTTCTTGATTTATTAATTCTCTTTTTTCCTTTGGCATTTTCTTGCTCTCATTTGTTGAATTTTGGGAAGAGTAATATTGTTGCTTACATCAACCACAATTTTTGTCAATAAGCTAAAAATTACTAATATTAATACAAGTCTTTCATGGAAGCAGTTGGCAAAATAATTGAGAGCGTCTATTGTGGATATTTCTTGTGCATTACTTTTTCATCTTTTCTCCTAAGAATTGATTCTTTCTTGTAACTTGTTGAGTTCTGATGTTGTGCA
This sequence comes from Gryllus longicercus, assembly GCA_038098605.1. Taxonomy (NCBI): domain Eukaryota; kingdom Metazoa; phylum Arthropoda; class Insecta; order Orthoptera; family Gryllidae; genus Gryllus; species Gryllus longicercus. The sequence continues at coordinate 814,586 of JAZDUA010000416.1, forward strand.
AAACTCTTTATTACAAAGGTCAAGTATCAACTGTTTTTTTTTTGTTACTGCCCAGCTCAGTGGGGCTCATTCCAAACCTTTTTTTTAGTACTGTATGGTACTGTTTAGTACTGTTTAGTACTGTACTAAATGGCCCAGGCTAGGCCAAGTATTAACTCTTCTGTGGGCACTCCACAGCACTTGATATTGCACTTTTTCTTATGATCTGGTTTCATTACCTTACTCTAATAAGTGTCTTACTTATTCTGCTTCAAACTTATTTCACATTAGAGGCATTCTAAACAGTTTCTGTCAAGGTCATCTCACAAAGTTAAAAAACACCTTGACACCACTCCACATTGTTCATGTCTAGGAATGTATATTCATTTTTTCTTATTTTTCTTTACCAATTTTCGAGAGTCCAAGAAACATTTTTCTTGTACTATAAAAGATTGTTACTGAGAAGGCTCTTATTTTTTATTTTTATTTTTTAATTTTTTTTTAAGTTTCTTAGGTGGAACAATTTTATTATTGTGATTTTGTTCTGGGTGGGGTGACATGATAAACGCTTCAATTTTATTTTGAAATATTTTGTGTTAAGGTTAAATAGTGGAAAATAATGGAATGTAGTTAATTTATTTGTACCTTTGTTATTAGTTAGAATTCATGTGGAGAAATCAGTTATGTAAATATCACTTCTTGCAGAAAGAGAAGGCTGACTTGAAGAAATTAGAAAAAGTCCTCAAAGGACCGGAGTTTTCAGCTGTACTATCATTTGATAATCCAGATGTACGAATGGATACATTGGAGCGTGAATTCAGAGAACTTGAAACACAGTATCGTCGCATATTAGATCGACTGTCGTTGGACTGAAGATGCAATCGTTTTTATGGAAAGTTGTGTAAATTTTGTCCTTAATTGTTATGTGAACTGGTAATGAATGTGTGTTAAGAACTTATAGTATTGTATATGATACTCCAAATAAGTTTTTGTATGCTTTGTTCTGTTTGTGTTGAACTTTCTCATTCTTAATTTATATATTTTTGAATTGTATGAATTGTTCGTATGCATTGTTTCATTTATACAAAATTGAAAACGAGGTGGGAGAGGGAGGAATTGATAATGTTTGTCATTGAGTGTGTTGCGAAAAAATCATGTTTTTTTTATTTGCCCTTGTTTTATTGTTGTGAATATATTACCAAATTAAATTGAGAATTTGTACATACCATTACATGAGGGCATTAGAAAACTTACAACCAAGTAACAAATGAAAATGAACTTGTTTAATGTATTCGTAATATTAATAAAAGAATTGAAAATCATATTTTATAATTTTTATTTATCTTGTACTGAACTGACATGACAGTGAGATATAATATATGAAGCCTTGTTGATAATCCTTTTGAATGGAAGCAGGAATTTGGGAACATTCCCCTTCTATTGTAGTTCTGAATTCATGATGGATCAGAAGCATTGTCTTGGTACTAGTTTCTGTTGCCAGGTTGCACTGGAAAAGAGATACGGAAATTATTAACTCTCTGAAGTGATTCCAGATATTAATATGAACTATGTAGATCAACATTTCTGATTGTACAGAATTTGTTGGCCTTCAATTATTCTAATATTATTTCTAGATCTCTAGATACTCATCCCTGCTTAATTTTTTAATAGAAAAAATTGTGAAGAATTTGCTGAATCAAGGACACTGTTTTTTGTGATGAAAGAAAGTAGTTAATGAATCTCTGTACAAACATTCTTATTCTTCCACTGATTCAGAAGCAAAGTTTAAAATATTCATTTGCAAATTTTGAAAATTAAAGAGATTTTCCGTACCATTATTTCGAAATCTAGTTTTAAAAAATTTCATTGAGGGGAAAATCTCGTAATATCAATATTACTCTCTCGCCCTTATGTAAGAAGAGAAATTATAATCGTATTCCCGGGTTCTGGTAACGAAAAAATGATTAATCTTGTTCATTTACATAAAGTAAATTACTTTTAACTAGTCAAAATGCATGTTTTGTGGGTCTTTAATATCGAAAAATCGATCGAGTGCAAAATGTGCCCGTTCATCTGATCAGCGCTAGCACCTAACCCGTTATGTAGCCAGAATCCAAGTTTTGTGCGTCCTTGATATCGAAACCGATAAACGGCAAAGTATGTCTCTCCAATCCTTCCGTCTGGTCAGCATTAGTGGTTTTAGTCGGCTTTCTCCAATCAATCTGGGCAATGTCGCGGCCCCTTGAATTTGAAATTGATATTTTAATTTTTTTTTTTTTTTTTTTGGGGGGGGGGGGTTCTGTACATAAAGCCAGTGAGACATTTTCAAAAAAGAAAAAAGGTCAAATTTTATTTAATAAAAATCATAGTCGCATAGCGTGAAGAACGCGTGAGACAAAGGTCTCATTTTCGTCGAAATCCCAGATTTTTGTGAAATTACTAACGTTTAGTTTTTTCAGTGTCTTCCTACAACTAAAACATTGAAGATGTATCTTTTTACATGTGTACGTACGTATTAACGGAGTAATATACAGTGACAGATCTAGGGGTCATGCCCCCCTCCCCAAGATCTAAGAGTTCGTTTGTTTGCTCCTAATTTTTTTTTCTTTACGTTTTTGAAAGAATAGAGTAAAATACACTTATGAAGATGGCATTGGTCCAATTTTCACTGTTGCCTCTGATTGTTTTGAAAATCGCAAAAGATTGGAATTTTTCGGCGTCTTCGTGCAACTACAAAATTGAAGATAGATTTTTTCTTCAAATGAAATTTGCCCTCCATAATAAGCTCTTTCATTAGCGTAACCAGGGGCGGATTAATATTTTTGCCGCCTGTAGGCACATCGAATTTGCCGCCCCCTGTTTAAAATTAATGTTACATTTCTAATTGTAACGTTTCAGTAACAATTCCTCATTAATTTAAACGTTTTAACTTTAAAAGTAACATTATATTTGCACATTGTTTTCATAAATTAAATAATTTTTTTGATTAGCTAATTTTGGATATAAACTGTATCTTCATAGCAAGTAACGTTCAACATTATTAACGTTTCAACACTGAAACGTTAATATTAAAAGGAAACTAAAACATGACAACTAGAATTGCAACATGTTTTCTTTCGTCAACGGGCCTTAGTTTCAGATTCATATACTTCTGAAATCATAAGGTATACTCTAATGAAGTAGACAAATAAATAGCTTGTATTAAATATTAATATGATATTTTTAAAATAAAAATATGATTTATGCTGTTATAGTTTTTAGAGAACCTAAATTTGTTTTAGAAAATATCAAGAAAATTTTGCGCCTTTGAAAATTTGCCGCCCTTGAAAATTTGCCGCCGTAGGCACGTGCCTACTGTGCTTATGCGTAAATCCACCCCTGAGCGTAACGCACATTTTCTTGAAAATGTTTGTAGTTTTCGCGCAATAGTGCGTGCGAAGTGAGCAATATTAAAAAATAACAGAAACAAGATTTTCTAAAAAGCGACTCCAAAGGTTTTCTTTAAACTTTCGGTAGAGATTGTGCCAAAAGTACTGTATAAGATGACGTATACGCCATCTTGCTCTACTCTTTTGGTTTTTCAAAAAATACACAAATGTATTTTTTTATACATCTTTAACCTCGTTAATATTTACATCAGCGGCGATTTGTTCACGTTATTTCATTTATGAGCACATGGGCTTTAAATAGTCATAAGGTTTCTCGAAAATTGAACAGTTTTCTGTAACAATCATCAAAAAAGTTTCGCATTTTCAGAGACACTCAAAAACCATTTCCTCAGAAATAGCTCCAATTTTTTTTCGAACTTTTCCAATGGAAAGTGCTAATTGCACTCGTTAATATGACAAAATTCATTTTGGTATATTCTTTTTATTTCCAAACCTTACACAACTATATTTTTTTAAAATTTCTCTCACACCGTTAATATGCTCATTTACAGCATTTGTAAACATTACTGTATTTGTGTGTTAAAGCGCATCAATTGACTTCCAGTGAAGTTTTATGTGAAAAAAAGAGCTTCAAAGTTCACATTTACAATGACGCTTTAACTCCATTTCTTTAAACGATTCCACGCGTTTCAACTTTTTAGGACGAAGTTTTAATCTTCTTTAGCAGTGGTGGCTCGTGACTTAAAAGTTGGTGGTTTACGGAATAATGGTAATAAGGGGGATTGGTGTTCAGACTGGTATACTATGGATTTCTAAGTACGTTTCAGAAATACACTGTACTTAAATTTCCCATTTTTTCGAGACATTCCCATTTCCACAACATTAGTTCTTACTGTTTAAAGTTATAAAGAACATTCATATTTACCTATTTGTAATAAAGTCGGCACGTCTCTCCTAGTTCGTAGTAAATTTTGTGATAACTCTTATATTAAAGTCTGTTTGAGTGAGAAAAGCATGGCAAGAGCAGATATTTTATTGTGGCGTCTTTGCCGGGGCAATAAATCACAGACGTGAACGGTTTGTAATTTATTGAGTATTTATTTGAAATATGCTCCAACACCTGAATACTAAGTACAATAATTACAATAAACAATATTGACTCGTTACTAGAAGGAATGTTCCTGGTCACCACCACCGTTGGCCTGATAATTAGATATCTTATTCGGTGTGATGCACCAGTAGCCTACGTGAGCATACAAGCGAGTATGCTACACCTCCCGTCTCGACGTAGCACGCCAGCTTCAGATCTCTGCCTCAGTAGCCTATGCATTAAAATGCAGCGCCGCGCACAACCCACACGACTTCCTACCGACGCGCCCAAGAATCAGGAGTTTAGGTCCGGGGTTCGTTTATATTACCTTCTGAGCCGGCTGACAGAACTGCGTCATCTCGCTGTTTCCGCCGACGTGTTTCTACAGCCAACCTGTCTACGGGGTTCACAAGTTTGTCCCAAGTGGTCTACGGAGTTCACAAGTGGCCACCCCTTCCCTTCCGCTCTTGCGGCATGACACGGCACCCCTTCCCTTCCGCTCCCTAGGTTTGCCATTGTTCAGCCCGGCGTCTCTTCCCGCCAGCTCTGTCCGTGAGCATGAAATGCACGTGGCTAATATTTTGTCACGTTTGTACAAGGCGACCGATATGACGCCACACTATCTTCTGTCATTGTATTGCGTAGGTATTTAACTACCGCGCCCAACGAAATTAGAATCTATCTCTGTCTTGACAGTCACAACAAGAGATGTAGTACGGGCAACAAATGCAAGATCCATTCATGGCGAAGCACTTTTATTGCATGCTTTTGCATATTTCTGTGTGTAAAATTACAAATATATTGTAGAAATTCGGTTTGTGGAAACGTACTAGAAATCTAAAATACTATTCTCATTTCATATAATGTCACAGTTAAGTCTGCAGGAAAAATTCAGAGACCCCTGGCGGAGATGTTGGAACTACTCACTCGGTATCTGTCGAACGCGTTGAGAACTTCGTCTCAGCAACTCTCCGGTTACGGTTGACAAACAGATTGAGACATCCTCCCCGCGAAGCCCCATCTCCCCCTCCCTGACAGCCACTGGTGTATCTTCGCCTATATTCCAACGATGGAGCCGAAGGTGTAGCAAGGCAGTGTAATGACTCGCAGTAAACGTGCGGTTTAATTTCTTGTATCTAATTTGCAGATAAGTCAAGAAAATTGTGATGCGATTATGACTTACGAGAGTAATAATGAATAATAACACAATGATAATGAGAGTAATAACACAAAGGTTCTTATTATATATAATTCATATATACTTGTGTAATGGTGACATTTTTCGGTTGTAGGGCAAACGTGCTACAACCGGCCACTGTTCTTTAGTATTCTTCATGTAATATTTCGGCTAGACCATTACGAAACCGAATAATTGAGAAAGTTTTAAAAATTGTACTTTGGGCGATGATAGATGGCAGCTGGCTTATTTCATTTAAACAACTTTGTTTTCTCAAGAAGGGCACCAATTTTTTTCTTTTAATTTTATCCTCGTATTTATCAAAAAACAGTTAAGTTGTCCGGATGGCCGAGATCTTTAAGGCAGTAGTGTCACAGCGATCTCGAACTGAAGGATCGCAGGTCGAGTTCCGCCTCGGACATGATTGTATTTGTGATCGTCCTTTCATCACCATATCATGTTATCTTCATAGTTACCATAACGTTACATTCAATAGTGGTTGCTAAGGACCTAGTCGTTGATGAGATCTTAAATAACCCAAAAAGGTGGTGTCATTCTCGTTTCTGGCGAACTCTGTATTTTCCGAATATTACAAAATTTTAACATTTAAATTTACAAAATTGAAGATATGTATTTTTTCTTAAACAATCTATTTAAAAAGATAATGCACAATTTTTTGAAAAAAAGTTTAGTTATTGCGTAATTTGTGTTTGAAATTAATGCAATTTATAAAAAAAATGCATTTTCCCCAAAATCGCTTCAAATATTTACTTTAATTTTTGTTCAAGGATAAAACTAGGGACGCTTAAAAGAATGTGGCAGCCTCATTTTCGTCGAACTCTGAATTTTCGAAAATTGTAAATTTAGTAATATTGCGAGAAAGTATGAGATGTAGCACTTATAGTTTTCAAATACTGCACAGTTCCCGCTGTTCCCGCTCGTCTGAATACGACGAGGTCATTTACATTAATGAAGACTCCATGACAGCGTATTTCAATAATAATAAGAAAAAATAGCATCTGATTTTCAGTTCTCACAGATAAGCTAAGGACGAGTACTTCCGCGGACGAGAATCTCTTCATATGCAGTCTTTGCCAAGGACACTTGAGAATAAGAAAAAAACAGTGTCACCCTACTCGCTGCTTAGACAAAGTTGTAGTTTCGTCTTCCAATATTAAACTGAGTCCAACTTAAAACTGAGTCTCGGGAAAAAATGCCAATCATTTATAAAATTTGGAACACGTGGCATTCAACAGTATCTTAAAAGCGCGTTATACTACTTTATTTCCATATTAGAATAGTTTACCTGAGATTAGAGAAATCAGCAAAGAGAATGACACTGAATGGGGTGAAGGGCGCCTTGCTCTACACAGCGACGAATGCAGCTTGGACTTCTTTTAGATGCTGTGATACTCTGCCATTGCAATAGTTCTGAAACTGAAAGATATTTCGTAAGTAGAATGAATATGGTTGTCTTTGTCCTTGCATTGCACATTAGGGACAGCAACAGGTAAAAGGTAGAAATATTGTTTTCATGGCAGTGAAAATGGGTAACACAAAGCATGCAATAGATTTAAGCGAAGACATTGAGCTAGCTCGTCATCGGACAGCTGAAACTGTCTGATGCAGCAAACAATCTTGTTTGCTGCGATGTTGCCATCGTATTCCGTTCCCCAAACAGGCAACGCAAGCAGGGAACCCGCGTTGTTCTCGCATTGAAGACAAGGTGTCTGAAACAGTAACGTAATTTGTGAATATTCAATAAAGTAGATTGAACGAGAAAGTGAATACCATATACATTCGAATCTTTTCATTTGGAACAAAAATGTAGGCTAATTTGTTTTGAAACATATCTCACGTCGTTTATATTTTTGAGTTCCAGAATCCCTTCCTGTCATTTTAACTATAAATAGTTGAAAGATGAGTAAACGTTTAACATAAATAAATACAAATAAATTTTAAAAATCGCAAGATCAGCAATATTTGAAAAATAGTCGTTTTTGAGTTATAGAAAACTTATTTGCGTCGGTACACGAATTGCAAGTATGATTTTTCTGCGTTGCTAACAAAATAGAAACTCGCCCTTACCTCTACTCTTACCATTTGAAGCAAAAGGAGAGTTCAACAAAACCTGCGCATAGTGAAGCTACATTTAATTTGTGAATGTAGCGTTGGGGGTATTCCGAGCCCCCACCCCACATTAGGTCCATATCTTAAAGGAGGGGGGCCAACACCAGAAAAGCTAGTACAGACTTAGTAATTTTCGTGTAATTTGCAAGC